>OZ024718.1:1539817-2256293 GCA_964016875.1 Fallopia convolvulus | reverse complement strand
AGTTATTTTACATAAAAAACTTTTCACTAAAATTATTTAGTATATATATAATCTAATGAACTATTTCACCGTTATAATATGATTTTGGGTTGGAATTAATTGGACTTGTATGCTAGGCTTGTTATCGCTCGACCATGAAATTATCGGTCCAGCGGACTTTATCATGGTATCAGACCAAGGTTTTGGTGTGAGTTCTTTCTTGGAGTCTTTGGGTTTGTTGGATTCATGGGTCCGTCTAGCCTGGCAGTCCGCCCACTAAAGGAGCGACCAACCCCAAAGCGGCGGTTCACGAGTCTTGAAGAATTTTTCAAACTTGTCGGTCTTATGAGAGCATATTCAAGCGTACAACCCGCCAAATAAAGGATCGACCGATCCAAAAATATAAAGACGGTTCGACAGCCTTAAGGGTTCTGTCCAAGTGACAATTGTCCCACGCAATTGCACTTGAGAGGGTGTGTTTTGAGAGTTATCCGGCCCGCATGAGAAACTCGAGACTAAAATTGCTTAGTATATAACTCAATGATTTACTCCGTCCATTGCCATATGGTTTAGATTGAAACCTCATTAGTTATTGAGTTTGTATAATAGACATGTTATAACATAATTCCCAGATTATCGGTCCAACGGACTTTATCAATTGTAAACTCTGATTATTCATATAGATCTTACATAATTAAGTCTATTCAAAACATTTAATTCGTTTGGGTTGATGAAGGAGAGTGATATGTAGATTGTGTAGTAAATTAAATAATGAAAATAAGATGATCAATTCAAACTCGCTTTAATTGCATAGTTAGAAATGCAAAATTATAGATCACTTAAAGTTATGATGACGTGATGATCATAAAAACTGATTTCAATTACTAGTATATAACATGAAAGGACTTATATATTGTGGTCCTCCTGAAATTGAAAATTTGTCGGTAAGGTGCTGTTGAATATTGATTAATTATTTGGGTCAGCATATCATCAATGCCATTAAATATTGCAATCAAAGATCACCATTCGATATTCATGTTTTTTTTTTAAAAAAAAATTTATCAGGAAAAATATATGATTGAAATTAGAGCGGTAATTAAACCGAGTCGAGTTGAGCAAAAATTGCTCAATCTCAATTCGGTTAAAAAATAGGCGAGTTCGTATTCGAACAAGAGCTTGGTTCAACCTCTAAATTTTGTTTGAGTTTGGTTTATTTAAATATTCACCGAGTTCGAACTTAGTTCGAGAACCTTTCGTTTAGTTTTTTTATGAAACAATTTTGTAAGCGACACACCTATTTATCATCTATATAAGCAAATAAAATTTAAATTCAGCTACGTAATTTGAGAAATACCACTACAACTAAATTGTAGGGAAGACTAGCTATATTTTGAGCAAAAATTGCTCAATCTCAGTTCGGTTAAAAAATAATCGAGTTCGTATTCAAACACGAGCTTGGTTCAAGCTCTAAATTTTGTTTGAGTTTGGGTTATTTAAATATTCACCGAGCTCGAACTTAGCTCGAGAGTCTTTCATTTAGTTTTTTTATGAGATATTTTTGCGAGCGACACACCTACTTATCATCTATATAAGCACATAAAATTAAAATTAAACTACGTGATTTGAGAAATACCGCTAAAAGCCTAAAACTATGTACTTTTACTTAAACTATGCAATATATAATAATAATAATTATAGTAGAGCTTATTCATGAATGTATAATCTAGTTTGTATGAGCGAATAATCGAGCTTACTCATGAGCGTATAATCGAGTTTGCTCATGAACAAATGAGCCGAGTTTTCTCGTGCTCATACGTAGTTCATTTATCTTTTGAGCCTTAAAAAGTTCTCAAGCTCAGCTCGTTTACAAATCGAGCTAAACACGAATAAGACTTAACAGAGATGAACGCTGAATTGGTCACGAACGACTATGTTCATTTACAACCCTAATTGAGATCATATAATCTCGTATTTAAATTGGTAAGTTTTGGTGGTAAGTTTCTAGTGTTGAACCGCCAATTCTGAACCCTTAGAAATTGCATGTTCCGAACGGTCAAAACCGACCAAATGGCGAAACCGTGGTCGTAGTTTTGGGTTCTGTTTGAGACAGGATGCATTCTGTTCCAAAATCGAGACCAAGGTTTTGGATTTCCAATGGTAATTTTTTTATAAGGATCGGAATCAAAACCGGCCTTGGAATCGGCATGAACTAGTTAAAACTAGAATCGAAAACCGAACCGAGAAATCGAGAGCCGATTCCAATCCCCGTTCCATGATTCTGGAATCATGGAACCGTCGATTCCGGTTCCGAAAGCGAACCCACGATTCCTTATAAACTATTAATTCTTGAATAGTAAGGATACTTTTTTACGTACACATTGAAAAGGTGAGTCGTTTTTTAACCATAAACATAGTACTAG
The DNA here is from genome assembly GCA_964016875.1 of Fallopia convolvulus. Lineage (NCBI taxonomy): Eukaryota > Viridiplantae > Streptophyta > Magnoliopsida > Caryophyllales > Polygonaceae > Fallopia > Fallopia convolvulus. The sequence goes on along the minus strand of OZ024718.1, from coordinate 2,253,894 downwards.
ACTACATTTTTTTTTTTTTTTGTCATCAATATTTCTTATTCATTTTAGTGGGGCAAATATTGGAATTGACCTACAAATTAATTTGGTGGAATAAATGATGTAAATGTAAACAAAAAGGAACAAATTGAATATTTATAAAAATAAGTTTTTGTTTGCTTCAAAATTCAACCAAGAGTAATTTTTTTTTTTTTTTTTTGTTTTCATTTCTCTTTCGGCCCATACCAAAAGAGAATCTTAATTGGGACCAAAATTATATGCTTTCTTCATTGTCTTTAAGCAAAGTGACACACCAATATTTTAATTTTGTTCTTTTATGGCCCTATGTTTATTTTTATTTTTATTTTTTTTTGCAGAAGAAGGAAAAAAAAAAGAATTTGTGAGATGCTTAACTTATGCTACAAATCTACCTCACAAATTAAGACACGTTCATCTTGTGTTTTTATTATTGTTTTGTATATGTCACAAACGTTAGGTGGAAAGTTAGCATTAAACTAATATAGCATGAGAGGCACACCTGAAATGCAAACATTTTGGGTAGGTATAGTATATGATAACATAATTTACATTAGTTTGGATCCAGGACATTCTTACTGTATATATATGCAACCGACAAATTATACGTGGAAGTTGGACCAAACCCTTGTCATATAGACTTAATTCTATAAGCTTAAATAATCATAATGTTCTTAATCAAGTAATATAACATGGGTTACACAATTTAATACATTAAATTATATTAAAAAAATTATTTAAAATAATTTAATGTATTAAATTGTGTAATCCAAAAATAGACTCTCATTGTACATTTTCACTTCTAGTGAAAAGAAGAAACAAGTAGAACAAATTGTATGATTGACTTTGAAGTACTATTTGTCTAGGTTTTGTTTAGGTCTCGTCTAGATGCTACAAAGTCCTAGGCTACTCCTAGCCTACCTAGCAGTTCAAATTGTCTAGACAGAAGCCTAGACAATCGTTCTAGTGTTTATATGTTAGGTGCTCGGTGTCCGTCTAGCGTTTTTTAGAACATTGCTTCGAAATACATTGTTCAACAAAGATTGTAGTATCTCCACTTATAACTCGAAACATATATGCACTTATAACTAAGAAGATATTTATGAATGACATTTTTTGGGGGTCCATATGGTGGTGGCCCAACTTCGTGCACTAAGAAGATATTTATGAATGACATTTTTTGGGGGTCCATATGGTGGTGGCTCAACTTCGTGCGTGTCGGGTAGGCTTATTAAAGAGGTAAGACAATCTTTCACAAGTTTTAAAATTGCCTCATTCTGAGAGCTCGAACTCAAAATATCTGGTTGAGGAAGTGAGTATCTTACCAACTCCACTCAACTCTTGTGAGTGAAGGGTAATTTATCAAATTAGTAGTTCCCAATTAAGTGTAAGAAACTATACATTCTACATTACTAAAAACTACCATACTCAAACTTAATAATCTAGTTCACCAAATTTGCGGGTTCAAATACCGCTAAAGATGTATCCTCTAATTAATCGTTGATACTTAGATAACTGATACGAAAGTAATATGATGATATAAAAATGATCACATAAGATCAGAGAACGTTACAAAAAAAAACACAATCTAAAAATGTGTCTGGTTTATCTAAGAGGTGCTAAAAAAACTCGCAAGATAGCCAATCTGATTCGAGAAAATTCAACTTTGATCGAATATTATCGAATATGATCCGATTCTTCAAAAACAATCGGATCACCGAATCGGATATGAATTATGAAATGGTATATTAACGATTCAAATATCTGGATATAATACTACATATGCAATTTCGTTAATAATTCCTAATTTGTGTTTGTGTCCGCGTTACCTTCACCCAAACACACCTCGAATATCCAATCCGATCCAGGATACACAAATTGTATATCCGCATATATTCATATCGAATCAAAAGAAATGTCCTATCGGTTCGGATATCCGGTAATGAACATACCTAGTTTATGCAGTCACCTTACATTGTCTTGATTTGGGCCCAATATTAGCCCAATATAAATCAGGCCCAATAGGCCCACTTACACCTTGTTTCGTGCGAATTCTGAGCCCAATGCCACGTCATCACGTAGGGGTGGGTTTTGCGTGATCTAAACGTTGGTTACAATCCGTGATAATTACTTCTGGGCCCACTATCTGATTACGTGGACTTGAATCAGCCAATCAGCTACCGCCAAACACGTCATAGAGACAGTAAAGAAAAGAGAAATTCGCCAACAACTCGTTTCAAACGACTAGCAATCTCTGTGCGCAAGTGAGAGAGCTCGACAATGGCGAAAGAAGCAAAATTGTCAAGCGCATTCGGATTAGCAGTACTATTAGCAATCTTGACATGTGTATTCATGGCGGAAGGTTTGAAGAAGCCAGTAGGAGTAGCCAGAAAAGAGGATATCCCCTATATCAAGTGTCAGGTCTGTGAAAAATTGGCCTCAGAGTTGTACAACCAGGTTGAGAGAAAGCAAGCTCAGATCTCTCCGAAGAAGGTAAGTTCTTTTGATTCTGATCTGGATTCTTGTTGAATGAATCCCTTTCTGTCATGATCGCGAAAGTGTGTGATTATTATATTGGTGCGCAGATCTCGGAGTATCAGATTATTGAGATGGCTGAAAATGTGTGTAATTTGAAGAAGGAAGAAGCTGATTGGATTCTGAAAATTGACATTGTTGAGCAAGGAAATAAGCTGAAGGTAAATATTGCAATTATACTGCTTCAATTTGTGACTTCTTAAGTTGGAGGCTTTGTTAGGATTTGTGCTTTTCATTGAAAGGGGGCTAGATGGGTTAGGGTTAGGAGCCCTAGAATTAGCAATCGTGAATAAACTGATTATATTTTGCACCACAATGAGGAGAAGATGATTGATAGATGGGTGGAAACACAGAAATGATTTTGTGATCCTGCTGAGTAGAAATTGAGTTGCCATGTTGTTATGGATGGAGAGAAAGATATCCCCAAACTCAAGTCTCAATTTTGAATTAACCTTTTTATAGTTTGTTACTCAACAAGTAGAGCACCGTCCTAATTGGTTAGGCCCAATTTCTCAGTAAATCTTACACCATTTAGGTTTAATATAGTTCATTTTGATGTCAAATTGTTGATCTACTATATCTGATAATCGTCAATAAATATTCTAAATATGTGTTGGTTGCAGCTTGTTGATCAGGATGTTGAAGGGCAATGTAACTCCGAGTGCAAGACCATTGAACGAGCTTGCCAGGAGGTTAGTTTCTATTCTCTTGCTCCTCATATTCATCTTTCCATTAGATTTATTTTCCCTGGTCTAGTCGTCATATTAATCTGTTTGAAGTGAAGTGAGATTCATTAGGAGTGATCTGCCTACAAGCAAGCTCAATTGAATACCAATAATAGCTAAAAAATGAAAATTGATCAGCATTGATCATTTTAAAGGATCATTTTTGCTCTGATGTTATGTCAGAACCAACATGGAATTAATCTTATTCATTAATTGTTTTTCTGAATTAAGGCTTTTTGAAGTCATCTTATCTTATTGTGTAACTTGATGATGCAGGTTGTTGGGTATTCTGACACCGATCTCGCTGAATATCTATACAAGAGAAAGCCTCAGTTGGAAGATCTGATAAACTATCTGTGCAAGGACCTTACTAAATCATGCAATAAAAAGCCCCCTCCAGTACCAAAGGCAAATCCTCTTACCTAAGCTCTGCATATTGATTTGAAAAATAGATCTTGGTCTCTTGATGCTAATTTACTTCTTATATTGATTTAACCCATGGCTTGTTGTCATTTTTTGGAAGTGTGATGATGTTCATAATTGTTCTTTGTACAAAGAAATCAAACATAAGCTGGGAACGCTTTACTGGAGTGTTGCAAATTGCTTCTTTAAGCCAAAGCTGTTGCATATGGTCTTTATCACCGTTTACCGGTAGTTGATTTGCACTTCTGCTGAGATTTGAGTGTAGTTCATTATATTTTCCAACTGATTATAGGTGTTTTAGCACTAAATCCATTTTCTCTATGGGATTAGAATCCATTTTTGGAATTTTGGGATGTTTGATTGTTTGAAGGTTGAAGCTTGTATATATGACTCAAAAATTTGCAGTAATTTGATAGATTGTCCTACACAGGCTATATCTGTACTAATGTCATGCAATTGAACCTGTATGATGTTCAGGATAGGACACCAGGAGAACCCTTTATTCCAAAACCGACTAAAGAGGCTGAAATGGAAAAGATGATGCGTAGCATGGAGGTAGCATTCATTTGACTCGCTAAATGGTGATCAAGTTGTTTGTAATCTCCTGATTTTTACCAGGCTCACCCATCATCTTGTTTTGATTGTTGCTTTTAGGGTATGCCTGGAGCACCTGGAATGAAGATGTACTCCAGGGAAGAGCTAATGAACATGAATAAATTTGGTGGTGAGGAAGCGGATGAAGATGACGACGATGATGAGGAAAACTTCCCATCAAATTTGGTATGTTTGCACTTATTTCTACTCTCTTTTTTCTTTTCATTTTTTACATTAGCTATATCAATTTTGGTATGGATATAACCCCTATATCAATTTTGGTGCATTTTAACTAAATTTGGTTATTATTGTCACATAGCTGAATTTCAGTTTTCCTTGGGTCTTTCGGGCGCATCCTCCTGACATGTTCAGGCTATGGGTGCCCCCATCTTGACCCCCCAGATCCTGCTGGAGCGGGACTTTACTGTGTGATGATGTTGTTTTTACATTAGCTAATGGCAATATAATGTTACATGATAGGGGAGAGTTCTTAGAGACAAAGGAAGCAAGAAGCCCGACTGGAAGGCGACTGTCACAAAACAGATAGCAGACACAGGGAAGACGTTGAAGAGACACGCAAACAAGGTGTCTAACAAGGTACGACAATGGTGGAGGGCGAAGAAGGCTGCTGTCTCAAAGAAGAAAAGTACAAGCACAAAGGCAGATCTTTAGGATTAGATGATTAAAGTTAATCGACTACGAGTTTCTGAATTTTGTGTTATATTACTCTCTTAGAACTACTATTGAGAAGAGTGGGTTAAGTTCCTTTTATTTTGTAGCATTGTTCAGAATTTTCGTAGAGTATGAATTGAAGGGAAGTAATAGGAAACTGTTTGCTAATGAGCAAATACAACAATTGATAGGTAAAAAAAGGATACACGTTTTCTGGTGGTGAATTGGTCAAGCTAAACTTCAGAATTGTTATTAGTTTTGGTTTCATATTATTAAAAGAACGTGGTTTTATATAATCTATACATATCAAATCCGAAATTAAGTTGTTCTGACAAAATTGAAGTTTGAAATTCCAATAACAAAAAATCTCATATTTTGAAATCCAACTTCTAAATTAGGTGATCAATGACCATGGGTGTGAACAATGCCATGGATTTGATATGACTTTAGTTTGATAACACTCAACAACAACACCGACTCAGTGTTAACCCGTCTCGGGGGCCAAGATGTACACATTTGCCCACGAAATTGAAATTAAAATCGAGAGGGTGTATGTGGAAGACCCAAAATTACCTTCAGACATCTAGTCAAGAGGTTAAGCCTCGAAGATTTAGCTTGATATCGTAAATTTGTAAAAAAAACTACCCTTAGTGATAATTGCAAAAATAGCCCGGATTTTCAAAATTACACCAAATTACATTAATTTTAGGATATGATACAACTATTAGCCTAAATATCATTAAAGTTGATATTTTGTCCCTAATGCCAAGTGACATAGTAAAATGATGTTACCAATCATCAATGTCATGTAACGATTAACATTTAACAATAAAATTTTGTCTAAACTTTAAAAGTTCGGGTTTTTTCTGCAACCACCCCAAAGATGGGGCTATTTCCTGTAATTCCCCCAAAATTTATCATTTTCCATCATTTTCCTCTTCAAAACCGTTCAAAAGAGGGAAAAACCCCACAAAGTCTGTTACGAGAAAGGGAGTGAAAGATTTCGCGGAGAATGGCTTTCGCCGGCGCCGTATACGTTTTCCCAATCGCTTTATCTCTCCTTCTCGTCGCCGTTTCTTCCACCAATGACGCCCAGGTATTCATCCTTCATCACAATTTTACGAAAGTTTTGTTATTTTCGTATTCCAATCTGACTGATAATCCCTCGATTTTCCCCGAAAATTGCTAGATCTGTAGCAAGAGCTGTCTTGAGTTGAATTGCGACAGTAAGTAAATAAATCTTCTCATTCAATCGAGGTTTTGTTGTCAAATTCATGAATTCCGATCCTGATTTCTGCGTTTTGAGAACTCAGATTTTCGCAATTTTGATCTGCTCTTGCGTTTCGTTGTCAGATGTTGGGATTAAGTACGGGAAGTATTGTGGAGTAGGGCACACTGGATGTGCTGGAGAGAAGCCATGTGATGATCTCGATGCTTGTTGTGAAATCCATGACGATTGTGTCGGAAGACGAGGTAATTTCGTCATTTTAACCTCATTGAAGCTGGATTTCCAAACTGATCCTTTTGAAAATTTGTATTGCAAGTGTAATTTCATCAGTTAAATGTGAAATGCTGTTTTGATTTGCTTAAATGGACATGAAATTTCGATTCAGGAAGGTGTTTGAATGAAGGGCAAAATCATGCTCTAAGTGTGATTTAAAATCAGATTAATTTCTGTCATTTTTACTTTCTTTAGCACATCCAATCCATCAAATTGGCCAGTGTTGCAGAACTTGATTAATCGTTCGGTTTAATCTTTTTTCTTCTTTGGGCATTTGTATTGGCAGAAACCAGTTACAAAGTGTGGTTTTAAATGTTAATACTGTTTTCCTTTTCAATTGACATCTCTATTTGCAAATTACCTTGATCAATATGTTGGGAAGCTAATACTTCTGTGTTCTGTCCAATCGTGGGTTCGAACTTATCAGGCTTGACAAATGTGAAGTGCCATCAAAAGTTCAAGAAATGTGTAAAGAGAGTGCATAAATCTGGGAATACCGGGTTTTCAAAGATTTGCCCTTATGATGTAGCTGTACCTACAATGGTTCAAGGCATGGACATGGCAATTTTAATGAGCCAATTTGCCACCGATGCACATGAGCTCTAACATGCATTCATGGTTAGATAATTTTCCTCTCTTTTTTCCCCATTCTTTGGCATTGGATATGATTAGTTAGTTGAATGGATAATAGAATGGAAGAAATCTGTTTCTGTTTATTCAACATACTGAAAAAAACACATTCAGCTGGGTTTATTACCAGCAATTTTGGATCTTGAATCTGATATGATTCTATGAAGATATTTCTGTTTCTTTGTTTTGGGTTTGTTTGTTTGTTTGATAGACAACACTAGTGTAATTAGAATACCCATAATCTGTTTCTGTTTATTCACATACTGAAAAAAAAAAACACATTCAGCTGGTTTAATGTCAACAATTTTGGATCTTGAATCTAATATGAAGTAATATTCTGTTTCTATGTTCTGTGTTTGATTGTTTTTTGTTTGGTAGACAACACTACTTGCATTAGAAATACCTGTATTTGTACAATATAATCATATGAAGCCAAATCACAGAGGTAGATAAATTAAATAAAGTTGAAGACAAAGTTCACATTTGTAATTCATGAAGCTGCACAAACCTGTGCTTCTGCATTAGTTTCCAGCCTCACTAAATCTAGTTTCATTCATGTACTGGGTTAATTCGAACAAGAATTCCGATTTTTGCTTCCTCTTCTTCTCAAGACATTGCGAGTGCGTGACTTCATGAATGCTCATGACATTTTGGTAATGAATTGTCAATCTTATGCAGCTCCCAATCTCTTCTATAATCATAGTAGTTGCTTCCTCAAATCTTCTACCACCATCCTTCCTGAAAAACCTGTTTATAATTTCATTAGGACTATATATGTATTGTTTTGATCATAAATGGATATGGTGTAGGAAATTAAACAAGCTCTTACTGTGTTATTTTGTCTTTAAGAGCAACTAGATTGGTCTTAGAACTACTGTCCAGTTTCAACTCCACACAATCATTTGGATCAGGCTCTCCTTTGAGATTGATGATGGATTTTGTAGCTAAAGTCGCGTTTGGGTACAAAGCTTCCTCTTTTGTTGCAATCATTATGAATGTTGTTGTCCATATGCCCATTCGTTTCACCTCTAACTGTGAATGAATTGTATACCATCATTATATATGAATTTGAGACCTATAGAACATGTACTCGCTGTTCTAAAAATCCCTTATAGGCCCTGTCTAAGTCCCACCTAGGCACTGGAAGGTTCTAGCTCGCATATCCGTCTAGAGCGCCTAGGCACCCGTCTAGGACCGCCTAGGCCATCTTTCAGGTCGTCTAGGCGCTAGGCGGTCCCTATCCGCCCAACGCCCGCCTAGTGTTTTTTAGAACATTGCATGTACTAGTTAAGGCTTTGTTCTTCATTTTCATTGTAAAGACATTTTCATCTACAAAATCATTGAAATGCATAAAAACAAACTCAGGGTTCGTTTGCCATTAGCGGAATTACCAACAGAACGGAAGAGCGGGAGCGGAAATTTACTATTCACCCGCTAAATTTTGCACCCTCCTACCCCCAGGGGCAGCGTTCTGCTAGCGTTTTGGGGGTAGCGGGAGAACGCTGGTGCTTCCGAACGAAGCCTTAGTTTCATGCACTTCAAGAACTTTGTCTTTTTAATGAAAATGAAAAACATACTCTTAAGTTGTGTATTTATGTGCTAACCTCTATTCCATCAATGATGCACAAATCACCAACATCATAGGGATGATTGATGAACGAAAATATGACTCCTTCAAAAGTCTTTTTGCAAGCGTCTCCGAACACAAAAGTCGCGGCTAGGAAGGGAGACGCGATGAGCACTAGGATCTTGTTGGTGGCGATGTCTGTGAGAAGGAGCCAAGCTATGACGGCGAGGGTGATCAACACCAAAGTGATGACTTTGTTCAAAACTTTCACCACTTCTGTTGCATCCAAGAGTGTGTGTCCAAGTGCTACACAGTTTTTATGAGCCCTTACCTGACCCCAATGGAAAGATTTTTCGATGAAACTTAATGCATTAAAATGGACGATCCAAACACATCCTTAAAAAAACCTCTAAATTTACCATAGATTTTTCAAAATTCTTGTATAAGATTTTCTGAGAGTCCTCTACTAAATGCTCTCTGTTCAAATCCAAACACAAAAGCTTTGCATCATCCTCTGTCAAGTCAAATTGGTTAAGCTCCATGGATGTGATGTCCCTACACATATGACTTATAAATAAATAAAATGTAACCTTGTATATAGACCTGTTAAATGGACCGGGCAGGTTGGGTTCGGGTTCGGGTCACCGATTTGTTAAAATTTTTGGGTTGGTCGGCTGGGTTGCTTCGGGTTAGGAACGAGTTCAGGTCGACCCATCGGGTAAAAACATCAATTTTTAAACCTTTTCACTGATTATTTAAATGTTTTAATAATAAGGTTAAAAATATATCATAATATTTAATACAAATGATATTTCTTTTTATAAAAAAATATTTTCGGACAACTCAACGAGTCCCGAACTTCAACCCATTTGTGACCGGGTCGATAGGGTTGAGTTACTTTTTGACCCATTGTTTTTAGTTTGGGTTTCAACTTTCAACTCAGAAAACTTCAAGCTGGTCGTGTTGGGTCATCGGGTCGGGCCGAGTTTTTACAGGTCTACTTGTATAAATATACTTGACCATAATTAAGTAGATAACTAAGCACTTACTTGGGATAACAGGTTGGATTAAGGATTTTGCACTTGACCAAAACATCAGAGGTTCCATCATCCTCTCGAGAAGAAACCTTGGAAAGATCCATGAGATACTTAGTCATCTTCTTAATATCATAGATGCTTATGCCTTCGTAGTATTTCCCGCGCTCGATTCGCCGATTGATCCTAGCTTTCTTCTTCTCTTCATCCCTTTCCTTGTTCTTGTCGCCATTCTCTCCTTTAAAACTGGCTGCTGCTAATCCTCCAACCTTGATTATACATAAAGCATTGATCAATTTTTTTTTTGGTTAAAGGAAGGCAATACTCTCCATTCCCTCAAGAGGGAATTTTATCAATAACAGAAAATATGCTATGTAGTCAGCAACCAGGCTAGCACGACCCCCCTAACATTATCAGAAAACAAAGAAATAACGCTCTCAGACGGGTCACACAATTTATCGAACATATGTATAATTTAGGTTTGAAAACTTGTAAAAAAAAAATACGAAATGAAGTTTTTAATCTGTCCAATTCATGTTGGTCTTCATTATTTACAGTGGAATCACTTCAGTTGAACATAATCCTATATATGTACATGCAATGTTTAAAAAAAAAACTAGGGGAGTGGACTAACGCCTAGTGATCTAAAAGTTTGTCTAGACAAGCCCAAACATGTGTCTAAGCGAGTTAGAAGGCTAGGCGGCTTGGGACCTTCCAACGTCTAGACGAGATCTAGAGTAGACTTAGGAGGGATTTTTATAGGGTTGTCCAAAGGGCGGGTTGACCAATAAACCGACTCAACCAACCCGCAATTTTATGGGTCGGGTACGGGTTACGGGTCGACCCATTAGACCCATAATATTTATAAAAATCAAAATAAAATGTTATTGTTGTCAGCAGTGAAATGGAAAAACAGAATTTTACAGGTCAAATGGGTCGAAACGGGGTCCAACAGGTCGACCCATGACTTGACCCGTAAACTCGTAATCTGTAACCTGTAGGGGTTGGGTCACAGATCTATATGTCCGCAAGTTGCAGGCTGGGTCACAGCCTCGCAGGGCTAGTTCGGATCGATCTTCTGCTATGAGATACGCTACCAATACTGTCTCATGAGTCATGACATAATACAACAACATTATTTCTATGTACATACCTTGTTTTGTAACTTGTCTTGCTCAACTTCTTGTTGCATCTTCCTCCTAGGTTGAAATATCTTCAAACTACTCTTCTCCCACCCACAAATATGCCCAAGAAAATAGAGCTGAAACCCAGCACTCAAAATCCTCTCCTCAAACCTCTTATACACCGCATCCGCCTCCCATGCAAGCAACACCGCGTTCTTCGCCATCCACAACACAACTCCGATTGCCAGCGTGGCAAAGCTCCACGTCCCCACGTGGATCACCCCATCCTTATTTGGCCTTCTCGTCTTCAGCCCACGTGTCGTCCTAAAGTAAAGAACCCACGTCAGCAAGAAACCTAATGTCAACACCACCAAGTTGATGCTCACTCTTAGCCCCTTCGCGTAGTACCACACGTTCTTGCTCCCCTTGAACCACCCGCATGTGCTCAGGACATTTAGGGCAAACCTCGTACACAGGCTTATCGCATGGTACCCGCATGATACCTGGTAGAATTGGTGGGATTAAATCGCACACATCAGATGCTTTTGTAATCAATGTGTTCTAAAAAACGCTAGGCAGACCCTAGACAGAGAAGAGTTTCCTAGCGTCTAGACAACCAGCACATGCAATTGCACAGATCGGTTAGATAGTTAGGCAGGCTAGGACTTTCCAGCGCTAACCTAGACAAGATTTTTAGGACAATGTTTGTAATTCCTATACATGCTTTATTACAACCTGCATCTGATCTGCAGAGATCAGATGCAAGTCGTGATAATATAAAACCTAAACAGACAAATCTTTTAGTATTTTTCTAATACTTTCATGGCGACTAGCAGATAAATCATCTGCAGATCGTAATAATATAAAACCAAAACAGATAAATCTTTCATTTCCTAATAATACCATGGTGAGAAGCAGAGTCCATTTCCAGAGCTCAGACCCGAAAACAATCTTGTTTCTTAAGCCCGGGATGGAGAGGTTTAGTATGAGCCAGATCACGACGAAGATGAAGAGGCGGCTACGGACAATCTTGAGGAGGTCGGCTAGCTTATTGGCGGCTTCTTGAAGTTCTAGAACCTTCTGGTAGAATGGTTTGTCGCTGACGTCAGCCAAGCTCTTGGAGTCTTGTTTGGTGACGTTGAGGCCACAGAATAGCCAGCTGGCGAGGGAGTAGAGGAGGTACAATGGGAAGACGACGATGAAGAACAAGATTTGAAAGATCATTATGGCTCCAAAGAAGCACTTGTATTGTGATGATTTCTTGGGCAAAGGCTTAGACGGCGTCGTTTTGTGGTCGTCGGTGAATGGGTTTTGTGGTGGTTCATGATCGGATGGTTGGATCTCTAGAGCTAAATCTTTTGCCATGGTTTTGATGAGTATTGGGGATTAAGGACTATAGAATTTCAGCTAGTTTGTTTTTGGGTTGCTAGCTGCTTTGTTTGATTGAACTTAGGTTTTTTATAAGCACCATTACATGTGATCTTTAGTTGGGTTTTGTATTTTTATTGTTATTATATATTGACTTGAGTTGTCAAACCAATGAGAAATAGTCAGTATGAGACAGCGTGTTTGTTTTCACATATAATCATATGTATGTGCTAATGCGCACATGATGATTTAATTAATTCAAATCTAGGATGGACCGAAAGTTCAAACAAGCTAGCGGTGGAGAGTGATGTTTGAACCTATTTAAGTGTTTGTTACAATCTAAACTTATGAAGAGTCACCCGTTGTCTAGCCTGATATTTGTAGTAGGGACTGGGTGGTCCAGTTCCATCATGTCTATCGTGAGGTAAATTATGTGGCGGACTGTCTTGCTTCTATTGCCTTTAACTTTCCGTTAGGTCATCATGTATTGCCTGCCCTCCTTGAGGGGATCGAGTTACTTATGTCGGATGATGTTAGGGGTCAGGTTATTCCTCGTTTGCTGACTACTTAGCCCATTTTTATTATTAATAAAATTTTCCCTTGAGGGGGACGGAGGGTGTCGTCTCTCCTTCAACAACAATTGTGGTCGGCAAGAATGAGGGAAAAGCGAGAAGAATCCCATTAGTTGGACGGGACAAGCTAGAGAAGAGAAGAGGGGAAAATCGAGCAGAATCATGCTCAAACAAACTGCTCCCGCATTCCCGCTAGTCAATAAGCTTTGGTGCTGAATTGGGAAATCGAGTGGAACCACTTCAGTTCCCACTCCAAGGCGCTCTGAAACATCAATGCCAAACGGACGCTAAGAGTCTAAGGGGGCGTAGAAGTAGTGTTGTTTGACGAGGATATAATTACAAGAAAGAAGAGATTTCACTTATTCGAGGTTGTAATCTTTTATACAAATCCACAAAGAGATAAATGCAATAATGCATATCTTAAGTACCAAATTTAGATGCATTGGCAAAAATGGAAGAACGTTTCGGAGATTTTGTGCGATAAGAAAGTGTCTTTCAAAGGATAACACACCCCAATTTATAATATGAGGGTTTGACCCTTGAAAATTTCTATTACGAGAGGGCGTCCCGGTCTTCCTTGATGTCTTTCTAGCTCTTGACATCAAGAAACACCCTTTTAAATTATACGGGATATGAATTCGTACATCTCGTGACCTTCAGGTCATGTTCATGTGAGATACATATATAGGGGGATTGTTTTAAGAAATCTCCGCCTAGCTCCTTCTAGGCTCCGCCTGGAAGCTGTAAGGTGCTAGCCCACCTAGCTTTTCAACCCGTCTAGAAATCCGTCTAGATCGACCGTCTAGACACTCGTTTATACCGTTTAGGCGCTAGGTGGTCCCTCTCCGCTTAAGGTTGACCTAACATTCTTTAAAATATGCATAGGGATAGTACCTGTTTTTTTTTTTGGAGGTTTTTTTATGGTTAACCAATCAATATTGTTGTGTACGAATAGTAATATAATATGACTAGAGTTACGTTACGTATGGGGTCACGCTGGCGAATTCATTTGTCTTATCTTTAATTGATTGCTTCCAATTGCAAGTTTTATTTTATTTTTAACGATTTGTTAATGTATGTGCAAAAGAAAAGTGCAGTATATAAATAATATCCATTGCTAACTTTCCATATGTTTTTTACTTCCTATTGGCATTTCCGGGCTATTTTAATGTTCCACTATGATTCATACTCGTTTTTATTTACCTTTAGTATAGTTTAATGCTACATTATGACACTCGATTGCGCAAATTACGGTAGATAAAGATGTGCTTTTTAACTTGTTAGAGTTAAAAAAATGTAAGTTGAATTGAAGATGGCAGTGACGTGAAACCTAATTCGTTGATCTGAAAGCAAATTGCGTCATAATGCCTACCATGCATGAGCTAATTCATTTTCGCTCCCCGTGGATATCAGATATGGGTATGGATTTCACTGATACTTATATCTGGTGTTTGGTATATCCCGATATCGATAGGTGTAGGAGTATATCGATATGAGTGATATTAGAGTGTTATTTTCATATACCCCAAGAAATTGGTATATCAAAGATATCACTCATATCCATACCCATATCCGATATCTAGATATCACTCATACTGATATCTTGATATCCATACCCATACCGATATCCGATATCTCATACCTTAGATATCAATACCAAACGAGCCCTGATATACATCAGTACATCACTGACTAATATACCAAAAAGATAGAATTAGAACCAAGTAGCTCTTGATTTAGTGATAATTGGCATTAGGTCGTTTAAGTATTTGTCCAGAGGTCTCGAGTTCTAGACTTTCTGACGGTGTATATGCAGCAAAGAGGTTTGGGAGGAGCAACACCCCTAACGGGCTTCAACCCAACTCCAGTCCGGACGTAGGCACAAAGTGCCGAATCGGGCGAGACCCAACCCATAAAAAAAAGAAGATAGAATTAAGTGTAAGTAATTTTTATTTTTATTTTTCAAGTATATTAGTTGTTGGAACAATGTTCGAAACTGTTACGCGAACAATGTTCGTTATCGATTTGCAAGGAATTTTGAAGGTAACTAGAGGTTAGCTCGAGGGAACCGTTCCTAAGCAAAGTCGGAGAAAGCAAATAAGGAAAGAGTCTAAAGCAGTTGGAATGATCTAGGAAAAATCTCTAAATATGAAAAGTGGAAGATCAATGATAATGATGAAGAAGGATTGAGAAGATATTCTATCTAATTATCTATCATATGATCAAGTTTGATGCATTTAAGTGAAACTGTATATCTCTTAGCAAGGAAGGATAGAAAATCAGATAGATCCAAGAGTTCTCTTAGCAAGGAAAGAGTCTAAAGCAGTTGGAATGATTTAGAAGAAACCTCTAAATATGAAAAGTGGAAAATCAATCTTGTAACAACATTTTGATGAATTGTCCCGGACATTTGGTGTGGTGGTTGAGTCTTCTCCCAATGTGCACCACGTCTTGGGTTCGAGCCTTGCTAGTGGCATATGTGAATTTTCACATGTGGGCAAGATAGCTCCCTTTGGCGTAGGCTTTTGAGTTGAGGCAAACCACCATTGTTGCGTCCCGCGATTTACCCCCTTCCTATGGCCCAGAGCAGGGTGCGAGAAGGCACGGGACTAGACAGCACCACTCACTGCAAATCATGTTCGAGCCCCGGAAACCCGCAATCCCCCCCAAAAAAAATATTTTGATGAATTCATGAAGGCTTTATCTTTCCCATATATCAAAGCTCGATCACTAACAAATAACAATCACCGTCCCCATGAAATTTGAGCTATCTAGGGTTGTCATGTTACAGGATTGTCATGAGACCGTTACACTCATATGGGCCGAATTGGGCTTTGCTATCTTGGGCTTACTAATTGTCACCTAATAAACATCCAAATTACAATATGTTTTAATGACAAAATGGCCCTCTGCCAACTAAATATCGCTAATCAACTACAAGTGAAACAACCAAATGAAATGCAATTAATTCGTAGCTCTAACCCATACCTAGGCTATGGCTATGAGAGTCAAACTTCCTAGTCTCACTAAAAAACACTAACCCATACTCCCTCTGTCTCCATTTATTTGTCCTGTTTGCTTTTTGGGCGTCCCTTTTTGTTTGTCCACTTTCCTTTTATATCTATACTTTTCTTCCAATATTACCCCTACCTAATATCAACTTTTACCCACTTTCCCAATTACCAATACTACTTTACACCTTTATCCCTATAAAATTACAAACATACCCCCAAATCAATCTCACCTTTTACCCACTTTCCCAATTACCAATACTACTTTACAACTTTTTTAATAACCACAAAAACCGTCCTTTAGGACGAACAAAAGGGGACGGAGGGAGTATTAACGAGCGTGAAAGCCTCCTTTTTTCATAGATGATTTAGGTTGGACTTACCTTAGGACTTTGGGTCTTGGGGCCACCTAATGTTTTCTCGTTTTAAAATATACACAAGTGAAGTGGTACGAATTGAAGCATATAACAATAGGTCAAGAGCACAACATTCGTGAGAGTAATTCTGTGGCGGACTTTATCGCTGGATTCTTCAGACGTGTCTCCTCTATCCCACTTGCAATTGACTCAAGTTTGCTTACCCTCGTCCGACAAGATGCTCTAGGGCGACCACTAACTTGTTAATGGCCACCCTAATCTCTTTCCTTATATAAAAAAAAGGGTCAAGAGCACAACGATGAAGGCCAGCTAGAACTCTCGTTCACGATTGGTGAAAATGAGAATCTGTCCTTTGCAGGCTACTAGTCAACTACATGTCTACAAGCCTTTCTAGATGGATCAATTTTCGCACAATTCTATTTGCACGCGTAATTATAGCTTCCTGCGTATTACTCCATGGGTTCCTTGGATTTCGTACTAAAACCAATTGACCATATGAGGAGTAACCTAAGGGGTATGTATACGGGGAACTAGTCCAGTTGACACTTAGACAACACGACAGGTCGGACTCGGGATCGAGAGAAGCCGTTAGGCGAATAGTTACGATATCATTATAGCCTAGTGGTGTTTCATCCTAAAACCAATTAGTAAAAGAATGAGTAACCCAATGAGTATATACTAGGTAAGTTTATGTTCCAACTGTATATGTGGGAATGTATTCTAACACTGATCCATGCAATTTATTTAGAGCAACACCAAGAGCTTCCCTATATGTATTAATATTTGTGTTTTTTTTTTGAAAATATTGGACTTTTTTTAGTCCAACAAATTCTCTATCACATTCTTCAAAATAGGGATGGAGGGGAGAAAATGAAACGTTTTCCCTAAATTTAGGGAATTCTCTAAATACATTTGGGGAATGAATTAAATATGGGTGTTATACATGTAAGCATGCAATTGGTTATATTAAATTTTTTAGTATTTTTAAAAATATTTTATATATAAAATACTCCCTCTGTCCCCATTTATTTGTCCGGTTTTCTTTTCGGGCGTCCCCTTTTGTTTGTCTACTTTCCTTTTATATCTATATTTTTCTTACAATATTATCCCTACCTAATATCATCTTTTACCCACTTTCTCAATTACCAATAATATTTTACACCTTTTATCCCTATAAAATTATAAACATACCCTAATCAATTTCACCTTTTACCCACTTTCTCAATTATCAATACTACTTTACACCTTTATTAATATCCACAAAAATCGTCCTTTAGGACGAACAAATGGGGACGGAGGGAGTAATAAACAATGAATGCTAGGTTCTTCAAAATAAGAAAACGGTTGGAGTTGAACTAATTTTTTTAGAGAATTTAACATTCGGTTCCCCATTTTGAAGAAAATTATAGAGAAACTGTTGGACATGCTTTTACATAACTAATCTCACATAAATAAATTTGTGTGGATCAAAACTGAACATCCCATCACCATATATATATCGGGTTAAGTATTTGTGTGAAACTCCACGCAAACATATTATGTGAATTTCCATGCAAACACATTATATGAACACAATTTCATGCAATGAGCTTGCGCATAAGTCAACTTAAAACTTAATTTGAAACTTGATAATTTTTTTCACCCTAAACCCCAAGTCCAACAAGGAAGAAATAACATGCCAAACAAGTCATCCTGATATGCATAATTTTTTTTTTTTGATCGAAACCTGATATGCATAATTAAAACATAATTTGATTCTATCTAATAATGTCTTTTATCTATTCAAATTCCAAAACAATCTATTGATAACATAGCTCGTGTGAGTCCAAAATAGTGCTGACAAAAAACAATATTTGAAGATTTGAAGGTGATTTGCTTCCTGATTCCGATCATATCTAATGGACAAACACAAGCCTAGCACATGCTTTGCTACAACAAAATTCAATCATGAAGGAATTTAAAACAATTTTTTAGGATATTTTTATTCGATTTTTTAACCTGTGCCCTTAGGGCATAGGATAAGCATCTTGTTATAGAAAGATTCAGTATTTTTATTTATTTAGAAATTTAAATTTTTAATATGATGAGTTTATTCGTTTCCTTTTTAGGGTTTTAGTTTCTAAAACCAGCTTATCCTATACCTTTAGGGTATAGGTTAGAAAGACCGTATTTTTATATATCAAAATAATGACATTCTTTGTCAGATCCGATCATGTTATTAAAGAGGCAATTATGATCATCCATCTTTACTTGGTATATATAGCTAGCAAATTGAGGGAAGTTTTGTTTTGTGGAAGAAGAAGAAGAAGAAGAAGATCGAGTTTGTGAACATGTCGAAGAACCCAAATCCTAAACCTATCTTGCTCAAGGATGAGAGGCTTCGTAAGGTAAGTTCATTTTTCTTTGCTCAAAGCTAGAATAATTTGTAGTATATTTTTCCGTAGTAGATTTTGTTAGGTTATAGGGTATTCACTAATGTTTTAAAAGATGCTAAGTAGATTCTGGTCGGAGAGGGGCCGCCTAGCGTTTAGGCGGTTTAAACGGTTGTTTAAACAGATTTCAGGGACGGACCCAGGATTTAACATTAGGGTGGGCTAATTGTCACTAAATATTTTTGGTGGGCTTAATTATCTTAATTTAACTAATTTAACACTAAATTTACCTTATTTTTTATTATTAAATTTACCCTATTTTTATTATTTTTTATTTTTTTAAGGCGGGTTGGGGCGTACCCAAACCCTGCCCTTAGGTCCGTCCTTGACGGATTCAGACGACACTTAATTAGGTGAGCTAGGACCTTCCAACTCTTAGGCATAAGAAGATATTTATCCCACATCGGGAAATTGAAGAATGAATTGCCTATTTATATATAGCATTGAGTTAGTTTTATTGTCAATTGGTTTTAGGATAGAACCCATGGGCTTATGTGATGGGTCTGTCGCACATGAGCGCTGGGACGGCCCCCCTCCTCCGTTCGTGTTAGTCCAGTGAAATTTGGCATGGTATTAGAGCATGTTCGATATTAGACATGTGGTTGTTCATGTGCTGAGTCTGGCATGTATGTGCACTGGGACGGTCCCCCTTATTCCGTTTTGGCCAACCAGAGTATATTTTGTTAAAATATCGCGTATGTGTGTTGGGACGGTTCCCCTCCATCTATTTTGCTCCACAAGATTGGGACCTAATTTTTATAATAGTGCTTATGATGTATTAATTTAATGGATAGAAATTTTTACACTTTGCTTGAAAATCATACACATATATGTTTAATGTTGTGCAATTTGTGAAATGCCATGTGTATCATACGGATGCTATTTTTGTTTCATTGTAGCTAAGTAGCTTTTTTTCTTTCCGAATATGATTTACAAGTTCTCAAAAGTAAATATTTTTTTTCAATTGTTACAAAAAAAAAGTACATTTTGGAGAAAAATGTGTATCCGAGAGAGGATCCAGCCCTCAAGGAGCTCAGAATTGTCACCGCTACTCATCCTTGGTAATCAATCCTAATTAAGTCTTAGTTAAGTTTAAATATTCGATTAACTCAACATTCATTTAATGTAATAAATCTAAGATTAAGATCAACAATTTCAGGGCATTTATGTTGACGGATCCAGATTCAGGCCAATTGATGTCAATGCTTTTGAAAATGGCAAACGCTAAGAGAACAATTGAAATCGGAGTTTATACCGGCTACTCTCTCCTTCTAACGGCTCTTGCTCTCCCACACGACGGCCAGGTCATATTTTCGACACACCCTCTCATTTCTTTCGAGACACGGGCGTTGACATTTTGCTTGGAAGTACTAAAATTTTGGGTCGATCTAGGAATAAGAGTCGAGTTGATCTATTTTATGTTCTAAGTTGAAATAGATCCTATGAGAGCTTAACTCAATGTCCACATTACAGATAATTGCAATCGATCCTACAAGAGAAACGTACGAGATTGGATTGCCCATCATAAAGAGAGCGGGAGTCGAACACAAGATCAATTACATCCAATCCGAAGCCCTCCCCATCCTCGACAATCTTCTCAAAGATGTACATACTTTAATTACTTCATTCATATTATATGAATTCATACGTCTCTATGTCAAAGAATACCAAGCAATCCGAAACTCTTTTGAATGATATTCTAGAAAAAAGTACTCTTCTAGAAAAATTCCTAGAATTACAGGAGCTCCAGCACTAACTAGATTAGTTGGTAGGTGATTGCATCTGTAAAGTTTAATAAATTCATATGAAATTGACTATCTATTGTGTTAACTATATTGATGCATCAATCAGGAAACAAACAATGAGAGCTTTGACTTTGCCTATGTTGACGCGGACAAAAACAACTACAAGAACTACTTCGAGAGGCTGATGAAGTTGGTGAAGGTAGGAGGACTAATCCTCTACGACAACACCCTATGGGGCGGCACTGTGGCAATGCCTGAGGAGGAGGTGCCGGAGCACAAGCGAATCGGGCGGAAACACATCATTGAATTTAATGATGTCGTCGTTGCCGATCCCAGAGTGGAGCTTTGCCTCTCTTGCACCGGTGATGGCCTCACAATCTGTCGTCGTATTGCTTAATTTAAATTTGAAGTGTGTTGGTTGGGCCTAGAATAAGTTTATTTTTCAATTGGAGATGTAAAAGGGAGAAAAAAAAAACTAATATGGTAAATAATGTGTTACGTTTTGAGAGTCTAACAACCAACTTCAACATGTAAGAAAGTCTCTAAATCCTCATATAAATCTGAGTACAAGAGTATGTCTACAACATGCAACTAGTGATTTTGCACATTATATTGATGCTAGTTCAATGTTTCACGAAAGAACAAAGCATTGGAACATTGATTGTCATTACATTTGTGAGAGGGTCATTCGAAGGATTTATTAAGACATCCTTTATATGTAAAATCACAATTTTTGTTGGTTGATGTTCTCATCAAATGACTCGGTGATGCATGACATAAGTTTCACAATTTTAAGACCGGTCTCGTTGAATCTCCTCCTCCCAATCCAACTTGTTGAATCGGTACGCGTTAGTAAGAGTTAAGAAACCGTTTTTTGGAACCGTTCCTTAGGCAACGCGAAATATAAAACGCAAATAGCAAACACAAATAAGAGAACACATTTTCTTTATAGAGGAACCCCACATTAACCTAGGGCTGAGCAAAATTTGTCGATCCGTTTATCCGATCCGAAAATCTGCCAATCCAATCTGTATTTATCCGTAACCAAAATTATCCGTTGGAAATTGATCCGTATCCGATCTGATCCGGTTGATTTTTCCGGATACTCGGACCGGATACGGATCGAGGTTTAAGGTAAACGGATATATCCGAAATATCCGGTACTATTTATATATATTATGTTTTTGAAGAGGGAAACTAATATTTAAATAACATAAAAATGGTATTAATAATATAATGGGTCTTTTTTGGAGAGTATCAACCAACAAAAATCTAATGCTACCCTAACCTTTTTTTATAACCCTAGATCCGTCTAAATAATGTTGTTAAGCAGCTTTTTGGCTTAGATTAGTGGATATCCAAATTGGATATTCGCTTATCCACCTTGTTTTGAATCAAAATATATAGCAATATTTTACAAAACGGATATTTTGGGTATCCGCTCCTAGATATTCGATCCAATCGGATATTTTTTACCGGATATCCGACATATAACGGATCGGAATTTTCAGAAAAATTTACCGGATATCCGGTATATCGGATCAGATCGGATATATCCGTTTGCTTAGCCCTACATTAACCAACAAGTTAAGTGGGTAAACCTCTACCTCCTTAGAGGATTTTGAATGACTACTTTTCTTATTAATTTAGTCCTTAGTTACAATGGTAAGAGTCGAACTTCTCTATTACAAGAAATCACCAAATTTCTAGCAACACTAAGAAGTCTATCAACCTAGTTAGTTCCTAAGCGAAGCAAATCAATCAGGACAAAAGTACCAAACCTTTCCTCGCAATCTCCGTTGTAGTTCCCTTAGCTCCAGAATCGCCTTTATCGCTGCAAGATCACACATTTTCCGTCAATACACTCTTTCTTGCCCTGAATGCTCTTAGTCTCGATTTTTCACAGTTCACTCAAGCAACACGAAATCCTAGAAGACCTCTATCTTTTTATAGTGAAAGGGTGTATGCTAATTCTCAAAAAAAGAAGGTGTATGCTCTTGCCCTTGCTAAGAATACATTTTACTTCTCTACCATTTTAATATTTTATCCTTGGGGTGCAAGAAAAACTTCCTAAATTACAACTATGCTCTTATTTTCTTGATGCGCAACAACGCAAGACACTCTTCTTTAAACGGACAGTTCCACACAACTTCGTTCTTTAATTTCTTTGCAGCTCTTGTGACATCCGTAGTTCCCCTAAAATACTTAGATAATAATATTAATTAGTTCCTAATGACATTTGTTATCATCAAAACTGATAGAGGAAATGTCGATCCAGTATTCGAAACGTAACAATTTCAAATATTGTTCCAACACAACTTGAGGGGATGTGAAATGTAGGTTGCTTTACAACAAGTTTAGAAGTTAGTCAAACACTTTAACCAGTTTATAAGCTCTAACAAATTATGCTTTCAGCTTAAGAACTTGCCATGAGTTCTTCATGATTTTCTTGCTTTCTCTTATACAGATTGATCAATAAAGTTTATTCTTCTTGTGATTCTATATGATTGTTCAACATGGCAATAAAACTGGTGAGCTGTACAAGTACAGGGAACAGTCCAAAGATAGAGTTGAGTACTGACAAATAACAACAATAATTGAAGATTTGGGTCCTCTTTTATCCAAGAGGACAAATTATACCAGACCATCACATGCACAACTTAAGAAAAATTTCAATCATGGAGGAAATTGAATCAGGTTTTTGGGATTTCTTTTCTATTAAAAGAATGTCATTTTTGTCCGATCCGAAATGTTATAAAATCAGGTTGTTCTGGATAAGTTTTGTTTTGTGGAAGAAGAAGAAGAAGAATAAGAGAGTTTGTGAGCATGTCTAAGAACCCAAACCCTAATCCATGCTTGCTCAAGGATGAGAGGCTTCGCAAGGTAAGAGATATAAGTTTATTTTTATTTACTCAAAGCTAGAATAATTTGTTAATTGTTTTCATTATAGATTTTGTTAATTCGATTTTCTAACCTATACCCTAAAGACTTAAAATGGAAATATTTTGTTGAGTTTTATTAATTTAGATATAATTAATTTTTTCAATAGAATTTATTAATTTCCCTTAGGGTTTTAGTTTCTAACACTAATATGTTTAACATATACCCTTAGAACATAGGTTAATAACCTTTGTTAATTTTCTATTATTGCGTATATTAATTAATTTAATGAACGATTTTTTTTTTAAAATGAAATTATACACACATATATATGTTTAGTGTTGTGCAATTTATGAAATGTCATTTTTATCATACGAATTCTATTTTTGTTTCATTGTAGCTAAAGTTGTTTTTTCTTCTTTTTTTGGTCGAAACTAAAGTGGTTTTTTCTAAAATTAACATTTCTTTTTTTCTTGAATTTACTAAAAAAGTACATTTTGGAGAGAAATGTGTATCCAAGAGAGGATTCATCACTCAAGGAGCTTAGAGTTGTCACTGCTACTCACCCTCGGTAATTAATCCTAAGTTTTAACTAGTTTAAATATTAATTCGATATGTTAATAATTTGATAAATTCAACATATATTATATATGGTATATATAAGAACAACAATTTCAGGGCATTTTGGTCTACAGGCCCAGATTCAGGCCAATTGATGTCAATGCTTTTGAAGACGGCAAACGCCAAGAAAACGATTGAGATCGGAGTTTTCACCGGTTACTCTCTCCTTCTCACCGCTCTTGCTCTCCCTCATGACGGCCAGGTTCTTAATTACAGTTAAATTCATGTTAATTATAGAAAGCTTTCATATACTTTAATTAAGAATATGTATTAGTATGTTCACCTCGTCAGTGTCATGTATGACTATAACTCAAATATAATAGAAAGCTTTCATATACTTTAATCTATTATATGTCACAAATTATAAATTTGATTCAACTTCTATCACATAACTTAACTCGATCTTGTACATTGCAGATAATTGCAATCGATCCTATGAAAGAAACGTATGAGATTGGATTGCCATTTATAAAGAAAGCAGGAGTCGAACACAAGATCAATTACATCCAATCTGAAGCCCTTCCTGTGCTTGACAATCTCCTCCAAGAAGTAACATTAAATGTATTAAATTGCATTAAATTACATTAAATTATACGTGTGTTTGACCAAATTGTTATGTCGCTTAGGAAGCGAACAAAGGGAGCTTTGACTTTGCCTACGTGGACGCTGACAAAGAAAACTATAAGAACTACTTCGAGAGGCTAATGAAGTTGGTGAAGGTGGGAGGGCTGATCCTCTACGACAACACCCTATGGGGCGGCACTGTGGCGGCACCCGAGGAGGAGGTGCCGGAGCAAAAGCGAATCGGGTGGAGACACATTGTCGAATTTAATGTAGCCGTTGTCGACGATCCTAGAGTGGAACTTTGCCTCTCTTGCACCGGGGATGGCCTCACAATATGTCGTCGTATTGCTTAATTTAAATTCAAGTATGTTGGCCTCTA
The DNA here is from genome assembly GCA_964016875.1 of Fallopia convolvulus. Taxonomy (NCBI): domain Eukaryota; kingdom Viridiplantae; phylum Streptophyta; class Magnoliopsida; order Caryophyllales; family Polygonaceae; genus Fallopia; species Fallopia convolvulus. The sequence goes on along the minus strand of OZ024718.1, from coordinate 2,229,128 downwards.
AAAAAAGTTTATTTTTCAATTGAGCTAGCTACTTGAAATTCATTATGAATAATTGGAGATGTAAAAGGAAAAAAAAAACTCATATGGTACATGAGATCTTACTTTTTCAAGGTCTAACAACCAACTTTAATATGAGGTCTTACGTTTTCAAAATCTTACGTTTTCAGTAGAGGTGTCCAACAGGTTGACCCGACAACTCGTAGAAATAAATCTAAAATTATTACTTGAAATTCATGATTTGTATGCAGAACCAAACTAAAATTATTTTGACACTTTCCGGAATAAGTTTATTTTTTTGGTTAGATTAACTACTTGAAATCCCCTATCACCAATTGGAGATCTCTATTATTTTTTTTGGCTCTTAGCATTAGTTCAATTATGTTTTCGCAGTGTTCAATTACATAATTATTTTTTATAAACAACCATAGTCGATCATGGAAGAAAATTAATGTTAGGAAATTCGCTTTGCAGCTAGAGAGAAGATGAAGAGAGATTAAAAACATAAACAACACGATTTGTTCACCCAGTTCGTCACGAAAGTAACGATGTCTGAAAGCACTACTAAGATAGGATTTTCTTTTATTAGAAATTTCTTTATCAGAAAAAACTTTAATTATTAACTCTAACCATTCAAACTCCATACCCAACAATAAATAACTCACTCTAGAGAAAAACCACTTGCATCATATATTTTGACACAAGCATGTCGTCCCTGTCTTTTTTGGCTCCACCCTCTTATGTGTGTTTTGATTACACGGGTGAATACATCATCTTATATTATAATATGGAATTTAATAAATAAAAAATTGCATTAAATTATACATCGTAATACAAGATGATGTATCATCTTGTGTGATTTCAACACGTCGTTGAATGTTGTAGGCAATACTCATTCTGTTCAGAACTATTTTTCATTTTTTCTTATTTATTTGTTTAATAATATTTATTATTTTACATATTATGTCAATCTTTTTCCATTTTTGTCCTTAAAAACACTCAAAAAGGCAAAAAAATCCTCCTTTTAAAAAATAAAAATTGTTATTATAGAAAGATATTTGAGTAAAATCAAGTAGTTTTTTAATATTTTTATTAATTTATAAAATAATAAGTAGTTTTTTAACGAGAGACACACCTTTAATAATAAACCCAAGGTTTTTGAACTAGCCGACAACCTCTAACATTTCCGAACAGAAGTAGTACTTTGTTTGGACTCTTTGAAATGAGATTAATTTTTAGAAATGCAACCCCTAATTGTGGCATGGTAGAGTCCAAAATTGTGCTGACAATTTAAAACAATAATTGAAGATTTGAAGGTGATTTGATTCCCGATTCCTTTTATCTTATGCAAAACAAATAAGTTGGACAAACACAGCACTTGTGTTACTACAACCAAATTTAATCACGTAGGAAATAAAAATCAAGTTAGGATTTTTTTATATTAAAAAAATTGACATTTTTGTCCAGTCGGACATGCTATAAAAGAGGCAATTAATTATGATGGACCCTACTTGTAACATCAATCAGATTAAAAACTTTTAAATTTTCATCCGGACTTTCAAATTTTTATCCGGAAGAATGTACTAGATTGACTTGGTCGATCTAATTTTTACCTATTTAAAAAAAAGGGAAAATTGCATTTAACCACCCTTTATTTTACACTCGTTGCAATTAACCACCCTTTATATTTTTTTCTACACTTAACCACCCCTTATTTGTAAATATGTGCATTTAATCACCCATTTTGATGAAAAACGTTATTTTCTTCGTTAATTAAAGTAAATTACGGTTTTGCCCTTCTTCTTTAATTTTATTTACAATAAATAAAAGAATTTAGGAATAAATTGAGTTTGGAATGTCATTATTATTGGATTTTGGCCTACATCTCAACCTTTTGAATCTCGAGTCGTTGTCCATCAAATTAGACACGATCGGCTCCAAGGGACACTAAAAGTCGTCAAAATCAGATCCAAACCCATGGTGTTTGCATCGGCGAAGTCGTGGTTCTTCTTCGTCATTGGGTGGAGGGAATGAATTATTATGAAGGAAATTAGGTCAGGGTTATCGACATATTGAAATTTATAAGTGTCAATTATGGTTTTTTCTTTATTTATTTATTATAAATAAAATTTAAAAAGATAGGAAAAAGCGTAATTTACTTTAATTAACGGAGAAAATGAAGTTTTTAGTTAAATGGGTGGTTAAATGCACATAATTACAAATAATGGGTGGTTAAGTGTAGAAAAAATATAAAGGGTGGTTAATTGCAACAAGTATAAAATAAAGGGTGGTTAAATGTAATTTTCCCTAAAAAAATATGTTGGACCCTACAAGGTATAATAAAAACATGTTGCACAAAATTTTGATTGGTGTAAGAAGAAGATGGAATCCGTGAATATGTTCAAAAACCAAAAGCCTATGAGGTTGCTCAAGGATGAGAGGCTCCAAAAGGTAAGATATATTCATTTTTCTTTCTGATCAAAAAAAAAATTCATTTTTCTTTGCTCAAAACTTGAATAATTTGTTTTGTTTCATAGTAGATTTTGTTAGGTAATTTACTTATGGGTTATGATGTATTAATTTCTTGGATCAATTTTTTCCACTTTATTATGAAACTATAGACATTTTTAGTTTCATTGTAGTTAAGGGTCTTTTATGCAAAGGTTTTAAGAGATTTGTAAAATAAAACGTTTAAAATAATTGTTTTGCGAGTTAAAGTTTTTTGGTAGGTTTAAGTTCTATTATGTTTTTGAGAAGGTTTGAAATTAAAAAATTGAAACCTTGAGAGGGAAAAGCTTTAGGGAGCGTTTGGTACAATTTCAAATATTTCATACTTGAAATTGAGTGTCATTGTAGTTAAGGGTCCCTTTTCTATGTTTTTCTACCTCTTCCTTCTTCTTCTTCTTCTTCTTCTTCTTCTTCTTTTTGGTCTTTTATTTCTTCTTTGTACTATCCTTCTTCTATATATGTATTCAATTTTGCAAATTTGGAAACCCCCATGATAGAGTGTTATAGTAGCAGTCCAAACTTCGACAATTTCTGATTTTTGTCTTTGATTTCAGCCCGACACTTTTTAAATTTTAGTGAGTTTGAATAAGTGAAAAAATGAAAGGTTGAAGGTTGAAGATGATGAATAGGGAATGTGTGGGAATGAATTTCAAACCCGAGGCAAGGGGTGGGTATGAAAACCCGATAGGTATCGGATTTGGGATATCGGTTTAAAATGTAAAATCAACATACCAATTAAACACATGGTATCTGGTTTGCATTACAGAACCCGATACCTCATTCACCATACCCGATAAGCATAACCAAACAACCCCTTAGGAGGTTTCTAAAATTTGGCACACTAATTTTTTTTAACAACAACAACATTTACCCAGTGGAACTTCCCTTACGGGAAATCTGGGGGGTCAAGATGGGGCACCCCTGGCTTAGAGCAACGGAGAGCGACCAAAAGACCCGATTAGACCACAGAGACCACATAGCTAGCACAGATAAAAAACAAAGCAACCACCTACTCAAAAACTTCCACCTACCCGACAACCAAACAATTCCTTAGAAGGCTTCAAATAAGAAAACTCTCACCTACTCAAAAACCTACACCTATTTAACAAATCTTCTAAAAAATTTCCACAATTTTTAAAACCTTATTTTACCTTATAGAACTTAAGTGAGCCTAAGTGGGTTTTTTCTATTGGAGTTTAATAACTTAAATCCAATTAATAATTTACTTTTGTAGTTCTGTGATATATATGTAGTACAACTTGTGAAATGCACTTTTGATTTCATGCTTGCCCCCACATCAAACAAGTGAGGAAATTTTATGCTTTATAAAAGTAAGTTTTATAGAGCACTATTTTAAAAATTCCTTCTAGGTCTCGTCTAGGTCCTGCCTAGACGCTGTAAAATCTCTGTCCGCCAAGTTTTTTAGACCGCCTAGGCACCCGTCTAGAACCTCCTAGGGAACCGTTCAGGCCGTCTAGGCGCTAGGCGGTCCCACTCCGCCTAGGATCCGTCTAGCGTTATTTAGAACTAGGGCTGTCAAAATTTGACCCGACCCGAGAAACCCGCCCGACCCGCCCGACTCCGAACCCGACCCGACCCGAGAAAAAGTTAAAAAGTTTTATACCCGAGACATGTTTGACCCGAACTGATTTGACCCGAATCCGAAAAAACCCGAACGCGAGATTAACCCAAACCCGATTATACCCGCATGGACTAAGCATGATGCAACCCGATATCCGATGCTACCCGACCCGAAGTCATCCGAAAATCCGAAGTTACCCGACTCGAAGTCATCCGAATATCCGAAGTTACCTGACCCGAAACCATCCGAAAATTATATTATATTTTAAAATATTAATGATAGTGAATATTTATTATAATTATGTTTTAATTTAAATGTTACATTAAATATTTAGACCCTAGAGTTGTTAAACTACAAAAAATTATCATTCGATATATGGTTTGAATCAAAATCCGGCTTACTCGAAATCATATTAACCGGAAATTCGGTGAAAGTCGAAATCCAATTCACCCAAAAATCCGAAAAACCCGAAACCCGACTCACCAGAAATCCGACTAAATCCGAAGCTAACTAAACCCGAAACCGGACTTATCCGAAATCAAGTTGGACCGAAACCCGAATAACCCGGCCGAAATTGACCCGAAACCCGACTTTGCCCGATTAATTGAGCACCCAACCCGAATTGATCCAACCCAATTTGACCCGATTTTTAAAATATCCGAATTTGACCCGAATCCGAACTTACCCGAAACTGAATTGACCCGACCCAAACCCAATCCGACCCGCCCGATTGACACCCCTATTTAGAACAATATTAGAGAGCTAAGAGATAAATGCTTCATGTGTCACTATGTGTGTTGCCTCCGACACGTATGTGATGGGGTCACTTTTAATTTTTATGGGTGGTTGTATAAAAATTGGGATATCGGAATTTGCAAGTTAGTTTGATGTAAATCTTTTGCACATATCCAAGTTTTCAATGAGTTTTTTCCCCCAAAACTTAGGGCTCACCCAGCTGATTTTATTGATTAATTTTGTAAATGAGTTTAACGTAAATCAGATTTTTGGTTTTAACAAATGAGATTTCATGGATTGTTTAAGTTTGTCAAGATATGGTTTTAACGCCTATGCTTCTTCTCAAATCATCCCACAAGATACTATTCTATCTCATTTTACTAAACACATAAACTCATAGCTCTATTTTGTTTCGAGTTCTTCCGCTCCCAAATTCTTCTTATTCGAGCCCACAAGTTTGAATAATGTTATGCTCATGGACAAATCCATGATTTAAAATTTGTGTGGGTTAATTTTCACCGAATTTTTATAAATGGTTTAAATTACCTTAATTTTATTTATTTTTATTTTTAGTGTGGGCTGGAGCGGACCCAGTCTACCCCTCGGTCCGTCCCTAGTTATGCTCAATTCTTGGAGGACAAACGCTCGGAATTGCACCAGTGTACGTTGAGTGTTTTTTTATTTTTTTTTTCTAAGGCAGTGGATCCTTACACGATGTAACAAACCACATTCAATCCTATTAGCCTACATTCAATTTACAATAACCTTTATTTTGCCCTGCAGAGAATTTCCTACTCACATTTTTTTCCTAATTTGATTTACAAGTTCTCAAAAATTAACATTTTTATCTTGAATTGCAACGATAAATAAACAAACAGTACATTTTGGAGGGAAATGTGTATCCAAGAGAGGATGAAGTACTCAAGGAGCTCAGAAATGTCACGGCTTCTCATCCTTGGTAATCAATCCTAATTTAGATATTCGATTTTGTTAATAATTTGATTAACTCAACGTTTATTTATGGTAATAAATCTAAGATCAACAATTTCAGGGCATGTATGTCAACTGATCCAAATTCAGGCCAATTGATGTCAATGCTTTTAAAGATGGCAAATGCGAAGAAAACGATTGAAATCGGAGTTTATACTGGATACTCTCTCCTTCTTACCGCTCTCGCTCTCCCCCATGATGGCCAGGTTCTTATAAATTTGAACTCAAACTTCTATAATCCGCAAAAGCTTAACACAATTGTCTGCATTACAGATAATTGCAATCGATCCTGTGAGAGAAACATATGAGATTGGATTGCCAATCATAAAGAAAGCAGGAGTCGAACACAAGATCAATTTCGTCCAATCCGAAGCCCTCCCTGTGCTCGACAATCTCCTCCAAGATGTAAGTTACTTATAGAAGCTTAAAATGGAAATTAATTGTCAAATTATTATTTAAGATTATTTATATTTAATTTATAGTGTTTATTCATTTCTTTATAGGATTTTATTTTCTAAAACTAATATACTTAACCTATGCCCTGAGCATAGGTTAGAAAAATTTTATACTATTTTTCGCATTCTTTTGTTCAATTTTTCCAAACAATTTATGGGCCAAGTTGTGTGTTCCAATATTTTTTTTTGTTATGCCCCCCTCAGAAGGCAAATGAGGGGAGCTTTGACTTTGCCTACGTGGACGCTGACAAAATCAACTATAAGAACTACTTCGAGAGGCTGATAAAACTGGTGAAGGTGGGAGGGCTGATCCTCTGCGACAACACTCTATGGGGCGGCACTGTGGCAATGCATGAGGAGGAGGCGCCGGAGCACATGCGAATCGGAAGAAAACACACCATTGAATTTAACGCCGCCATTGTCGTCGATGCTAGAGTGGAGCTTTGCCTCTCATGCACCGGCGATGGTCTCACAATTTGTCGTCGTATTGCTTAATTGAATTTATGTCAAAACAAATGTGCATCTTGTTTGGACTGTTTTCGGTCGGATTAGCTACTTTAAATTCCTTAGGATCGAACAATTTGGGATGTCTATTTTTTTTCCTTTTAAAACCGGTTCAATTAAATTTTCAAATAAAAAAATTTAAATTATATAATTACAACCATTTTTATGGTTGAGACTTGAGAATACTCTTCTCGATCACATCTAAAATTTAGGACTAAACTTGTCTACTATATAAGTCATTGAGTTATTCATCCTATTGCCAATTGGCTTTAGGATGGAACTCAATTAGACTTGTGTGTTGAGCTGACCTATGCACGACCCCCGGTTTATAGCCCACGGACTTTCACATGCTATACGTCCTTTATTTGGGTTGTCTTTGGCTAAAAAGAGATTGGTTTTAGGATCGAACTCCATTGGAGAATAATTGTTATTGAAATTTGTTTTAGCAACTATTTTTCTTCCAAATTAAACTCCTCATTCATCTATTTAAAAAAGCGTTAAACATTCAATAAATGCTAAGATTAAGAAAAAATAATCAAATTATGTTTGATTAATACTTCTTAAAAAGCGATATTTGTTAAAGTTCGATAAATTGATATTAACAAAGAGAGTATTTTCATCCATGAGATTACATCTTAAAACTAATTGCCAATAGAAAAATTGGCCTAATAATTTATAAACTAAACAAGTTTTCTCATAATTTTTCAAGAGTTTGGATCTCATACAATAGCCGCTTATTGTGTAAAATGCGGAGTTATATTAACCGTCAGATTGACTTCATCTAAGGGCTGTTGTTTTATTGCGATTTCATTAAATAAGGGTAAATTTGTCTTTTTACCAGATCTTCTTTATCACGCTCTCTTCTGAAAGGGTAGTTTTTGGACGATCTCCCAAGCTCTATCGGACTTCAGTGATGGCGGTGATGCATCTCTCTGAGACAGTGTGGAAATCTGAATCCATGTAAGATTTATTCTCCTTTCTTTTGTTGTTAATGAATTCCTCCATAGTCTCTCTCTCTCTCTCATTCGAATGCTAATTTCAAGACCCCAAAATCAAAGAAACCCTAAATTTTGTACATGCGTTTGAGCCGGACGAAATCGTCTAAGCGAGTTGGATTCACAATAATGAATATCGGTTTGAAATTGCTCATCTCTTTGTTGTGTATATTCATTTTCCGTCATTCTTTTGATTTTGCTCCATTCCAATCGATCCTTCATGGTGAACTATTTTTCCACCAAAAATGAAGAAAAAAGATCTGAACTTGGATCTTTTATTTCTCATGTATGAGAAGGCTAATTCAGGTATGCTTCTAGAATCTTAAAAATTAAACGAGTGAACTTTTGCTAAAGTGGTTGAAAGGGAGAGTCAAGTAGGTAATGTCTTCCTGGCTATGGAGGAGGAAGTCTTTTGAACTATTGTATTTGAGAAGCAATGTCTTCCTTCCAAATCCAACGAGGAAAAGATAAATGATCATTTATCTTTTAGTCTTTTCATAATTAAATAAAATCTACTTGTACTATTTGGTGCTGACTATTTGCTACTTGATCATTAATTCATTATTTCTATTACAACTTTCAAAAACTTCATATCAAGGCCTAACAATAAATCCAACATCATTATTCATTAGAAGGTTATAAGTTTATGGATTTCTTTATCTCAATAATCACCTAGTTTGGCTAATAAAAGCTTGAAAAGTTAGGTTCATCTAGTATGAATTGCCTTATGACTTGCTAGTATTCAGTTTCGTACAATTGGAAGGAAAAATTAGCCAATTAGGTAGTAGACATTGATAAGAAACAATAAAGATCTAGACCCTGCAGTAATAAAGGTCTTTAGGGTCCCCTCATGCCACAATCCTCGTGCTAAATGGAAATCCTATTCATCATCGTCCATTTCACTGCCATTCATGCCGAGACTATGAAGAAGTGATTCTTTTAATTTGAATATGAAAAATAAATGATAATTATCTAAATCTTTTGCTTGTAACTCACTCATATAAATTTAGTACAAATAGTCTATTAGCTCAAATGGGAGAGCGTTGTACTTGTGTACAAAGATGTAGGTTCGACTCCTACATAGACTAACATGATATCTCACACTGTTACTATGGAATGTAAATTTACTGCTCTAGAATGCACTTTTTCGATCCTTACGGATGCACTTTTGCTACTATGTAATGCACTTTTACTATTTCAGAATGCACTTTAGAGTTCAATTTTACTACTTTGGAATGCACTTTTTCTCTCTATCATGAATACACTTTTGCTACTTTATAACGCACTTTTACATCTTTTGAATGCACTTTATAATTTAATTTTTTCTATCTATTTGAGAAACATGTTTGCAATGCTAGGATGCACTTTTACGTAGTGATATTTTTTATCAATGCTTTTTGTAATACAACCCTCCTCATGTATCATTTTGAGTATGAATATGGTGGAGGTAGATCATTTATCAATGATGTATTAATTAACAGATTTTATAATTCTCTCTATCTAATTTGGAATGCACTTTTGTTGATTTGGAATGCACTTTTACTAATCACATAAGCACTTTATTTAACATGCACTTTTACTATTTTATAATGCACTCTACCTAATTTGGAATGCACGTTTACTAATCACATAGACACTTCATTTGGCATGCACTGTTATAATTTTGTAATGCACTCTAACTAATTTAGAATGCACTTTTAGCTAGTATTTTCGAGGAAGGTCCTAATCAAATCAACCTATGTAGGATTTGAACCCACATCTCTGTGCATAAATACATTGCTCTTCCATTTGAGCTAATAGGTTATTTTCAATATACATTATTATTTAACTAAAGAATTGTGTAGCAAATACATGCACCGTCACGCTGAATGATTCAATCTTATAAGTATCATATTCAACAAACAATTGTATTTAGAATATTTTTGCTTGATTTGGTTGTTGTCAAGTTTGCATCATTGAATTTTAGTCCAAAAAGATATAGTTACACAAGCACATAAACATTATTGAAAACTGTATACAAAGCTCTCAACAAGGGATATTTTTAGAAAACAAGATTCCTAACAAGGTAGATTAAAGACTTCTCAAAGTGTAGCTATTCTTAACAAATATCTTCTTTTTGTGGAAAGTAACATGCTTTTGCCTTCACCTGCTTGTTCTTCACATCAACTCTTGTTCTTGTTCCCACACAATACAATGGGAATGTTTAATTTTATACTAAAAACTGCACTTTTTCTATCTGTTTGGAATGCACTTTTGCTACTCTAGATTGCACTTTTTCTACTTCAATATAAAATAAAAAAACATGCTATATAATGCACTTTCACAACATAAGAGTGCACTTTACGAGCTTAATTTTGCACTTTATGCACTTAATCAGCTCAAACCTCTCCTAGGGTTTCAATTCAACTCAAAATAGTGAATCAGTAGGCTTAACCACCTTAACTCAACAAATGACGGATAATTCATTTTTTTTATTCCTTGGCATTTTTTCAAATGACTTTGATAATCAACCATTATTATTCAAATAAGGTCATGATCAAATCAAATAGCCCATGTGGGATTCGAACCCACATCTTTGTGCGGAATCGCATTACTCTTCCATTTGAGCTAATGGGCTTTCAATACACCAGGCCCTTAGACATGCACTTTTAGGCCCTTAGACATACACTTTAGGCACTTAGACATGCACTTTTAGGCCCTTAGACATGCACTTTAGGCACTTAGACATACATTATTTAAAAATATATACTTGAAGCATGGAAACTAATACTTAACAAACCAATCGAATTCAATTAAATGAAAAGATTGAAACCACAAGCGAGTAGATGCCATTAAAATCAACACATTTTAATCCCAAACAAACGTTATGAACTACTCATCAAACAAGCAAAGCAAAAATTTTGTTTGCCTTTGTTATACGTTCTTATAATCTCAACAAAACCAAAATTAAAAATCACATGTAGCCATTGACATAGCGTATCACAAACTAGGCAACTCCCAAACCATTATTCAAACCAATTACCAATAGTTTGCAAAGAAGAGATAGCGAGGTGTGAATCACTCAAACCAGTAGTCCTCTACATATTTAGACCAATTAAAAATCGTAAGGGAGAAGAGAAGATAACTAATAGCCTCTAGTCATACATAAATACAAATACAATTCCATACATGATCAAAACAAAATCTAGGGTTTCAATCTCACCCTTTTACATATTTCTTGTAATTTTCGGCGGCGTTGTCCTCGGAATTATGGATCTACGATGCTCGTAAAGGCTTCAATGCAAAATTTTTGAGACTGATCGTGTTTGAAGGAGACGATTTTCGATTGGAGAGGGTCGAAGAAGAGAGGATTGTAGAGAGCAGGAGATGGATCGTCGTGTTTCACAGAGAATGAGTGGTTAATTTTTCAGGTTATAAGAGGGGTATGTTTTTTGTGTTATTTACAAATTTGCCACCGTTTCATATTTCTTTCTTTTTTCATTAATGCCCAACTTCTAATCTCGACCCTTAATTTACTCGATCTAACGATCCACATTACTCCTTATTTTTTAGCATAAGCCCCCTCCTCACTAGAACCCTCCTCAATTTTTCAATTACAAGATACATTTTTTCACATTGTGACGTGCTAATTAACACTTATTATAGTTCGGAAGGAGTAAAAAAACTAAGCCTTATAAGCTAGTTGAACGTACATTAGTTACTGAACAATCAAATAAAGTGCAACTCAAACCCATGACCTTTTCATTTTTTTTAATAAGAAAATAATTCAATGTACCAAACAATTCTGGTAAATCGAGAGCTATATATAGCTCTTATTTATTAATTGCTTAATGCTTGGGAGCGACGATCGAGTCGATCATTTGCAGGTAGCATGCTTTGCAGCAAAAGTCTGAGCAACCAAGAGAGGAAAAGCGATGGTCGCATCGCAATGCACCTTAGCGGTATTCGCGGATGGGCGGATCTTTCCCCACGAAATGGCCTCGTCGGGCCGAGCACCGGAATCCGAGCCATCAAACTCTTGAGCGGTGTTGATGTAGACGGCGTAATCGGCACCATTACGCATCATGTTAGCATTGCAAATGTGATGCTTCGGAAGCCCACCTCCGAGTAAAATGATGCCTGTTTTCCTAGGCGCTGCATAGATCGCCTCCCCATCCATTGCTACTACATCTGATAACGAATAATAATTAATTTAACGGTTTTTCTAACCTATATCCTCACTTATAGAGTTTAACAAATACCTTGGACAATGTCGATGATTAATCCAGGCGGGTTGCGAAAGGAATGGAAATAAAGCATGTCTCCAATCGACCCATCCGTAAGTGCAGGACAAAATACCGGGATGTTATTCTACACATGTACGAACATTAAATTAACCGGAGTATGATTTAAGTTTTTTCGTAAAATAAACAATGTATATTGTGAAAGTTAGTGGGTCAATAATATAGACTCGTCATTGGATATGCTCTAATACCATATAAAATTTCATAGGCTGATAGATAGATTAAGCATATATTAGATGGAATTTCATCCTAAACCAATTAAAATTTAAAAAATAATTCCTACAACTTTTTTTTTTATCAAAATAGTCTACCAAATCTTATATACAATTCTTATATTAATCCCAAACTTGTAAGATAATAATCTATATTAATTTCAACGTGGGTACAAATAAAATACATCATACCTTGTATGCCCAATAAAGATAAGAGCTTTCATCATTGATTTCTTTTCCCAATCGAGAAATCACCTTTGATGGAGTCCATAACACTTTCTGCAAATCAATATTATATTTTTGTAAGATGAGTGGATATAAATTAAGATTTTTCTAGATTTTTTCAAAAAAATTAATTTTTAATTTATAATTTTTTTTAAAAGGATTTATGTTTTCTAAAACATGGTTTTAGTTTTTAAATCCGGATTTTTATCCTATGTTCTTAAGGAAATAAAATAGAAAACCAATTAATTAACGAATTTTCTAAAGCATGTTGTTTTAGAAAGATTTGATATTTTTATTTATTCATAGATTTAATTTTTTTTTACGACGGATTTATGCATTTCTCTTTAGGAATTTAGTTTTTAAAATCGTAAATTTTTTCTAAAATCGTAAATTTTATTTATTAGTGTTACCTGAAGAGACTGCTCTTGCAACATTTGATCAAAAATGGGCATAACCCAGTCCTCAAATTTGCAGTAATTATCATTTGGGACCAACAAATTCCCAATTCGATTCAAACCTTTGGAACGTAGTTGGGCTCCTGGGAGGCTAAAATCTCCTTTGAATGTTGGACCTATGCATTTTATAAGGTCTTCTTCTATACCTCCTGCCGTTGTCACAATCACATCCACCTATATTTTTCACACACACAAAGTAGATATAAATAAACCATATATTTTTATAATATATCCTAATGATAAATAATAAGAAAATTAATTTAGAAAGTAAAGTCTAATAGAAAATAAATTATGAGTGCTCGTTTGGTTAATTACATTTTAAAATTATCATTGAAAGTAGCCTTCAACATATGTATTAATATTTTAATCGACAGAAATTATCAATTCAAATTCTCATAAATTACACTTCCTTTAAAATGAAGAATTACAATTAAAATAATAAGGGTGAGTAAGATTCACTTCATCCATTTTTATGTAAAATAATTTTTTTGTGTCGTTGTAATTTTAAATTATCTTATTTATATCCTCAAGTTATACTATTATATTTTAGGAATAAGGGTTGTTATGGTTATGATTTTTTACTTTTTACCAGACAAATTACAATCATTTAATTATTAACCAATTAATTTTAACCAAACACATTTTAAAAAATCACATAAAATTCAATATTCAGTAATTACATTTCATGGGAATTAATTTTCTAATAGTCTTATTTTTCATATTCAACCAAACGAGCACTAAATAATTTTAAAAAATTACACCTAATCAAAATTTTCCAAACAAAAATCCAAAAAAATTTCTAAATATAATAGTTTTTGTAATATTTTCTAAGGACACATTATAGAAAAATCGTTTTATATAATATGTTACTTTACATATGATAACGACGTGTATATATAAGGGCGGAGGGAGGCGGGGGCCAATGGGGGATCTTGCCCCCTCTGCCGCTCATACTTAGTATATGGTAGCATACTTTTTTACCAAGTTCGGTATATAATTTATAAGATTACTAATGAAACGTATAAACAACTCCTTCTAGTCGGCTTTTTCCTGCTTATAATTAATATTGGTCATGAGTTAATCCTTATAATTACATTTTAACCTTTTTTTGTATTTTTTTAATTTATTTTTTATTACTTAATTGTGCCCCTATTGATAAATTTCTCTAACTCCGCCACTGTATGTATACAAGGGCGGAGGGAGACGGGGGCCAATGGGGGCTCTTGCCCCCTCTTCCGCTCATACTTAGTATATGGTAGCATACTTTTTTACCAAGTTCGGTATATAATTTATGGCATTACTAATGAGACATATAATTCTCAGTCTAGTTGGTTTTTTCCTTGCTTATAATTAATATAGGTCATGAGTTCAATCCTTATAATTACATTTTAACCTTTTTTTTATATATTCTTTTAATTTATTAGTATTTTTTATTACTTAATTGTATCCCTATTGATAAATTTCTCTAGCTCCGCCACTGTATATATATACGTACGTACCATACGATGTTGAGCAAGAAAGCGAATGGATTCCCTAACACCAGAGGAGATAAGGTTGGAGGTGAAGCCCAAGAATATCTTGCACTTGATAGACTTTCTGTATTCCTCATTTGTATTCTCCTTGTCATTGCAATTTTCCTTTGGAGCCTCGTCTGATAGCCTCCACTCTAACTACAATATCCAACAAGTCTTTATATATAAGAGCATACTAATGTACATAAGATACAATTTTTTAAATCTCTGGCCCAGTTTGATCGATTAGTCAGAACCAATCTACATTCGAAATGGATAGTGTAGAGGCCTTTAACCAACTCTTAACTACTACGTACTTCAAATAACATTTATTATATACATGTGAATTTCAAGTCATGTCTCAATAAAATTTTATTGACTCGTTGGAGAGTGATATTTTATTTTATTTTTGACGAATGATGTGAGGGCCGGGGTTTGCTATCCTTCGCTTAATTTCTACTGAATTAATCTTTTTTATATTAATAAAATTTCGGAGAATGTTGCCTTCTCTCAACAACAAAAATACAACTTTTGTATAATCAAGTTGGAAAAAGTTATTTAACTGATTTAGTTTTAACATGAGAACATATTACCTATAATGAAACATTTGTCATATATCATTTCATTATTTGAAAGCTGATCCATGAGTAAAATTATATAAAATCCGATTTTTCTAACTTATGTCCAACAATTCTATCAATAATTATAAAAATAGATATATAAAGTTTCTTAAAATGTCCCATGTGTAGCACGAATATACATATACCTAGTAAAGGAGGTAAAAACGAAACTTCAGTAAGATTTATACTATCTTTTAATTAAATTGCGATTTTCTAACATGTGTCTTTCAGAAATAGGTTAAGAGTCCAATTTTTTTTAAAAAAAATAATAATTTTATATTTAAATTTCTTTTAATTATCATTTTTTAAAAAAATTATGCTTTCCAAAAAGGGATTTCAGTTTCTTAATCCGAATTCTAATGGAAATGTAAATTAAATAGAGAAAAATAAATTTCTTAAGTGACATTTCATTTATTTTTTTTCAAAAAAAAATTGAGCTTCAGATCGGTGAACTCAAGAATCAAGTTTAGAAGACACTTGAATAAAGAATTAACAAGTACCATTTGGTTGACAATGTTGATGGCGTCACCAAGATTAGATGCTTGGAAGCCATTGGAGACGAAGGATTCAAGCAACTTCTCATAACAAACTCCGCCATTGAAATCATAGCCTTCGATCTTGAGGTTCTTTCCTTCAAGGTCTTCAGACTTCTTGAACACAGCTGAATGGGCTGAAAATAGGCCGTTCATTTCCTCCTTTGATTCTCCCATTTGTTCCAAAATGATGAGATTGTAGTTATTAGTTGCAATACTTAATGCTAGTTTTGTAGATTGCAAATGGAAGTGGTGGTGAGTATGGGCTCTCATGATCTAGTCTATATATAAGCCGGCAAAAATCTATTAAAATATGTTTCTTTTTTGGATTTTGTAGGTTATTTTAGGTAATTGATTTACCCTTTTTTTTGGCTTCTCATCGGCCGGTTCGAATGATCAGAAGTGCTCTAATTCGGATCGGGTACTGCAAAGGTCCCTACTGGGGTAACCCTTCAAATTCAGTTTTTTCATACACGCTTCCAGGGAGATTCGAACTTGAATCCCTAGACACACGCTTAATTAAGAGAACCCAGATTAACTAGTGCTCGAGTTACTTATAGTATGTGTTTTGGTTCTGCTGGAGTGGCTGAACGCGAGCACCCAGGGAGGCATTCTCATGCTGCGTCTCCACTATTTGAGGAGCATGCCTGCGGGGCGTTCTCAGTTGATCAGCGTCGTAGTAATCTACCGCGGCGGAGCCGAGCTTGAAAACAGCTCCTCTTGGTCCGACCCCTCTAGGAGCCTTTAGGAATGCCTCACACTCGTCCTAAAAAGACGGTGGGTGGGGTGCCGGACTAGGAGGGTCTTTGGGTGAGGATCTCTCGGAACCGCGCCTAAACAAAAAACATTAGAAACCTAACCTAAATTAACTCTTAACTGCTACTTCAAATGTTATTAAAGGAGTGACCCTCTCAATTCGTTTTTTCCATACACATCGGCAATGAGATTCGAACTTGGATCAAACACTTAAAAAGAAGCTAATGTCTCATTCTGTTAGATCAATTTGATAAAGTCCAGTGGACCGAGAATCTGGGAGTCATGCGTGTAACGAGCCTAGCATACAAGCCAGATAAGGTTCCAACCCAAAACATTATGGCAATGAGTGGAGTAACTGATTAGTTTATATACTAGGCAATTCTTGTCCTAATTTTTCCATGTGGGAACACTCTCAACACGCCCCCTCAAGTGCAACTGCCTGGGCCAGTTGTCACTTGGACAGAATCCCTCAAGACTTGTGAACCGTCTCTATTTTGGATCGGTCGCTCCTTTATTGGGCGAGTTACTTGAATATGCTCTCTTAAGGCCGACAAGTCCGAATAAATCTCTCAAGGTCCGCGAACCGCCAATTTTTAGTATCGGTCGCTCCTTTATTGGGCAGACCGCTTGAACGGAGCCAAGAAGCTAGCAAGCCCGAAGACTCTAGAAAAGAGTCTACACCGAAACCTGCTCTGATACCATATGAAAGTTCGAGGGCCATAACAAAAGATCGTGCATACGTAAGTCCAGCACAAACCCAATGAAGTTCCATCCTAAAACCAATTATTAATAGGTGGAGTAATCCAATAGTTTATATATTATGGTCTAATTTAATTCTCAACTTCCGACGTGGGAAGAGGATTCTCAACACAATCGATAATTGAGTTACTATAGTATGTGTAATGTACGTACTTTTCATAAAAGGGAGTGTAACTTTAACACCAACCGCCAATTAACAAATTAATGATTTGTAGGCCAATTTACAAATATCCTATCATTCACCGTGATCACCTCTCCGAAGACGTGCAAATCAGAGATGTTTTTGAAATATTTTAAATGAATAAGGATATTTGTAATCAAGATCTCGATATCTTACCGGCAATTACCTCTAATTGAATAAAAATTTCCAAATTATCCCATTCAATTTTGTACATTTTTTAGGAGAATATTTATTATCCTATTTTACTTAATTTATGTAATTATTTTTGTATAGCTTGTGGCCCAAGATTGATTTGGCCTAGCTATATTTTGTAATTTCCACCCTAATGAATGACAGAGGAATTCTCAGGAGGTCACCCATCCTAGTAATACTCTCGTCCTTGCACGTTTAATTTCTGAGTTTTTTGTCCTCACTTGAACCTTTAAGGAAGAGTTCTTGTTGACATGAGTAACACTTTAATATGTTATAAAGGATCTCAAATTCGGGGTGTTACATACAATATCTCGGAGATTATCGGAAATCCTTTCTCTATGTATATCTCCAAGTAAGCGATTCATCCAACTGTCAAATCTCCTCATAAAGCAAATCTTTCCTCAAATGTTAACGCACTTTCTAAAAACGGAAAGATGAATCACTCTTGCACTGTTGTTCCCTCACGCTCTTCCCTCACATCAGTGTTTCCTTGTTTGTGCTTCTATGCTTTGTATCAACCTGTATTCTCTGATGCAACTTACAGGAGCATGCGAATCATTAGTCCTTATAGAGTTTGTCATTATCAAAATTCAGAGAGATATTTGGCATTGGCCGGTTCCATGTTAACAATCCATGTTCCCATGATACCAGTATCCAACATCCATGATTATGAGTCGGATACTTCAATCCATAGATAAGACTTTAAATTCGTCTCTTCCCTATTCAAATTCCGTTAGTGTTGTGAGATGATATTCAACAAGCATACATTATGCATGACTTAGACTGATCCGGGTGCATTGCAATGTCTTATGTTCGATTAAGTGATCAATTGACATATTTGTTCACTAAAGCTGGACAAACAATAGTTTTTGTATCTGTATTCAAGTTGGGCATTTGAGATCTACGTCATGCTCTAATTTGAAAGGGAGTAATTAGGAAATAAATTTTTAGGACAATATTTATTATCCTATTTTACTTTATGTAATTATCTTTGTATAGCTTGTGGCCTAAGATTGATTTGGCCTATATATTGTAATTTCTACCTTAATTAATGGCATAGGAATTCCACGACATACGCTTTTGTGCTTCTGATATTGTTCATCTTCTTTTTTTTGATCTCTCGCTCGGTTCAATTAGTTGGGGCCAATCTACGTCCGAATCGGGTACTGCAGAGGCCAATTGCTGGGGACGACTCTCCCAATTTAATTTTTTCCATACACGCGGCCAGGAAGATTTGAACTTCGAACAAGTAGTTATTGGTATTGTTCATCTTCTTTGCTTGAGTTGTCCCTCCAAAAAAAAAACAAGTAAATATTTATTGTTGTCCATCTATTGTAGATGGAACTTGGAAGTGTAAGAATAAAACTATTTTGATAATACCAATGACTCTAACTAGTTAAAATACATTGTAACTTCTGATAATATTGCACGCACAAAACACATTGAAGTTGATTTTCATATAGTCTGTGACATAGTTCAATCTGGCTACATTGCTTACATTCTATGTCCGATCAAGTGATCGATCAATTGGTAGATTTGTTCTATGCCCTAAAGGCATAGGTTAAGAGCCTAAAAATGGCAATATATTTTAGAATTGTATTTTTTTAGATTTAATTATTTTTCCAATAGGGTTTATTAGTTTTCTATTAGGGTATTAGTTCCTAAAATTAATACTCTTATCCTATGCCTTTAGGACATATGATAGAAAAACCGTTAGTTAAAATACATTAAAGTTTATTACAAATGACACCATCATCAATAATTCAATGTTGTACACACTAGGGCCCTTAATTTAAGAGCACTGGCGACAGGCTGGTATATGTATGGACCTCGGCAATTAATGTCTTTCTTATTTGTACACTAGCAAAGAATTAACCAAATTGCACACATGATTTTTTATTTTTATTTTGTCTGGCCTTTGTCTGGCCCGGTTCGATTGATCAGCATCGCTCTATCTGGATTGGATATTTTGTGGCCTCATATTTGGAAGAGACCCTAAAAATATCAGTTTCTTTATATATGATGTCGGTGGGATTCGAACTTCGAATCTCATATACAACACATAAAGAGTCTAATACTTCTTTACCACTAGACCAACTGAGTATTAGTTTGCACATGATTTTAATATGAATTTCTCTAAGGAAGTTGTTCAGGTATGATGCTAGCTATGGTGTACGGACTACTAAAACGCACAATTTTACGATTGATTCTGTTAAGATGCCTTGAATCTGTCGTTGTTCGAACCCGCCAGGTGTTCGGAAGCAGAGCCTCCCGGCAGGGAGTCTAAGGGGCCCCTCGGTGGTGGTATGGGTCAGCGAGTCAGAGGTCCAGGAGGCGACATCCCCTGGCTGTGTCTGGGGGACGCTCCCCGCTAAAATAGTATACAATATTTTTTGTTATTGGGCCTCTCACGATTTGTTTGGACCTACGGGCCTTAAGTTGTAATAGGTTTCCTGAGTCACTATATAAACTCTCGAAATATTTAATAATCTGTATTATGTAATCTGCTTGACTACCTCCATAGTAATATTCTGTTTTTCTGCCCATGGACGTAGCTAATACATCGTTAGTGAACCTCGTAAAATTGTGTGTCAATTCTGTTTATTGTTCTCGTTCGATCTCTCGTTAGAACAAATTATTTATACTAAGCACTCAGGATATATGTTAACTGTTAAGTAGATCCCCTAGTTTCGTCAAAAAAAAAAATACTACTTAATTAGATGGAAAGAAGCTTTTACAACATTAAGCCCACGAGTTAAATAAATTAATAGGAGTATAGATTAGTAATATACTTTTTTTAATACAATGTCTTAAGAACATACATTAAGAATCTTAAAATAAAAATTATTTATTAAATTTTATTATTTAGAATTATTTTAATTTTTTATAAGATTCGTTAATTTTCTTTTAAACTTTTAATTTAATATCTAATATTTTTAATCTATATTTTCGGAGCATAAGATAAAAAAAATAATTATTAATGATGTAGGAAAACATAAGCCCACGTGATTCATGAAAGTGAGACAACAAATAACGAATATGGTTAGGTAATCATAAATTTGACAACCGCTCTTTGGTCCATATCTACTTATCTAGTGCAAAAATATACCAATAACTACATTTATTAGTATATTTTTCCAAAAAAAAATAGTTCATTCATTGCAATGAAAAAAACCCAATTCAAGATATTTCTCCCGTTCGTATATCTTAAAACAAATCACTTCATTTAATTTTAATATCCTTAATTTTGTTAAAATCTTTCAACTTTTATTGTAGATTTTATGTAAGAAAATTAATTAGTAGGAATATTATTGAAAAAAAGTTAAAATATCATAAATGATAAATTTTAATGAATAAAAAGATCAAGATAGAAAGACAAATTTAACGAAACAAAGTGCAAGAAATCCTTCGTTTATATAACCATTTTATATTTGAACACTTCACTGGAAGTAGCAACCTGATATAATTTCTTATATAATTTACTAAACTACTTAATTTTTTTCAAATTAAATAGAGAGCCACTTTTTTCCATTAAAAGAGTAAAATGACCCAAAACTAACAAAAAATCGTGTCTAAATTTTGGGTCGTTTCTACTTCAAATATCATAACTTTATTTACTTTCCACACACTTTTTTATTTTATTGAAAATCACTACTAACGGTAGCAATCTACTAATATAACTATAAGAATAATTGTTTAAAATACAAACTAAAATAGGTAAAATGATAAATATTTATAAATAAAAATTGAAGTTTGGAATGACAATTATTATTATTATTGAACGGATAAAGTAATATTTTTTTTTAAAAAAAAACACCACTACTAGAACGTTCTCTTATCTTTTGAATCTTGATTTTATTGGATTCCCTATTTTTGAAACCCCACTAAAATAAGATGGTCGGGTCCAAGTAGTAATATTGAATTAAACTCCAAGTAGTAGTAAGTACACATTTTTTGTATGCGCAAAATTGAATGAATGGGAAGTAATTTTTAATATATGTGTTTAGTTAAATTATTTTTATAAGAAAATATAGAAAATTAAATTCTCATAATCTATATTTCTTTTGTTTTTATAGAAAATATAGATAAGATAATATAAACTTCCTTTATTTTTATTCTAAACATTTTTTTGTATATTTAAAGTACAATTTTTCTATTTTTTTTAATAGTGTAAGAATTAAGGTCGCTACAAATACTACTTGGACTCATCGAGCATCTATTAGGGATGAGAATTGATTACTAACAAATTTTAAAGAGGAAAGGGCAAACCGTCGCTCTCGAGATTCATAAGAACTAATTCGTGAGTGAGAAATTTTCATAGATAAAAAATTATAATAGTAATATTGAATAAATTCACATGAGTTTTTACATTTAACCAAACAAAAAGTAATAATCTTAATTACTAAGAATTTAATTTCAACAATACATTTTTTTAATTCTCAAGATTTATAATATTCCGAAAATTCCGAATGAATTAAGTTCTTATGAATTATAGTTCATTTATTTAACTAAACGGGCACTTAGGAGCATTTAACCTCCTTTTATAATTAAAAAAAAATGCGTTAATTGCTAACCAAAATTCTTTCATACAAAGATACAAAAAGATACTACCTCCACCTCATATCACATCTCTTTGTAGCTTTGACACAATATTTTAAAAAGTAAAAAGCGAGACTAAAATGTTTTTTTTATTAAAAAATTCATTATATAGTTTTATTAGAAAACAATAAAATAAATGCATTTATTTAATTTACTCATTTAATAATTAAGGGTAAATTTTAAAAAATGACAAAAAAAACTTAAAACACATATATATTAGGACAAAAAAATTTATGGATATGAAAACATCTAATATGTGATAAGCTTATCTTGAAGATATTATACTTTACTTTTCGATCTTGCCCTTATGAGTTTATTTCTCCTCCACAAATTCCATTATTTCATTTCTTTAATTTCATATTTGTAATTCAATAATTTCTGTATCTTCTGTACTCCCACAACTCAGCAAGACAGCAACCCTGTCGAAAGATATTTGAATTGTCTCTTACTCTCTTCACATGTTTCACGTAGTCTGAAATTTTATCAACAATAAGCAATGTAATATACCATAGAAAATAAAATAAATTCAAGAGAAACTAATTAGACATGTGGATAATTTGTGTCCATCCATATTTACATAATTGAATAGACGCAGAACTAAATTGAAAGGGGCACAATTAACAATTTACTAAAAATTCAAAATCAACCGACATCCCACTTGAATCTTGATAGTTTTAATTAATCCCAAAATTAAGCTAGTGGACAACAGTGGTCTCGAACTCTCGATCGTGAATTCATGGACAGCAACAAAGTTTTAATTAATCCTAAAATCAGGCTATCATATCAAATTAATAGTTAAATTCAACCTAATTAGCATAGCAAATTTAAATTAAGAGCACAAAATATACCAAATTACACCAACAAAAGTCACAAAACCCAAAAATATCAAATTGAATTACAAGTTCAAAGTAATCCGGTTGGGAGAAGAACCCGAACGGGCTGAAATTTACCAATAATTAAATTGTATTTTGGTACTACCTTCAATCTACTAGTACCCATATAAAAAAAATTCATGAGTGAAGGGAGGGTACTGGCCCACCCATGCCCTCCCCAGGTCCGTCAATGGCACCACTCATTCACTTGTTGGGATTATGTAGCCTGATTCGGGATTAGGCGAAAGGAGAAGGAAAGGTGAGCGAAGACGACGAGTAAGCGGAACCGCGGTCGCGACCAAGCAGACCACGACTGCGGTCATGCGAGCTGAGCCAGGGAGTACATGGTCGCGTATCGAAAGACGAAACCGAGCTTTTCCAACATAACGTGAAACGCGGTTTGTGAAGGGAAAAACACGGCCACACTTTTCCAAAACGAGTCCACCCAATCGGGCGTGTCCACGAGAAGTCGGATTACTTACGTAGCAAGTAAGGAGTGAAAAGATATAGAGATTTAGACGGGAATGGGGCGAGAATGGGGACGAGGGATGCATTCCCCACCCCGCCCCAATGTACATCCCTACCGGCCATAGACAAATTAAAAGCCACAGTCTTTAACTAATGCTTTCTTCTTTTTTTGCATTCCTAAGGAAAAAAATTGAAGCATGTATCCGATTAAGGCTCCGTTCGGCTGGATGTAGAGGGAGCTTTTTTTCCGCTTCATCTAGCGGAAATTGAAGAAGCTCGTGAGGAGGAGCTTCTTCAATCCACCCGATATTCCGCTCCATCTAGCGGAAAACGCTAGCAAAGAAGCTAGTGCCGAACGGTGCTAAGAGTTCTTTTCGAAAGAGAAAAAATAAAGTATCTCAAGATGATCAAATGTCCACACAATTAACACTTGTTGATTTGATAATTGAATTTAATGGGATGGCATGGCATTGTATTATTTAAACATTTTTCTCAATGCGCTTTGAACTTGCAGAATTTGATTTTATATATAAAGTATAATAATTCATATTCCCTTTTAAAAAATAGGTTTGATAATAAATTAGCGTTTTTATATTACAAATTAATTCTTTGAATACAAAAACCGGGACCCGGCAAGATTTCTCCACTCATATTTGAGACAATTTAAAGACAAATCTTGAATTAAAGTTTTCTCCACTCATAATTTTGATCATAATTATTTCAGTTTTATTTTCTCTTCCATGTGATTAGCGTGTTGTGTTTTTTTACAGGTCATGTTTCACTCATAATTTTGACCATAATTCTTTCTGATTTATATTGTCTCTTCCATGTGATCAGAACCTATTGTTTCTCCCATACTTTTATCAATAGTTTTTTTTTTCAACTCTATCAGAACTAAACTATAAAAGTATTTTAAATAAACAGAGTCGTTTGTGAGCACACCCTCTCGATTTTAGGTCGAGGGAAGGGTGTGTACATCCTGGCCTTTTAGACTCTGCCCGAGCCAGGTCCACACTGAGTTGGTGTTGGTGTTGGTTTGTTGGTCGAGTCGTTTGTGAGCAATTTGATGTTCGGCTTGGTTAAATCTTGTTCGTGTTCAACTCGATTTGTACAAGTTGAGCTTGAGCATAATTTCAAGACCCGAAAGATAAATAAATTGAGCATGAGCACAAGAAAACCCGGCTCGTTTATACATAAGCAAGCTCGATTATATGCTCATGAGCTCGATTATACGTTCATGAATAAGATCCACTATATTATACTCCTATAATATATAGTTTAAATAAATTAAAACTATATAGTTTTGGTAGTCTCTATCAAACTACGTAATTTAATTTTTAGTTTCATTTGCTTATATAGATGATCAAGTAAATGAGTTGTTCGCGAGCTTATTTACAAAGAAACTAAATGAGAGACTCTCGAGTTGAGCTGGAGCTCGGTGAGCATTTAAATGAACCAAGCACAAACTAGATTTCGAGCTCGAACCAAGCTTAAACTAGATTTCGAGCTCGAACCAAGCTTGAAGTTTCCATTTCGATGCGGATAATGAAAATGAGATGAGATTCCAAGTTAATGTGGAAAGGTAAAAGAAGCTTGAAGTTTCCATTTTGGAATCTCCTTTGTTCTTTCCCTTTATAATCTTTACAATTCACTTTCTCCATGACCTCCCCCCACCTCAATGACAAGCCACAAAATCAAATCCGGTATTTCTTTAGGACAAAATATAGACATTTTATTGTTGTTCCAACGGGGACGAAGAATGAGTATAAAGAGTTGCATTTCAAACAGAAAAACAGTGAAAAACAAGTCAGTCTACTAATAAATCATGCAACCTTCAACATACATAATTCTTAATAAATCTGACGAAACGAAACCTTTAAAGAAAGAAAGAAAAAACATACTCCTATCCAAGGCATTATATCGTCAACATCATACCCACACAATAAAATGAAATTCAATAGCATATTAATGTACAAACATGAAAAAGTGGCTGAGAGATAAATCCATGTTCGTGGAGGAAGGTGGAAGCAGTGACTTCTTCTGGATCGAAACGTTTGAATCAAGAGCAACACGACGACTTTGAAGTAACAGGCTGCCCGCGGAGTGGCACTGCCGAGGGTCTAGCTGTACTGCCTGCTGGTTGGCTCGCCACCCTGTACCGTAATCATCATCCATTGCAATTAGCAATAGCAAATTGTTAACAGAATGTATAGGAACAAATGAACAGATTGAATTCACTTAATGCAATTAACACTACTAGTCTGAAAATACACTTGGCCTCCGTTTGGATCCCTTCATTTAATGCATTCAGTTGCATTATGCAGTAAATGAAGCAATTCATTGAAGTCTGAAGTTAGTGATTTGTACACATCAAGAATTTTAGGGGAAAAAACTTGCATGTAGCAAGACTTTACAACAACAACAACATTGACCCAGTGAGGTTCCGCGTAAAGCGGAATCTGGGGGGTCAAGATGGGGTGCCCCTAACCTGATGCAGGGGGAACACCCTAAAGACCCAAGGAAAGCCACCGGGCACAACCCAGAAAGACAGCAACGTCACAAAGCACCAAAAAGAAACCAAAAAGCAAGAAAAACAACGAAACAACAGACAACAAAACACAAAACATAAATCGACGAAAACGACGGCGCCCCAGTGGGACTTTATGAAAACAAAACAGCATTGAGCTTAGCAGAGCATTCCATAAGGTTATTAGAAGGAAGAAGAATAAACAGGTAATGGGACATATGGACCATTTCAGAAAGGCAAAACAATTGGGAGTTGGGACTCGAAGAAATCGGAAGAATAAAGAACTTAAATTCAAGAGAGAACCTAGGTGAGTAGGTGGTTCCCAAAAAAAATGAAATTCCTCAGATTTGAAACCAGTTGAGCTGAGGGAATATTTGGAAACTTAAATCCACATTGCATAGGTTAGCCTCCGGTGACACCGTCAGAGAATTGTCCAAAGAACAAAAAATCTACTATAATGTTTTTTTTATGAAACATGGGAACAGCACGATCTTTTCATAAACTCAAACCAGCATTTTAACCAGTACACCTTTCTCTTATTGAATATATGAAAACAAACCAGCATTGAATTTTGCAGAGAAGAAACAGGTAATGGGACATACAGACCAATTTAAAGGCAAAACAGTTATGAGTTCCCCAGGCAGCCCAAAAGAAAAATAAAGTCCCTCTATTTTGAAATCAGTTGAACAGAGAATACTTAGAAACATAAGTCTTACATTGGTTAGGTCAGACTCTGTCACAAAATGTCCAAAGAACAAGAAATCTACTTCTGTTATATTGTTTAAGAAACAAAGATATGACATGACCTTTTTCTATATAGAAAAATGCTCAAATTATCACCCTATATATTGCAGAAGTAGCAAAGGACCACTAGAAAATACAAAACACAAGGTTATCCAAATTTTTGCTCGAAAGGATATAGACAATTTAAATAATGCAAGAAAAGCCATATGGAAAAGCAATGCATGACTATAGTAGGCAATTTCCATGCAAGGGACTTCGATCAACACAAGTATGAACATAAATGGTAGGTGGAGGATGTACCCACACCAAGGGGTTCCAAAGGCAGACAACAATACACTTAAAACTTTGCACTCCTTGCAGTGCAAAAAAAAAATGTACAATGCTGAAGCTTAACAAAAACACCTTTGTTCAGAAAGCCTTAAAATGTATATCTTCACTTTCAAAGGGATGGTCCAGCATATTTTATTCCTCAAATATAAAATCCCAGTTCAAAAACAATCCAGATGAAGTTTAAAATATGCCTCTGCAAATTGAAATCTCCATTTGAACTATTTAAATGGAGAAAAGCTTGACTTTAGAATGAGTAATTAATTGATTCAAAAAGACAACACATGGAGATCTATTTGAACGGTTCATAAAAAAAATAGATCAACCCTCCAGAGTACGGCCTAGGACAGAGAGGGTATCCCACTCTATAAAAATAGTCTTTGTATGATGCACTACAATTTCATAGGATAATAGCACCTATAATGGCTTCCAAGTAAGCATATATAAAATGCAAAGCCTTGAAAAAAAAACCCAGTGCATCCATATAATCCATCTACCACCACAATTTAGTACTCAATATTCATTATTCAATGTGATATTTTAAAATGTGTGAGATGCAAGGGGGTGGATAAAAGAGATCTTACCTTTTCTTGATTTCAGCTGCCATTGTCATAAATGCTTGCTCAACATTGGATGCATTCTTAGCACTAGTTTCTAAGAAAGGAACTCCAATCTCATCAGCGAATGCCTGTATATTCAAAATTACTCATTTTACACAAGTATAATGTAAAAGCCAACTCACTCAAGCACAATTCCCATTTTTATAGTTGTATGTTTACATAGAAAGATGCATAGAAAAAATTACTGCACATTTATATTATTATTGTAGAGTTGAGAAACAACCGTACCTTTCCAGCTTCATAGGACACCACTTTGTTGCTGGTCAAGTCATTTTTGTTTCCAACCAAAAGCTTGACAACATTGTCACTTGCATAACGGTCAATTTCATTCAACCATTGCTTGACATTATCAAAGCTCTGTTGGTCTGTGACATCATACACAATCTAGCAGGCCAAACCATGATAATTATCAATCAGTAACAGGCTAACAGCACTCCAGTAATGGTGACATACATAGATATTCAAACAAAAAAAAGAGTGTCCCATTTCAAATGATCTCTCTCATATATAGGACAAAGTGGTAAGAGTTTAAACTTACAATAATTCCATGGGCACCACGATAGTAACTACTAGTAATGGTCCTGAAACGTTCTTGCCCAGCAGTATCCCACTACATAGCAAAACAAAATAAACTAATGAACCGGATCAAGAAACAAAATTCAACAACAGTGTCCCAGACTCCCAGTACTTACAATTTGGAGTTTAATGGTCTTCCCATCCTGCTCTACTGTGCGGATTTTCTGTACACAAGGTCAATTATTATAAAAACCCATAGAAATATATAACAAAAAATAGTACCAAACTGAAGTCATATATTACTAGAAGAAACAAAACAAGCTTGAAAGCTTCTCAGATATCATTACTTACAAAATCAACCCCAATAGTACTGATATAACTCTCAACATAGGAGTCATCCTGCACAAAACAAAACTTCCATCTTCAGCATCAATAAAAATATGCCACGATCAATAAACAAAAAATGGACAACCATGCCAAGTGTGCTCTAATTTTGAGCTTCAAACAGAATGCAAGGTGATCATACATACCGCAAATCTCAGGAGAAGGCAAGATTTTCCTACACCTGAGTCTCCAATCAGCAACAGCTTAAAAAGGTAATCACTGCAAAATAAGTATCACATTGTAAGCCCAAATATCAATCTATCTCAAACACCTGGCAACCACTTGCATAATTCATCAACAATGGCACGAAAAAATCCTAATTCAAGCTCTAATCCATAGCACCATCAGCCATTACAAGGAATACAGGTAATAATCCATTACATGAACGGAAACAGAAAAGGCAAATTGCATGCGAATTCAATGAGAAAGGATACAATGAAAACACCGTACATCACAATAATCCCTACAAGCAAATCAAGTTTCATTAAGGGAAGCCGAATGAAGCTCTCATCCAGATATAGCTCAATTTCCCTGTAATTAATACTATTGAGACCTCTTGATCAGCAGCTAGGGAGAAACGGGGTTCAATTCTACACTAACCGTGCTATACATCACGAACACAAAGACAACACAGACGATTATTCGTGAAAAACAACACACACGCATCATCAATAACACCACAAAATGGATCCGAATTTTAAAAAAACAAACACACACAACCGGCGATGTCAACAGCAACCAAATTAAATTCAATCAAACAACAAATACTACGACATAGAGAGCTTACTATTCAGGATTCATGGCGGAGAAGCGAAGATCAAAGACCGGAAGCGAAAACAGCAGGAAATAAAGGAAACCCTAGAATTTGACCTTGATTGTTGTAAAACTGAATTGAAATTCGAATTCACGGTTAGAGAAACGAGGAGGAAGACGAGAGATGCGAAATCGAAGAAGAGATCTGAGAACGGGATTGCGATTGAGACGTGGGAAGAGCAGTTGTTGCCTACCGACGAGCGCAAGAGAGGGGAGAGAGAGGAATCAAGGAAGTTGGATTTGGCCCCCTTTAATTCTTCTTTAGCTTTGGTTTCTTGCTTGGGAGTATTTGCGTTTAAGGACCTCTTGGAGTAATATTTTCAAATCAGGACCAGATGAATTTCGTTTCGACGTCATGGGAAGCTGCGTGTGAGGTGGTGCGCACGGCTACTCGGTGCGGCGCTTGCCAACTGTGTTCCCACCGACGGTCTCTTCTTGGCTTTAATTGTTTCAAGGTCAATAAATTAGTACAAGACAATTTGTTCCAATGAGAATATCATGTGGTAGAGAACAATCTATATAAATTTGTTTAAGGAAACACTACTACTACAACAACAACAATAACAACATCTGTCCAGGTGGAGCCTGGTGTGAGCGGGATCTAGGGGGTTGAGATGTACGCACCCTTACCCCGACTCGAAGTCGAGAGGGTATCTAAGGTGGGCCCAAAGCAGAAAGGGAAAAGGACGGGAAACAAAAAGGGGGAAAACCCGAGAAAAAGAAAGCGAGAGCGGAAAAGTACTCTCGAAGAACGCAAAAAATAAAACTAAAACAGAGAAAGAAACGAAGAGAAATAAAAGAGCAGGGCACTCCCTCCAAGTCGTCGCTACTAACGCTCTGCCACTGTAATCTTCTCACGCCATTGGTCCCTACACAAGGCCATATCTGCTGAGACTGCCAGAGCGGTGAGGTCTTGTTTTATGACTTCTTTCCAACTCTTCTTCGGCCTGCCCCTCTCCCTACGAAAGTCGCTCTCGACCAACCCTTCGATTCTTCGGGGCCTCGAAGAATCGAAGTATAATGTTTAAGGAAACACTATACATTTATATCAAAAAAAATTACCGACGTTCTCCTATGGGCTTTAATGGTCACAGATTTCATCACCTACCAGCATCATTCTAAAAAATTTGTTTAGATCTCGTCTAAGCCTTGCCTAGGTGTTGGAAGGTCTCTGCCCTCCTTAGTCGTACAGTCCCATCTAAGCACCCGTTTAAAACCGCTTAAAGAACCATTTTGGCCATCTAGATGCTAGGCGGCCTAGCATTTTTTTAGAACCAGCTAAACTAGTAAGGCGTATGATTGAAAGTTGAAATCATGATTCAATCAAATATGGGTTGATCAACAAATAGAAAATTTTTCACTCTACTTAGTGTTGGGCAAGAATTGGTAGAAGCTGAGAATCAAGAGGAAATATTTTTTTTATTGTAACATTTTGTGTGACATGAATCCTATTTTTATCTTATAAATTTAATATTTTTGGTATTATAATAAAACCCAATTTTTATTTTACATATTTTATAAAATTCAATTACAAAAAACCTTTAAGAAATATATTAAAAATAAATCATTTTAAAATCGGTCCAAAACAAAACCGGACCGAGGACTGGAGCAAACCGAAAAATTTCGGTTCGGTCCTCGGTCCATCAATTTTAACCGATGCAAAGCCCTCCAATTGTTACGACAGTTACTCTTCTCCCTCTATTGTCCCCTCAACAATTGTATCTGTCTTACATAAGCAACATCTAAAAACTGTTCCATTGAGAATGATCTGCTTCTATGAAACAAACATTGAATAAACCCATCAAAAAATACTAGAAACTAGCGACATACTTTCTTCAATTCCTCATATAAACCAAAATCACCCGCAACCAAGATTCAACAGTACAAATACCACCTTCTCATCATGAAGTAAACTGGAATAACTCTTAAACATCCTAAACTAAACGCCCTAGCAGCCATCAGAATTGAATGTAAAGACATCAACTGAAGAATACATTTATATCACCAGTATACAGATAAAAAGCATCATCAGCCATGACTAGGAGATACCTTTTTCGCAATGGCTTTGATGCTTTCAATCCTCTCTTCCACCAACTTCTCCAGCTGCTGCTCTATATTAGCTTGATCTCTTTCAACAACCTCAGTGACACTCCCCTCGCCACTTTGAGGCTTGTACATGACAAACGACGCCTCCTCATCGTATTCACTGGGGACGTCAACCACCCGCTTCCCGGTGGGGCCCGCGGCGTCTTTACCCAGCACGGAGGCCTTGACCCGTTCCGCAACGAAAGTCTTGAAGTTATCCATGTGCTTTTTATCTGACGGGTCGAGGGCGAGGTAGATGAGGATTTCCCAGCATTGGATGAACTGCTTCTTGTTGATTTTTAGGGCTTTTCTGACTTCTTCTATGGTGGCTGGTTTGGGAAGGAGGGATTGAGAGTTTTGAGCTGATCTTTTTGATAGGTTGGCTTCTTTAAGTTGAGGTATGACTGAATTAAGTGCTTCTTGCACTGAAGTGCAAGCAAGTAGGCGAGGTATGTCTACACAGTTGCGAACGTGTTGAAGAGAGTCCAAAGGCTCTTCAATAGTGAAGTCATAAACATCCTCTGAAATGGCTACATTGCTTAGCACCTCTAAAAGGGTCTTTCCATAGCCCTTGTGCTGGTAAGGAGGCAATATAAGTATCTGCATACCAATATCAATGACAATCTTGTCAGCACATTGAAGAGCAGAAAGAATACATGAATTTGACAAACAGCTCTATACTGAGTAGAAAATACTATGCTGAACTACTTGCGTGATTGGTTAACTTAGGAAGAGAAGCATCAAAGTTTTAGATAGAGACAAGAGGAGTTAAAGCTCATTTCAAAACCCTTCATCTCCCTTCACTCTCAAAATACTATTGTAAGAGATTGAACTCGCTCACTGGCACTGTCTCTATCATAGGAATAGTATTTTATGTTTTTGGATCATAAGAGTCAAATCACTAATTAAGAGGAGAAATTTGAACCCGACATTCTTGGACTAGTGACTTTGAGATGGATTTGGGGCACATCCTCGTGCTCATTGGCTTTTATACAGTGCCTTTGAGATGGATTTAGTCCCTATATCAATTTTGGTGCATTCTAACTAAATTCAGTTATTATTGTCACAGCTGTATTTCAGTTTTTCTTGGGTCTATTCGAGCGTACCCTCTTTCCCTTGGGCAGGGGTACCCCCATCATGACCCCCAGATTCCGCTTTAGCGGAGCTTCACTGGGTCAATGATGATGATGATTCTTGGACTAGTGAAATTATACTGCAGCTACAACACAAGTTTTTCTACATTTCAGCATTTCAAAGCATATTCAATATTCATGCTTTTGACTAGTAACATTTTTCAGATAAGAAAATGCCAGTTGAAGATGAAGTTTTTTTTATATAGTTAAATCCAATAACTATGACAGCCAAAATAATTTTCGGAATACATGATTCAATGATAAAAAAGAAGAGATAAAAACCTGGCTGAGTCTCAATCTTGTACTCTCGGGATAACGGTAAAACCGATAAGTAGCTGCAAGCCCAAGCAAGGTAGCCTGAGCCTCTTCCCCCTGATCTCCAGTCTTCTGAATGATTAGGTAGATCTCCCAATTAGAATCTGTAACATCAATTGGGCTGCTGCCTGATATAAATATCAGCAAATTTAAGAGAAAAAAAAAGAGTCAAATACAGTCACCACATTGAGAGTGCCAAATATCAAACAGAATCGTAGGATTACCATCTACAAGTAGAAGGATCAGAGGAACCAATCGACTGTAAAGCTGTCCTACTAGCATGTCACCAACAACTAATCGAATCACCTGTCCATAAGGTGAAAGTACATCAACAGAGGTATTCACTTTTGCAATCATCAGAATACAGAAAATAATATAGACATTGTACCCTGAGAATATACATAAACCAAAACATCACATTCATGCAGCCAAGCAGACATATATGTAGACAAAATTCCAGTACAGATTTAAGATCTGCAAAAATCCACATCAAAAAAGGGCCAACACCAGTTTCTTTGACAATGTGGTCTTTTGCATTTTGACAGGCATTCTATGACCCCATGATTTTTGTTTCTTACAGTTATAAACATGGTTGCAACAAAACACACTGAGAATATCCAAAGAGATTGCAGCAATTGAACAAAAAGGAGTTCAGTAATACATTCCTAATTCTCATGAAATGTTGTTAAGCTACAATGAAAAGTATTGGAAAGTTGAACTATGTAAATCATTCACAAAGATAACAAGTAAATCCACTATTCAACGCAATTATCAAAGCTAAGTTAAATGATTAAGCACCTCCACTGGATGAGCTTCACCATTTGGATGACTAGCTACATTCCCATTGCAGGCAGTAAGTGGTAGCTTCTCCCCTTTTAGAGTAACTGAACTGCGATGGTCAAGGAGAAAAGAATTTCAGCTGAATAAGTAAAGGTGCAAGAAGGGAAAAAATATTTGATGAACCAATAAATTGATGATAAATACCTAATATATTGTTTCTCTGTTGAGAACATTTGAAGAAATTGAGCTTTGTCCTCAACAAGATTCTCACCAAAGATATTCTGTAGCAAATAAACCACAACTATCAGCATAAAAGCATATTATATATAAATATTTGTATGGATTCAAAAACGCTGGGGACTGAAAAGATAGTCCCAAAAGAGTGCTTGAAGTACCTGAAAAGCAGTTTTCAGATCAGTGATCCCTTTGCCAGCCTTGAAACCGAAAGGCAATCAGGTAAGAAACAAAAGTTGTTAGCACAAAATTATCAAGTATATTTTAAAAAAATCCCATAGCATGAGAGCTGAAATAGATATTTGATTTAAAAAATCCTCAAAATCACTAAATCAGATTCATAGCTACTTACATCAGATGTGCTTTCGTAAGTGACATACACATATGCATGAAATGATATCAAGCTAACCCAGAAAGTGGCCTGCAATAAAAAAAAAACATATTAAAAAAGTGCATAGATAAAATAGCTATATTTTGAACTTGCACCATAAATCTCTTCTATATTCTTTTAATCTCACTGAGAATGGGGAGGCAACCAGAAAGCAAAGATGTCATAGACAATCAAAGAATCTAAAACAAAGAAAGCTAATATGTTTATCATCTTTCTTGTTAATACAAGGCAATATCATAAGGAACTTAGACCAGTGTATTTTTCTTCTTTTCTTAGATGTGCCAACGTTTCTTTTAGTGTCAAATGCTTGAGGTAAGACCTAAAACCCCCTTTCATGTAGTAAGATACAATTAAACCAGTTAGATGAGAAACCTATTACTGGTATAAAGCTAAGAAGTTGAGTAAGTTTAAAGGTAGAAGGTAGGACAACACAGGGAGGATCAGGAACATGAACATCATAACAATCAAAGATGCTCTTTCACTAAAACTATCAAAATATAAAGAGGGCAATGTAATAGCTCACCAGGGAGACCAATGAAGGCATGCTTGGTGACATTATGAATAAATCATACACAATTATCAAAAAACATGTGTAATGAGGACACTGCAGGATCAGGCTTACAGTGTGCTTGAGCTGGGTCTAAGACAGACAAATTCACTTTTGGCAATTGTGTTCGACTAGTGATCCATTATGAATGAAGTCATTAGACACATTTTCCGAGGAATTGTGCAACAATGGAGAATTACAAAGATATGAAAGGATAATTATCTACTTGAGCGGTTGAGCCACATGCTATCATAAATTTCCCAATAACTGAAAGAGTGATTCAACCAAATACACGCGCAACTTACACAAAATTGTCACATACCTATCACCTGTAAAACCATTAAAATTTTCATTAATATTTCTTTTTTTCCCCTACTTGAGTCAGTGAGGAGGAGAGAGCATGCACATCGAAAGTTCAAGGACGTATTTCAGTACCAACCTCAAACAACTACTCTACTAGAAAAGCTAATAGCACAGTAACAAAATCAAGAATTCATATTTTCATATTGAAATATTCCCACAAACTCCATGCATCTCTAGCTCAGAAGCATTCATATTTTCAAATAAGAAGAGAGCATACCGCATACTCAATACTTGACACGAAAATTTAGAATTATAACAACAAGACAAACTAAAGAATACAAAATGTTAGCAACAAGGAGCTAGCATTAACCTTACCTTCAATCCAACGTACCCATAAATTTTCCCATCATCTTCAAAAAAATTGCCCAAGTCAATAGGTTCAATGCAGTATCCACCTCCTGCTTCCACCTCCTCCTTGCTTGAAACTACAATTTATAATCAACAACAAAAAAACATTTAGACAAGTAAACATCTTAATGTCATTTAACATGGCTTCATGACTCCACCTTCATCATCTGACACACAAATCATGTACATGGGCTCGGTGATGAGCTTACTTCTTTTTAATCAAAAGCATTAGCAATAAAAAAAAGGGAATATTATTCATATATCCTTTAAATCTTTCAAAATCAGTTATATGTCCTTCAAAACTGTAAAACTAGTTATTTATCCACTAAATTATAATAATTTCTTTTTTATGTAAAATCTTTTTTCCCATTAAACATAATTGAAATCTCACTAAATCAATACTACCTAAGATACCCTTACCTTATTTAATAAATTGTGATTAAAAAAAATATTTTCCTCTTATCTCGCTACAGTGATTGAGTGTTTTCTTCTTCCATTTCTTCTTTGATTCTTCCCTAGTTGTAAAGACCTCTGCGGATTTTTTGTAAGTTAATCTTATTAATTTACTTTTCTTCTCAATTTCTACAATTTCATTTTATATACTTTTTTATTAAAATTGCATTTTAATCGGTAAATCAATTTAATTATATATAACAATATGATGGAAAACATGGTCTGGGGGTGGAGGTACGTATATGATTGCAATCAATTAAATACCAGAGACAATTTACCTTTAAAACTTTTTTTTAAAACATACTTAAGTAATTAGTTGAGAGTAGTTTAGATTTTATAAATTTAGTGAGTTTTTAAATTATATTTAATAGGGTGAAAAAGAATATGGATAACAAACAGATAATATTATAATTTGATGGATAAATAGCTAGTTTTAAAATTTTAAGGGATATATACCTGATTTTGAAAGATTTGAAGGATATATAAATAATTTTCCCTAAAAAAAACATTTTCAGATCTAGGAAACATTTTAAACGAATTCTGCAAATTTTACATTTCCAAGGTCAATAACACTACAGATAGCTTTGCGGAACATCATAAACCCAGAAACTAACAGTTTGAGAAATTGAGAACCATTAAAAGCCATGTAATACAGCAGCAAAAGAGGAAGAACAAAACTAATGAAATAACGAAGTCACTTGCAAGATACACCATACCTAAGTAAATTTTGAAGCACTCATTGGGATCGATTCCGGCGTCTGAACCCCCCGAATTTCGACAGCAATTGCAACCGTGAAAATGTTTAACAGTTAGCAGAAATTCGAAAAATAGAGCAAAGAGGGGGATTTGAAAACGAATTGAGAGGTGGAGTGGAGCTTACCGGCATCGGCGATGCCAACTCGGCGGCGTTTCTTGGGCTTGGAGACTGGATCGGCTGATTGTTGCTGCTTCTGACCCATGGTCTAGGGCTTCTTCGTTCGCAGAGCGGGAAATGAGAGTGTGACAGGCGGGAAATTGTACTGTGTAAAGGGAGTGAGGCCAAAGAGGGCGTATATATAGGGCAGCTCTTTATGTAGCTGAGAGGCCCAGCCCAATGTATAGCCGCGTTTTGGACTCGAATGTGCCGTCCAATTCAGTTGGGCCTCACTCGGATATGGGCCATCTGATTATGGGCTTATCAACGTTTAGGGCATGTTTGGTTTCCAACTACGGAAACGTAAATGAAAAACAAACGAATCTACCTACTTATGTGTCACAATATACAACAACAACAACAACAACAACCCACTGTAAACCTGCCTCAGTCAGGCTCTGAGAGTTCAGGATGTACCCACCCTTCTCTCGACCTAAAGATCGAGAGGGTGTGTAAGAGAGGCCTTGTTAAATATATTGACCAAAAAAAAATTGTCTTAACTAGAGACTCTGATATTTGTGGGTATATAAAAGGGAGAAAGGAAATGCTTTCACCATTTTGTTACCCAATCATTAACGGGGAGGGTAGAGGACCGCAAGGAGACTTGCAGTACATTTTTGTAAAAAAAATAAGGTGAATCAAGACAAGATAATTTTTTTTGTTAAATATATTATGACACTAATATAGATTAGGTTCGTTTCCTTTCCGTTTATGTTTCCGTAGTTGACAACCAAACATGCCCTTATACTCTATTTAAATAAGGAAAAAAGTAAGAAATAATATGAAGTTTATTTTTTTGGTCGAAATATGAAGTAATAGTTTTGAACCATCAAAAACAATACAAACTATTAAGCTTCTATGTACCAAAAATATAAAGAGTTGCTTTTCAAGTTAAATCTTTGGTAAATAATGTCAATATATGCTGATAGATGAGATGAATGATACTTGAACTTAGAAAAATGAATTATGGACTAAATAATAAATATGAAAAGATTAAATTAGGGGAATTGCTCACATTAAAAAACTCTACAGTATCTGGTCTATATATAGAACAACTTTGGTTGATCGGGCGAGAGATAAAAAAACATGTGACTCTCGAATTTAAGTTAGTTTTTTATCATAATTTTATTTCAAAAGTGGCATGTATTGTTTTTGATTTACAAGTTAATAGTTTTTTTTTGGTAGACAAAATTTAGGGGAGGGACGGGATGACACCCTAGTCTAAGGATTGCAGAGATATATATGTTGGAGGTGAAAAATCACCCTTAAAGGCTTATGTGTTGATGGCATTTACCTATGGCCAAATCCAAGTGCAGTAGTTCACACTTCTATCCAAGATTCCAAGGCTCGCCGAAACTTCTCCATCTCATTTTGGGACATTCTTCAGCCTCTATTTTCAATTTTATTCAACACAATTTCGATTTATGAACTTCTATTTTCAAACAAACTCATTGTAATTCTTGTCGGTTGAATAAATGTCACCTTTGCAAAGTCATCTATCGTTTGTACTTATCCCGCAGAGATAATTTATATTGATGTTTGGACCTCTCCTTTATTCTCATATGATACCAACAAATATTACATGTTATTTGTAGATCATTTTACGCGTTATATGTGGATTTATCATTTGAAACATAATCTGAGGTAAAAATATGTTTTTATTAAATTCAAATTGTTGGGGAATGAACTTTGATTTTTGCTTTGAAATAATTTTCAACAAACAATTTGAATTTAATAAAAACATATTGGCAACCCTTTGATAATTGCTAGGAATTACATTTGTTTTACCTCAAAGAGATTAGTGGGGAATCAAACTTGCAACCTGCCAGACCCGACTCTTGTTTTGCTCCACTATGCCAACCCTTTGAGGTTTATTAGTTTGTATTACTATAGGAGTTTTTAAAGTTTGTATTGTTTTTGGTTTAAAGATGATATTTCATATTATTTACAACCATTTTCTATTAAAACATGAATGGTTATTTTGGTTTTGTGTATGTGTGGTGATAACGAACTTATCAGTAGGAGGAAGATGGCCATATTGGCAAGCACGCTCGCCACTTTATTTGCTTTAATGCATGTGTGGTGATAACGGGCTTGCTAGTACTTTGTTAGTAAGCCATGACACTTTGACACCATGAGGGGGGTTGTTGAGAAAACGGTTTTATGGAGGACGCGCACAACCAACTTAAAGTCAATTTCAATGATGATTTTCCTAAACCATATTAATCGGGCGGTTTCCAATCTGTGTACCATATCCCATATCTTTGTTGTTGGAGTCATGCATGTTCCAAGATGGGCAACATAGCTCCTTAGGCCTTAGCCAATGGTCATCCTGGTTCCTAAGTATTTTTCTTGCTGTCACTGCTCTTAGGTTGCCTTTGAGGCTCCGCCTGTGCTGAGTTTGATCAAGTGTTTTATTTTGTCCGCATACTTTCTCCTTTTCATTTTCACCTTTTTCATATCTAAGTCTATCAGAAACACTCATCGACTTGTTTGAAAGTAGTTCGTACAGCCAAACTCTCTCACTATACTTGTTATTATTATAATGAATAAACAAAAAATCGTTATTGTATTTAATAGGTTTTTGTTATTGTATTTAATAGGTTTTTATCTCAAGTCTTAGCATTTTTTAATTCCAATAAACAAAAATTCGTTTACACATTATATATTTCAGCAACACAAAAAACCCTATAGTTTTCCAATTCATCTATTTCATCTGAATTTTTACCATTATCCAATACTTTTCCTATTTATTTATTTCACACTTCAAAATCGTAGTAACACTAACGTCTATATATAAAAATACTTTCGGTGTTCGAATGATTTAAATTATACACCGTATGTTTTCTCTTTTCCATTTTCACTCTTTTTATCTTTGAGTCTATCGAAAACACCCTCAACTTATTCGAATACAGTTTGTATATCTAACTGAAACATAATAAATAATAGTATTATTGTTATTGTATTTAGTATAAAAATCCAATACTGTTCCACTTTATTTATTTTTCATTAGACTAGCCTAGTTATTATTTCAGGCAACAAAAGAAGCAACAACTTGCACAAAAATTCAGACGAAAAATCTATCCCTAACACGTTCCTATAAAAGCGAACCCAAAAGCCAAACAGTCTCAAAGAACAGTTGTGGATATATGATTCTGTGACTGAACCAGCAAATAAAATGCGAAAATCGAACAACAGTGGTGGTGTGTGCGGAGAAAGAAACAGATAACGGAACAACTTTTCTCCCTTCAAATCTCCAGATTCTTCTTTTGTACTTCGCACTCGCCATCATCTCCTTCCTCAAGAAATCCCCCAAACCGCCAGATATGGATTTGATTCCGGCAGAAGCAAACTCGCAGATCGCCAAACGCCATAAATTCCGGTCTCTGAAGCTCATCAGCAATGTCGATATGGAACAATCCCTAGGTCAGGAGCCCGTCGGCGTCGAATATGGAAGGCTTGACAATGGCCTCTCGTATTACGTCCGATCCAATTCGAAGCCTAAGATGAGAGCTGCTCTCGCGCTCGCTGTTAAGGCTGGGTATGTTAATCTCCCGTACTCGACATTTTTTGTGTTGTGATATTGCATTGTGATTGATTGGAGTGCGTATGTAGAGTAGCTCGTGTAATTTTTTGAGGCATTTGCGTTGGAGTTTTAGGTTATGGTGTATGAATTGGATTCTTGAAATGTTAGGAGAAAGAGGATTCGATTCAATTGTGATATTCGTTTTCCGTATTCGCAATCTTGCCAAACTCCAATATACGCTACATAGATAAGTGGCGTTTTTGCTTTGTTTTTGTGTATGGCAACTCAGTTTTGAAAGAGGTGCACGAAAGAGGTGTTGCTCACAAAGTGCAATTTTAATTTGTGTTCTAATCTTGCATTGTGATTGATTTGAATGCATCTCTAGAGTAGTTCATGGAATTTTCAAGGCGTATCCCTTGGAGTTTATAGGTCATGGTGTAATAATTGGATTCTTAAAATTTTACGAGGAAAATAATTCGATTCAATTGTGATATTTGATTTCTGTATTCGCAATCATGCCAAACGTCAATATATGGTATATACTAAAGTGGCATTTTCACTTTGTTTTTGTGTGTTTGTGGCGGCTCAGTTTAGGAAGAGGTGTTGCTTACATAGTAGAATTTTAATTTTGTGTTCTATTATTGCATTGTGATTGATTTGAGTTCTTCTTTAGAGCAGTTCATGCAATTTTTTGAGGCATTTGTGTTGGATTCTAAGGATATAGTGTACGAATTGGATTCTTGAAATTTTAGGAGAAAAAGAATTCGATTCAATTGTGATATTTGATTTCTGTATTCGTAATCATGCCAAACGTCAATATACGGTATATACCTAAGTGGCATTTTCGTTTTGTTTTTTGTGTGTTTATGGCAGCTCAGTTTTGGAAGAGGAGCACGAAAGAGGCGTTGCTCACATAGTAGAACATCTCGCCTTTAGTGCAACAACAAATTACACTAATCATGACATTGTAAAGTTCCTGGAAAGCGTTGGGGCAGAATTTGGTGCTTGTCAGAATGCTGCAACATCTGCTGATGAGACTGTATATGAGTTATTTGTTCCTGTTGATAAGCCAGAGCTGTTATCACAAGCCATTTCAATTTTGGCTGAATTTAGTACTGAGGTATTACACGTCACCATTGCGGGTTTATTTTTGTTTTGAAGTCTCCTCTTATTTTTTCTCCATCTTATATATATTCTTCATAGATACGAGTTGCAGCAGAGGACTTGGAAAAAGAAAGGGGTGCTGTCATGGAGGAGTATAGAGGCACCCGAAATGCAAGTGGGCGTATGCAAGAAGCACACTGGACATTGATGATGGCGGGTTCCAAGGTAACACTTTTTTACATAATCAAGACATTGAACCCTAGCTGTTACTGAGAAAATATGCTATTTCCTCTGTATTTTGCCTAACCTTTTTAATTTTTGGTTATGATTGTGTCAACTTCGGCTAGATACTATTGGTCACATTCCTTGTATATGTTGCTGACATGCTGATTAGTCACTAATGGAAAATACACATTCCTTGTAATATACTTTTGTTATTTATTCGTGATCATTAGAGGCCTATAAGAGCTCTTGTGAGTACTGAGAAGTGCTCTAAATTAATCAAGGATGCTATAATCAATATACATAAACAAGTCCATTAACTTAACAGGTATTTGTATGTTTACATAGTTATTGGGCTACAGAAACACTTTTTTGGTCGAATGAGCTACAAAAACATCAACGGTAACTAAGTTTTTACTTTTGTCACTGTTCTGGCCCTTGTGGATATTATAAAAAACGATCATAATGGCAAAAGTCAAAACTGCTTACATCTTTTTTACTAGTTTAAGTATCTTAGTGCTTATTTGATCTTTGAAATTTTTAATAAATTTTGAGTTTCATTTTCTTGTGTTGTGGCCTTGTTGGATATACTTTGAAAATTTAGCATGATGGCAAAACTGCATAGTTGTCTTCTCTGTTTCTCTTTACCTGTTTTGGATGTTTCTAGTTAGTATAATATAATGCTAGCAAATTCATGTAGCCACCACATTTATAACTGAAAAAATTGTTTTTGGATAATTGCAGTATGCACAGCGTCTGCCAATTGGAACAGAAAAGGTCATTCGAACTGTCTCTGCTGATACAGTGAGGCAGTTTTATAGAAAGTGGTACAACTTACAAAATATGGCAGTCATTGCTGTAGGAGACTTTCCTGATACGCAGGTTGAATTTTCTATTCTCTTCTCTTTCTGGACAGTGTCTGACTGAATTTTTTTTTTTTCCACAAGTATATTCTAAGATCTCTGACATCCTCTCAGTGTGTTGTTGAGTTGATCAAGAGACATTTTGGTGAGAAAGCGTCGCCTTCGGATCCTCCATTGTTACCTCATTTTGAAGTTCCATCTCATGAGGAGCCACGCATTTCATGTTTTGTTGAATCTGAAGCTGGTGGAGTGAGTATTCTATGCTTGTACTTACATCAGAATTGCATTGTAATAATGTAGCTCTTCTGGAGTGATAATCTCTTTAATTTGTTGAAATAGTCTGCAGTGATGATCAGTTGTTTGATGCCAGCTGGAGAGCTGAAGACAGTGAAGGAGTACAG
The DNA here is from genome assembly GCA_964016875.1 of Fallopia convolvulus. Classification (NCBI taxonomy): domain Eukaryota; kingdom Viridiplantae; phylum Streptophyta; class Magnoliopsida; order Caryophyllales; family Polygonaceae; genus Fallopia; species Fallopia convolvulus. Next base: position 2,186,087 of record OZ024718.1, on the reverse strand, counting down.
GGATTTACTCGTAGAATCAATGTTTCTTCAGGCTTTAAACCAAAGATTGTTCAAAATATCTCGTAGGAAGGATCCACCTTTCTTTTCATGTTCTGCTGCTTCTGATGACTTAGTTCGCCCAATTAAAGCATATATAATATCCTCGTCTTGTAAGGAGAAGGGGACTATTGAGGCCTTGAAGTCAATGCTCACTGAGGTGTGATGCTTCTCTAAAATGCAAGTTTGCATTATATACCGTCTCCCTTCTTTTATTGATTGCTTATTTTAGCTTGCAAGGATTCGGTTGCATGGGTTTACAGAGAGAGAAATATCTATAGTTAGAGCGTTGCTGATGTCAGAGATTGAATCTGCCTATTTGGAGCGTGATCAGATTCAATCAACCAGCTTAAGGGATGAATTTCTACAAGTAAGTTAGTTATTTATTCTTTACATATTGCAGTAAGAGTTTTCAGTTTTAGGTTTGTTGACGAGCCAATCCTCTCTGTCCTAATTTTCTTATAGCATTTTCTTGCCAATGAACCTGTTGTTGGGATTGAATTTGAGGCCCAGCTACAAAAAACTCTTCTACCTTGTGAGTATCTGACATTTATTAGTTGAACTAAAAATCCATACAATCGAATTAGAGACATAGAGCTAATACTAGAATACTTGTTGCGTGCAGCAATATCATCATCAGAGGTTGCAAAATACGCTGAAAAGTTTCGAACATCATGTAATTGCGTTATTAAGGCAATTGAGCCTCGGACTACATTAACAATAGGTGATCTGAAACACGTGGTGTCAAAAATCACTTCTCTTGAGGATGAAGGAAACATCTCAGCTTGGGATGAGGAGCACATACCTGAAGAAATAGTCCACACAAAACCGGATCCTGGGTAATATCCTGTGTTATTTAATTATGGTATTGCTGTATCTGACTATGTCATTGTTACGAGTTCTTTTGCAATATATGGTTTGTTGCTCTAGTTTGGAAGAACTAAGCTTCAAGATAATTCCAAATGATAGTTTACAATTACTAGGATAAGTGGATAACTGATCTATAACATGAAATAAAGTTGAAGTGATGACTTATTAGTTCATGTAAAATTGTTATCTTCAATGCATAAATGCTCATAATTGATAGATGTGACAACTATATTTTTTTTCTCCCTTTTACCAACATTGGTGGTGTTAAATACAAGTCTTACTTTATCTATGTCTCAGGAGCGTAATTCAGCAGTTTGAAAATCCACACATTGGGGTCACTGAGCTAATTCTGTCAAATGGAATGAAAGTTTGCTATAAGTGCACAGATTTCTTAGATGACCAGGTACTGTTTATTTTATAGGTTTCTAAAAATTCTATGTCATATAAATGACGCTTGGTACCTTCTTACTATAAAAAGGGTTTTGGTGCACAATCTTTTTTATTCAAAATGTTCATTACGATTTAGAGCCATTAACTAGGTATTAGTGTATTACCACCTAGCAAATTTGCCAGAATATCTACTATTATTTTTTTACTAGGAAGATTTCTATGATAGTTTCCTAGTGTTTAATATTTGGTTTTGCACTATGGTTCTGCGTTGTTTATCCTTCTTATTGACATTTTGTTGAGCAGGTTCTTTTTACAGGATATTCATATGGAGGCCTCTCTGAGCTCCCAGAAAGTGATTATTTTTCATGCTCAATGGGATCAACCATTGCTGGGGAAATTGGTGTATTTGGCTATAAACCATCAGTGCTAATGGATATGCTTGCTGGAAAGAGAGCGGAAGTTGGAACAAAGCTTGGTGCATACATGCGAACCTTTTCCGGTGATTGTTCACCAACAGACTTGGAAACTGCTTTGCAAGTAAGTTCATCAGCATTGTATTTCTTTTAGAACTAGTTTCCTGATTGACTCGCCTATTTATTGCACCTAATTGTAATATTGTGGCATGTTGCAGCTTGTGTATCAGTTGTTTACGACAAATGTAGCACCAGCAGAGGAAGAAGTGAGAATAGTTATGCAAATGGCAGAAGAGGCTATTCGTGCGCAGGAGAGAGATCCTTACACAGCATTTGCAAATCGCGTCAGGGAGCTCAATTACGGACAGTCTTATTTCTTTCGGGTATGAGTTTTCTGAAAGTCAGATAGAATTGAAATATCTCAAATAAATTCTAACGCTTTTTTGGGCATCATTTGTGCAGCCAATCAGGATTAATGATCTTCGGAAAGTTGATCCTTTCAAAGCTTGTGAATATTTCAACAACAGTTTCAAGGATCCATCAACATTTACTGTTGTTATTGTTGGCAATATTGACCCTACTGTCGCATGCCCTTTAATATTGCAGTACTTGGTGAGACACTAGCACTTCGATTCTTTAATCTCTATGTCTTGAATTTATGCTAACGGATTTGATTGGGTTGTGCATAGGGAGGAATACCCAAACCTTCCAATCCTGTCTTAGAATTCAGTCGCGATGACCTTAAAGGCTTACCCTTCAAATTTCCAGAGAGAATAATCAGGTATATCCTCCCCCTTTAATATTCGAAAGTCTACATTCAACTCATTCTCAGTTTTCTAGTTAGATTGAGGTTTTAATTCATATACTTTTTATGTAGGGAAGTTGTATATAGCCCAATGGTTGAAGCCCAATGTTCTGTTCAGCTAAGCTTTCCAGTGGAACTGAAAAATGGAGCTATGGTTATGAGCCAAGTATATACTATTTGGAAGGATCATAACGGTTTCTTGTGATATATTCTTGTTTCTTGATTTATTTTATTTTATTTTATTTTATTTTATTTTTGCTGTGGCTTATTATTTATATTGTTGAACTGTATTACCAGATAGAAGAAATCCACTTTGTTGGATTTTTGAGCAAACTTCTGGAGACAAAGATAATCCAAGTTCTTCGCTTTAAACATGGACAGGTAAGTGTACATTTTTGTTCAATTTGTCTTTGTATTGGCCATTTCGTAATAATTTAATTCTTGTCTTTCCAGATATACTCTGCAGGTGTATCTGTATTTCTGGGTGGAAACAGACCGTCAAGAATTGGTGATGTGCGTGGTGACATTAGCATAAATTTCTCGTGTGATCCTTCCATCTCTTCAACACTGGTATGCTTTTTGCATTTTTCTGATCTCATCTTTACCCTAACTACTCGAAGAAAATTTCTGAGATTCTTTTTTTGCACAATCTGGCAACAGGTTGATCTTGCATTGGACGAGATATTACGTCTTCAAGAGGAAGGACCGACTGATCAAGATGTGTCAACCGTTCTAGAAATTGAACAAAGAGCCCATGAAAATGGACTTCAGGTATCTCTCAAACATGAAATCTTTGCAGTTTGAAATTGGTGTTCTTGTGGAGTGAAATCTAATTTGCTACTGCCACCTTGTAAATTTTTCAGGAAAATTACTACTTGATGGAGAGGATCTTACGGAGCTACCAGTCAAGAATCTATACTGGTGACTTGGCCGCCTCTTTTGAGGTAAGCCATGGCTATATAACAAAATATAGTGCATTCAATAATTCTATATGCACTAGTGATATTTCATTTCTCTTTGAAGAAATCTTGCGTCAAAAGTCTCTTTTTCAGTCGTAGCTGTAAGTTGTATTGAATGTGGAATAACCTGAAAACTCGTTGACCCAATTAGGGTCAATATTGAGCACTTTATGACTTGTAACTGGAAAATTACTACACTTGCAAGTGAACAAAATTTGAAATATAACTGCGAACTCGAAATGAGTTGAATGTAGAACTACAAAAACTGTAACTAGACTTGCCCACTTGATTCAAGAATTCATAAATTTCTCATCTCACTTATTTTCAACTTCTAAATGTCCCATACTAGACCCATACATTTTTTTATTTTCAATTTCTCATCTCACTTATTTTTTTTCCCATTTGCTGATGAAGGGTTTAGAAGAAGCTCGAGTAAAAGTGAGGCAATCTATGACACCAGAAACAGCACATTTGGCACTGAAGAGGGTACTACCATTTCCTTGCAGAACAAAGTATACAGTAGTCATATTAATGCCTCGGATGTCTCGGTGCCAGCTACTAAAGTCGTTTTTCCATTCCATGAGAGAGAATTACAATGATAGTGCAAAGGTTAGTTAAAGACTGCACTATTTTTGAGATGGATATAGCCCCTATATCAATTTGGTACATTTTAACTAAATTCAGTTATTATTGTCACATAGCTGAATTTCAGTTATCCTTGGGTCTATCTGGCGCATCCTGCTTGTGTGGGACTATATTGGGCGATGATGTTGACATTGCATTAATCAAACGAGTCTTAACTTCGTTTTTATTATTCTTCAAATATGCAGGCCTTAGTTGGCATTGCTGGTGTGACCATTTTAGGAGTTAGCTTGTGGAGATACTTGAGAAGAACACAGACAAATTAGAGACATTTCTGGAAATGCTTCGAGGAAATTGATTGATACATACAAACAGAATAGGATAGATCTTCGGGAGATGCTCATGTTGAAGATCGGATTTTTGAGGTGAACTGAAAGTAGGAACTCGTCGTCTTATTTCGTGCCCAATTGAGAGTTAGGTGGTAGTTTGATGCATACTACGAGTGACTTTGTACGTTCTATTAGTTGTATACTGTAGAGTGCAAATTGTTAACTGAAACATGAGGTAAAAGGAGTTACTGATTGTATTTTTCTGTTCTGTTAACTTTTAAAGCTATTTTCATGCTTGATGAAACTGAACTTCGGCCATGCGTTTTTTGCCTAAACAATTTGTCAAAGGAATTTAAGTGCAAAGTAATGACATCGATATGATAAGAAGAAAAGTTGGAAATTTTCTTTATCTACTACAAGGATTATCACTTCATGTTTAGAAAGACTACATTATGGGGAATAAAGTAGACTACTAAACGCTGAGCTGTTAGTTGTAACAAAAATAGCTCGGGTTTCTAATTTTGTTGAAAAATTAATTTCCTAGGTGACGAAAATGGCTTGAACTTTCAACTGTATGTTTCAAAAATAATAACGCAGTAGTTCAAAAAAATTTGTTAAGACATTTCTTTGTAAGGTTGATCATGGGTTTCAACAAATTTCATGGGGGCGGCCTTGTGGTAGGATGTTATACTAGGTTCGATTCTTGCCTTCGCCTATTCACTTGGGTGAAAAATCGAGTCTTATTATTCCTCTTTTCATTGGGTCGATCCGGGCGTAAACGGGTTTACCCAATTCGTATACTTTGCCAGTTCACGAGCCCGAGCTTTACCACCAACGGTGGGTCACTCGTAAAAAAAAAACAAATTTCAATTGTTAAAACAAAATTGGATAAAAAATCATTACGGGAAACCATATGAATCAAATATTATACAGAAGATTGAATCTCCCTGGTGGCATGTATGGATAAAATGATATTGTGATTTGTGAGGGCCTCCCAAAATAGGGACCATGGGGTCACAAAGTACCTGATCTAGACGTAAAACGGTGTTGACTGTTGACCGATCGAACCGGGCGAGCAAAAGTCTTATATAGGATTATATGGAAGATCAATGTATTTGAGAAAATTATCATGCAGGGTGTATTGTGTTTTTCTTATCTCAAAATTAAAAACCCAAGTCACAATCACATCCATACCAGAGACAAATATTAGCATTTACCAAACATAATATATATAAAAATATTAGCATTTATCAATCTATTTTGGGCCTAATGGGCCTTGATCCATCAACGACACGATAGCTTAGTTATGATAGGCCCAATCCATCAGATTCTGAAAGCTCTAGGGTTTTTCTATCGTCGTGTTCTTATTATACCTCCAGCGCCACTTTTCTCTCCTTCCTTTGTTTCAATCTCCCTCCCCGAAGGTCTCTCTCCCTCTCCTTTCCCCATAGATTATGGCGATCTTCAGTCTGTTCTTTTCATTTCTGAGCTTAACGATCAGTGTTTGAATTTGCAGAGACAGCAGGTCGGATTCAAGGACGAGCGAAAATGGTGGAGAAGGCCCAGAGGAAAGAGGAGGTGGTTACCAGGGAGTACACCATTAATCTCCACAAGCGCTTGCACGGATGGTACTATTTCTTTCTCTGAAAGCCTGTGAATGATGCATAGAAGTTAGGTTTTATTGTTCTGAACTCAATTTTTGAATATGCCTTGAAATGTGAATCAAATTGGTAATCTGGAATGAGATGCCTTTCTGTTAGATGACGATGTGAAATTCGTTCATCTGAGATCATGCTGCTATTTGAAAAACATCTCTGTTGCTAAACAGAATCGAGCTGATTGCTCACATGTTTGCATAGAGTCTTATTAGTATCCTTGGTTGAATTGTTATAAAAGCTGATTTTATTTTCTCTTTGATGAACTTTGTGATAATTGTAAGGTATTTTTTGGGGTTTTGGCTATGCAATGCATTCCTTTATATGAGTTAGAGATAGACATTGAGGTTGAATTGTTGAATAATGCTAATTGATAGTAGTCTATACTGGTGCCTATTCTGAGAGATTCAACCATCTCTCTGACTTGTGATTAGTACTAATTTCATTGTTTGCATAGAGTCTAATTAGTATCATTGGTTAAATTGTTATAAATGCTATTTTTTGGGTTTTGGTTATGCAATGCATTCCTTTACATGAGCAATAGATAGACATTGAGGTTGAATAATGCTAATTGGTTGTATTCTGTACTGCTAACATGTTCAATCATTGTCATTTGTATGCCTAACTGCCTATGTTGAAAGATTCAACTATCTTCTGTGATTTGTGATTAGTACTAATCTCATTGTGAATAATTAAACATTGTATTTTGATTTGTGTGACAGCACATTCAAGAAGAAGGCTCCAAATGCCATTAAGGAGATCAGGAAGTTTGCCAAGAAGGCCATGGGAACTGCAGATGTCAGAGTTGATGTGAAGCTTAACAAGCACATCTGGAGCAAAGGAATCCGAAGCGTGCCGAGGAGGATCAGGGTCCGAATCGCCCGTAAGAGGAACGAAGATGAAGACGCCAAGGAAGAACTCTACTCTCTTGTAACTGTTGCTGAAATCCCTCCTGAAGGGCTCAAGGGCATGGGCACAAAGGTTATTGATGATGAAGATTAAACTTCCAATTTTATTATTGCCCAGTTTTCCAAAGGTTGTGGAAGAGGTTTGTTTTTTGTGTTTTTTTTTTTCTATGTTAGTCAAGACTTAATGTTCACCTTTTGTCTATCTTGGTTTAGACATGAAGAAGAAATTGATCTTGGTTTCAAGTAATCTTTATTTAGTGCCTACTGTAATACTTGAATTATTCTAGGACTTATCTTATAAGTTTGGTATTTGAGAGGTTTTTTGACAGATAAGCTCATAAGCATCTTCCTTTCAAGGCTAGAACACTCGAAAAAAAAGTTCTTAATTCTGTGTTTGCAATTCTAGTTATTGCGCTTGATGAACTTTGCAAGTATTTCCGAATAGAATATTAAAGGAAGAAATGCAGGTTGCTGTTGTGAGAAGAATAATTTGTTATCACTTGTTGGTTAAATTTACATGAAAAACAATAATCTCCCGGAAAGAAATCGCCCATTTTAATTTTAAAAATTCAAGCAAAGGCATTTTTTCCAAAATTTCTAACGCATTTTTCTCGAAATCCAATGCTTCCCGGTAGGAATTTAAGAATTATTTTACACTTTACATTAAGCTTAAAGGTCTGTTTGGATGTTTAATTTAAGAGGAATAAGTGTCCCATGCCCCATTTTACAAATCACTTTGCCTTGAATCAATTTTTTTTTTTTGGAGAAAAAATAGACCATTAACTCACTCTCTAAACATGTGATATAAACAACCATAGAAGTTGTGATTCATCATCCCACATTGTTTCAAAAAGTTAAAAATACAAAACTATGATACATTGTTGGATTAAAATATTAGTAGTTCGTCAAAAATGTTTCCAAACAGAATTAAAAGCAATGTTTACAGCCCTATTTGCAAGAAAAATTCACAACTAGTTCCACTTTGCAAGCCACTATGGAACATTCTAACTGTAAATTTCTTCAAGCAACACATCAAAATTTTTTCTCAGCAGATAATTCTACATCTATTGAGGCAGGCACCTTCAGCTTGCCTTGTAGGCATACATGTAACTTCGAAGCTTTTTAACTTCCTCAGATGACTTCTTGAGAAGATGATCCACATAGAGGCAGATTAAAGAAGCACTGTGTTTGCAACACATTCATGGATTAGTTAATCTACATTAATCAATGTTAATTACAATATGCATTAGAGATGCTACTAATGTACCTTATGGGGCCAAATGGAAGCCAAATTACATCCCATCGAAACTTTGGCATCCTACAATATCAAATGGAGACTGATTAAAACAAGCAGAAGTTGCAAGTGTCAGGATAGAGAGCGGCACACTTCGGGTGCCTCTGAATTATGCATTGTTATTTAAATCCTGCATTATCATGCGTAATCCAAATAGATCTTTCCTTGGCTTAGTGAATTAAGGTGAATGCGTCAACACAGGTGTCAGGGGCATAGATTTGAATCATTTTCCAAATCCAAATATCATCAAACCCCTTGTAAATGAAAGATGTATAAATTTCAAGCAGGATCTTCTGAATTACCTTATCATGTAGTTTAACCAGAAGATTGCAAGCAGACTGCCACTGAAACAAGAGTACCACATCCAATGCTTACGGTGAGTTGAGCTATGAACGAGTCCTACTGTAGCCAGCAAGCATGAAAAGATGGCAAACCAATCTGTTTCACAATAAAACATAATGCATTTAATCTCAAGATGTTCTCTGATTTAACATAACTAAAAAAGTCTACGGCAAAGGCCTTGTAGGAACAGTTAACATTACAGAAAGCTGAATATCAAATTTGCAGGTTTACTATGCTTCCTTAGAACTAGAGAGAGAGAGGTGATTAAATCAAGCTATATAATAACACATCATTTACTTCGAGCTAGCAAAATAGCTAGGGAAGCTATGCCCAGAAAGAGCGAAAAAATACTGATCTAAAGATCTTTTGTACTCTAGAACATTAGATCATTATTCAGTAACAACCTTTCCTAATCTTAATGAGTAGAACAAAACTTTAAGCAGAAGGTTCTACTTCTACAAGAGAAGCAGACTAAAACATCATAAAACACTGTGACCAAGTTAAAATATGCACAAGAGTTTTACATAGGAAAGATGACTATACACAAATGGAATTAGACCTGCAAGGATGACCATCTTCGAATCAATGTACTCCATGAAATAAGCATGATATCGCTGTTAAAAGGGTGGTTCGTGTTAGTATAAAGTTATGCATTTGCCATAAATAACACCAAAGCCTTGTGAACAACAAAATAAATACATGACCATGTAGGTTCAAACAGATGACAGTTCAAACACAGCAAAGTTTCAATCTTTAAATGGACAGAAGAAAAATCAATTCCAAGTTGCATCCTTGCCCACATTTTAGCCTGTTTTTCTGACGATGATGAATCTTATGAGAATCTTCTAAATAAAATTCCTAGGTTTTTCTCTTACCCTAGATAAACAACAAACCAACCTTAAGCAGGATCTGGGGGGCCGTGATGTACACACCCTTGGGTGTATGAAGAAGGCCCAAGTATTATCATTGCCCGGAAGGCCCAAGGAAAAAACTAAAATTCAGCTATGTAACAATGATAATTGAATCTAGTTAAAATGCAGCAAAATTGATATAGGGGTTATCCATCTCAAAGGCATTGCATAAAATGACATTAATGACACTAGATAAACTAGCTTGTTAATTGAACACAGGAAGGTGCTGATCAAAAGAAACAATATGAGAGTAATGACACTAGTCACCCTAATTAAGCAATCATAAACGTAATACATTTGAGAAATTCAACATAATGCTTCTCTAACCAAGGCAAGTACAGCAAAGGAAGAAGAAGAGAAAATGGTAAGAAATTGCAAATACCAATTCCCAGGGATTTGAAGTCTGCTCGAATATGGAGTAGAGAAGGAAGATCACAAAACAACACACTAATCCAGCAAACACACCCTATAAGAAACATAAATCAAATCTCAGAACAAGAAAACTCTTCTTCCCCCAATTGAAAGAACAAAATTTGAAAAATGCCCTAAATTTAGCCGTACCCTCCATGTTCGACTTTGACGATCATTGATCGTTTCCAACGATCGAACAATTTCTTCTTGCTCTGCATCATCAATCAACAAACGAATCGCATTTTAAATCAATAAACAATGTATCGTGAGAAAGGAACGGAAGAACCCTAATCTGGAAATTGATTGAGAGAACTAGAGAAGAACCTTGAGTATCGATTGGGCGGGAATCATCTGAAGTAGGGAGGGAGAACTTGTCATCGTCGTCGAATTGGAAATCGCTCGAAGATTTCTTGAATTTTCTTGCCAACTTCTTTATCGTCGACATTATTCCTCTTTTGGATCCAACTATCCTGATTCCGAGTTTCTTTCCATTTTCTTCACTTTTCATGCTCGCGCTTTCTTCTTATTTCCACTTCGATTTTTTAATTATAATTATTACTCTTATTCATTTAAAAAATAGATCTTTTTAATCTATCTATATCTATCTATCTATACAACTATAAAAACTCTCCCTATAAGACAAATAAATGTTCTACTTTTAAATACAAACTAATTATTAAAATAAATAAAAAATATTTTCAAATACAAAAGACATCTAACAAATAATTACAGTGTGGAATATGTTCGGGTGTTTAAGCAGTCGACGAATGGCCTCTCAAAATCACAAAAGATGTTATTGCTAATAAGAGCATTAATTGGCTTATACATTTCAACTTCTCCGATCACCATTTTAGATCCCTCTTTTAGTGTTTTAGCCTCTCAACTTCCTTCAATATTGTAACAATAGTCCTTTCAACTTCGTTCTTCAATGTAGTAAGACCATAGTAATTAGTCACCCTTTCACCTTCCCAACAGCCAGCAACCCTTGCACTATATAGATAGCCTAAGTTTTCGGAGCATGTACCTTTCATTATTTGTTACACTTCGGTCATTTTGCACTATATAAATAGTACCATTTCGATCATAATTAAAATTACATACAAAATTATCTCTGCCCACTCATAAAATCAATAAACAAATAATTAAGATTCATAATATATATATATATATATCTTACAACATATTAATAATTAAAAAATATTTTAAAGCATCTTCTCTTCATTATTTGTTTTCAACAACTAAAACATATAATTTGCATTCTTATTCTAATTTAAATAACATACGTAATTACCTATGTATAATTATAAAATTTATAATATAGAGACCGTCCAACGGACGGGCCAAGCGGTCTAGTTATAATTATTACTCTACTTTGTTATTTATTCATTCAAAAAATAGATTTTTTTTTTGTCTTGTTTTTGGCTCGGCCGGTTGGTTCTGTCTTCAAATCTCATGGACAACACTCAGGCCCGGTCCTAACATTTTAGAGGCCCCTGGGCGAAAATAAATTGTAGGACCCTAATATATTAACGACATAAAAACTTTCAATATTAATAGAAATTTCTAATCCACAATAGGGGTTAATTTTTCATCAACACTTGAATTTTGAATATTAGTTATATTAGGCACGTTATCATGTTTATTAATTTAATTTTAATCTCTTAAATTTCGAACTGAGTAATATAACACATCCCTAATCCATTAAAATTCTTAAAAGCTTATTTTTTATAATTCGATAAATTTGTCAAGTTAATTGTCTTCTTATAATATTTAAGTCTAAATTGAAACTCTTCTTCAGATATACGATTAATACAATAATTGTATATAGCTAAGACAAATTAAAAATCTAAACTAAAAAAAATTAATGTAAACAATCCCCATATATTGTATGAACAATTGAAATGATGCCCCATGAACCCATTTAGCTCTTCACGTACATATTCTAATTCATATGCTGATATGCTAATTCACGTACAATACAATTGAAATAGGTAATTTTAATTTTTTTTAATCTTCTTGATCATTAATTAAACAACCTCCCTTATTGGATAAGATCATATGGACTTTATTTTAAATATTATTGGGCCTTTTTTCTAATCCAACAGCTCTCTATTTACTTTAATATTATTTCTCTTATTAATAATTAATACTATTACTACCTATATGTAAATTTAATTGGGCCCCCAATCCAGCTTGGGCCCTGGGCCGTCGCCCAGGCTGCCCTTGCTGTTGGGCCAGCCCTGACAACACTTAAACAGTCTAGCACCACTTTACCAACTAAGTATTGATAAGAAATGGATTTTTTTTTATAGATAAGGATTAGAGTCGCAACAAATAGTCGGAGTTTGGAACTATAATCTCATAGTACCTCAGAGACTTAACCACCAAACCAATTTGCCTGAAGACTTAAAAATATAGATTATGTATGCATATAAAAAAGATTGTTAGTTAAATTCATTAATATTATTATAATTGTCTAAAATATTATATGTACTTACCAATGTTATAAAAAATATTAGGCGGAATCTTGGACGAATAGATAGCCTAAATAATTACTTGAATCGGTCTAGACAAGCGCTTTGATAGGTTAAAACTTAAAAGGTTAAAGGGGTCGAGACCTTCCACCGCATATACGAAAATTTTAATACATAGTGCTTGACTCATAATTTCTTAATTACTTACCAATTGTTTGGATTACACCATTTAATATATTAAGTTGTATTAAATGAATTATTTAATACAATTTAATGCATTAAATTATGTAATAAGAGGTTTATCCATAGTTTTGTATAACTAATAGGCCTGTCAATCGGGTCGGGTCGGGCGGGTTCGGGTTTGGTCATTTCGGATTCGTGTTAAATCGGGTTTCGGATCGTTATGGGTCACGGGTCAATCGTGTCGGGTTGTAGCGGGTTTTCGGTCTGGTCTGGTTGACCAGCGGGTCTAAAATATCCTTTTTTCTTATAATTATTAAAATCAATTTTAAATTAAATAATAATATTTAATTATAATATATTATTTTCATTTATTTTAATAATAAAATATATTATAAACTTCAAAATAAATTTAAAAAATTCTATAAATATACTTATCCCTTGTTTTGATTACACCATTTAATGCATTAAGTTGTATTAAATAAGTCATTTATATAATTTAATGCAACTTAATTTATAAACAACTAATCAAATAGAAAAATAATATAGAATAAATTTTCTAAACCAACGTATTATAACATATAGCAAAATAATAATTTTAACATGCATGTTGCAAAAACTTATCTTTCTACATGGATAATTTTTTCCCCTATATTGATACTCTTTCTTGAATAAAAAACAAATATCGCATTCTTCTCCGCTTAACACCACACTTTTGAAGAATCAAATTTCTCTCTTTTGATTTTTCATAAATCAATCCTTCCTCAAGGTATGAAACTATGAATTCAAATTCAACAAATTTCTGAAAACCAAGTTTGTTGTGATCATTCTGTGATTATTGGCACTAAGAATTTGCTTGTTTTTTTTAGGCACTTGAGGAGATTCGAAGATGTTTCCCAAGATCTTTGGTAAGCATAAAAAAGAGAACAACATTGTATCTACACTAGACAAATTGACAGAGGTAAAAAAAAAAAAAGATTTATAAATCTCAATTGTTTATTTTTTAATTTTTTTTTTTTTTTTTGATAGAAACTGGACTTTTTAGAGAAAAAAGAGGAAGTGTTTGTGAAGAAGGCTGCTGATGAGCTTGAAAAGGCCAAAGGATTCACTAAAACAAAGAACAAAAAAGGTTTGTTTGGGATTAACTTTCTTAATATTTAATTAGCATAAGATTATTGAAAGTATACTAATATTAGAGAGGTGTCCTTTTAATTATTCTGAAAATTTGGAGAGAATTTTTTGTGCAGCTGCAATGCAATGTTTGAAGAAGAAGAAACTATATGAACAAGAAATTGAGAAGCTAGGAAGTTTCCAAATGAGGATTCATGATCAAGTGAGTAAGACTATACAATCAATTTGTACTTGATTACGGATCGGGTCGGGTCGATCCAAAAAAAAATTTAGACCCATGTGATCCGTTTGACTAAGTTAATCGGGTCAAAAAATGATTTTTTTACCTAAAAACATGTATTTTTTTTAAAAAATCCGTCGGGTTTGCTGGTTGACCTATAAATCCAACGATTTTTTAAATATAGTTTATATATTAATAAAATTATAAAAAATATATTTTTTAAAAAATATTACGGGTCGCGGGTCGACTCGCGACCCACATGGGTTTAACCCGATCCGACCCAGGACCCACAAAATAATATTTTGTGGGTTGCGTCAATGCAGTTGTGTGCGACCCGACCCGTTGAACACCTCTAACGGAAACGGAAACGGGACAAGTACTGAAAACGTAACATTTTCATAATTTCACACTAAAAATATTTCAGTATTTTTATTTTCGAGTTTCCGTTGTAAACAGAAAACACTACCCTATTGGAGTTTCCTAGTAACATAGGTTAATTGTGGGTCTATTTTTTTTTAAGAGTAAATTTTACAAAACCACCCGTAAATTAGACAGTGTTTCAAAAAACCACCCATAAAAATGTAAATTACACAAAACCACCCATATACATGTTCTGTTAGCAATAAACCACCCACTATCCACATCCGTTAAATGGCCAGCACATTAATCAACTTGGTCATCTTTCCAAAGCTTTAATCAATCAATTAATAACCATAATCTTCCAACCTTAAAAAAAGTTGACATCAATTTGTAGGATCAATGCAGAGGTTAACCAAATTAGTAAATCAAGAGGAAATTGGGAAATTTTAACTTTCTATTTGTTGCATATGAAAGGGGGTGAGATGAGGGACAGATTGTGAGAGACGGAGTTAGTGATGGCGTAGTGGTTGGCGGATGACAAGCAATGGGCGGTAGAAGACGATGCGGAAGACGTGGAGGTCATGTGCGAGGAAGAAGTCGGAGATGATGGCGACGAACTGGATGGGTTGGATCAAAATTGGATCTGGTCAGTGAATCCGATGAAGATTATCTTGGCGAGAAATCTGCGGGGCATCCACACCGGGTTCAATACTAGTGTTTGGAGGGGTTATCAGATCTAGAATTGAAAAAAAGCTTCATCAAATTGAAGACCTATTTTGCATATTGTAAATGGGAAGGCAAAGGGTTAAGAATGGAAGGAGACCTCTGCAGATTTGGAATGGGTGGAGGAGAAGGATTAGGAGAGTGGGTTTTTTTCCAATTAAAATAAATTTAGGCTAAGTTAACGGATTTTAAACGAACGTTGTCTTCGGGTGGTCACTTGAAAGAGAAGTTTTTATGTGGGTGGTATTGTGTAGTAAACATTTTTAAGGGTGGTTTTCTGAAAAGTCAGCTAATTTATGGGTGGTTTTTTGAAATTTACTCTTTTTTTAAATATAAATATGTGTGTTATAGATGATACTATTAGAAGGTGGAAAGGCAACTTTTGAAACTGTGGAGGCCTTAAGAGCTGGAGCATCTACAATGAAGTCCATTCAGAAAGAAATGTAAGTTTATAATTAAGGGCGTGTTTGGATCGTCAATTTAATACATTAAGTTACATTAAATTCATAATTTAATGCAATTTAAATTGGGCGATCCAAACAAGGACTAATTACACAATCAGTTTTAAACCTAAATATCTAAAAAAGTTTTTTTCTAAGTAATTTTTTTAACAAGTGTGTGTTGTGCAATTTTGCAGGAAGATCAATGATATTGATAAAACAATGACTGAAATTAATGAACAAACAGAGAATATGAAACAGATTCAAGAGGCATTATCAGCTCCAATTGGTGCAGCTGCTGATTTTGATGAGGTATATTTAATTTACATTCCATTCATATTGCAAAAACTGTAGTGCATACATTATAATGCCATTGTTTTTATGATTTTTTTTCAGGATGAGCTTGAAGCTGAACTTGAAGAGCTAGAAGGTGCAGAATTGGAGGAGGAGCTTCTTCAACCTGTGAGCAAAGCACCTGTAACACCAGTAAAAGCGCCAGGTGGCGAACAATCGTCTCATCGTCTTCCACAAATCGCCAAAGCCGAGGAGGATGAACTTGCAGCTTTGCAGGCAGAGTTAGCACTATAAGGATGTTTTGAGCTACATTGTCCTTTTCATGGTACCTTGTGAAAGTGAGATTTTTGTTTAGGGCATGTTTGGATCGCACATGATAATACATTATCTTGATTTATAATGCATTATTACCTATGATCCAAAGTCCAAACAGACCCTTAATGTGAGAGATTGAATTGAATCACCTATCCCATAAGACCCATATTGGATAAACATGGGAATTACTATTTACTTTAAAGGACTCTTCTCTTTGGTAAGGTATTCAGTTTGTACAAACACAATACATTCAAACTTTAAAATCAACACAACACACCATATTCCAAGTTCACAATTACACACAATCACCACCACACTCAAAACTTTACAAATACACAACAACAGTAAGAAAGTCTGATGATTGAGAAGAAGACTGTATTAAATTTCTGTACAAATCATGAGCTTATTTGCTGAAATTAATTTAACCTGACTCATTGCGAGAAACCTTCTTCCAAACTTTATCAATAACCTGCAAAAATTTAGATATGAGACTCTTCTGCTGATAAATTGAACAGAAAAAAAAAGTTCAAAAAACAACAGAAACTTCAATTTATTTACCTTTGAGTAGATTGCAAGATCACTTGGCTTAAGCTTTGAAATTTTGCTTCCGAGTAAACGAAGAGGATTAGTTTCTGGAATTAAAGTCACTGCAACATAGCAATCTTTACATGGATTTGGTAAAACTCTTTGCAATGCCCATTTTGCAGTTAATGGTGTCAAAGATTGGCGTACTCTCGTTCGCGCTTTATTAAGATCCTGTAAAGTGCAAAACACACTCAATTTTGAACTAGTAAAGTTCAAGTATTATCATCTGATAAGTCTCTAAGTATCTGAACTAACCAACCTTAAAAATAGTGTCAACATCACCAGAGTAGAACCTTGAACGGTAACTCATTAGAATCTTGAACAGCCATTCGTAGTTTTGCTGTAGAGAACAAATGGTCAGGATTCAGGCAAGAGTCTAGACCTGTCAAAAGCTGACCCGACCAATAAAAACCCGACCCTCCCGGAAATTTTTGGGTCTCAGCCTGGAAATTTGAACTGGAACCCAGTTTAAAACCGACCAGGTTGACCTGAACCCGATTGGGCTGAAACCCGAAAACCCGTTGGGTTGACCTGATTTGTTTTTGTTTCGGAATATATAAAATTTATTTTGAAAATTATAATATATATTTTTTAAAAATATATAAAAAAATATAATATTTTAATAATTGTAAAAAAATCGATTCTCTCGACTTGTTGGGTCGACCTGATCCGCCCAGAAACCCGCAATGACCCGGTTTGACATGTGATCCGTTACGACCCGATTGAAAGGACTAGGCAAGACCAATATTTATTTGATTTGATTTGATTTATTTGAATGTACCTCAAGCCCATTTTCATAATTCCTTTGCTCAACTTCAAGGACAGAGGAAACATCTTCTTCTAAAGGTCCATGCTGTTGAAGACGCAATATTTCATTCAATGCTATGTCCACCTGTGTTACAGAAAAATGTTCTATTGTGTTCATATATAGATTTTTCTTTGGAAAATGAAAGTACATTGTTGTCAGGGTAAAAATTAACTTACTAGAGAAGTGGAGGCTTCAGGTTTGCAGGAAAAGATTATGTCAATATCACCACAAAGATCCTCAGTTCTTGATGGTTTACTGTAGTCAAAGTCTGAAGAGACGCTTACAGAATATATCTGAAACTCAAAACACATTAAATGATTATTTCTAATTACTATGATGTGTTTGAATGACGCAAGATAAAAGTTCCTATTAGTTCTTATACTTGTAAACATGATTTATTTTGTACTTTAATTGAATCGTACCTGTCCATGCTGGAATCGAAGAACCTCTGTCAATTTTGTCTCAAGAAGTCGGTTCAGAAGTTCAATGAAGTATACTTCTTCAGTCTAGCATTGGTTATATTCACAGGAAAGAAAAATCAGAAATAGGAAAAAAGTGCAATGAGTTCAAGAAAACAACAACAACAACAAGAACAACAACATCAATCCAGTGCTAACCCGCCTCAGGCGGGATCTGGGGGCCATGATGTACAGACCCTTGCCCCAATATAAAATCGAGAGGGTGTATGAAGAAGGCCCAAGTATTATCATTGCCCAGAAGACCCAAGGAAAACTAAAATTCAGCTATGTGACAATGATAACTGAATCTAGTTAGAATGCACCAAGATTGATATAGGGATCATATCCATCTCAAAGATCAAGAAAACCTTGTTCTGTTTTTAGGTAAATCACTATTAATGGAAAAGAAATGGAAGCTCAGATGGGCATGAAGGAAAACAAAAAAATAGAAATTCTTCTTATTTTTTCCAAACTCACCATGGTTTCACTCTGAAGTTTCACATTGAAGGATATGTAGGCTGTACATTGTGGTTCTACCATAGGGCTCTTAACAACTTCTCTACAAGTACGTCAAACAAGAGAATTAGTTTTGAAGGTTACTCAAAATTATGATCAACAAAATCTAGTTCTAAGAACAAAAATCTTCTTTGGTGATTGACAATATATGTTTCTATTGTTACCTGACAGTCTTTGCAGGAGGAGTGCATGGTATACCAGTCAATGCATCATAACGGAATTTAAAAATTGGAATTGAAGGCTTTGGTATTCCACCCTAGTTAGAACATTGTGCATTAGATTTAGAATACCTTAAGTTCCCAAAATTGTATGCCTTAAATATAGGAATCAGATAGGATATGTGATGGCACACACCAAGTACTCCAATATCAATGGATGGGCCGTATCAGGATAAATATTGCCGACAATTACAACAGTGAATGTAGATGGATCCTTGAAATAGTTGCTGAAATATTCACACGCTTGTTGATGATCAATTCTTGGAAGATCACTCACTTGCCATGGCTGTAGAAATGCAAATATCACTTAACATTTGAGCAACGGAATTGTCTGCACAATCATTTGAGCAGAAAAATGGATATACCTTAAAGAAATAGGAATTTCCACATTTGATTCGGGTCACCCGTTTAGTGAATGCAGTAAACGGGTCCCTTTCTTGAGCACGAATGGATTCCTCCAGTATCTGTTTCACTCTTTCTACATCTTCTTCGACGGGTTCAACATCAGTGACAAACAGCTGATATACAAGCTGGTAACAGAAACACAAATATAATTAATTTGTCTTTAAATGAATCAATGTGATAAGAAACAACACTTTTGTCATGTATATTACAATAAAAATCAAGTACATATTTACATGATGTAAGCAATTTCTGCTTATATGGGTCAAACTTCATATAGATGCACATATACAAGTCCAAGATACCAAGATATAATGTTGAAGTACATGGCTTAAATTTTTCTAGTAAATATGTAAAATGCCCAAAAAAGCTGAACATTCTTACTAATAATAGATTATTACTTTTTTTCAGACTAATAATCCTTTAAATTTAAAGTATATTATATTTTAAAAAGACCTGCAATGCAGTTTCCAAATCTGAAGGCGAGCAATCGCCATAGAAAGATCTGGTGTATGGTCCAAGGGTTGTATCCACTCCAGCTCTCTTGCCAGCAAGCATATCTACCATTACTGTTGGTTTATAACCAAACTTTCCAATTTCTTCAGCAATAACAGAGCTCATTGATCCTGAAATGTATTCGTGTTCTAGCAATTCAGAGTAACCTCCATATGCATATCCACTAAACACAACCTGCCAAACAATAGTCCTTGTAAGAAAAATATTGTTCACCATAACTAAGTGATCTTCCATATGCCTTCGTCTAAATCATTCTTTCCATGATAAAATGTTAAGAGTATCAAAGTCAAATTTAAAAATATAATTATCCATTTATTCTCACCTGGTCATTTTTAAATTCAGTGCATTTATAGCACACTTTCATCCCGTTTGACAGAATCAATTCAGTAACTCCAATCTCTGGATATTCAGATTGTTGCAAAATAACCCTGGACACAAGTGATAAAACTTAAGCATCCTTATGCAAGGGGAATGAGGCACAAACAATCTTTTTCATCACAAGCTACTACTTCTTCTAGTCTTCAAGAGAAGTAAAAGAAATGATCATATAGGCAATCTTTGGACCTTTTCTTATCAGTCTATTAGGATCAAGGAGAAACCTATTTACACTTAGGGCCCATTTGGTTTGTAACTATGGAAACGGATCTCCATCATGTGTATGAAACCTCCATCATATATGAAATGCGGTGAACTGAGATGAAAATTTCCATCAGGTATGGGAAATGAGGTGCTGCAAATCGAGATGAAAATTTCCATTGATGGATCATGTCATCAAATTGGACTAGATTCATCTCTTTTCCATTTCCGTTCCCACAGTTCGCAACCAAACGAGCCCTTATTCTAATCTCCAAACAAAATCAATTCAATTAGTCATTGAAAGAGGTTTAGGATGAAAGCATACCCAGGATTAGGTCTAGTGAGGACAATTTCTTCAGGAATGTGACTTTCCTCCCACTGAGAAATTGAACCTTGTTCCTCAAGATAAGTTATTTTGGACACAACATTTTTAAGATCTTCCACATCTACAGTAGCTCGAGGTCCAGTTGCTATGATCACACAGCTGCATGATACAAGTAACTTCTTGGCATATGCTGACACTTGTGACGCTGATATTTCTGTACATATGAAATAACAGTGATAATTTCAACCAAAAAAAAAATAAGACAGTGATACTATTCTATAATCACTGTATTGTAGGGTAAAAATGAATGTGACAGATGACATGATATAACTAAACTCACGAGGTAGAAGTGTCTTGTACAGCCGTGCACTAGTTTCAATCCCAAGAACAGTTGAGTCACGAACAAAATGCTAAAAAATAGCAGGATTTCATCAGACCTCAGAAAACAAGAGAGGTATAAGGGTGTGTTTGGACTACTTAACAATGCATCATCATGCATTCATCAAGTGTAATCAAAACTGACCCTTAATATATATGAATCTAAAGAGTACTTGATGTTTAATGTATATGAACATAATGAGTATATACTTGAAGGTATGCATCACGCCAAGAGGTTGATTCATATTGTTCACGCTCTAAATAGGCAGACTCCATTTCTGACAGCATCTCAGCTTTGATGATAGACATCTCACGCTCTGAAAACTCATGAAGCCTGATCCTTCCTACCTGAGATTGATGCAAAAGTCAATTTGTGTTGACGTGGTTTGCAAGGAAGTCAGCATTTATTGTAAATAGCACAAAGCTGTTCTCACCTCAGTTATTATTGATTCGAGTGCTTCAATAATCCCTTTTTCCTTACAGGATGAAGATATTCTGAAACCCTTTATTGCCTTAATTGATTCATTTTCCTCTGCACAGCATGAAAAATAGGGAGCATCTTTCTTGTGGGATATTTTACCGAATCTCCGGTTTAAAGCACGTCTGAACATTGATTGAATGAGAAGATCTCTATAGTCCTTGACAGTCTTAATATCATCATTTGGGATCTTCCAGCTTATCTCAACAGAAGAAGTCTGTTGCTCATCAATTCAGAAACTTTGTTATAACCTAAAAAAGTAAAAAACATTTTGATTTTATAATGATTATGGAAATCCAAAAATAAAATTCACTTACCCCAGAAGCTTCAGATTCAACAATACATGAATAACGAGGTTTCTCGTGGAATGGAACCTCAAAAATGGGGTTGGATAGACGGTCTACTGTGCTTATTGGCCCAAAATGTTCCTTTATTATCTCAATTACAGCCTACAGGAAAAATATAATTACTGCAAATTCTAAAAAAAATGGCTCTAGAAGAAAAGCTTGCGAAAGCTCAAAGCTTTGAACCTGGGTATCTGGAAAGTCTCCAACAGCTATCAATGCCATATGTTGCAAGTTGTACCATTTTTTGTAAAAATCTTGTGCAACTTGGGGAGTAACCGTCTGGATTACTTCTTCCAAACCTATTGGTAATCGCTCAGCATACTGCCATATATCGAAGGTTGCCATGAGAAAATTCAATATTGAAAGAAATTTCAATCCAGTACCTAATTGAATTTCTTCATGTAGTTAATGTTGGTACATTTTAACATTCCATAAACATGAGCAGCATTCATAACTATCAATTAATCATTTCATCAAGATGTAAAAGCCAATTTTTGTTGGAGTATGCACCTTTGAATCTCTCAGAATGCATGCCCAAGTTTCATCATATACACGACCATCAGCATCTCTTCCCTTTCTGTACTCTTCCATTACAGCTCCTCTTTCCTTCTCCAAATCATCCGCCGACAACCGGATCTGTATCCACCACATACAAGTTAAAGAAACTAAAAAGCTAAAGACAAGTGGAATTCTTAATTCAAGACTGAATTCCTGAAACCTCTGAACTGAATTCAGCCATGATTGATTCTTGTCGAACATAATACTATTCAAATGTAAAATTCAAGACTGGAACCTCTGAACTGAATTCAGCCAAGATTGAAATGGCCTTGGAAAGCAAGTGAGGATCATCAACAGGAACAAAGAGCTCATAAACCGTCTCATCACAGCTTGTATAAGCATTTCCACAAGCACCAAAACTTGCACCTATACTTTCCAAGAATTTGACAATCTCATGATTTGTATAACTCTTTGTGGCACTGAAAGCAAGATGCTCAACTATATGGGCTACTCCACGCTCATTTTCCTCCTCATAAACCGACCTGCAATAATCAATTTCACATAAAAACAACGATTTATGTTTTTATCTATTAAATTTCTGAAATTAGTTGAAATCAACATACCCAACTTTAACAGCAAGGGCAAGAGAAGCTCTCATTTTGGGCTTGGCATTTCGTCGAACATAATACGTGAGTCCATTCTCCAGCTTCCCGTACTCTGCCCCATCTGGATCAGACGATAATTCCTCTTCCAGGTCAACGTCGATCAGCTTCATTGACCGGAATTTGTGCTTCTTCTCAATCTTCAGCGTCTCTCTTGGAACAAAATCCATGGATTTCGGAGCGATTTAGATACAGATTGAAAGCGAAGCGAAGAAACCAGAGATAAAGATCACGCCTTTCTTGCAGGATAAGTTGTTTGAGATGATAACCCCATCTAGATTTGCAAGATGATTTATTCAAGTCAGCGTTATATAATTTTGTACGAGAAGCCGCCCACTTTGTACTTTCCATTGCCAATCGATTGCAGAGTTTCGGCATTAGTCGGACGGAGTCGTTAGAAACGGGAAGCCAAGTCAACGTTGACTCGACTTTCCGCGAGCGTCAAGTTTAAAAAGAAAAGAGGGAAATGACAATTTATACAGTATTAGTGACATGTTTTTTTAACGGTGAGAGATTATTACTTAAATTCTTTTTTCTACAATGTTTTCTTAGGACATGTTTAATTTTTTCTCTAGGATTTATTTATTATTTTAAAATTTTAGTTTTTAAATTAGGTTGAATATAATGTGCTTTTAAAACGCACGATAAAAAAAACTATAACACGATAAAAAGTTACAGATTTTTGAATTTTTTTTGCTATACTATTGGTACAAATTGAATGATTCAGGCAAAAAATGAAGTCCATATAATTGAGAAATGGTTGAATTCTTCCGATCATGATGAGCATGGCCATAATATTGAAGGTATTTTTTGATGAGGTAACATTTCGGTTTATCGGATAAGTCCGATATAATCAACAAGTGTGTGGTATTTAGAAAACTAGTATGAACAAACAGAAACAAACCAATAAAAAAACCACACGTATAGTTAGTAAGTATAATTAACAAAGAAAGGAACCAAAACGAGTTGGGTAGTAGAAAATCTCTATTTGTTGAAGTTAATTTCTTGTCTAGGGTTTATTTATTTTAATTTCTACCCAAAAAAAAAAACACAGTATGTGAAAATAGTTTTCATATTTTGATTTATTAAAGTGTGGCTATTTAGTACGTGTTTGATGAAGGTTTAGTTATATAGTAGCAAGAGTTTAACAAAAACTTCATGTTAAATTCGGAGAAATCATACCCATTGATTAAATTTAATAGCTGGGTTTAATTTATTCTCTCCATATCCAATAATTTTTTTTTTCCTTTTAATTTCTAAACAGTTTACTAAGAGTTTTTTTTAAGGAAACGGTCAATAGAAGAAAATTAGAAATCGAAATGAAAATTTCGTGGTACTTTTATTAAGCTCCATAGAACAAGACCGGATTGATGAATTAAACAATTTGATCACTTACCTTAAAAAAAACATTAAATGCAATCACACGCAGGGGCGGAGGGAGCTTATGTCCTGAAATTTTCAATTTTTTTTTAAAAAAATATAATAAAAATTCTAGATTATTTGATAAAAATTAATTTATTGGGTATAAAATATATTAAAATGGTTTTTTATACATAAAAATACAAAATTTTCTATATAATTTTTTTATATACAGAAAAATACAATTTTTCTATATTTTGTTAAAAAAATAATAATAAAAAAATTTCTAGCTTCGCCAGGAATGATTCTGTAGCCAAAAAAATTATCAACGAAATTTAGCCTCTACTGACATAAATTCCTGACTACGCCACTGATCACAAACACCATCATATTCAAATTCACACCACATCATATTTATCCATATCCATACTACTATAGAAGTTTGTTAAGAATTTAGTATCTGCCCTATCCTACCATCCATTTAATTATGACACTATCTCACCGTTCATTTATTTTTTATTTACGCGTTCGGCTTTTTTGTCTCCCCTACTTCTCATCTTTATCTGTCGTCTTTTCCTCCGTGATACACTGACTCCTTTCTTCTCTTCTCCATTTTTCTCTTTGTATTCGAGCTTTCTTCTCGGTCAGCACCGTCTGCAACATACCTTTTTCTCTGCTACATCTAGGGCATACAACATCTGCGCCATCTTCATATCGTTTGCTGGAATTAGGTGACTTCCGTTTCTTGCTTCTCGCTTTCGATTGTGTATTGTATCATCTAATTCTAATTTTTTTCTCACTATTATTTCGTGTGGATGGTTTTTTAGGGATTTTTGGGTATCCACCATTCATATTGATCTCTGCATCTCTCGTTTTCCCCTTAAATTCCAGATTTAGGGTTTCTCTGTATAGAATTTCTTGAATTTGATTTGTGATTCTGGTTTTACTGATATGCAATTTGGCTAATTTGCATGGGTATTTGAGCTTCGGTTGCTTGGAGTGTAACTTTTAAATTTAGGGTTTCAGGTTCTTGGGATGTATTGATTCAGACACAATTTTTCCTATCTTGCACGACAGGAAAGTATGACATTACCATTACAAGAAATTCTTTCCCAGACAAAACTCTAAGTTGGGTATCAAAACGTAATGAAATCAGAGTCACAAATTAAATTTATAAATCATTTATTGCAAGTGAAAATATGAAAAATTGTATAACTTTTTGCTCTAAGAATAGCTATATTATTGTCGTATAGGAGAGTGTTATGACCAACTTGACTGAAGCAAAATGCATTTGCAAACTATATAGGAGATAGCAGGTTCAAAGTTACCCTTCTATGCTGGGATTTGAATGTACATATATTTCATTTACAAGGTACTGAAAGCAATTCACTTTTCAATAAATAAAGGTAAAAATTTCAAAATCTTAAATTTATGGATCTGAAGCATGATCAGCAATGGCTATAAGGGGTTCATTGTTGTGAAGTATATTTTTGGGATGTAATCACTAAGATTGGGCTCTTAAATTTAATTTGCGCTATTTAGGTCACAGACTCACGGGTAATTCTATCAGCTAAAGGGGTCTTAATCTAATGAATATTTTTGGGATGTAATCACTAATCACTAAGATTGGGCTTGATTCAAATTGTTTAGGTAGCTATTTATTTAATGCATATTGAGCTTTGTCATGAATCGAGATGCGGAAGACAGCTAACATTGCCAACGACAATGTTGGGTTTGTCCTAAATCCTAATGTCGAGCTTGCTCGGGTCTAAACCTTGCCTTGGCCATGGTGGTTCCCATCCGAGTTACAACCACCTCACCATGCTGATGAATACAAGTATAACCAGCATCTGAACCCCAACACTTGTATCTACCATTTAGGTGCTGGTGAAGACCTGCAAAAAATCTACATGTAAACATGCTCACTACTTTTCTACTTCTGCTCAATTTAATTACATGGAGTAAAAGAATTCAGATAAGCCTAGATTAGATGACATGATAGGTTTTTGCTGTTAACATCCAGTATTTAAGTTTATTCTTTTTGTTGGCCCTTTGTGATAGAGAGAAGATTGTTTGGTTGCTTATAACTTCATGTACTTGATAGCTAGCAGTAGTGACGCTGTGTTGAAAATTTATCTGTCTGTCCAAGTAACTGTTAATCAGTTATGAAATGCCATATTTGGGAATTGGAATAGCCCAAATTTCACTTTTATTCTTTCCAAGCCTTTTTCAGAGTCCACCTGGTTTCAACCTAAAAGGTTAGGAAAATACTAGAAGAAAAAAGTGAAGCGATGAAAATTATACAAGGACCTCTTTGAAGTCTTGGGTTGTTACTTGCAAGTACCCCTTTTTTGTTGCTTCTCCCTGAAAGGGGAACTTCCATTATGCCATTGTGGTTCTCATGAATATAGCATGCCTCGTATGTTCCAAAATTGCACCAAACTTATTATCAGATTATTTTGCTTGTTTTTTGCTCATTCGTGTGCTTTTCGAATGCAGAGCGAGTGTCCAATCTATTTATCATGGTGAATGAAAAACGAAAAAGTCTTCATAGGTGCCAACCTTGATTCAGCCATGTGTGCAAAACCATTATACAAGAATGCAAGTTCATACTTGTTAGTGAGCTGGAGTTAGTAGGATTTTATACACACACCTCATTCTCTTTGGCAGAATGGTTAATTACTGTAATCCATAATGTTGTAAGAGGAAATGTAACCCACATCCTAGCAAGATTAGCACCTTCACAACATTATGTGCTCGACATTAGAATTTACTCTTCTAGGTGCCTATAGGGTAATTGGTTGCTCCGTTGTTCTTTATGATTTTTTCATACACTATGGAGTTGTTGCAATGCTTTGTACACTTGAAAGATTATAGAAACCCCAAGTTTAATCTTTCTATGGTACGCCAAGCTAGGAATTTGGTGATTGGACCAATAGCCTTCTCCCATGATTGAGTGAGGGATTACTCTTCATAAGGTTAAGTGTTTCTACACTCCTGGTTACGCTTTGATATTATCCATATTTTCTCTCTAGAACCTCTCTTATCTGAAACATCGAAGCATGATTCTGTTGGCTTAGAATTAGTCACTTAGTTGAACCAGTCTTTCATCTTGCATTTCATATTAACATATGCTTCATTTTTTCACAACGGCTCTACAAGATAAACGCTACAACTAGCAAGGAAGCGATAAATATAAGTAGCAACTAGCAAGCTATGCTCACCTAAAATTGAAAATGTAAGGATAAAAACTGTTATATATGAATATAATTGTTACACCTGCCATTTACGTTTTTGAGTTTCTTATATGGGCTGTTTATCTTGCTGCTACAGTGCATATATGACTGTTATTTGGATTCATAAAACTCAGACTTTGCTACATTGCCTTTATAATGTCAAGAAATTGCAAAGAGGTCAGCTGAAAGGTTGGAATCAAGGAAATCACATTCCTGGTGGTGGGAGACTCATATCAATACCAAGAATCGAAATGGCTTTATGAGAATGTGACTGCCCAGTCATTTTCGATGCAACAAATTCACCAAAATGAAAGGATCAAGTTGGAGGGTTTATTCCTATTTTTTTCATAATATAGTTACTTCCTGATCTTTGTATATTATTTTTTTAGTCTTCTTGTAGAATTGAAGGTCTTGTAATTAGGAAAACAAATGATATTATGTTGTACGCCTTTAACATTTAGTACCATAATATGCAAGCTGTGTTGTTTCTCATATGAACTTCCAACTAATGGTTACTTGACATGATTAGTTGTTAATTTATCATAATCTGAGCTTCTAGAATTGGCATTGACCATTTAAGAATAGATGGACAAATCAGAAGCGGCATTAACTCATCTCTTCTATTAAAAACCGCTTACATTGACCATAGTATATTACACATTTAAGAGTAGATGTCAAGCATGAGATCTCACAAGTCTGCATTTTAACTTTTTTTCTTCTCAACACGCTTTTGTAAGCTCTAATTTCTCCATTGATTTGCTCTCGTTTTATTATGGTCTGTTCCATTGATAATACTTGTACATTTTCAGAAAATTGGCTTCGGTTGCTGAGAAGAGGGACAGAGCTTTTAAAACATTCCATGACCTGTGAAAACTATGTGATGCAGGGGTAAATGTGCTTACGATGAATATCTTTTGGTTGCTCTTTTAAGACATTGAGATGTGTTATCGGTCCCTCTATCTTAGGTCGATGAACAGATTGCTTTGCAATTTTATGACGCTTCACCTTAGCAGTGGCCTTTGTTGTCACAAGATTGTGCTTGGAAATACTTGGTCTTACAGACATGGCACCTTACAGAGCTGTTGGAGTGAGTGTATTACATTTTTCACGACCCACTTTATGATGCTTCATTTGTAAAACTCTCTCTTATCAACGCTCACATTTCTAGCGGAATCAACAGATAAAGTGAGTTTATTTATTTGATAGCCTAGGTGAAGATTTTGGAGAAGTAAATTCCACACTTGCTTCGTGTAAGAAGTTTCACCCTTCTTAACACACCCTAAAATTAAATATGTTGTTTCCTTTTGGCTTTTGTTAGAATTTTCTCATTGGTTTTGACGGTTATTTTCATGACATTATATATTTGACAAATTTATGCCATTATCTTAAGGAGATGAATTTACTTAACTTGTTCAAAAGTTTAGGAAGTGATTGGAGTTTCTACATATGTATTGGCAAACCATTCCCGCGTGCAGCGCACGCGGCGCGAGACTAGTATGTACAAAAACACCACCAAATACATGCACAACCACCCCCTCTAAAGTTTAGAAACACACACCACAGCATATTCAAAATTCAGTTAACATTCACAACCACCACCACATATATTAAGATTCAATCTCTTGCGAGAAACCTTCTTCCAGGCTTTGTCAATAACCTGAAAAGATGTAGATATACGACAACGACGACGACGACTCTGTTATTAATCAAAGGGAATAGAGGACACTAGAGTGTAGGAAAAAAAGAACAAACGAAACTTGCAATACCTTTGAGTAGATGGCAAGATCACTTGCAATGGCGATTACTGATTAGTTTCTGGAATCAAAGTCACTGAAACATAGTAGTCTTTGCAAGGATAGGGTAGGATTCTTTGCAATGCCAATTTTGCAGTTAATGGATTCAAAGATTGCCGTACTCTTGTATAAGCTTTAATAAGAGCCTGCAAATTGCAAATATGGTGGTCAATTTTGGACAAGAATAGTAAAGAGTAAGGGGTAAGGACACATAAACTAGTTTAAAAAGTAGTAGTAGTTTAATTTATATGTCTCGATGTGTATCCAACAACAATACCACCATTGACCAAGTGAGGTTCCGCTACAACGGAATTTGGGAGGTCAAGATGGGGTACCCCTGTATGCCTTATAGACCCAAGAAAAACTGAAATCCAGCTATGTGATAATAATAACTGAATTTAGTTAGAATGCACCAAAATTGATATAGGGACCAAAATTGATATAGGGATAAAGGCGGTGTATAAAAGCCAATGAGCATGGGGATGTGTATACATGTACAATTTAAACTAGCTTCTAGTTTAAAAAGTAGTTTAAATTAAAAGCTACAAATTAAAGTTTTTATTATATCCCTATCTTTCAAGTTTCAACAGTTATTAGATAATAACAATAAATGTTTTACCCTTATAAAGCTTCAACTATTTTTTGTTCATGCAAACAAAAATTAGTTTCAAATCCAACTCTTTTTTCATCTACTTTTTTTTAATACCACTAGTATTCAACCTTCAACTAGCTTTTAAACTAGTCATGCAAGCCTATTCCGAATCATTAACAAAATAACAACCAACCTTACGAACACTGTCAATGTCACCAGAGTAGATCCTTGAACTGTAGTATGATATAATCTTGGCAAGCCACTGGTAGTTATCCTGTAATAATGCAATATAATTAGGCAAGAACCTGTATTTAATATCTCGCTTTGAAGGGTCCCAAAATGCAATTAATTATAGGGATGCTCATGGGTCGGGTTGGGTCGACCCGCGACCTGCAAAAAAAAATATTTTTTGACCCGTGGGTCACGGGTCTAACGGGTCGGGTCGTGGATCGACCCGCTTGACTAAGTCAATCGGGTCAAAAATAATTTTTTTAACCTAAAAACATGTATTTTTTAAATAAAAAAAACCGTCAGGTTTGCGGATTGACCCGTAAATCCAACGATGTTTTTATAAAAAAACAGTTTATACATTAATAAAATTATAAAAATATATATTTTTTAAAAAACATTGCGGGTTTAACCCGACCCGACCCGCGACCCGCAAAATAAAAACACATATTTTAAAAGGTACCTGCAGTGCATTTTCACATTTCCTTTTCTCAATATTGAGGACAGAGGAAACATCTTCTTCTGAAGGCCCTTGCTCCTGGAGACGCGATATTTCGTCTAATGCTATGTCCACCTGTGTTAATTTATTAGTACATGTTCTACTAGATAAATTGACAGGATGAGCACTTACCAGGGCATTATAGGATTTAGGATTGCAGGAAAAGCTTATGTTTATGTAGCCGTGTAGATCTTCAGTTCTTGATGGCTTACTGTGGCCAAAGTGTGAAGTGACGCTTAAAGAATAAACCTGGAACACATCAAGCATTAAATGAGGAAAGTTGTGTCATGAATGGAGAAGATTTAAATCAAATTTATCTGGGATTTTGGATGATTAATATAAATGTTGGCTTCCCAAATCAATTAATATCTCTCTTATAAGTAGGGTTGTGCAAACATGGAGCGGATCCGACTGCACTGGAATATTACTGTCCCAGTCTATTCCGGTCCGGTCCAGCCAGGGTCCACTATATTTTGAAATTACGGGTTACGGACTTACGGTCCAATCCATAATATATATTTTTAAAAAAAATTATATATGTTAAAAATAATATAATATTTATATTTGACATAAAATCTCAATTTTACGGTACATTTACATTCGAAAATCGGACCGGACCGTAATTTAACCATTTTTTAACATAAAAATTAAAATTTTATAATAAATATATAAACCCAGTTCTTACAGTCCAAAACCGAACCGGAATGTAATAAGACGGTCCAGAGCAGGACCGTATATTCCGGTCTGGACCAGTCCGGTTGAACACCCCTACTTTTAAGTTCAATTCCTTTTGGAGCTCAGATGGTAGCTTGAGGTTATGATTCATACCTTGCCTTGTTGAAACCGAAGAACCTCTAACAATTTAGTCTCAAGAATTTTGCTGAGAAACGATATATAGAACCCCTCTTCATCCTAGTGCAGAACGAAACCAGAAAGGAAAACAGACTTTAGTAAGGTTCAGATAACCTAGCACTGCTTTTGGAGATTTAGTAGTATTGAATTTGACAAAGAAGATGAGAGTAAATTCTACAAAGAGTATGTAAGAGGAAATTGGAAATTAAATATAAGCTCATTATGTCGGTTTTTTAATTGGATGTACAAAAAAATACACGCACAATGGTTCCACTCTTAAGTGTAACATTGAAGGATATGTAGGCTGTACACTGTGCTTCTACCATAGGGCTCCGGACGACTTCTCTGAAAATACATCAAACAAGTAAGCAAGTTATGAGTTCTTTTATGATTAGTGAATGATTAACAAAATTTAGATTCTATATGAATATTTCTGTTCAATATCTTTTTGTCTTGTTACCTGATAGTCTTTGCAGGAAAAGTACATGGCATACCAGTCAAAACATCATAGTCAAAACTCAAAACTGGAGTTGAAGGTCTTGGTATTCCACCCTAGATGAAACATTTTGAGTTAGATTGACAAATGAAAATCTTACTTGGGGAAAAATGGTATCCCTTAAATAAAGGAGATGTGATGGCTCATACCAAGTACTCCAATATCAGTGGACGAGCCTTAGCAGGTTCAATATTCCCAACAATTACAGTAGTAAATGTAGACGGATCCTTGAAACATGTGTTGAAATATTCACAAGCTTTTCGATAATCAATTTGTGGAAGATCACTCGCTTGCAATGTCTGCAGAAAGGCAAACATCATTATTACCTTTCAAAGTACACTTTTTGGTATAACATTGGAGCAATAGAATAGAAATACCTTGAAGAAATAAGAATTTCCATATTTGATTTGCGTCACCCGATCTAAAAATGCAGTAAATGGATCTCTATTTTGAGCATGGATTACTTCCTCCAAGATCTGTTTCACATTTGCAACATCATTTTCACTGGGTTCGACTTCAGTCACAAACAACTGATACACAAGCTGGTAAAAAACAAACAATAAATCAATATATAGCAAAAGAACTGAGAATAAGAATGAACTCTTAATAATAAAAGTGTAAGACAAACCTGGAGTGCTGTTTCCAAATCAGAAGGTGAACAATTACCATAGAAATATCTGTTGTATGGACCGAGGTCTGTCTTCACTTCAGCTCTCTTGCCAGCAAGCATATCCACCAATACTGACGGTTTATAACCAAATATTCCAGCTTCTTCAGCAATAAATGATCCCATTATTCCTGAAAGATATTCTTTTTCTTGCAATTCAGAGTCTCCTCCTAAAGCATATCCCTTGAAGACTACCTGCCCAACAACACTCTTCATAAGTCACAAGAGAACATCACTTCCTATGGCTTTCCTTATATTATTTGTGCCACGAATTTTTTTTACGTTTTGAAAATATTATTGATGTAGAAATGGATTTGTTGCCATGTAAGCAATTAACGCCATTGACTTGGATATCGCATGAAAATTGTAAAATTATAAATTTTGCAAGACAGATTATGAAGTGCAGGTGTTTAAATAAAATTGTCCTGACCTGATCATTTTTTAAGTCTGTACATTTATAGCACACTTTCATTCCATTTGACAGAATCAGTTCAGTAACTCCATTCTCTGGGTATTCAGATTGCTGCAAAATAACCCTGGACACAACAAGTTGTATAACTTAAGCCTGAAAGTTATGAACTGTTATACAAATGGAATAATGCAAAGCTACCACTTTAAGTCTTCAGCAATCAGCACAAAGTAAAAGAAATTTCTGCTTGAGGTAGGACACCAGCATTAGTCATACGGGTTTAAGATGAAGCATACCCGGGAGTTGGTTTTGTGGGAACGAGTTCCTCAGGAATCTGTTCTTCCTTCCAGTCAGCAATTGCCTTTTGTTCCTCAAGAGAAGTTATATTAGAGACAACAGTTTTAAGATCTCCAACTTCTAGTGTAGCTCGAGGTTCAGTCGTTATGATCACACAGCTGTGTTGTATCAATAATTTATTTGCATACTCAGTCACGTCCAATGCTGATATCTCTGTGCAGGTTAAATAAAACTATGAGATCAACATCATCAGCTTTCATCATTAACGTATACTGTGAAAAGACATCAAACCAGAACTCACGAGGTAGAAGTGTCTTGTACAACCGAGCAGTAGTTTCAATCCCAAAAACGGGGTCACCGCAAAGAAAATGCTACACATACAGCAAGATTTTATCATGCTTCAGCAAGGGAAACGAGAAAACATATATAAAACATAACATATAATATATATACTTCTATATATGAACTACGCCAGGATGTTGATTTAAATTGTTCACGCTCTAAGTAATCAGACTCCATTTCAGACAACATCTTAGCCTTAATGATAGATATCTCACGCTCGGAAAACCCATGTAGCCTGACCCTTGTGACCTGAGATGGATGCAAAGGTTAGTTTGTATTGACATCACTGTTCTAAAAAACCCAGGGAGCCCCTAGCGTTTTTTAAAACATTGATTGACATACATAGTTTGCGAATACTCAGAAATAATAGTTGCTACACTTCTTAAGAATAAGCACTTTTTATTAAAAAACATTGCTTATTTGCCTTGAAATATGTGAAAAGTAATTACATTTCATGTTTTTCAAGATAAATAAGCAATGCTTTTTAAAAAAAAGTACTTATTTTTTATAAGTATAGCAAGCCACATAGGCTTGGAGCTAGAATCAAGCTTTTCTCACCTCAGTCACCATTGATTCCAGTGCTTCAGTAATTCCTTTCTCTCTACAGCATGAATCTATTCTGAACCACTTAATTGCCCTAATTGATTCATATGCACCTGCAGAGCATGAGAAATAGGGAGGGTCTTTCTTGTGTAATATATTGGCAAACCTCCGGTTTAACGCACGTTCGAACATTTCTTCAATGAGAACATCTCTGTAGTCCTTGACTGTCTTGAGATCATCATATGGCATCTTCCAGCGTATCTCAATAGATGTCTGTTACTTGTCAAGTCGAAAACTTTGTTACACTTGTCTGAATTACCCGAAAAAATGAGAATATTGTAATGTAGTAATATACTAACCCCAGAAGCTTCAGAATCAACAAGACAAGAATAGCGAGGTTCTTTATGGAATGGAACCTCAATCACAGGGATCAGTGGACAGTTCGCTGAACTGATTGGCCCAAAATGTTCCCTTATTAACTCAATTACAGCCTGTGAAAAAATATTGTTGTAACAATTGAGCTCCAAGGAATTAAAATGATAGGACAGCAGAAAGATGCAATTTACAAAAAAAAAAAAAAAGATAAACCTTTGAATCCTCAAAGTCTCCAACAGCTACTAGTGCCATATGTTGCATGTTATACCACTTCCTGTAAAAATTTTGTGCAACCTCAGGAGTCACTGTGCGAATCATTTCTTCCAGTCCAATTGGTAAGCGTTCAGCATACTGTCACAAACTAACATTTGTTAGGACAAAATTAAAGTGATATAGAAAACCTCTGGTTAAGGGAGGAGAGACCCCTTGTCAATTTGAATTCAGTAATTCAGTATAAAGGTCATATTTTCTACCTCTTAGTAATGTAAATAAATGGTAGAAGATATTTTGAGTTGTTGGCACCTACCTTTGAACCTTCCAACAGACATTTCCAAGATTGTTCATATAACTGACCCTCCGCATCTCGATCCTCTCTGAGCTCTTCCAGTACAACTCCTCTCTCTTTCTCCAAGTCTTCTGCTCCAATCCGGATCTGTACACCCACAAGTTGAAGAGACGAAAGCTAAGGATTTCTTACAAATGCAGGTAAAGACAAGAGTACGAGTGGAAGAAGTTTCAGGATTCAAAAACCTCTGAACTGAATTCAGCCAAAATTGAAATGGCCTTGGAAAGCAATTGAGGATCATCAATAGGAACAAAAAGCTCATAAACAGTCCTATCATAGCTTGTATATGCATTTCCACAAGCACCAAAGCTTGCACCTATGCTTTCCAGGAACTTGACAATCTCATGATTTGCGTAACTCTTTGTGGCGCTGAAAGCAAGATGCTCAACAATGTGGGCTACACCACGCTCATTCTCTTCTTCAATAACAGAGCTGCAACAAGAACAATCAATCAACTAGACGAAAAAAAATATAGAAGTCAGGAATATTTTTTTGTATTTTTTATAAAATATAGAAAAAAAATTGTATTTTTCTGTATATAAAAAACATTATATAGAAATTTTTGTACTTTTCTATTTAAAAAACTGTTTTAATATATTTTATATATAAAAAAAATTAATCAGCTTTTTTCTGACCAAATAAATAGTTTTTATCAAATAACCTAGTTTTTTTACTATATTTTTCAAAAAACATTGTTCTTTTTTTGAAAATTCCAATGGGGGCTACCGCTACAGTTTGAGGCTAATTTCACAAGATCCTAAGCAAAAGCTTCTTTTTTTTCATGTTAATGATTAGTCTAACAAACTTCGATATATTATAATAAGCTCATTCTTTCTAGTAGTCAAGTAGTCCACAATCAAAACAGTCAGAACCTCAAAAGAAATCAATCAAATAACAATAGTCAGAGAATAAACATACCCAATTTTAACAGCAAGGGCGAGAGCAGCTCTCATCTTGGGCTTTTTATTCCGTCGAACATAATATGTGAAACCATTCTCCAGCTTTCCATACTCTGCCCCATCCGGCTCCAACAATAATTTCTCTTCCAGGTCAACATTGACCAGCTCCATTGGCGGAAACACATGCTTCTTCTCAATGTTTAGAGTTTCCGTTTGAACAAAATCCATGGCTTCTTCTGACTGTCTGTGCGAGAGAAAAATTGAGAGAGAGACCGAAGTAGTGAGGAGAGACGTGAAACGAAGACGCCAATCTTATTATTAGGATAGAATATTATTGAAAACACAATTATCTTGGAGTTTTTATTCTATCTCTAAAAGAAACTTGCTATATCCAACGAATTCCTTAAACATCTATCTATAATATATATTATATATATTGAATGAATGAAAGATAAAGGGATTTTTACAAATTGCATAATATTATTATTAACTCTATCTTTAAGGAAACTTGCTATCCAAGTAACTCATTAAACATCTCAGGCATATTTATACTTAAATATACGGAATGAATGGAAGGCAAGAGAGATTCTTTCACAAGTCGCATAATATATTATTAAATACGGATCTTGCAAAAACCTTAACA
The DNA here is from genome assembly GCA_964016875.1 of Fallopia convolvulus. NCBI lineage: Eukaryota > Viridiplantae > Streptophyta > Magnoliopsida > Caryophyllales > Polygonaceae > Fallopia > Fallopia convolvulus. The sequence goes on along the minus strand of OZ024718.1, from coordinate 2,149,483 downwards.
TGAGTGATGATGATTCTACCTCTACCGATGGAACATACTTGCTGCCTTTCTTCTTTCAACACATGAACCAGCGCTAGCCCTAGCTCCGGTGCCCTCCCGGTCACGGCTGCTGCAGACGCACCTCTCATTCCAAAACCCGATCATATAGCTAGGAAGAAGAAAGATCACTTGGTCCTATTGCCCACATACTCGAGCGAAGACCATCTATGAAGCATGGAGAATCCTCTAATGGATGTTTTAGTGTTTTACTCCCTAGTTGAAACATTGTGCATTAGATTTAACAAATGAAAATCTCTCTTTGCCATAAACGGCGTGCATCAAATTCATGATGTGTGATTGCGCATACCAAGATCTCCAATATCAATGGATGATCTATAACAGAATCAACTTTGCCAACAACTACAGAAGTTGAAATATTCACAAGCTTTTCAAGGATCAATTTTAATATTGACAAGGATAGTGCTAAATTTCCCATGTAGTATAACATTGGAGCAATAGAATAGAAATACCTTAAGCAAATAAGAAGTTCCATATTCAATTTGTGTCAACTGTTTTAAAAATGCAGAGTATGGATCCCTCTTATAAGCATGGAGTATCTCCTCCAATCTCTGTTTCACTGCTTCAAAATAATCTTCAACAGGTTCAACATTGATCACAAACAGCTGATACACAAGCTGGTGATAGAAACAGAAACAAGCAAGAATGAATTTCTTCTTTAATCATTAGGCCTTGTCTATCTAAGATTGAAAATGCTCTTCATGAAATTATTTAAGCTTAAAAAAATGCTGATAAAAAACCTGCAAATATAATTGCTAATAAAAGATATATTGACAGTAGATAAAGTTTAGGAACCAAAAAAAACACTGGAGTACAGTTTCCAAATCAGAAGGTGAACAGTCACACAATAGAAAGATCTATTGTATGGAAAGTCTGTATCTGCTTCAGCTTTCTTTCCAGCAAGCATATCTTTTAATACTGTTGGTTTATAACCAACATTCCAATTTCTCCAGCAATAGCTGATCCCACTGATCCTGAAATATATTCCCTTTCTTGCAATTTAGAGAAACCTCCAAATGCATATCCTTTGAAAAATTCCCTACTCAACAACACTCCTCATAAATCAGGAGTGAAGTTGGTGAGCATCACTCCCTATGGCTTATTCAATATCATTTTCACCACCAAAAGAGTATATATGAAAAGAATTTATAAATGTTTTTAAGTTTAACGAACTGATTGATGTACAAGATGCATATGTTGCCACATAAGCAAATAATGTCATTGACTTGGACACCAAGTGAGAATTGTAAATTATAACATATTCCAGGTGAAATTATGATGAAGTATGAATGCAAATGATTAAAAAACTAGTCCTCACCTGGTCAATTTTTAAATCAGTGCAGGTATAGCATACCTGAATCAGTTCAGCAACTCTAATCTCTTGAGTATTCAGATACTGCAAAATAACTCTGGAGACAACAAATGGTCTTAACTTAAGCCTGAAAGTTACAAATTGTCACACAAATGAAACGAGGCACATGACATTCTTTTTTGTCCTCAGCTGCCACTTTGAGTCTTCAGCAAAAGTAAGAGAGACTGCTACTTGAGTTTGAATTTGACTATTTGTCTTAAGAGTTTAAACTAATTAGTCTTGCAAGTTTTAAGATGAAAGCATACCCGGAAGTTGGTTTTGTGAGAACAGTTTCTTCAGGAATCTGTTCATCATCCCAGTCAGCAATTGTCTTTTGTTCCTCAGGTGAAGTAGTTTTGGACACAGCAGTTTTAAGATCTCCCACTTTTACAGTAGCTCAAGGCTCAGTTGCTATGATCAGTTGATCACACAGCTGTGTTCTAGCAGTAACTTATTGGCATACTCGGACACATCCAGCTTATTCTTATTAAACTACAGATCATCACATAGCCCAATTAAGTTATCTAATCAAACAGACAAGGCAGTATCTAATCAGATAATTAACATTGATTTAGGAGGGAATATAAAATAGCCTTTATTTCTTTGACAATTATAGTTCACGCCACAGTCATGTACAGAATGATGGCTCACCCCGCCACATTTACAAACCCAATATAACAACATCACTAGTGAACTATATTTCAGCTTGAAGGCCGCATCCGGCCATCATCAGCACATCTTTCACACGAATAGATGCAATAGACCTTCCTCTTTGACTTTGGTGCCAATAAGAGGATCAAGGATCTTTTTCCATCCACTAAAGTCGATAGCGTCACCAGGATCAGGCAAGGCAAAACCATTCACGAAGAAGACAGGTGTCCCGATTACCCCCCTTGAACAACCATACTGCAACAGCAACAGTCGTTACATTAAGTAAAGTAAATTGTTTCAAGGAGAGGTATTCAAAGTAAAATAGGTGGTTCTTGTTGTTACCTTGAATGAGATCCTTGTTTTGATATTGGTTTTGGAGTCACTGAAACCCAGCTTAATTGCAGAAGAAGAGCTTAAGCCCGCTGATTCCGAGACAAAACTGATAAGGTAGTCCATCAGAGCAATCTTGGTCATATTACTTGTTTGTTGATTGTAAAACTTCACCTGTGAAACCAAGACAACCATTCACTAAAGCAAACAAACTAACCAAGCAAAAGGGCTTTCAATTTGTTTTATTTATTTTTGAAATGGATTGATTATTGATCAATTTAAGGAGAAGATGAAAAAACAGCTCAGCCAACGAAGTTTCTTTCTTCTTCTATTTTCAGAAAACCAACAAGCACTAGCAGCACAGATTACAAACCCATACCTGCTTCTCAAAGAAAGCTTCCAACAGAGGATATGTTAAAGAAGAATTCAGCTGATTCACAATATGCAAAGCTTGTGAAGTAACAAATGCGTTATCATGGTACCTGAAAAAACAACATCCCCATCAGCACAGGAAGATACATTATCTGCTAATACCTTGAGAAATTTCACACAAAAGATTGACTCATAAAGTAAATCAATCATGAGACTGAATTGCATCACTTGAGACAGATTCCATGAGCTATTCACTAAATTGAGATTAGACAATCATCAGGATCACTAGAGACTCACAATTGCAGAAATTCAGAGTCAATCAGCCAATTACGCGAGAAGAGGGGAGCTAACTCTTACGGTAAAGCGAAGGGATGAACGGTGAGAGAAACGCGATGGCCATAGAAGTCTAGAGCTTGCTTGAGAGGAGGCCAGGCATCGCGGCTGTCGGGGCAAACGGGATCGAAGAAGGCCTCAATCAGAATCGCATTCGGGTTGAATTGCGAGCTTCTCTTCCCGTACACGAACCCGTCGAACTTCGCCGGAATCAACCCCTGTGATTCAACGCTCCATTGAAGCTCGTGGAGAGTTAGGATTACTGATAAGATGAACAATCCAATCAACCTGTGTCCTGATCTTCTCTCCATCTCTCGATTTGATTCTCAGTCTGTGTTTGTTGGTGTTCCTTTCTGTTTTGGATGCGTATATAAGAGGTCTCAAAACGGTGCCGTTTAAGACAAGACTAGTAACGGAAATTTATAACGTGACGAAGAAGATGACATGAATTTGCTGTTACTTGCAAGTTTATATAAAAAACTAATCGACCAAGCAAATGAAGCAATTTGCTTTCAAAATTGAAATTGTAGATGTTGAAGCAACAGCCCAAAAGGGCAATTTACCAGCCACTTATTGAAAGTGGACAAACACACACACCATATTCAATTTCAAGCTCAAACTATACACATACACATTTACACACCCACCACCATAATCAGAGTTACAAATTTAGGATACCTGATCTCGAGAGATTGAGTTATGACAAGAGAATGTTATATGTCAATCATCTGCACAAATGTAGATATGAGACGACGCCTCTGTTGATAATAGAAGACCCAAGAGTGCAAGGAAAAACAAGTTAGAAACCTTCAATATCTTTGAGTAGATGGCAAGGTTACTTAGCTTAAAATTTGAAATTATATTTTTAAGTACTCCAGAAACTAAAATCCAAAGAAGGAATGAAAAATGTCTTTAAAATGAAACCAAAATCCAAAGAAGGAATGAGAAATAGGTTAACAACCTATTCCAAATCATTACCAAAAACAATGAAGTCACCTTGAAGATACTGTCATTCTGTCAACATCACCAGAGTAGAGTCTTAATGGTAGCTCTTTATAATCTTAGACAGCCACTGGCAATATTCCTGTAAAATGCATTATTTAGACAAGAAATAGTAATAATCTTAATTACTACATGCTTAACCTCTTTATTGCATCTGCCTTTGAATGTCAGAAAAATGAAAATTGGTCTACCTGCAGTCCATTTCCATAATTCCTTTGCTCAATTTCAAGAAGATAGGAAACATCTTCTTCTGAAGGTCCATGCTTTAGAAGATGCTATATTTCATTTAATGCTATGTCCACCTGTGTTAAGAAAAGATGTGTTCAACTTCAACCTCACCTGTATTCAGAAACTACATCAGATTGAGGATTGCAAGAAAAGCTTATGTTGATACTACCACATAAATCTTCAGTTCTTGATGATTTACTGTAGTCAAAGTCTGACCACAACAAACATTAAATGAGGAAAGGGATATCATGAATAGAGAGATGTTGAAGTACTCCATAATAGGACCTTCAGAAGTTCATTAGGAGAATACATGTTTCACATATGCCTGAATTCATAATGCCACTATGATGTATACATTGTATATGTATGAATATTTGGAATTGAGTAGGAACCTTAGTTGCTTGGTACCTTTTTCTTCAGTCAAATCCGAAGCTGCTCTTCCGGAGCTGCTACTGAAAGAAGAAATCTGCCCTCGTCCTTTAACCTGAAATGGAAGTTCAAGTGTGATATTTCAATTGTCTCATTTGACAAATATTTTATGCAATTCAATTGTGTGCACTCAAATCTTTAACTCCAATTTTCCAATCACACTAAGTTACTCAAAAATTCTTCACTATACTAGATGAGATCATATTTGTTGCTTCCTTGAATAAAAGCAAGAGTTTTACCAAATGAACATGCAACTTGGTTACCAATCAACATAAACATATATGGGCAGAGAACAAAATGATTTGGAATCCTGCAAATGACTGTTATTTATGAGTTCAATTTCCATGGAGCTCAGATTAGAAAATGGTAATCCTGCAAATGACTGTTATTTAAGTCTTGAATAATTCATGCATTTCAATTCTGTAACACTAAAGAATATGGTATAAGAAAATTGAGTTAACGCATCTTGAACCTTCCGACACACGTGCCCAAATTTGTTCATGTAACCGATCATCAGCATGTCTTCCCTTCCTGTACTCTTCCAGTACAGCTCCTCTTTCTTTCTCCAGCTCTTCTGCTCTCATCAGCTGAATCTGTATGTACACAGAAGTTGAAGAGACGAAAGCTAAAGATTTAGAAGCACCAAAATGTACATAAAGAGCATAGTAGAGGTGGAAATTAATCTCAGGAGTGGAACCTCTGAGCTGAAAATTCAGCCAAAATTGAAATGGCCTTGGAAAGCAAGTGAGGATCACCAATAGGAACAAAAAGCCGATTATAAACAGACATCTCGTCACAGCTTGCATAAGCATTTAGACAAGCACCGAAACTTGCAACAATGCTTTCCAAGAATTTGACAATCTCGTGTGGCACTGAAAGCAAGATGTTCAACTATATGGGCTACTCCACACTTATTTTCCTCCTCCAAAACCAATCTGTGATGAGCAAAAGGAGCAGGGAGATCCCATATCATTAGATTTTGAAAATGCAAATCAGTCTTATCTAATTCAGTTCTTGTAAGGCTCAATTGCATAAAACAACTTCTTTAAAAAATATTGAGTATACTATTTTGCAAAATTTATCATAGTCACATACTAATACTAATGTTAATGATAAACACATATTTACTCTCACCTTGCTCATTTATGCTCTTTATCTCTATATTCTGTTTTTATCCATGCGTTTCTATAAGCAAAGCAAATGCATTTTTGACATTGATGAAATGTGATGGTTTATGCATTCTGTTCCATAAACATTCCTATCAAAGAAACGCCAGTAAATTAATGGAATGAAATAGTGAGAGAATAAACATACCCGACTTTAACAGCAACTCAGCAAGGGGCGAGAGAAGCTCTCATTTTCAGCTTGGCATTTCATCGAACACAATACGTGAGTCCATTCTCCAGCTTCCTGTATTCTGCCGCAACCGGATCCCGACGATAACTTCTCTTCCCAAACCGGATCCCGACGAAATCCATCGTTTCCGCTCTAGCACAAACTTAAGTAAACAGATATGAAGAAGACGTTTTCGAAAAGCGGATTTACAAGATTAATCAGCTCCCTATAACACACCGCCCTCTCGTATTTTCCAATTCAAAGCAGAAATTTGGCATCAATTAGACAGATTCGTTACGATTTGCATTTAGTAATGGAGTCTGGAGTGCAAGTCAGCGCTGACTCGAATTTCCGCCAACGTCCAAGTTTATAGAAATTGGGGAATAAAAAATCTACCGTGATGCAAATTGAATAATTCGGGAACAAAACGCAATCAATTCTTCCGATCGTGATCGTTGAGCACGAAGATTATATAAACAGGCATGAGGCAGATTATGGAGTAATTATTACCTTGAATTTAAATTTTTTCAGTGAGAGCGATGACCATTGAGGATTTCCTAATCCGAGCATTGAAATTCTGTTTGCTTGTGTGAAATTCAACCTTCGAGCTTGGTTCGATTGGATCAAAATCGATGCATGTAAGATTCCAGAAGAAGCTTGGAGAAGACGAAAGAGAGGAATGGCGGGAAAACAGAATTGGGAGGATTCATTCAATAGTTCAGTCTAGTTTGTTACAACTTTAATTTATGGGAACTAAATCCGTTATTTATTTTGTGAATGTAATGAATAATAAATATATGTTTTATTTTTTAATCCTATGACCTAACAAAGAATAAGAATTCAATTTTAGAAAATCCCTAGAATTTTTAATATTTTTTTATTAATTTTTTAATAGAATTTATGCTTTCAAATTTAGGATTCTAGTTTTTAATTATCGATCCTTATCGAGTGCCTTTAGAACATAGGAAATAAAAATTAATGTAGGTTTTGAGTTCGGTTCGAATTAATACTAAAAAAATGTTCATATGGAATTACTAAGATTTAATGCTTCCAAGGATGAGCTAAAATATTTCGATCCAACACTCCGAAGGTATTAAATTGAATGAATTTTGGTGGATAATAAGTTAAAAAAATCTTATCATGGGTAAAAATGGTCATATTTTAGAGGTTATTTAACGGTAGCGCCCATGATATACTCCTCCATATATAACATGGCATTTCATGTATGTAGTCTTCTACACAATGGTCGTAGAAAGTGATTTGAATTTTGAAGAAAATGTGATATTTAATTAACTAAGGAATGCTTAGTGTGGACTTCAACAAGTTAATATACATAAATTTTTTCCCAACCGATTCTATCTCATAGGAGAGAAAAAAATTAACTCAGACAATAATTTTAAAGTAAAAAATGAGATTGGTTCCTCCAACGAGATTTTTTTATTATTATTCAACGGACCTCATTTAAAATACCTTAATATTTTTGTAGTTTTTTAAATACCAAACTAAGTCGAAAAAATCATTAAAAATATCAATTTATTTTTTCAGCCAAATTATAATCCATGGCAAATTGAAATTGGGCCAAAATATATGAGGCATTGTATTTAGAATTTTTAAGAAAGCCATCATTTTCACACATCAATCTTATCTACACTAGTGTGTGACCCATTTACTTTGAGAAAATTCAAAACACCAATAATATTTTTTTTTTTGTTTGTTTGAGCATTGGGCCTATGCAATCAATCCCCTATTTCTTGTAGTTTTAATTAATATCCTCGGAAATTTACGTCTATTTCTTGTAGTTTTCAATTGAAAAAGACTAGACGTTAAAAAAGTCAATTTTTCCTTTCTATTTTATTGAATTATATTCTAGAATGCTAGCTAGAAAAATGTTATTGCATTTGCAAAACATCACATATGCAAAGATATTATAGAAATTTGGTTCATTATAGTACGTTGATAATATAAAGTAAACACAACTTAATTGGCTTGGTTAGTCAATTTATAAATGTCACACTCTCATGATGCAAAACCCAACTCATTTGGTTAATTAATTTACTAAGTAATTCTTCCAAGAAGAAAAAAATGGCTAGTATTATAATGGAGGGGACCTACCTTATTATGGAGGGGCTACGCTTCCTTTCGCTGAGATAAGTGTTCGACTCTCAGTGGAAGAGAAATGAACTTGTTGAGAGAGCAGATCTCACCCAAAAAAATAAAAGGGACTCTCACGAGATTCGAACTCCAGACGTAGGCGTTTGATGGAGTAAAACTTCTCCGCTGAACTGGGGTGACAATGACCAAAGAAATGGAGAAATTAAAATTAGAATGAAAAGTATATATGTAATATTATAATTAAATATGGTTATTTGGAGATGATTAAACTTTATTATAACCCTCAATTAACTATTTATAGAGATTTCAAAAGCTGAACTAATTCGTAAACCTGACTCGATTAATCGCCCGATAATTTTAGGTTCAAGATCCGAAAATTTGAACCCAAAAATCGAAATAAATCGAATCCGATAGACCCGAAATTCGTTTAGTTGAAACACGAAAACCGTTGGGTTGACTGATTTAGTATATTCATAAAATTTATTTTGAAACTTACATTTTATTATTAAATTATGTAAAACAATATTATAATTAAATATCATTATTTAATTAAAAATTAATTTTAACAATCATAAAGAATGATATTTTAGACATGCTGGTCAACCCATTATGATCAAAAACTCGTAACAACCCGACCCGATTGACTTGTGACCCATAACGAACCAACCCCGACTTAAACCGAACCCGAAATGTCCGAACCCAAATCCGTCCGACCCGACCCGATTGACAGGTCTAACTATTTATGAAAAATATAACAGCTTTTATAAGAAAAAAAATTAGAAAACCACACTAACGTGCGGTGATCCACCTTAAAGCGTCTTTGCGAATGAGGTTTTAAAGAGAAGAGATACATATAACGATAAAGTCTGCAAAAGTGTTTTTTTTTTTTTGAATCCGATAAGATTTAGGATAGCCCAAGCACCACTTGGATTAGCCTAGAGCACCCTTGAACGGGTGAGAACTGATACAGTTCTAGAAAAATTAATATTTTTGGTTTTATCATCAGTGAGTGTCGAACCGGCGACCTCAGAGTTCTTCCCCCAAGGTCCAACCAGTCCGACTGGGCTCTCACCCTAAGTCTGCAGAAGTGTTAGATCTCACAAAAATATAACTTTGGTTAATTTATTAAGTAATTCTTACAAGAAGAAGAAAAAAAATGGCTAGTATTATTATGGAGGGGACCCAACTTATTATGTATTTATAAGGTATGGGTTTTTTATGGAGACTTTCTCGGCTCTCATTTTACCACTTGCAAATTTTGAAAGGGACCTCATATTGCCGGGTACACACACTACATTGTAACCCCTCAATTTATGGGTTTATGCAAGCTTTTTTGGTTTCTTATGTATAAACTTTATATGTACCATAGCAAGGGTACTAATAACTTTTATGTAGAGTTGGTGAGACATGACTTAATTCGAATATTTTGATCTGATTTTGTGCTCAACTTTTTTTGATTTGGAATTTATTATGTTGTGCAAACCCTACTTTCTAAATTAGGGAAGATATAGGCAATAATCGAGTCGATAAAATGGGATTAGTTATGATTTAAGTAGGGGTGGAAATGGGTCCGGTAGTAGATAGGTGGTGTCATTTCGTCACGCTTGCCTGATCAAAGGTTTCACCCGTTATCTGTTTAACTTTACGTTTTACTTGTCGTCATAAAGGAGTGAAATGGGTGGGTAGGCAAGTGATGGGTGATAGACCGATAGGTCACATATACTTCCACTCGTACCTGATCCGCTAACCCATCACCCATGCATGCCTTTTTACTAGGGTTTCGCCCATTTATATGAGTTGGATTCTTCAAATAACCCATCACCTAGGCTTTTTAACCAAGATTTCGTCCATTTACACGGATCAGATTCTTCGAATAACCTGTCACTCATGCTATTTTTTTTCCAGGTTTTCGCCTATTTATATATACATGTTGGATTAATTCTTCGGACAACCTGTCACCCATGCTGTTTTTCCCCCCGATTTCGCCCATTTACATGGGTTGGATTCTTCAGGCAATCCATCACTCATGCTTTGTTTACCAGGGTTTCACCCATTTATACGAGTTGGGTTCTTCGGGTGAATTGAACGCCTACGGGCAATGTTCTAAAAAACACTAAACGGACCTTGGGCGGAGAGGGGGCGCCTAGTGCCTAGACAGCTAGAACTGTTGCCTAGGCAGTCCTAAACGGGCTGGATGGCTAGGCGGATTGGGGCCTTCTAACAATTAAACGAAACCTAATCAAAACCTAGATAGGATTTTAAAACATTACCTATGGGTAATTTCTAACTCTAGATTCAAGTGGTAACTTACCTTACAAGTTACAACCTAACATGTTAATGCAATACTGACCATCTTAATTATAATAGTTATGGAGTTCTTTCATCATGGTGCACCAAAAAGAGGAAGTAAACATGGAAGAAGCCATAACACAACATGTGGCATGACATTTATGAAGGGACCCGGCCAAAAATGGAATTCTCTGGATTTACAAGATAAGAGTAGCCATTATTGTTTTTCCTCATAATTAGTATAAAAACTAAAGTTTATAGAAAAAGAAAAGCAAAAGCCTTGCAAAAATCATCATATCCATATTCTTACCCCCAAACTCTTGCATTGTTGTGATGTTGTCCCACTTTATGAGGAAAGAATCCACTACCTCTTTCCATGTAATATTTACGCTTCACCTTTTTAACCCTAAGTTTTTCTCCTAATGAAGAAATGCCCCATCGAATATTACTACCTTATTGATGTAAGTGTTTTGTATTGTGTAGACATTTCAATTAATTGAACGATCGGGCTACTGGGATTGGCTTCATATTACTCAGTTGGTCTACTGGTAAAGTAGTTCTAGACTCATTAACTGTGGAGATTCGAAATTCAAGTTCCACTAACAACATGTATAGACAAACTGATATTGTGAGCGTCTCTCCCAAAATTGGGCCACGAAGTGCCCGATCTGAACGTAAAGCAGTGTTGACTACCGATCGAATCGGGCAAGCCAAAGACGAGACTAAAAAAATGTCATTTTAAACCTTTTTGAAATACGTGTCATCTCTCTACTACTTTTTACGTTTTTCAAGACAATTCAATCAAAATAATACTTTAATCAAAAATCTCATTTCACCTTATAAGTGAAACAATAATTTCTAAGTAGTATTGAATAGTGAATGAAATCAACCTTAATTGACTCACAAATATTTATTATGTTTCATTTTTCATAAAATCATGAAATAATATCAAAAGTTATAAGCTTAGGCGATTGGGAGGAGTTTCATTTAAGGGCTAAAATTAAAATTATTATGTTTTATTCGCATACAATCAGGAGAGGAGAACAAAGCTTAAGTGGAAAAAACCCAAATAAAATTACATCAAACTTAACTTTGATGGTGTTGTTAATCTTCATAGTATTTCTACTTTCGGATATATCCTTAGTGACCATCCGGGCATGTCGGTTCATTTGGTGGTGTTCTGATTGACAGGCATTTCGTCCTTGTGGTTGAGGTTATCGCTCTTCGTCAGGGAATTCTTGAGGTCACCCGACATGACATCTCTCATATTCATATTGAGGAAGACAACCTTCGTTTGATCAAAATCGTTCAAGGTGATTGGATGGAGTTGCCTCACAGGTTGAGTTAATTCAGTTGGATATTCTTTGTGAGATGGCCCGTTTTCAGAGCCAGGGAGCATTCCCACATCTATCTTATGTGAGGTCGATCAATTCTGTTGCGAATTTCTTCACCGATTCCAGTTGGTTTGTGTCTTAGAGACCTGATCATCCGTAAGAATGCTCTGGGAAGATTCATTTTTCGTTAGTGTGAACCCCCTAATTCCTTTCCTTATAAAATAAATAAGGACTAATTTTCGAAAAAGGTTATCCTTATGTGTCTCAAAATTGACCTAGTATTGGCTAAACTTTATAAAATATATTTATATACATGATTGATCAGCAACCTCAACACATTATCGAGTATTATAAATCTAGCAGGACTTGTAATAAACTAAATACCTCTACCAAAGTAAAAATAAAAATTATCTAACAAGATAGATCAATGTAAAGGAATTGATTAATTACTTGTTGATTCCAAACGATCCAACACAAAAATTAATTTAATGACACAAACTTAGACTATTACATTAATAATAATATAATATCAATTACACATGATTGATCGAGGGCACGCATCAACAGCAATCCTGTCTTCGATATTGAGTAATTAACTTCTTACATACTTTTGCAAGTGCATGCATTTCACCATTTATTTTTGAATCCTTGAAATAACCACAATATTTACAAATTACATTAATTCTTCCTACACATTTTAAACTCGATTTTTAAATGGTCAGATCGATTACACAATCTATTAATCCATGCAAATCCAACCCCCCATTAAAATAAAACCAAAAAAAAATACTCAGATATGAAACAACATAACGAGACGCGCGCGCTAAAAATAAAAAACCGTTATTATTTCCCGAACCCGGTTCACTTCACCAGCTCGGAAACCCACCCAATATCCGGACCCGGTCCACCCGGGTTCACTTCCACCGGTTCCTGAATTTCCACCCGGTTCTCTTTACTCAGCTTCTCCCACATCCTCACCCGCAACTCCCGCCCCGAGCACTCCGCCGGCCTCTCCATAACCTGGGTCGGAGTCGTCGGCAGGCTATAAAACCCGGTTCGATCCGGCAAACCCCAACCCGACCCGGTCGGCATAGACTTCACTTTACTCAGCTGCAAATTCCTCAAAGTCCCCGCCAATTGGGCCACAGAAGAGCCCGGCCCGTAAGCCCGGGTCACCGGGCTCACTGGCGGAGACTCCTCAAACGGATCGGGCGACCGGACACTAACCGGGCTCGGCAGGCCCGACCCGGCCCGAAGCTGACCCGGCGCGTGGGCGAAGAAGCAGACCCGGCGCGTGCAATTCGGCCCGTCCTTGCAGGCCTGGGTGCGGTACCGGGCCGGGTGGAGCCAGCACTCGAAGACGCCGTGGGCGAAGTCGCAGGCGTCGCCGCGGCGGCAGCCGCCCTTGCGGAAGTCCGTGCAGGCGGTGCCGGAGTAGGGGAAGCGGCGCGGGTCGCGGCGGCGGGCCTTCTCGCCCGGGTGGGCGAAGGGGCACTCGGTCCAGTCGTGGGCCTTGGCGCGCGTGCACATACGCACCTTGAACTCGTACATACGGAACTCGTCGCCGTCGATATTCGTGACGGCGTCAGGCTCCGTTACGGAGGAGGAGTCGTTTGACGGGAGGTAACGGCTGAGGGCCGTTAGGAGGGCGTCGTAGTTGGAGAGGAGGTAGTGGCTTGGGCTGACGGAGGAGGGAGGGGAGAAGATCTCGGCCGTTGGATCTTTGTGGGAGGAGTCCCATGGAGAAGTGTGGACCGTTGGATTGGGTTTGCCGATCATGATTTTTTTGGGCTTGTTTTGGAGGCTTTGTTTGTTGTAGGGGTGTCAGTCGACATGAGAAGTTGTGGTGGGTGGTTTGGCAGCATATAAAGGCCGAGATGATTCTGGTTAAGTTTACCTAACCATGGTTAGATATGATGAGAAAAAGCTTAAAGAGAAAAAAAAATGGGAGCAAAAGTTTAATCACTTGAAATAAATTATCAATCAATACGACAATACCACATTACCACCATCTAAATAGGGCTGTCCAATTCCAAAAATCGGGTTATGAACTGACCTTATGATTCGTAAAAAAAAATATTCATGATCCGGTTTATATATTATGGATTTTTTCGTTTCGGGACACGGGTCAACCCGTTAATATGAATTAATTAAAAAAAAAATTAATAACGTTCGAAAGTGTCTATCAATTAACTCTTAATTAACCAATTTTATGGATCTTACATACATTTTTTATTTTTAATAAAAAATAATAATTTCATATGTATAATATTTTTAAAAAAATATTACGGATCGATCTGTAATCATGCGAGTCTTACCACTAGGGATGCACATGGGGGCGGGGCGGGTCGGGGAATGCATTCCCCGTCCCCATCCCCGAATACTATTATGTTCCCCATCCTCGCCCCGTCCCCGTTTAACCCTCGCGGGGATCGGGGTGGGAAATCCTATTTGGATATCGGGTTGTAAACGGGGCTCGTTTGATATAAAAAATATTTTAAACTTTAAACTTTTTTACAAATATCAAATTTAATAACATAAATTTTAAATTTCAGTATATAATTTGTAGATATATATAAGCTTTTAAATTAAAAACTATAATTATATTTAAAATCTATTTTTATTTCATGTTTTATAAATGTAAAAAAACATAAAAAAAACATATCGGGTTTATATAGCGGGGATTCGGGACGGATAGTACATTCCCCGTCCCCACCCCGTTTAAAATCGGGGATACGAAAATGATCCCCATCCCTGCCCCATTCCCCATAATTAAGTCGGGGAATGCCCGCCCTATTAGGGGCGGGTCCCCACGGATTTTTTATGCATCCCTACTTACCACAACCATAATTAGACGGTCGTGGATGTGGTTATTGTATGAAATAAGAAGATGAAAATCAATTTTTATTTCTTAAGTTTGTTGTGTAATTTGCTAAAAAGTACTATTATTTTTATTATGACATTTAGACATAGGATAAAAATCTACCCTAATACATTATAAAGCAGAACTCAAGTATGTTGTAAATTTTGCGCCACGTGGCATTTTTGAATAAATTAATGTGAAATTATATTTAATAAATTTTGTAACAACTTATAGTATTCTTGCTATATATACTAAATAGATAACGTGTTTATATACTTTTTTATGTATATAATTTTCTATTTATGGATTATGTATTAGTTTACTACAATAGATAACATATTTATATAATTTTTATATACATAAATTCCTATGAGATGATATTTTCCATATTAATTTAATATTTTTATCTCTTAACAAGATTTAGGGTCTTAATATATTTTTTTTAATCTTTTAACAAGGCTTGAGCTTCAAGTATAAAATTTATATCTATATAATAATATAATTTTAAAAAATATATATAATTTTATGTTGATGACTAAGATTATATGTAAACGTCAAAAAAAAATATTCGAATTTTAATTTAAATTAATAAAATTCAAAATAATACATAGATAGTTTTCTCTATATTTAATATCTAAATCAAGGACAATGTTCTTTTCTGTACTAATCTTTATATTATATTTTTCATATTTATAACCATTCTTATTATTATAGAGTAAAAGATAAGAACCCTAATATATAATTTTAATAAATTAACTTTACAAAAATATTTTAATAAATTATATTATGCTTTATAGATAACCTATCCTAATTATTATTATCTTTATAAAAAAACCAAGTATTTTATACATATTAATGTATTAAAAAAAATAAGAAAATATTATTTAAAAATATTCAATAAAAAGTAAAATCAATATTTTAATAATTTCAATCTAAATTTGGACAAGATCTCCACAAATAATGGAAAAATATCTAAAAATATATTCAATTAAAATATGGAGTACAATCTAAAAAAAAATAATTTGTCTATTGTGTAATTTATTATGATATTATATAAATATATTTAGTATTTTAAATTAATATCGTAAAATTGTATAGTTTTTTAGTAAAATTATCCCGTGAATATCACGGGACTTCAACTAGTTCAAATTTTAAAATAAAACCCAATTTAAGATATATATTTTAGGGAAAAAAAATAAAACTCTACATTAATAATTCTAGAAAATAATTTCTATAATAATATAGGGTTAAAAATCGATTAATTCAAGGGCTTACGATTCAAACTACTTGAGAGTGTGATAAAAAGATCATTTATGTACACTATTCCTTTATGAATTATTTGAATAGACTTTTCTTTGAAATTATTCAAATAGATCGACTTTGTTATATGTACTCCATCCGTATAATACATTAATACCGGCAGGTTATTCATATAGTTTAGCTAACTTTATTAATGTAATTTATTAAATATGTACACCTGATCTTAAGTGGCCAAGTTTTACTGGTAGAAGAATGATGTGTTAGTTTGTGGCTGTGAATTCCCCCGTGGGGACTTGGGAAACCGAAATGGCCACTAACTTTAAATTACACTACCATGCAAACTTATTTTTTTTACTTGGTGGTCTGTTTTTTTTGGCTACAAATTCATCAAGTTGTTCTTTTATAAGGTAAAAATTTAAAATATTAAATATATTTGGTAATATGAAAGGTCGTAAGAATACGACAATCATGATTGATTAAATGAGTAAAAAATAAACAAAATTAGCAATGGAAAGTAATAATTTCCGAAAAATAAAAACTAAAAATACAAATTCATCTTGATGTTAGAATATAAATATTCATATCAAACTATAGTATTACCTTTATTTTTGAAAGGAAAATATAGTGTTACTTAGTATCTAGTTTTGTTCAAAGCAACGAGTTCGAATATTATTTATTTAAGCGGTTATGATTTTAGAATAATATTATGAGGTTTTGGTTTCAATTTTTACTGGCAGTGTTTTTGACCAAACAAAATTTATTAAGTAAAAAAAGAAGCTCCAAATTCAAATTATATATTATTAAAAGTTTTTTATATAAAATTTCTACAACTCTATTGGATTAGGATTGGTTTCGATGAAGTTGAAAAAAAACACTCCCGATAAATTTGATTATATATTTTCATATTGACCATAATTTGAAGATTTAATAGTTAATTAAGACTACTTTTTTCTCTCTACCTATTTCTACTTTGATTTATTTATTTTAGTTAATTTTGTAGAACTTACTTATTTATCATATAGGGTTTAAAAATTTATCGGTAGAATTTTGATCGGACTTTTAATTCCGAAACAAGACTACGTGAATGAAGCTATGAGTTCGATCATATGTCGAGCTATGTTTTATCATGTCCTTAGTTTCAATCCATTACTCACCAGCTTAGCTAGCAAGCATGATATCTTATAACTGCGAGGTCATGAGTTCAAATTCCTCCTTTTCGATAATGGCCTAGTACCTCTTTAAATAATTTATATAGATGTATTTAACTAATTTTGGCATGTATACAATAGTATTTAAACTTCATTGAGAAATTTTGTAAGAAACAAATCTAACTAATTTTTAGCGGTCCTGTTCCCATGAAATTTGTGAAAAAAATCTATGGGTGAAGTTACTAAAATCCTATAGGAAATTGGTAAACCGATCTGAAAAAAAATAAAAAAAGAGAAATGAATAAGTTGATGTAGAGAGAGAAAATCCAATCTCAACCGTTCAATTTTTAATTAAAGGCCATGATTTGTTCAACTCTATGTATGGAGTTTTTTAACAACTCTACTTAATCTAAATCCAATTTTTAGTATCTTCTTAGATGGAAAATCCAAAACTCAACTAATCAACAATAATCAAAAGATCATATCTATGTTGCAAAGTTAAGATTACAAAAATCTCTAGAAAAATATAAGATCGAGCCAGCAAAACAAATTTTTTTTTCCTATATATAAACAGGAAAGCATGCATGCATACCTATAAAAAAAGATTCCTCAATAATTAGCTATAAACATAATGTTTTTGATAGACGGCAATAATTGCAATTGGGGTGTGACCATCTTGCATGTGCAAAGCTTGTGAGAGTATACACATAACCCTCAAACTAAACCAAAAAACTTCTTAAAATATCATTCACGGTAATCTATGAAAATGTACACGTACTTACATGCATTAACCCACAAATTAGCTAGCCAACCTCATTAGTTATCATCCCTAGTAACCAAACATTATACCAATTAAAAAGCTAAATCTATCCTAGAATGTTCTTTGTTGAGTGATCTCTTACATTAAAAAAAAATAAAAATAAATGACAAATTTCGGTGGGCCAATATAATGTGGGCTTCGCACGTCCGTCTGTGCGCATAAGCGAGTTATGAGCCTAACACATAAGTCCGTGGGGTTCCATCCCCGATGTGGGATAACATTTTTTCACACGCCCCCTCAAGTGCAACTGATTGGCCCCGCAAAATGTCAGTTGCAACTTGACGTCATGCCTTAAGGCCGGCTAGTCCATCAATAGATGAGGAGTCCGGACCCAGACCGAACAGACTCGGATACCATGTCAATTTCTTGTGGGCCAATACAACGTGGGGGGGGGGGTCCACACGTTCGTCCGTGCGCATAAGTGCGTTATGGGTGTAGGACAAAAGCTCGTGGGTTCCAACCTAAAACCAATTGACAATAGGTGGAGTAGCCCAAAGATATATATATTGGGCAAGTTATATTAGAATTCCCGATATGGGATAACATTCTTTCACAATAAATTATCTATTCTATAATTTTATAAATTATGTTATCCATTATTATATAGTTTTGAGTTGGAATTTCATTGGCTTGTATGTTAGGCCCTTTACTTATACGTTTCCCAACTAGTTTATTGATCCACCAGAATTTATCATAGTATCATTGCAAATTTCGATGTCGGGTTTATCAGCTTCATGGGCACGTTCATGCAACATGTTCAACAAAAGGTGTATCGGCTTGCCGGCCTTATAAGCACATTCAAGCAGCCCGCTCTATAAATTAATCACCAATTCAAATATCACGGTTTGCCAACCTTGAGGAATTGTTTCCAAGTGACAAATGGCTCAAATAGTTGCTTTTTGAGAGGGTGTGTTGAGAGTTCTCTAGCTCACAAGGAAAATTAGAAAATGAGCGACCAATTCAAATATCATACTTTGCTAAACTTGAAGGATTGTTTCCAATAGGTGACAACTGACCCATACAATTGCTTCTTAAGAAGGCGTGTTGAGAGTCTTCCCACATGAAAAGATTTAGGACTAAATTACTTACTATATAATCTCATAAGTTACTACTCTACCCATTGTCATATATATGGTTTTGAGTTAAGACCTCATTAAGACTTGTATGCTAGACCAATTACATACTCACACACGATCTCCCGTTTATCGGACCATCAGACTTTTACCATACAGTTTTGCTAAGATTAAGTTGGCCCATTATTAGCCTAGACTCTAGAGTACTAATTGTAATTAACTTAACTTGAAAACATTAAGGTTAATTAAGGTCAAGCTCCTTCCATAAATGAGAGGCCAAGCCTAAACGATCCGAACACAATTGAAAGCTAGCTAGGCGGCCGACATAAAAAAATTGGCTATACTAATTTGTATATATAATTCCAATATGCCATGACAAGGACAATGGGGCTTGGGGTGGGGGGGGGGCGTGCCCCCCTTCCTTTCAATGAGCCAGTGAGATTGGCAACCTCAAAGTTTTGTTTGTCAAATAATTTTGATTTCACATGACCATAAATTAGGTTATTTTAATGCTATATCATTTGTAAATGAAATAAACTAATAAGAAAGTATTTCGAAGTATCAAACAAATTTGATAAATTAAGAAATAAAAATTGAGACGATTTTAGAAAAATAAATACAACAACAACAATAACAACATCTATCTATGAGGATCTCGATAGGAGTGAGATCTGAGAAGTCGAGATGTACGCATCCTTGCCCCGGATTGACAATAGGGGGAGTGTCTCTGGCGGGTCCAACGCTGGGGGGAGGGAAGAGGACTGGGTACTTTGTGGCCCAATTTGGAGGAGACTCTCCCAATATCAATTTCTCCATACATGCAGCCAGGAGGATTCGAACTCGAATCTCCTGGAAATCTAACACCACATTATTACTAGACTAATTAAGTATTGGTCTACCACCTTAATTGTTAACACTATACTTTACGTTGAAAGCATGTTTACTAAAAAAAATGTGACTCTTAAAATCATTACGAAGGCGATTGTGACTAGACTCAAACCGTTCATGAAGAGACTAGTTGCTCCTACACAATCGAGCTTTGTTCCCGGTAGACAAATCACCGACAATATCGTCATCACAAAGGAGGTGATTCACTCAATGAGAGACAGACGCAGGGAAGGGACTATGATGATCAAAATAGATCTTGAAAAAGCATATGACCGACTCCGTTGGGCATACATCTATGATAGCTTAATAGAGGCGAACTTACCGAGGGACATGATCGAAGTTATCATGGAATGCATAACTACCTGCAGCATGAGAATTTTGTGGAATGGTGGTCTTGGCCAAGAATTCAAACCAAGCAGAGGTATTCGACAAGGTGACCCTCTTTCACCGTATATTTTTGTTCTTTGCATGGAGCGTCTTGGTCATGTCATTGAAGAAGCCGTGTTGAATCGTGCTTGGATACCAATTTCTCTCTCTCATGGTGGACCGGAGCTTTCACATCTGTTTTTTGCTGATGACTTGATTCTGTTTGCAAAGGCTTCTTGTGAGCAGATGCGAGTCATACAATTTTGCTTAGAGAAATTCTGCAGCGCTTCTGGTGCAAAAATTAATTTCCAGAAGTCAAGAGTGTGCTTTTCCAAGGGTATGGATAGTGGCCTAGCTGATAGAATAAGTCAGTTGAGTGGAATCCCTATAACTGAGGAGTTGGGAAAATATTTGGGCACACCTATGCCAAGTGGTAAATCGAAAAAAGGGGAGTACCAACACATTCTTGATAGAGTTAGTTTGAGACTTGCTGGGTGGAAGACTAAGTTCCTGTCGATGGCAGGGAGAGTGAGCCTTGCAAAATCTGTCATTTCAGCGATTCCGTACTATACGATGCAAACAACTGACCTCGCTATGCATATCTGTGATGAAGTTGAGAAGAAGGCTAGGAATTTTGTTTGGGGCTCTACTGAGGAAAAGAGGAAAGTGCATTTGCTGAACTGGAATGAAATGCTACGCCCTAAAGAAGTCGGGGGTGTTGGTATGAGAAATATGAGACAAGCCAACTCAGCGTTCATGGATAAAATGGGATGGCGCTTGCTCAAGAAGCCAGACTCATTGTGGTCTCGTGTTGTCAGAAGCAAGTATTGCAGCGGTCGCTGTGATCATGACATGTTTGATTCGAAACCTGGGGCCTCTAATCTCTGGAAAGGAGTGGTAAAGGCCAAAAACCACTTTTGAAAGGACTAAGATTAGCTATTGGCAATGGATCACAAACTCTCTTCTGGATTCACCCTTGGGTGATAAATGAACCCCTGGAGAATGTTGCAACAGGCGAAATTACAGCAGAGATGTTGGGTTCTACTGTTGCTGAAAACTGGATCGATGGTGGTTGGGATTGGACTCGTTTTTCCCATCTTCTGCCTCCTGATATTCTGAACCAGATTGCTGCTATTGCAATTGCTCAAGAGGAGGTTGGCGACAACTTCTACTGGGCGGAATCATCTTCGGGTAAGTTCTCCATCAAATCAATTATGAATATTATCCGAATTAATGAAGGAGATGCCAATGATGATGTTTGGAAGCTTGTTTGGAGCATTAAGGCTACAGAGAGGATTAGAAATTTCATGTGGTTGGTTACACATGACAGCATTCTCTGCAATGCTACCAGATTTCGCCGACATCTGTGCGCTAATCCTGGTTGTGTTGTGTGCGGCGCTACTGCTGAAAGCACGATTCACTTGCTTCGGGATTGTTCAGCTGCTAAGGAGGTGTGGCAACAGTTAATGATCAATAGGGATTTCGAGGAATTTTTAGATGGAGATTTACGGATGTGGCTTAAGAGAAACTTGTCAAGATCAGGAAGCTGGCCATCTACGTTTGCTTATGGGTGTTGGTGGATCTGGAAATGGAGAAATTGTCGGGTCTTCAATCATCCACATGATATTCCAACTTTGAAGCATGAATTTGTTCTTGAAAGGGCTAGGGAGTATACTGCGCTGCTGAATCAAAGAAAGAGGAATGAGTTCGATCGTGGCAATGTGCTGTCACATTGGACAAAGCCCACCGAAGGATGGATCAAACTGAATTCAGATGGGGCGTTTAAGGAGGGGGAAAGCTGGATTTATGCAGGTGGGCTACTCAGGAATCACCATGGCGAGTTCCTTCGAGCGTTTGTGGCGAAAACTAGTGGCAATTCGGCACTGAAAGCTGAGATACTTGGACTGGTGCAAGGCCTCACGGTTGCACAGGAGCTCAAAATTAAGAAGCTTGAGGTTGAGGTGGATGCTTTAGAGGTGGTTAATTACATGTCAACTGATGCACCAGAAAGTATTACTCATAACAGGCTAATTCAGAAATGTAGGGACTTGCTCGTTAATCCGGATTGGCAAGTGAAGATCAAGCATATAGCTTGGAGCGGGAACCAGACTGCGGATTGGATGGCTGCTTTTGGAAAAAATTGTAACGGAGAGTTTATCTTATTCAATAAGCCTCCAGATGGTCTTGTCACTATCATGGAGATAGATAATTTTATGAGTGAGAATATGTAATCTCTTTTTCTTTTTTTGTTTGATTAGGTAAGAATTAGGAGGCACTCCCTACGGAGGGCGTCCTAGAGCATCCTTACGGATGAGAACTAAAAGTTCTGGGTGAGTCTTAATGAACTCAATGGGGAGACTAGGCCCAATTTAGCAACTTTATCGGCCACAACGTTACACTCCCTAGGAATGTGGTTAATAGAAATATCATGGGCTCCATAAATGGAGACAAGGATGTCGGAGATTATAATCTCAACCTCCCACGGGCACTTAGACGATCCTTTAATTGCCTGAATGACTTGCAGGTTGTCGCCTTCAATTTCAACCTTTTCTAGGTTCCTATTCTTTATTTCTCGGATTGCCTCTCGAAATGCCAGAGCTTCTGCTTTAATCACCGAGATTTTACCAAAGCTATACTTCTTTATATCAATTACCTGGCCATGGTGATTCCTGATTATTAATCCACCCGTTGCTTGACTATTTGTTAATTTAGATACATCAACATTGATTTTTACATATCCCTCTGCCGGTCTCTTCCATCTCTTAGTGGTTATATGTCGTTTGTTCATTCTTCTTGTTTTGGCCTCTTTTATATTTTCCTCATCTTCCGACCAAGATCTAGCCTTTTCCCAATTGGTAATTTGGGTTCGGATATACCTAGCTAAGTCCGGAATATCCTCACATTGATTTTGTTGAAATGTTAGCTTGTTTCGTTGGTGCCATATACACCACCATATGACTGCAAGTTCTGTAAACTCTTTTCTCCCTAAAGTTTGTCTAATCTCATTGATGAGGATTCTGGGTGTTTTATTATATACATCAATCCCACTAATTACCTGTGCAATGTTAGAGTTAACTTTATTTGCAATGTATTTCATATAAGGACACTGAGTAAGTATATGAGTAGTATCTTCTCTTGCACAATCACATAATATACAACCACCGGGGACTACTACATTCTTTTCGCGTAATCTCTCCTTAGTGGGAAAACCATTATTGTCAATCTTCCATAAGAAGTTCTTGACTTTTGGGTATATGTCCATTTTCCATATCCAATTGTTCAGGCTTGGAATTTGATCCCTACTATTAGTTATTAGTTCAATCGCCGAGGCCGTCGAGAACCACCCATTTTTACTTAGTGCCCAGTAGAGCCGATCTTGTATATAGTTATCCGGGGTCGGGGTTGCTAGAATCTATTCGACAATCTCTTCTGGTAAGACATGTTTCAATTATTCTTCCTTCCATCTCTGATCGTTTGATATCCAATCTGCAACTTTTGAGGTTTCAGTCATCGTAGGTGAATTTTTTGCATGGGGATATAATGGGCCCTTGCTTGTCCAATTATCAAACCAGAAGTTCACCGTTTTTCCATCCCCTATTTGCCATATTAGACCTTTATTAAAGTCGTTCCTAAGTTGTATGAGTTTTTTCCATTGTCATGAGGTGTTTTGCTTTGGCTTATATGTAAAAAGGTCGTCATCCTTGAGGTATTTTTCCCTAACAACTTTAACCCAAATGTTAGTCGGTTCTGCTAAAATTTTCCATAATAACTTCATTTGCAGCGCCTTGTTCATGTGCTCCGTCTTTCTTATTCCGAGTCCACCTTTATCCTTTGGCTTACATATTTTGTCCCACCCTATCAATGGTTTATGTTGTCTATCTTTGTTCCAGAAGAAACCTCGATTAATCCTATCCATTTCATTATGAATGGAACTAGGGAGCATGAAGCTTTGCATTATGTAGTTTGGTTTTGTCGCTAGGTTGGCTCGGATTAAGGTTGTTCTTCCTTCTTGGGACAATGAGTTGGCTTTCCATTTTGTAAGTTGTTGCTGTGCTTTGCCAATAGATTCTTTAAATGTATCTTTGTTAACTTTTCCACAGATTATGGGGCATCCAAGATATTTTTCAATATTAGTCATTGTTGGAATTCCTAAAGTTTGGTGAACTATGTTTTTTTGTTGAGCAGTCATATTCTTGGATGTTTGGAAAGCAGATTTGGCATAATTAACTTTTTGACTAGAGATTTTACAATAGTCATCTATTATTTTCTTAACCGTGGTGCACGATCTCTGTGTTGTTTTAGCAAAGATTATAATGTCGTCTGCAAACGCAAGAAAGGGAATCCTAGTACCTCCTCTAGTAATAGGAAAACCAATCGACTTCTTATCAATTTCACTTGTTAATTGTAATTTTCTTGCCAGACTCTCAGCCGCCAGCACAAATAAGAATGGTGATAGGGGATCGCCTTGTCTAAGGCCTCTTTCCGGTGTAAACGGATCCGTAGGCCCATTGTTCACGAGCACAGAAAGAGAGACAATACTTATGCATTCTCTGATCCATCCCACAAATTTTCTATCAAAACCAAACTTATTAAGGACCTCTAGAAGGTAGTCCCAGTCCACTCTGTCGTATGCTTTTTCCATGTCAAGTTTAATTGCAACCCACCCTTCTTTAGCTTTCGTATTTCTGAAGGAGTGGAGTATTTCATGAGCTATAAGGACATTATCTTGGATAGCCCTGTTTGCGACAAATGCTCCTTGGAGTGGATGAGTAATTTTGCCCACTACTTTCTTTAGACGTTCCGTTATGATCTTAGATATAATTTTGTAAATAGTAGAGCAAAGGCTAATTGGCCGATAGTGATTCGTTGACTCTGGATTTTCAATTTTCGGTACGAGGGTTATAAATGTATGATTTATTTGTTTTAGCATTTTGCCTAAGTGGAAGAAACTTTTCACTGCTTTAATAACTGAAGGTCCAACAATATCCCAATACCTTTTATAAAATTCTGCCGTGATCCCATCTGGTCCAGGAGATTTGTCCGACCCTAGGCTCATTACTGCTTTCTTGATTTCTTCATTTGTAACCATTTTTATTAGCATCATGTTATCTTGCTCCGTTATTTCGGTGGTGATTAAGTTCATAAATTCCCTTGCATTCCTCAAACTAGTTGGTTCTTTCGTGTATCGTCTCTTGAAATCTTGCCGAATTTCATTCCGAATATTCTCAATCCCAACAATCTGTGTACCACCCATAGTTTTAATTTGTTTCAATATCTTTCGATTTCGTCTCCCACTTGCAACCTTATGAAAATAACCCGAGTTCGCATCGCCCAACTTGATGTGTTTTGTCTTAGCCCTTTGCTTCCAATATGTTTTATGGTAATTTAGAATACACTCCTTTTTTTTCAGTAGCCTGGATTGTTTCTGAATCATATTTGGTTGTGGTGAATTTAAGATATTTTGTTGGATTTCAAGTAGTTGTTCCTCAAGCTCTTTCAGTTGTTCAAAAATGTTCCCTAGTGTATGTTTATTCCATTTTTTCGCATGTAACTTAAACAGCTGTGTTTTCTTAACTAATTGGAACATGTTAGATCCCTGAAATTGGACACGCCAAACTTGTTTTACCACATTTCGGAAATCTTTCCTATACATCCACATCCGCATGTAATCTCTTATTTATCATTATGAATAAATGGGTATAAGACTCCTTTTCTACCAAAAAAAAAAATAGACCGAAATTATTCTTGGTAATTATGATTTTTATATATTTACATAGAGCTAAAACTAAACCCCACATCGGAAACAAGGGCAAATACTCTTTAATATACAAGGAAAGAGGAAATCCAACTCAATGGCTTAAACTTTTGGGTTAGAAGGTGAATCCCGACTTTATATACTAAGTGGTAAAAACTCCCGACACATCACCCGTTTTTCGGTCCCGAGAATTTAACAAGAAGAAAGATGAGAGGTCAACCAATCCAAAAAACAGTCAAAGAGAGAGATGAACTTTAAGCTTGAGTACATGGCCCCCAAGTCACGTGACAAAAACGTGTCCAAGAGTCTTGGAGGTGAAGCTGCCACTGTACTGGGAAGCAGCTTATTCGCAAACCCATGCTTCATTCCATTTTTTTTTACTTTCTTTTTTCTTTTTTAACTTTCTTTTTTAATTGTACGGCCAAATCTAAGGGACACTTGTACGTCCTTCATTCTCCCACCTACTACTCAAAATTTATCATTCCAGATTCCCGACACTTTAGTTTTTTCGAGATCTGACCACAAAAGGTGCTATATTTGCATTTAGGTACCCAAAGACCGAGATATTTGTAAATGAAGACAAGTAGTGTTATTGGTAAACTAGATTTTACTGGTGTGAACACACTCCGTATTTGGAAAGAAAATGGCCAAGGGGTTGATAATTATAAAGTAAAATGATGATAGTATGGATTTGGAAACATCATTGAAACAGGATTACAAAATACCTGACCCGTAGCCCGATTTGCCCGTAAATTTATACCTGACCCGTAGCCTGATTTGCCCGTAAATTTATGGATCGAGCACCCGACTCACAATTCATGTATCAGATAATGGGTCATAGTTATTGACCCACTATATTATAGGCCGAACGTAAAATTTTTTAAAAAACTACTACACATATAACATTATATTCTTTTATTTTTTTGATTTTTAACTAAAAAAATTCCCGTAAAATTGGTTAACTACGAGTCAGTTAAAGAACACTTTCAGATATTATTTATTTTTACTATTTTTTAATAATTCGGATTTAGCGGGTTAACCCATGACCCGACCCCCAAAAAAGGTCACGAGTGAAGTTTTTTTCTTACAGGTCGCCGAGTAGCTTGTAACCCGTAAACTGGATTACGGATCAGTTCGGATCGGGTCGACCTTTAAACCGGATTACGGATCAGGTCGGATCGGGTCGACCTGT
Organism: Fallopia convolvulus; assembly: GCA_964016875.1. Lineage (NCBI taxonomy): Eukaryota > Viridiplantae > Streptophyta > Magnoliopsida > Caryophyllales > Polygonaceae > Fallopia > Fallopia convolvulus. Next base: position 2,122,295 of record OZ024718.1, on the reverse strand, counting down.
TGGATAGTCCAAAGAGGAGGTGTAGTTGTGCTTGTGCATCAAACGAGACGTGAAGTGATATTTGAATTGAAAATTCCCCTAGCCCTCGTTGTTCAACCCATTCCATGATATTGGTCCAATACCATCTTTGGCCCAAATGAACAAACTTCCATCCTTAATTACCCAATTTCATGCAGACCCAAAATTCAATACCATGTGCAACGATGCAAGCATTTCTCTGTAAACTATATAGTAAGAAACTATTATGTATAAATAGGAGGTTAAACGATAGTCAAGAATTTCAATTTCAAAGAGATTATAACAAGAGAAAATTAGCAGCATAGAAATGATCTTAGGTAAAAGTTGTCATCTATTAGAAGAAGTGAAAAATAGCCCACAATATAAAAGGTGCAAGGCCAAGTTTATCACTAGGTTTATACTACATCGCTACCCATTTAAAACGCAGCGTTTTGGCCAAACGAAGACAAAAAAAATAACATCATGAGTCGCATTGGCAAAGCGAGTATTGCACCAAGAATTGACAAGCGTATAATAACAATGTGTGAAATTCCATTCCTAAATCCTGATAATATTTAAGCCCAACTAATCTCAATTAAGCTCATGTACATATGAAGGAGAGAGACAAGTGAAAAATGGGTTATGAAACCCCATTGTAAAATGCAATTGCCCTTAGCAGATCTTCCAAACCCTCTCTTTGTAATTTTACAAAACCACCAAAAACCATCCAGACAAAAATTGTAAAAAACTCATCATTGTGTGAAAATTTGCAAACAGATGAGAGGTGAATCCCTTTTGGCAAGAATTTTGTGCTCTAATACAACATACTCATGGCAATATGGCATTAGTAGTAGTACTCTCCATTTGTTACAACAAACTAGGAAAAAAAAAACCTATTAGAGTAGAATAAACTGTAGTACTGTACGACAAATATCGATTTCAAGCCACACAAGGCAGAAGAACAAGTTTAGCACCCTCAAGGGTTGCAAAAATTGCTAAAGACCACCACCACATATAAGAAAGATCATAGGATAAAGAAAGACCCACAATGTCAAAATTACAACCCACCAGATAATAGTGCTAGTCAATGGCAATGATAAGGAAACCGATAGAAACGTACATTAGCAAGACAGGGTAGAGTGCAAGGGCTTTCCTTCTTGGGTTGACTGCTGAGCTCATGAAAGGATATGCAGCCCATGAGCTCCAAGCTAAGGTTACCGGGACAACTATAAGCTTCACGAATATGCTGTCGATCAACATGCATATTAATGCTCCTACGTCCAGTGGAAATAAGCAGTATCCAAGAAGGCTTAAGCTTTGGAAGAAAATTATGTGCCCGCCCTGAAGAAAAAGATTGACCAAAATGAGTCAATTTTTGTTGTGTCTGAGAAATTATGAGGTAAAAGGAAGAGGAGGTTTTGAATGAAACGAATGGAGTTTTACCAGTAGAAGAACGTTTAATGTCAAGATCACAGCACCAGCTGCAAGGACGGCGAATGCTACAGCAAACACCTCAGACTGCAGAATTCAGAGGGAAAAAACATCAGCACTTTAAACAGTATACAACCATTATACTCAAGATACCTAGAAAAGGGGAAGGGATAATTGAAAACAAGATGCAATAGCATACTGAGACTGCAGAAACAACTAGCACATGAGAATTTTCTTTTTAGTTTTAACCAATACTACATTATAATCTCTGAATTCATGCTCAAATTGTTCCTCACACCAGCTATTACTCCAAAACATTCTTAACTTTCCCTCAAAATTTTTAACCCTCTGTTTGAACAAAATTTCCTCTATTTCATTAAAAGGATATAGGACAAAATTGGCTTTTGTCATATTAAGCAACGGATGCAAAAATGGTATCATGAGCAGCAATAGTGATAAAGACTTGCAGTACAATTTCTCCACAGCCTTTACTGTAGAAGAAACCATGCAAGGATTTTTTAATTCTTTTCATGGTCCCTAACTAGTGACTACTAGTTACATACTGGACAGCATACTACTAATTCATTAAGTCAACTTTCTAGTTTCTAGTACAATTACTACAGATCTCCAATGGGAAAAACGAATCCATCCATCATCACCATCTCAAACCCAAATTTAACTGAGCACCAAGGCTACCCACTTTAGCTGTAATTCTAATTGCAATAAAAAGTTAAGAAGGTGGGAATAGAATTCAGTGATTCAAAACTCTGCTTATTTGTTCAGGAAACTAAACCAACATATGATCTGTGTCTAAAGCCAAATCAATCCTATCATGTGTAACTCTCATATCGAAAAATCATTTCAAGACTTTAGAAATAGGATATGGAATTAATATATGTGTAACTTCTGAAACCTGACTGATATATAGTCGTACTTTCAATTTAGGTCCAACTAATCTACTTTCGCAAAATAATAATCACACTTCAATATATTAAAGGAGGAATTTGAGAAGATCATGCACTAATCAATACCCATCCATGGCTCAACCCTTCTCATCCCTTTTTCCACCATGACTGTTTTCCAGCAAAATCCAACCATCTCACATAGAAATGTTATCCCCAGAATTAAGAAGGTTGATCTGTGATCAGAAGGGTAGATCTGACTAGAACTATGGTGCTCTCTGCTGTATTCATGGGTGGAGAAAGAGGAAATAAGAAAGAAATGATAATTACCCATGGATTCAATATTTTAAAAGTTGGTACCACTAACTCTGCTAGAGGATTTTCTCAATATTATCATATACAGGCCAAATTATGCTAGCTATATTATTACTTGCAAAAATAAGAACAAGCAGAAAAAAATATGGACCTTTGAATTCAGCAGGGTAATGTTCCCCTTTAATTTTCACTAGCAAACAGTATAATGATAAACAAAGGGTCTACAAGTCTTTAACCCTTCTCTGGCTTATCGATCAATCATTAAAGTTGAGTTCAACTGAATCAGCAATTCATTCTTGGCAGAGCAATAGTAGGCAGACAACTAAGAAGCTTAAAAGCAGATGATGCTAATTTCTAATTGTCAAACTATTTGTAGAATTTCCTAGATGCTTACATCAACAAGATAACAAGTCTATTTGCAAAAGACTATTAACTACATCAAAGATGAAGCACAACCCAATAGACAAGAATTGCTCACAACAAACCAATCTATCAGTAGCTGATATGATACTAATAATCAAGATTAGATTATGACTTCCAAGATTTGAAGAATGCAATGAAACATGAATCCCAATTAATATGAGTCACAGAAGGTGGCCAATTTTGGATCAACATTGAGTCGTTGAGATCTCAGGAATATAGTTCACACAAACATTATCCAATAACAAGGCAATCAAACCACATGCAGCAAACTGGTAAGACTATATCCTAACAAATCGAACTAAAGGGAGGATTGAATCAGATCCGGTGCAATTACCTTCTTGACCGAAGCCGACCAGGACAATACGAGCCCTAGGAAGACAATGAAGAAGAACGGCCCCCAAAGATCCCAATCCCTCAAAGCCTTCCCAGGATCCTCCCTAAACGGATTGGGGAAAACCACAAGCTTCAAATTGCTGACGATCCTCCCCAGATCTCTCTTCACCGTATCCCAAACCGGCTCAGTCAGCGTGTTCGGCGGCGACCCGAACCCGTTGGCAGCAATAGGCAGGTGCGAGCCCCCAGACGAAGGCGGCGGCAGAGGCGCGGGGACAGCGGGGCGAACCGACGGTGGGAGAGGGGGCTTCTGGACGGAGGAGGGAGCCGACGGCGGCGGGAGGTTAGATTGGATGAAGGGGGAAGGAGACGGCGCGGAGGAGATCGGAATGGAGGCGCGAGGAGGACTCGGAGACCGAGCGGCGGGGAGGACGGTGGAAGGAGCTGATTGGATGGAGGAATTGATTAGGTTTTCGATCTCATCGATGTCGGATTGCGAAGATGGATGGAGAGGGATGGTGTCGCCTTCGGAATCCGAGCGAAAGTGCGACATTTTGTGCTTGATTTTGGGGGTTTATCGAGTTGCAGGGGGTGATGAGATGTGGAGATCGGGGGAAGTGGAGTGTGGATCTGAGGCAGGAGGAGAGAGAGCTTGGAGATCGTCAATGGCGGAAAATTTGGGGCGTCGTCTAGAAGTGGGAGAAGGAAGAGATCATCGTGGTAGCTTAAGCTCTTTCTCAATTTTCAGTTGGAACCTGACTTTGGCGTAGACTCCATTTAAGGGCTCGTTTGGTTTTATACCTAAGGAATAACGAATCGAGTTTGATATAGAACAAAGGTTGGATATGGTTCATTTCTATTTTTTCGAAATGCATATAAATTCATACGTTATTTTGAGATGAATATGAGTGAAATATTTTCAACTCAATTTTAGGTATAGAGAAAAACAGGTCCTAAATTTGGATTAGTTGACCTTAAAACATGGATTAGTTTTATTTTATTTTTATTTTAATAATGAAAGAGATTAAAAGCATTAGCAATGCGACGTCCTCTGCCCTGAGCATCAACACGGATTGAGGTCTTAGAGAATTAGAGGCATGGATCGGTTGCCAACGAAATGGAAGAGACCCTAAAAAAATGAACGAGCAAAGTAGTAAGCAACATAGTTGACCTCTCTGAACATATTTTGAGGCTCCACGACTGAAGGCGTCAGAGCTCAAACAAGATATCGGTGAAGGCGATCATTATTTTTCACGAGCAGTGGCGAACGTATTAATGACGTCAATCAGACATTGGTTGTCTCCTTTTAATCTCAACAAGGGAGCAACCACAACGAGCGCCTTCTAATATGCCCTCTCGAAGGACAAGAGCCATGGTCATAGGAGTAGACCGAGAACCTGCAAATCCATCATTTAAACTAATAATATTATTATTCTCAACACTCTAGAAATCCCATCTAGGTTTCGCTTAAGCGTTTAAAGGTCTCAGTTCGTCTAGTCTTTCAGGGTGAATCCTAAGCGCCTATCTGAGCCTATCTAGACAACCGTCTAGACTATCTAGATATACTAGACAATTACTCTGTGGCCAGAATTTGCCTAACGTTTTATAGAACATTGCATTTAACCCAAAAACCTTAAATATTGGATAGATAAAGAAAAAGGAAAATAAAAATACTCTTAACAATCTTATAAAAATTGAACACTATTTCATTTTTTTTTCGTTTACATTTTCTCGTCGTGCCAAACAAATTTGATAAAAATGAAACTTAGGATCGAATTAGGAGGGAAATATAATATGACTCGAGAAGTCGTTTAGCTTGTGGCTTGCTTCATCCCTGTTCTTGGCTTCTTACACTTTGGTTTTACCGGCAATATCCTTATTCTCTTGGCAACTCTCACAAAATCACTGTCCAAATATAAATTACAATAACACAATTTAATTAATCCGGTCCCTAATAATCGAAATCACATTTACAAGAGGTAAACGATCCAATTCCCATAATAAATAAACCATGAACATACATAATATTAGGGTTTATTTGAATCACATATCATAATATAGATATGTACATTATAATGCAGGATTTTGTATTAAATCATGTAAACTTGGTAGTACAATGCAAGTCAATAACAAGGCTAAAGAGTTGATCCCGGCTCATGCATTACATATAGAGCTGTCAAACGGGTCGGTCAGATCGGGTTCGGGCCCGGTTATTACGGGTTCGCGTTGAGTCGGATTCGAGTCGTAACAGATCACCGGTCAAATCGAGTAGGGTCATTGCAGGTTTTCGGGCGGGTCGGGTCGGGTCGACCCAATAGGTAAAGAAAATTGAATTTTTACTATTATTATAATATTTTTTATATAAAAAATAATATTTAATAATAATAGATTATTTTTTATATATTTTAATAATAAAATATATTATAATTTTCAAAATATGTTATATATATTCTAAAAATATAACAAATCGGGTCAACCCAACGGGTTTCGGGTTTGAACCCAACGGATTTCGAGTCTATCGGATTCGATTTATTTAGGGTTTCGGGTTCAAAATTTTGGGTCTTGACCCTAAAATTTTCGGGCGATTCGAGTCGGATCAGCTTTTGACAGCTCTAATTACATATAATTCATTTCTTAATAAATTCATATTGTATTAAATAAGGAGTAAATTTCAATTTCAATGCAAGCAAGTTGGATTTCATCTAACTACAATTACGGTAGATTAGGGGAGTATAATAATTAATTATGTAAACTAAACCCATATAGTTGCTAGATCACTAGATTAGGCCTAAACTAATTTGAACTTAATTATTATAGCCAGCTTATATGCAATCAATTAAACCTACTGGCCGGATTGAGGAGAACAATGTATTATACATGTGATAAAAAAAGGGTTTAAGACAATATTGTTTTTAGCCCAAATTTTATATACAACTACAAGTCTACAAGTGATCAACTTAATGAGAATTTTCCAATAAATAGAGAAATCAAGAAGTGCAAGCATCAATATTGTGTACTACAAAATATACACTCTTTGAGATATATTAGGACGAAATTGTGAATTTTCAAATATTCGATCAAAATCTGATTAATAATTTTTCTCAATTATTTTTTGAATAAAATTTCAGCTTCTTTTATATAAGAAAATAATTTGAGGGAGCAAACAAGTTTGGTAAAATGAGATATTAATTTGAGAACCACAGAATAAATATAATAGAAAAATAACAAATAATAAAAGAGTAGTGGAGACGTCAACTTAAAAAAATACACAAGATATATATACTAGCTCTTGGAGAACACTTATGACATCTCAAATAATTAATAAATTTACCACATCTAATTATAACATAGTAAAGTTCCTAAATTAATTATTTTTCTTAAATTTGTGCAAGTTTAATTTCAAGATTAGTAAGAATTAATGAAAATGAACAAAATAAATAAATTGAAATAGTTGAACTAATGTCAAACCATTGCAATAATATGTCCTTTCAATAAGTATTTAATAGTCTCCATCTCATAATGCTAGATTTTTTTTAACTCCAAAACACATTTTATACTAATATAAGTCCTTTTCCATTCAATTAATAAAACATTTCAAAAGTAATACATTTATAATTTCAAAATGCATTGGAAATATAAATTCATTTAAAACACATATAAAAATGGTAATTGGCACTAGGTCGCTTAAGTATTTGTCAATAGGTCTCGAGTTCGAGACTCTTCTCTGGCGGTGTGTATGCAACAGAGAGGTTTGGAAGGAGCAACACCCCTTACGGGGTCCAACCAATCTCTGGTCCGGATGTAGGCACAAAAAAATGAAAGTGTCGAACTGGTCGAGGCCCAGCCCATCAAAAAAAATCTAATTTATTAAATAGTACTATAAAATTAAAATTTTCTTTTTATTATTTTAATTTTATCTTAAAAATGTGAATTTTTTTTAAAAAAATCTTATATTACGAAATAAAGGCAGTAATAATTAATGAAAAAATCGAAACAAAAAAGAAAAAAAATTTGAAGAGAGTGAAATTGACATACTTCCATGAAAGGTCACCGACAAGAAGAAGATCATTTTCAGCGTCTTCATACGCAACAAGATGACCCGGAACCGCATTCCCCAAATCCACCTCAGCCTCCACGTCAGCCCCGGTGGGTCCCACCGCGACATCCACGTCAGCCCCACCGCAGTTCCCAAACATCTGCCGGAGCGCCCTAGCGAAGCTATGATAGCCTCCAAGCTTGTGGAGGCTGATGCGGTGGCAGATCGAACGGCCCTCGAGGACCACCGTCACCGACGGCACTAGGCTCGACAACACCGGATCATCTCCCATGATGAACCCACGCAAGGTGTTTGTTGGGAGGTTTTTATTGGGTGGGGGTGAGGTGCACCGTAAGAGTTTGGAGTAGAAGGCGGCGGTGGGGAAGGGGAAGGATGAGGAGGAGGAGTGTGGACGGCTGGGATCGGTTGTGGGATGAATCAACGGTGGTGATCTGCCTTGTAGTTGTTGCCATGGAGATGATGATCCCCTTCTTATGAGATCTTGGTTGTCCAAGTTGTTATGCATGATTTGACTAAAATTTTGTGAAGTGTGTATGTGAGAGGAGTTGCTAATAGAAGTGTGTATATATATACTAAGGTTGTGATTCGGGATCTAGTCAAGCGGTTAGGATTTTATGGTAGTACTATGAGGTCTCGGTCTCAATTCACATAGGCAGTGTCCTTGACAAAAAAACTAAGCGTCCGCTTGACACTAGCTAGTTGAATTACCAGTGGAATGGAGGTGTTGGAGCGGAATTTCACTGTTCACCCGCTAGAATCTGCACCCTCTTACCCCAAGGGGACAACGTTTCCACTAGCTTTTTGGAGTAGTTGGAAAACACTGGCAGCTAGTCGAACGAAGCATAAAGTTGATTATGGGTCAGTTCAAACCGAAAGTTTAATTCGAACTGAATTGAACCGAAACCGATATTATTCGGTTCGGGTTTTTCTTATTTAGGACTTTCCCAAATTTCAATTTTGGATCGGTTTAATCTTGGTTAAATTTCGGTTTGGTTCAAATTTCTCAAAAAATAACCTTCTATCTATCTCAAACCGACAAAACTGAAGCGAACCGAACCAATTTAATTCGATTTTTAGTTCACCTTAAATTAAATTTGGATTTTTATTTATCAGTTCAGTTAGATTTTGAATCAATGCTCAACCCTAATATATACCTCGTTGACTCGAGCAAAAGTGGGCCTGAATTTGGGTTGGGCAAATATAGATAGTGAGTTTGAACTACATAAATAAGTTAAAATTTAGGTGAGTTTGCATATAATTTTTATTCATATATGAAAACAACCCGAATTTGAACAGGTCTAATACTTCAACGTACATAATTAACAAGTTTTTCAGATTCAAGGTACATTAACAATTTTTATTTTTTTTGCAATTTTCAAAAGTAGTTAAGTACCTTAGCATTTATACAATCTTGGTTCATTGGATATTGATTCTTGAATTTTGGAGTAGTAGTACGTGCCTAAACCAAATGAGGAGGTCCTTTTGGGTTAATGCCCTATTAATCCATTGTCTAACCCTAGTAGGTGTGAACTTTAATTTATAACCCGAAATGCAATTAATGCTGGTTTGTTACTACTTACTAGGGCTATAATTGTATTGTTTTTCTAAGGTGTGAGTGTGACCTTAGTTTTATTTTTCTTATTTTTGGTTACTCTGACCTTTAATTCATGTTTTTTTTTATAAAAACATGTCTGATAGATCGAGAGGTCGAAATATTTGCCAATCGAACAATCCAATAAATGAGCACAAATACTAAATAATTCCTAAAAGCAAGGAAGACACCTAAAAGAGAATCATAAGCTAACAAAGAGGACGAGATGAGTGAGGCAAGCACTACAAAACGGAACACCTCTGGTATCTAGGAAAAACGGGTCATTTCCATTTGGGAGTGCATAATAAACCTCATCGATGTTGCCCCTACCTAGATGAGGAATCTTGAGGAGACAAGCTCAACCACGACCTCGATCAAACACAACTCGATCCAATCCGAATCAGCTCCTAATCAGCGTAAAGGGCTCTCGAGATCGGTTTGAAAGGAATTGCAATTCATTTGAAAAGAAAATTCAAACGAATAATTGTTTTTGGGGGGAAATTGGGTTACTAGTTGCATTATTTCATGGCTTGTGAAAGATTGTTATCCCACATCGGGAATTCTGATAGAACTTGCCCAACATATATACCCTTGTGCTACTCCTCTGATTGCCAATTGGTTTTAGGATGGAACCCCACGGGCTTATGTGTTGGGCCTGACGCGCATAAGCGCATGAACCGACGTGTGTACCCCCCACGTCATATTGGCCCGCCGGAATTTAACATGGTATCAGAGCCAGGTTCGATCTGGGTCTTGACTCCTGGTCTATATGGGCTGGCCGACCTAAAGGCATGTCGTCAAGTTGCAACTAGCATGTTGCGGGGCCAGACAGTTGCACTTGAGGGGGCGTGTGAAAGATTTGTTATCCCACATCGGTTATTCTGATATAACTTGCCCAACATATATACCCTTGGGTGTTGGGCCGAACGCGCTTGTGTGCATGAACCGACGTGTGTACCCCCACGTCATATCGGCCCACCGGAATTTAACATGGCTAGATACTTGCATTAGTCACATTAATTAGATACTTGCATTAGTCACATTAATTAGGGATTACTAGTATGTATTCCCGTACCTTGTACGAGTTTTTCTTAAATAAAATATTATTAATAAAATATTTTTAAAAATATTTATTATCCGAGAAAAATAATCATGTAAATGCTTAAATATAAATTTTGAATTAATATTTAAAATCAATAAACTATAAAAGGTGTTTATTTGAAAAAATCATATTTTATTAGTATTAAAAATTAAATTAATATCCAACACATGATAATTTATTTAATTATGAAAATAGATAAGTAATAAGATAAAAACTTATCAATTTATTATATACATGGGACTATTCAAAATAAACTTAATTATAGTGATATAAGATTGTACGTACATTACCCTATCTTTATATTAAACTTAATTATCTAAACCTAGCATATCATTCTATCTAAAAATAAAATAAATATCCTAATATTTGTATAATATATAGCATCAAAAATATCTTAATAATCTTCCTATTTATCATATCCAAAAAAAAGATTATTTAAAAATGGGATTTTGTATCGATTGATTATAGTAATATAAGATTGTACGTAGATTACACTATTTAAACTTAATTATTTTGCCAAAAATTTGTTTTAATAAAAGGGGTGGTGTGGTCCAATATAAAAATTAACATTTGTCATTTAATAATTTTTTTAACCTCCGCTTTAATATATAGTTATGAATTAGGAGTACTTTATAATTAATCTCGTGAAGTGTGGGATGTTTGCTTGCGGGGTTCAAAAGAGGGTTTGTCTTCAAAAACGTAATGCGTTTACGTTTCTAATACCTTCATCTTTGTCTCCCAAAACCATATATTATAAAAACTTAGTACTACTCAAATTATATAATACTGAATAAAAAACATATATTTTAAACGTTTACTTGTACTAATTGTCCATGGGATTCACAATAATGACATTATAATATTGTTAATACCGATTTATGGTGCATGGAATTTTGTGTTCATCATGTTAAGAAGTTTTTGTTAGGGATTGGGAATTTTGCAGACTATAGGCGTGACGGCAAAGCAAAATGTGACAGGCTAATTAATTAGGATCTTATAGAATTTATTTTCCTCGAACGAAAATATAGACTGATTTTTGAATCCAAATTCTATACTCAAAATTTACTCTTTTTTTTCATCCAAAAGTCATATTTTGTTAGAGATTAAGCCCTTAAATCACAATATTTAAATATATCAAGTTACATTAAATTATATTAAATTTATAATTTAAACAAGGGTTATAATTCTAACACTTAGGGATTATTTGGATTACATACGATAATACATTAGCTTGCATTATAATACAAAATTTAATGTAATTTTACATTAAATCCTACTGCTAGTGTAGAATTCCCCTTAGAGTTGTCATTCTCTTCACTAATATACAATTACAAGGTTGAAGCCCAAGTTAGGCCCAATATACAAATATACAATAATATATGTTGACACCTACATTATAATGCAAGATAGTGCATTATGCTGTATAATCCAAACAAGCCCTTAGCATCGATCAACCGATTCTTCAAAGATCGAAAATGATTCTAACACTTCCTTGACTCCTTGCTGATTTCTTCTACATCAACTTCAAACTCTTCACTAGGCCCATGTTGTTCCTCGTGAATCAATAGATCAGAATAAGGATCTTTATTGTCTTCGTCTGATATGGGCTCTAATTTCTTCGCATTCTCATGACCACAAGACAACAATGCCTTCTTTCCTCTATCATAAGGCATAAACACTCTATAGCCTACTATCCTACCAAGATAACTACATGGTGTAAGGAGAGATCGAACGAGAACAATAAACAGAATCGACACAGAGATTTACGTGATTCAGTAACAATGTGTTAGCTACGTCTACGAGCAGAGAGAAAGAGTATATAATTATGGAGGCTGATTAAGGAGTACAAAATATTAGGTATTTCGAGAGTATATAGTGACTCGGGAAACCCTTTTACAAATTATGGGCCGTAGGCCCAAATAGATCACGAGAGGCCCAACAATAATTAATATTGTATACCGTTTGGGCGCTGTCCCCTGGACCCCTGACTCTGCCCCTCAAACTCCCTGTCGAGGGGCTCCGCCTCCGAACCCCCTGGTGTTGTCAGGAACTCCGCCCCCGAACCCTGGCAAATTCCGATCAACGACTGATTCAAGGCATATCAACACTACATTTTTGCATTTCTAGAACTTCACCATTTTTATAAATGCCAAAAGCACTCAGACTTATATCATAATCATATTTCTCAATTGGAACATGCTTCCTTTCATCAACAAACATGCGATCTTTCAATGATTTGTAAACGAATAAGACACTTCTTTTGTCCTTTGTCAATTTCTAGTAGCAGGTCTTCAATCTCCCCTAACAACCAATACTCAGTTGGTCTAGTGGTAAAGTGGTGCTAGACTCCTTAAATGTTGTCCAGGACGTTCGAAGTTCGAATCCCACTGGCGGCATGTATGGAGAAACTGATATTGGGAGGGTCTCCCCCAAAATGGGGCCACGAAGTACCCGGTCCGGATGTAGAGCGGTGTCCGACCGATCGAACCGGGCGAGCCAAAAGGCAAGACCAAAAAAAAAAACATTTCTACTAACATATCACTTTCGGTTTCCATCGAATCGACTAAAATGTCACCATATACCGCCATCTCCATCGGTTAAGTCTTAACCACTGTTCTTAAAATCCCTTCTAGGCCCCGCCAGGGACGGACGCAGGATTTAATATTAGGGTGGGTTAATTGTCATTAAATTTTTTTGGCTGGACTAAATTACCTTAATTTAACTAATTTAACACTAAATTTACCTTATTTTTTATTTTATTATTATTAAATTTATCCTATTTTTTATTTTTGTAGGGCGGGCTGGAGCGTACCCCAGCCCGCCCCTAGGTCCGTCCCTGGGCCCCGCCTAAGCGCTGGAAGGTCCTAACCCGCCTAGCCGTCCAGACCGCTTAGGCAACCGTCTAGGACCGCCTAGGCCATCGTTCAGGCCATCTAGACGCTAGGCGGTCCCTCTCCGCCCAACATCCACCTAGCGTTTTTTTTTACTATTAACCAAAAAAATTCAGTTATGAGGGTCAAATGCTTTCAAAGAACCACCCTTGTTATGAGTTTCTTGCAGATATGAAATTATGATTTCCTAACCATTGAATACCAACAAATTCCACTTTGTAGACACTTTCGTCATTCTGAGCACCCACCATGATCGATCCTAGGGTGTGAATTAGAAGGTTTGATCATGATGTCTCTCAATTAGCCACACTCGGTTCACAATACTAAACCGGTTCACTAGCCCGTATATATATTACATACAAGTAGTAGAGTTGTCAAAAGTTGTTCTAGCTCAAAAAACGATCCGAACGACTTGCTCTTAAACTCGACCTGACTGACTGACCGACTCGAAACACAATTTTGCCCCGAACCCAATTCCGACTGGAGAGCGTACGACTCGAAACAGACCGACTCAGGACCCAATTCGATTGAATTGTACGTAAATGTAATTTTTTGAAAATATTAACATAAATTTAGTTTAAAAAATAATTTTATTATTTATCATATATATATGTATATTATTTAATAGTTTAAAACTAATTTTGATAGTAATATTTAAATATTCTTTTTCATTTCACCCAAATGAGTGCTATTTCAGGGTAGTGAATCGTTCTCTGTTTTTATTTGTGATTCGGTAATTAGTCTTTAATTTGATAATTTTGAAGAATCTTAGAAGAATACATAAATCGACTAAGAGTAAGAGTACGCTTCGAATGTGAAAATGCGAAAAAAAAGTTTCCAGCTATTTCAACTGGTCAAATTCGAAACAAGTCCTTTCTATAGGTGAATCCCCGAAAATCCGCTTTAGTTAAGGAATTCGGATTTCGAGACAAAAACTCTCCAAATAGTACAATTTCGAATATTATAATTTTACCCTTAGTTATTTTGTGCACTATCAAAATTAGTTTTAAACTTAGAATCGATAAAAATACAAGTCGCACGCTTTCCTAAACGAGTACCATATAATACATGACATCCATTTAAGAGGCAATTTCGAATGGCATGTTGCATGCACACGTTTATGTGCATGGCTTTGTACGTTTGCCTATTAAGAGTAAGTATGATATGTTGTGTATCATATAGTATAATTAGGACTATTTAGTACACATTTGTATAGAGTTTTAGGTTTTTTAGAGTTTTATTGAAGATTAAGATCAAGACCAAAGAGTTAGAGTTACAGGCTGAAGAAGGCCCAAAGAAGAGAAGGACAATCTGCGGGAGACAACCAGCGACCGCAAATAGATTATATAGGAGCGTTCAGTTGAAGACTCACAACCACGGGAATATCGGCAGCGACCGCGGTCCGCACATCAGCGATCGTGGAATACACACTGGCAATCGCGGCAGTTCACTGACTCGGATGGTCAAGAAGGTCAAACCGCGACCGCGGTTTGTGATCCGCAACCGCAATAAAATCCGAGTTCGGTTGATTATATATTTTAGCTTATAGTTTCCTTACTTATATCTTTTTGTATTTTTTAGTTTTTAGTTGCTTTTTAAGCCTTTGTTTTCAGACTTAATTAGTTTGAGCTTTTTCAACCTTATGCTTTGTTATTTTCTCTCTTTCCTTGTTTTGAGAGAGAATTCTATGGAGAACTAAACTTTTTTATTCTATTCAAGTTGAATCTTTTTGAATTTAAGTGTATTGTGAGATTCTCATCTCAAGTTTATTCCTTTATAGTTATTTCAAATTGTCTTGAGCTTAATTCATAATGGTTATTATATATTGATTTCTCCTTATCTAGCCAAACTAGTTAAAGTTAATGCACTCTATTGGTAGGATCTAGGTTTTCTCGTAGCAAAACCTAATCTTTGTATCAACTCATTGTTTTAGGACTCGATAGACTAAAACAATTGAGAAAGAGAATTAATTGCATGTTAATTGTTTGACTTGTTGGAATTCAATTGCATGTATCATGATACATGCATATCCTTGTTCTTAATGTTAGTATATCTATAATTCATGATCGTTTCATTCTTATTTTGATATTAAGTATTTGTATGTCTCGTTGCCATGTTTATTATGTCTGATCAGGATAGGAATAACTAAAGTGAATAAATTGTTTGAATCAATTATAAATGAACTTGATGATAAAAGTGGATATTTGGATAGGATTGTTTTCCCAAATTGATTAAAAACCAAATCTTTGCTTTGTTGAATTGTTTGCTTGCTTTACTTTCACTAGAATTATAATACAATTCCATCAATCCCCCATTGTTACTACTTTAAGTTGATAAGAATATTGACTTGGAATATAAGTGTCTATTGGTTACGACCCGACTTACTTGCTATACTAATTAAGTAATTAGGGATTTATTTTTTATTATACACAACGACTTAATCTGTCAAAGTATATATGAGTTTGGTCCAATAAAACACGTAAGTATGCACGACTCAACTAAACAATTCGAACTACATATTAAAAGTCAATGAAATTGGCTTCTCTTCATGATGCAAAACACTAGGACACTTGTGTGTGCATGAGAACCGACGCGAAAATTATTGGTTGCCTATTACTTACTATGCAATATTTCCTATGAAAAATCCCACATTGGTGATTGAGATACAAGCTAGTATGTGTCCAAACTCATAAATAGGGAAGAGCTGAAATAAATTAAGGGGTTAAAAAATATCTCTAAGATTAAGACTATTTTTTATTGACTGAGATTCGATTTGTTGATTCTCAAGATTGCGCTACTTATGGTAGAAATTCTAAAAAAACTTTAAGTCTCTGAGCGGGAATAAAAGAGATAAGAGAGTGGATTTCTAAAAAAAACTTAGAGAGTGGATTTCTAAAAAAAACTTTAAGTATTTGAGCGAGAATAAAAGAGATAAGAGAGAGAGAGTGGAGGAAGGCAATCTCTAATAATCAAAGCGTTTTCCGATCTTTGGATCGAAGGTTTCATCAAATTTAATAGTGAAAATAACATTTAAAAAATGACGTTATTTACTCGTTGGTCAACCAGAACCCCCACAATAACCTGTCATAATCCGACCCAATTCAACCGGTAACTCAATTGACCTGAATCGACCGAACTAACCCCATTGACAAGTCTACATAAGAGTGATTAAGGAAGTGAGTTTTCATTATCTTTGTCATAAAAAAGAAGCTAAAATGTATATAAAAAGACACAACATACCTACAGTAGTCCGAGTGGTATGGACAAAGTAAATACATGTCATGTAGACACCGCCCACATGTTTGAAATCTGTATAGTCAGTCGTGCTCGTACCAAACTCTCTAATCACGTGTTGGCTGGGTTAGATTCTATAGTGAGTAGAAAGTAAAAGACGCGTGTTGCAAGTCTGCAATGTGCGTGACCATGATATAAATGAAGAGTACGCAAATAGTCCGTCTCAATCTAGTAGAAATGTAGTGCTCGAGCTCGCCTAAAATCCTATAGAGATGATAACAATGGTACAAGCGAAAAAAAGAAAAAATTTATAGGTGTTGTGATCTAGAAATTGTGCTCCAGAAATCTGTGTCACATAAATATCAAAAAATTTATAGGTATGTTGTGTAGGTAAAATGATATAAAAAGACACTACATCCACACCTCCCACACGTCTGAAATCAGTATAGTTAGTTGTCCTCATCGCCAAACTTCATAACCATGTATTGGCTGGATCAGATTCCATAGTGGCTAGAAAGTAAAAGATGCATGCTGCAACATGCGTGGCCAGAATATAAATGAAGATTATGCAAATATCCCGTCTCCATCTACTAGAAATGTAGTGCTCAAGCTCGACTAAAATCCTATAGAGAGGATAGCAATGGTACAGGCGAATAAAAAGAAAAAATTTTAAACCCTATAAAAAGAAAAGAAACCATGTATTTATATTATTATTGTTATTATGATTCATGTGGTTAATTTTCTATCCTATGACAAGTATAAAATAGATTTTGTATCCATATGAGAAATACAAAATAATAATTTTAACGATTTTTCTAACCTATGCCCTAAGGGCATAGGTTAAGAGACTAAAAATGGCAATATATTTTAAAATTGTATTTATTTAGGTTTAATTATTTTTCCAATAGGGTTTATTAATTTCCTTTTAGGGTTTTAGTTCCCATTATTAGTATTCTTAACCTATGCCCTTAGGGCATAGGATAGAAAAACCGTAGTTTTAATTTCTCAATCATCATATTTATGGGTTTGTTATATTAATTTTCAATCCATAAATATAACATACATAAAATAGTATTACTAATATCGTAATTATCAAGTTTTTAAATTTAATATTTCAATCCACACAACTTTTAAGTTCATTTATTAAATAAAATTATATCTTTTAATATTATCAAATATCAAAATACTTATTATATTATTCTTTTCTATTCAATTAATATAACTCCGTGAATTTTATATAAAATAAAATTTTAAATTTAGACTGAATCAACATCTTCTTTTTAATTCATGTATGTATGTGCACCACTCATTTTACTATAGTCAAGATAAATGCTAGATTTAAAAGAAAAAAGGTTGTTATACCCAAAATGACTCAAATCTTAAACCTATTTAATTAGTATCAATATTAAAAAGAACATAAAGCCAAGAACAAGTCATATATATATATATAGATTCTGCCCAAAATCACTTCCCATCAAAATACTTAATGACTCGATTTAATTTGTAAATCTAATACATTATCTGACAATCCTTACACAAATTCTAATAGGTCATCCTTGTGTATGCATTTTTTATGAGCAATCCCTAACCACTAATCATTCAAAAGTATACTAATTTTTTTAAAAAAACTATAAACTTGGATGTGCCACTCCGACTATAGATAATAAAACTTTATGTATTATTATTATTATTACCGTTTTTTATGCATTATTATTTTTATACTTGTAAGATATAATGGTACTTAGGTTTTATAAGTTGTTTAAGATTCACGAGGATTGGAGTTGGTGTCACAACTCAATAGTTCTATCTTTCTTATGATTGTAGCTTCTACATGTTGGTTGTTTCTTCTACTATTTAGCTATGTCTGAGGATGATACAACTGATAATTGGTTAGCAAGTTCTGTTTGTGTAATCCATAAGCCCTAACACAAAGGAGTAATTTCATGGCTCATATGTGGAAGAGTATTGAAGAGTTTGATCTGATTGGTATGATTGATTATAAGAAACTTGTATGTGTACAATACTTAATCAATAAAATCAATTACCAAATTGTCATGAATTAGTAAATAACTATGTTAATTTTGTGTAATTCTTAGTTGGAAATTGATAGAATGTTGTATGTTCAAAAATGATCTGGCTCTTCTCCATTTGTTGATGGTCCAAGTGCCAATAAGCAGAAACTGATTCATGTTCGAAATGATTTGTGGCCAACTTTTGGTGTTAAGAAGTTCATCTGCTTAATATCAGATCTTTGGTGATAACCCTACAGATGGTTAGATAAAAGTTTAATAGACCCCTTTGATAGAGGTTTTAATAGATGTTATTGATCTATGGGGATGCAATACTATCAACTTTTGTTTATAATTATAATTGGATGAATTTTACTGGTTTTAATTGAAGCTGAATAATAATAATCCCAATAGAAGTGGATTTGGTAGAAATAATTGAATTTTATTTATATTCCAGCTTATCATTGGTGAAATCTAACCACTTTCTTGTTTTGTATCCACCTAGATATGAGTTAATCTTTCCTTTGAGTTAGTTGAAAACTAGTATGTATTCCTGTACCTTATACGGGTTTTATTAAATAAATATTAATAATAAAATATTTTAAATATATTTATTATCCGAGAAAAATATTCATGTAGATGCTTAAACATAAATTTTTGTTATAATCTGCGTAAAAAGATAAGGCAATTATTATATAACTAATCAAGATCTTTTCATATAATGTAACAAATGATTTGATTATAATAATGATCTTCCTATCTATCATATCAAAAAATAAAAGATTGTTTAATAATGAGATTTTCTATCCTATATTCAAAAAACATGGATAAGAATTTACCATATATAAAAATATAAGATTATTTTTTAAAATAAAAAGGATGATGTGGTCCAATCTAAGAATTTATCATATCCAAAAATAAAAAATTATTTTTTATAAAAAAAGGTGGCGTGATCCAATCAAAAATTGACATTTGTCGTTTAATAATTTTTTTAACCTCCGTTTTAGGTTATACTTATGATTGGTAATGTGTTGGGAAAGTCAATGTTTGTGGACAAAATTATGGACAATCAAGAAATGTTGGATGGAGGAGTGTTAGTAATGGGGGCTTAATTTGCGCATCAGAAAAAGAAAGACTCTCTTCCTAGAATACATTACATTCCTAACCTTTTAATCCATTGATCCTATCAGCTCAAACAAACCAAAATACAATTATACTGCTTCTTTACACGAAAATCCTATCATAGTTCTATCATTATTGTTCCTTGGACAATTGAATTATGATAATTCATCTTTGGAACAATATTGAATCTTTACCCTTCTTAAGTGACATAAAATATCAAAGGTTCATTATTACCATAACCACAATGGTCATGTGAATCTTGTTTCAATAGGAAAAAAAAATCTTTAGCTTGATATTAGCACAAGGAGATTGTTTTTGTAGGAGAGGATGGAGAAAAGGTTAAGCAACTACTATTGTATGAGTGGGTGCCATCAAAGTGTGATCAATGCATGGTGTTTAGAGATGAAAATGTTGAATCTATTGCCCTTGAAATCCCTCAGATATTGCAATGCTTGATTTTCTTGTCTTTAATTCACATACCATCAACGGTATCTTGTGTTTATGCTTCTCACCTAGCACAAGATGGACTTGAATGTCATTGGTCTTTCACACTTGGTCAAATAAGCATATTGATGGCACAAAAATTATAAGTAAGCTTGATTGAATTATTGTGAATCAAGATTTCCCTACTTCTTTTGGTTTCTTTTGAAGCATTGAATATATACTCGGACCACTCTCTTGTAATTACCAACATAAAGAGTAGAGTGTCATCATCCTCATCATCATTAACCTAGTGAGGCTCCGCTACAGCGGGATCTAAGTGGTCAAGATGGGCTACCCCTGCCCAAGGGAAAGGGGGTACGCCCAATAGACCCAAGAAAAATTAAAATTCAGCTTTGTGACAATAATAACTGAATTTAGTTAGAATGCACCAAAATTGATATGGGGACTAAATCCATCTCAAAGGCAGTGTATAAAAGCCAATGAGCATGAGAATGCGCCCCACATAAAGAGCAAAGTGTGATGTACAAAATTACCATCTTGCTTCAATAATGTGTGGACACAATATCTAGATTTCATAGACATAGCAAAAAGATCTTGGGTTGTTTAAGCCTCCAATGTGAAGATGTTTAATCTACTCATGAAACTAAATAGGTTGAAGAGATTACTTAGAGGACTAGGAAATAGGTCCATTGATAAAGAAGAAACAACTATGAAAGACCTATCTAACAAGTTGGAGATTATCCAAAATGAGATTAAAATCAGGTCCTTTGACCACAACCTTCTTCAAAATGAGAACCAAACTCTTGAAAACCTCAAAAGAACTATCAAAGCCTTAAATGTAATGCTTCAGCTAGTAGAATACTAAGCTTCATTGGATCGAATCTCAAGATGAGTGCAACGAAATTTTCTACTAAATTAAATTAAGGTAGTTAAGAAACAACAAATAGATTCATGAAGAGAAGCGTCACCGCCAAAGACGGACCTAGGGAGGACCATGAGGGGGCTCGTGCTACTCCTTTGGTCAGGTTTATTACTAATATGTATTTTGAATTTTAGACTAAATATGAGCAAATTTAAATTAATTTTTATGTAAAATGAAAATAAACTAGTTGAGATCGTTGATTTCTCAATTTTGTAAGTAATTTATCAAGGTTCATTTCTCTATAGTTTTATTTTAATTCCATATTCATTTTTATTATCAAGTAGGTGTCATATACTGTATATGTGAAAGAATATTATCCCATATCGGGAATTCTAATATAACTTGTCCAACATATATACCTTTGGGCTATTCCTCCTATTGCCAATTGGTTTTAGGATGGAACTCATGGGCTTATGTGTTGGACCTAACTCGTATATACACATGAATGAACGTGTGTACCCCTACGTCATATTGGCCCACCGGAATTTAATACTCCCTCCGTTTCAAAATAGGCTTTGTTTCACTTGTGTGTTGAAAGGAGTTTTTGGGTGAAGAGTGATTTTTAGGGTCTTGAAAAACGTAAAAAGTAGAGAGAGATGCACAGATTTCAAGAGTATTAAAAGTAATTTTTGGATAGAAAGGGCTTTTGTGGTATAAGTGAAACAAGGCCATAGTTGATCTTAGACAAAATTGCACACTTATTAAGGAATTTTTTTTATACCCAAACTACCCCTATAAGTACACTTTGGGAGATTCAACTAAAAAAAATAAATTTTGGGATATGTGTAATGTGGGGTATAAATAAGGGTATAAATGGAAAAAAAAGTTAGATGAACAAGTATTTTAAAACAAGAAAAAATAGCTTTAAGAACAACTATTTTGAAACAGAGGGAGTAATATAAAATAGAAAAATTGATAAATAAGTACGAATTTGTTCATATTTAAGAGTAATAATTAACTAAATTTATCGACAATTCTCGGTCTATTAACATTATCAAACAAGTTGGGCCCCTCCTCACAATTCGTTCTGCGTCTCTCTCTAGTTGCTGCCTAATAGATCTGCAATAGATTAGAGCAATAGTATTCAACCACTTTAAAGCATGGAAATGGATTAATTTGAGGCCGCAAATCTACCTAAAAGCCAAATATACATAAACTCTAATACATGACTAGGGGCTAAATTATGATATACATTACATGTGATTCAACAATGTTTTATAAGGGACCATTAGTAAATGAATGTGATGAAACCTCCATGATTAGAACTTTTCAAATGTGTTTAGTTTAAATTTATTCATAGATGCTTGGTGCATTGTTGGTAAGGACGTCCCTATGTAATGCTTAAGTTATTTCAATTGTTGTAGATTGCTTAAAGAGGTGTAAGATCATCACCAAACTTATTGTGATAAGATTACAAGATGTTCTTCAAAAAATTGTTGGAGAGAACCAAATTTCTATCATTAAGGGGAGATGTATTAGGCATAACATTAAAGTTTGTAAAAAGGTTGTTAAGGGTTATTCTCGATCATAAGAACGTTAACTCAAGATGTGCTGTCAAAATTGATCTTAGGAAGATACATATGATGCTGTAAATTGGAAGTTACTAGTAGTTCATCCTCGACTTTGGCGGTGAAAAAAAGAGTTAGAGGTGTAAATTAAACTTTATTTCGAATTCGTAGAATTTTTTTTATAAGAAAAGTGATTCAATGTACCAGACATGCTTGGTAGATCGAGATAAAACTCGATAGTTTGACAAATTAACAAGAAACGACAATCAAAAAGAAAACAAACCAACAAAGCAACTAAGCAACAAGGCAAACATGCCACAACACCGAGAAAAGAAGTTGGAGAAGCAAAAGACCAAGGAGGTGAAATTTGTACTAGACTCATCGATCAACTCCAACAATAAGTAGAAAGTTTTGGTGGGTCAAGGCTAGTTCAATAGTAATGAGATCGACAACAATAAAAGAGTCCATCTCGAATGGGGACTGTTTGGATCACGCGTTATAATGCAAAACTAATATTTTACTAAGGTGAAAACATATTATTAAAGTCAGTAATTATCTAAAATTAACACTCAATTATCTAAAACTAGTGGTGATGCCCGTGCATACGCACGAGGCTAACTAATCGGCCCTTAAACATACGTATGGTTATTTATATTGGCCAACAAATATAGTGGTTCAAACCAATTATGTTCATCTGTATCATTTAGAAATAGTATGAAAGAGAGGTTGGAAGTTGTAGAAGATGTAGTGCCTCGTTTGAGTTTTGGGTCGTTCTTCTTGTGTACCTCAAATTGTATTGGTCGGAGTTTTTTATTTCTGCTTTTAATAACCCTCTGAGATCTCTTTTTAATTATCTATAACAACTTAAAAGTTATCCTCAAAGGCCACATAAATGCATAGAATTTATTACAAATCTATGTATAATATAAATTTAGGTGATAAAAATTCAAAAAATCATCTATAGCATAGTGGTAATGGTGTTTCTTAATAACCCATAGGTCTTAAATTCAAATCTTCTTGAGAGCATTTTATTTTGCCAAATTATTTTTTAAATAATAATAATAATAATAATAATAATAATAATAATAATAATAATTAATCTTAAGCTATTGTAAATCTATTATAAAGTTAAAAGGTTTTGCTCAATAATAGTCAATCTTAATTTTGCAACTTTTGGTATTACACACAAAATATGGCATCAACATTTGGTATTATACATAGCATAATATCAACCTTTGACATTACACCATTAATTTTGCAACCAGTAATATTAAACACAATGATAAAATCAAACATTTAGTATTACCTAAGTAATTTAAAATCATTAAATTATAACTTTTGATATTACAAATAAAAGTAAAAAAAGATAAGCCAATCATTCACATTACAAACAAAAGATAAGTTCTAATTTAATGTATAATTTTTTATGTTCTACTATTTTCTCATTATAAGTCTTTCACTTTTTGCATATGTATTTCATTCACTATTAATCCAAAAAAAAAAGATAACCCAATTTGCAAGAAAAGAATGAACAATATAAGATTTTGCTCGAGAGGGTATTGCGGAAAAATAGTAGAAGTTAAATAGAACATATTACATACCAATATACCATACACAAAATAATATTATTCAGTTCGAGTTAAAATTTTATCGGTTTATTTTTATTCAATCTTTTTATATAATAATATTTAGATCTTAGTCAAAACATGTTATAATTACCTTATGATAACCAAAAATATATTTATTTTTCAAATAATAAACATAGTACATAAATTTGCCCCGTCCAACGGACGGGCTAAACATTCTAGTCACTATAAAAAAGAAGGTTTGATAGACAATGAATTGAAAATGATTATAGTATTTTAAAATAGGGGTTAGTTTGGAGCGTATGTGATGTACAAAATTTGAAGGAGTAGAGTTAATTTTATCTTTCTTCATGAAATGACATTTATATTCTTAATTAATTTCTTTGAAAGAGTTGCAAAAGTGAGAATGTGAGGGGATAGCACAAATTAACGGAAATTAACATTTACGAAGTATGAATCATTAATAAATAGTGGTCATCAATTTTGAGAGGTCGTTTGAGTCATTTTTTTGTGTGCAGTGTGCATTAGCGTTTTTATTTTGGATTTTGGTGTTGGGTATTTATATAAAATTCATAACAATAGTTTCAATTAGGCAAAGAGTAAAAAAAAGTTCACAAACATGATGATTCATAATAGTTGATTAAGCAGATTACAAGTATATTAAGACTTCAACCATCGAGAAAATTAACCATTTTGTTCATATATTATTTAATTTTATTTAAAATTGTAATGAATATTATATATATTAATATAATCATAAATGTTCATGATTAATGTAATTTTTTTGTTCATTTTTAAGGGTCATATTGAATATAATATATAATTCAATAGATTTACTCCGCAAATGAGAAAACTAATTTTTTTTATTTAAAATTATGGTTGCGATGTTTATATGAAAAATCAATAAAAATATATCATATGGATTTGAATCTTAAACTTTTTGGTTTCTACACAATCACCATTACTGTTGAATAAAAAATCTTTGATTTATTATGAAATGAAAACAAAATATGCAAAAAAAAACCCTAAATTTTGATGGCTTTTACATTTGTAAGCTTCCTATCTCATATAATACTATGGATTTACTTTACAAATGGAAAAAGTAAAATTTTTATATTAAATTATAGTTGCAAACGTTTATATGAAAAAATATTTGACAAATGATACAATATGGATTTAAATCTTGACCTTTTGGTTTATATAAAATCACCATGACCATTGAGTTAAATAAATATATCTTATTTAATATAAATTGAATACAAAATACACACAAAACATATTTCTCAATTGCCATGGTTTATTGTTCATTTTTAAGCTTTTTGAATCACATAATAAAATGAATTTACCTTGGTAATGGAAAAAGTATACTTTATTTTAAAATTATGGTTACAAGTATTTTTATGTGAAAAATGTGTATAAATGATACCATATGAGTTTGAATCATAATTTTAGTTTATACACAATTACCATAACCATTGAGTTAAAAAAATTAATGAGTAGATAAGTGTCATTGAAAAAATAAAAATAAACCAAAATAGTGCATCAAGGAGACTTGAACCAATGACCTTACACAAACACAATAAGAAACCTTAAAGACAGGCCAACAAGCAAATAAATTTCACATATGCATTTTCTCAAATCTTTACCTCATCCCAAACTATAAGATATATTAAGTTACAACAAACGAAAGAGCAACTAAAGATAGGCCTGTAACAACCCTTATTAATGCAAGAACAAAACTGACAGAATAAAAGCATAAAGCCGAACTTAAAAACCACATGCAATGTAGTAGAAACTTAAAAGCCGAACTTATGAGATGCATCCTCATGCTCATTGACTTTTATACAATGCATTTGAGATGGATATAACCCCTATATCAATTTTGATGTATTCTAACTAGATTCGGTTACCATTGTCACATAGCTGAATTTTAGTTTTCCTTGGGTCTTCTAGACAATGATAATATTGGACCTTATTCATAAACCCTCTTTATTTTATATTGGGGCAAGAATGTGTACATCATAGCCTCCCCAGATCCCGCCTGAGGCGGGTTAACACTGGATTGATGTTGTTGTTGTTGCAATGTAGAACTCAGATAAAGGAATGACATTCACATGAGCGTTTCAACCAAAACCTGGAGTGCAATTGAAGATCATAAGTTAAAGAACAAAGGGAATTGGGAGTACTATCCACATGAAAATATATGGTGAATTCAGATAAGTATGAATTAAATATATGGTGGATTCTCTAAACAGAGCAATTAGTAATATCCACATGAAGCCACGGACATGAGCATCTACTCCTCTATGACCTTTAATCCACAAGTTTGTACTTGCTAACAACATATTTTTACTCAATAAGCGCAATTGCTTTAAATAAAGAAGAAAATAACACATAATTGAACACTGAAAAGGGAAAACTATGAGTAAATGGTAAGCTCAACTGGTGATTGTTTTGCATAATTCATCATTTTGTTCACTTTGAAAAAGGCCAATTTCTAAGAGCAAAAATGAAATTCAGAAGGACAAGAAATCCTTTGCATCATTACCTAGCCAGCACTAGAAGCAGCTTCAA
Source organism: Fallopia convolvulus (assembly GCA_964016875.1). Classification (NCBI taxonomy): domain Eukaryota; kingdom Viridiplantae; phylum Streptophyta; class Magnoliopsida; order Caryophyllales; family Polygonaceae; genus Fallopia; species Fallopia convolvulus. Next base: position 2,095,854 of record OZ024718.1, on the reverse strand, counting down.
TCACTTTGTTCAGTACACTAGCCATGACGACGACTTAAAAGCCGTAGCTCTCTGGGCATGATGCCCTGGAAGCAAATTTGTAGAAGAAATCAAGCCTATTTTGGTCGTTGCCTGGCTTCAACGCGCATGCCATGTGTTGTAAGGCAACATGAGGATGGAATGCAAACAGTAATCGAAAGTTGACATTTTCCACCTGATCAAAAATAGGCTGCAAGAAATGGAGCAGGTCAGAATATGTTACAACTGCTCTAAACAAGAGCTTGATCACATAGATATTCGGAAGGGTCTTTAGAAACATATAACACATCACTTGAGCGAAAAATGTGCCCATATTTGAACCAGGATACTAAAGTCTGACACTAAATTTTCAAAGCGAAATCCAAAGCAACCAGAAAAGAAGAATGAAGGAATCTTGTGAAGCGTTATGAAGAACGGATGCTATTTCTGCAATAAAAGGTGCCTGCAACACTCAAGTTCCTGTAGTTCCATGAGTTTCACAAACAATGTAATTTGAATTTATTTTTTCCAAATACCACCAAATTGAATGCTGCATAATGAGGCAAGTTTTTTTTAAAGCCATGACAAATTGCAATACGAGAGATACAAGTAGTAGGTGGACAAACTCATAAATAGGGAAGATCATGGGGTATAACCCAAAAGAAGCTGTGCCATTGCCCCCAAGAGCTCAATACGCCGGACTGCATCTGCTACAATTTTGCCATCAGAATCACACACAGCCAAATTCAAACGTATATCACCATCATCCGCTGCCACCATTGTGTCCGTGTTGATGCGAACCACTCATCCAAAGCCAATCGTCATCACCATTTGCAACTCTATCTTAACAGTTCCGAATAGCCACACATACCAAGCCAGTTTATACCATCCTTTGTAAGAGCCCAAGCTCGTCCAGCTGACGAATCCCTTGAAATCATTGGTCATGAAATCAGAATTTGTTTACTTTGCCCTTAAGCTCGTGCTTCTTCTTTTCTGACTCACTGCAAAACGTCTAGACATGACAGGATTGTAGAACCTTCTCATATGCTCCGACAGTTTATGAATTCCATGGAGATTACCAAGCTCAGATAGTTGTTCAAGAAATACATCAAATGTCCGATAGGGCACTTTCGTTCCCCTCTTCACAACCTCTTCCAAAAGCACATACGCATCATCAGTTTTACCGCATCCAAAAAGCCCTTGTATCATTGTGCAATACGTATTAACATCTTGATTGCATCTTCTCACATCCATCTCATTCCAAGTTTCGAATGCTAAGTCAGGTTCACCCAATGCAAAGAACATCTCAATCAGCATATTGAAAGTATGCACACTTGGTTCAACACCAACCTCATCAATCATTCTCTTATAAAGCCTAAATGCTTCGTCTTTTCGCTTATTATCACAAAGAACCTTGAGAAAACAATTATACGTGACAATATCAGGAGGGTACCCTCTTTTGCCCATTTCATCCAGCATTCTGTAGGCTTCGTCAATCTTTTCAGCAGCGCACATTCCTTCAATTAAATCCTTATATGTTGTAACATCAGGAAGGCATCCATCATTCAACATGTCTTCCAACACTCTAAAGCCATCATCCATTCTATCGTTCTTCACTAGCGCCAAAACAATTATTGTGTACGTTCTTGCAGTTGGAGACGAAAGCGTTGAGCCTCGTTCCTTCATGAACTTGAAAAGCTCAAAAGCCTCAGCTATCATCCCCAATCTAGAGAACGTATCAATCGCCGTGTTATACACGAAATTGTCCGGCGTAAACCCCAAGCTGATCATTTCATCCAGCAATTTCATTCCTCTTGCTGGCTTTCTAACTCTACACCACCCAAAGAACAGTATATTGTAACTATTAGCATCAGGCTTAACTCTACTCTTCACCTTATTGAACATAGCCTCGGCGTGTTCAACTAAGCAACACTTACAGAAAGCATCAAGCAGGATATTGAAGGCATTGATCTCCGGCTGCGTCTTCACCCTTATCCTCTTCTTCTTGGTGAACTTCTGAACATGAGTCAAGTACTTCTCAGTGTACTGTCTCAGGATCTTTAGAAGAACCTCAACAGGGACAGACTTCTTGTCATTCCTTTTCATGTAATCCAGCATATCACACACAATTCTGAATTGCTTAACCTTGTACTTTGTACTGGATAAAATGTCAATCATCTCATTATACACCTGAGGTTCATGATGGTAGTTTTCCTGGCTTCCAGCCCACATGAAAAACCTAAACGCAATCTTCTCCTCATAGTGCAGCCTCAGGAGAATCTCGGCTACCAATTCAGTAGACAATGGAATTGAAGCTTGATCAAGAGCTTTCTCCATATCGGAGTCTCCAAAAGCATTCTCCATAAGAGTTTTGTAAACTCCATCGGCTTCGCTCATCAAAACCTCCTTTCTAACGACATCCTTTTGCTCTAGGTTGAGAATTTGATCAATGGAAATCTTCCCCGATGAACAACTTCGCAGAGAAAGATAGTGTACCGGGCATATCGTACTGATTCCAATTGAACACTTATCGAATCCATAGTAAGAGAAGTATCGACAACTAATTTGAATCGAAGAATTGAAGGAATAGGTATAGTTATTAGGAGAAGAAAGCAAGCTGAAACAATTCTGATGAATAATTCTAGATAATTGCTTGTAAAACCTAATACCAGAAGAAAACCTAAATCCCGACATGGGTCTTATGCCACTACCAGAGGTGGGAAGAGCGTAGCGGAAGTGGCGACCGGGAGAGAAGTGACGAATTCAGGTCCTGCTTCTATGGACAGGCGGACAGCTAATGATTATTTGGGCCCTGATTTAGGGCTAATGGGCTGGTATATGGGCTTTGTTTTAATACAATGGACGTCGCGCTTCTCATTAGCGCTTGGGTCAACATAACAATGACCCAATCACCGGCGAAGACAAGAAGAGTAAAGCGTACATACACTGGGCTCGTTTGGTATTGATATCTAAGGTGTGAGATATCGGATATCGGTATCGGTATGGATATGAGTGATATCTTTGATATACCAATTTCCTGGGGTATATGAAAATAACACTCTAATATCACTCTGATATCCTTCTAATATCAGCTGATATCGATATACTCTTATACCAAACAATAGATATCAGTTTGATATCGATATCAGGATATACCAAACACCAGATATGGATATCAGTCATATCCATACCCATATCTGATATCCTGATATAGATACCAAACGGGGCCTAAGATAACTCGATAAGTAAGTAGTAACAAAAGGTAAAAAAAAAGTAGTAACAAAAGGTACGTACGTGCCTTCGATCTTCCGATAATGTTTTACGAGTGGAGCTCTAGTTTCAGTGCTAGCACTCCCACCACTACTGCGAGAGCTACCACTACGAGAGCCACCATTGTGAGACACACGATGAGCATGTGATAGGTCACTAGCACCATCTGGTTGGGTGCTATAGGCAGGGACGGACGAAAGATCTACACTCTCGTCTGAGCTTATGGGCGTTTGTGGTTGAGTATGAATAAATTGCACATTTGAATGACCAACAAAGTTGGATGAGAAAATCATAGCAAAATTGTGTATTTGAAATACCAACAAAGTTGGACGAGGAGGACATAACAAATTGCGCATTTGGATTACCATCAAGGTTAGATAAAGAAGCCAACACAAATTACGCATTTGAATTACCCTAGAACTAGTTGCGACCCGGGCCTTGCCCGGGGCTTTTAAAAAAATTATAATATATTAATTTACATGTGATATATGTATTATAATTTATATAGTGAAAAAATAATAATACAAATACTGAAACTAATAATTGCATATATAAAATTTATTTTAATTATTATAATATATTTAATTATAAAAATATATTAAATAATATTTTATCATAAAAAATATTATTTACTCATAATATCAATTTCATAATCATAAAAATTTAATGATCGAATCAACCCGTAAATTTAACAACATGAATTTGCATTCGATCCTAACCCGAAATGACCAAACCAAAACTTGAGCGAACCAATCTGGTTAATTAATTTAACATTAAGTGATCAATAATTTTTATTTATTTATTTAGGGATCCGTAATCTAAAAAATCAACATACTTATATATAGAATATTTGAAAAGTTGTGATACTTTTAAATAGAAAATTAATATAAAAAATTTGAAAAGTTAATATAAAAATAAGTAATTAAAAATATTGTTCATATTAATTGAAACGTTGTCATATTTATGGATGGAAAATAAATATAAAAAGAATCCGTAACTAATTATATGGTGATTGAAATATTTAATTTTATATTTGAGAACAATACAACCGTCGATTCATGAACCGGACCCATTACTAGAGTGTTTCTCTTCAACCATGACAGATGGAGAACGCATAGCCCGTTGATTCCATGGGCTAGCATCCTATGGTGCAAATTCAATATCCCAAAATGTGCTTTCATCACTTGGATAGCGGGTCTAGGCCGATCCCCAACCAGAGCTAGGTTGGTCAAGCTCAATCTCATTACGGATGACTCGTGTGTGTTGTGCGGCAGCGGTCCTGAAACAATCCCGCATGTATGGTTCGAGTGCCCTTTCTCTAGGTCTGTCATTCGTAAAACGATGGTCTGGACTGGAGTTCACCATTATGTGCCCACGCTTGTTGAATGGCTTCAATGGTTTTCCCAAAGCAGTAGGAAGAACTCTATCATCTACAAGATCCGCCTCTCATGCTTCACAACAACTAGCTACTCTATTTGGGCCGCAAGGAATGCTAAATGCTTCAATGGTGAAATACAATCTCCTGATGACTGCGCCTTGAACTGCATCAACACCCTTAAATTGAGACTGAAAGGGAAGATCAAAGCTAAAACTAGGATTGAGAGAGGATGTATATCCAAGCTTGGAATTTAATTAATTAACCCTCTGAGTTAGCTCTCTTTGTGTTGTACTGAGTTGTGTAATCCTCTTGAAACGTGTTTTGCCTATTTTCTTTGCTAGGTTTTGATTCGTGTTTGTAATAGAATTCTCACTAACTTTTGTAAGTATCTCTTTGGAATAGATTTAACTTTTCCAAAAAAAAAAAAAGCTAGAGTGTTTCTTTTTTCTTTTTTGCTCTAGTGGGCCTGTCTTTAAACAGGCCCAAGTTCATTGAACTGATAAACAGCCCTATGAATAGAAAACCAGAACCAGAACCAGAGAGAATCAGGAGTTCAGGACGGAACGACGGACTCGGGAGAAAGAATTCGAATTCTTCACCTCCGGCGCCGGCAAATCTTCTCTGCCTCGTCAAAGTCTACAAATTCATCTCCAAAATTGATCGGTTTGAACTTGTCGTTCTTAATTGAATATAGTTTCCTAATGTCTTTATGTCAACACTGGTTCTTATTTCTCAATTGAGAAAGATCCAATATTTCACTTGTTCTTGCCGCCGGCGCCTGGCTGAGAACTCCCGGTCGGCGTTGGAGGCATCCGCCCCACCCGCCTCCGCCACTAGTGACTGACTGCTTACTAGCTAACTTTCCAATTTTTAAGGGAAAAGCTGTTTATAGAACCTCTGTGTAGTCTTACAATCAGTATTTACAGGCCCTAAATTCAATTCCGTGATTCAAGACAGATACAGATGAAATTTCAAATTGAAGACGTGACAGTGTACTTCCCCTATGATCATATATACCCAGAACAACATGCTTATATGGTGGAACTTAAGCGAGCCCTTGATGCCAAGGGCCATTGCCTCCTAGAGATGCCCACTGGCACTGGGAAAACAATTGCCCTCTTATCCCTTATCACCAGTTATGTTCTATCTAAACCTTCCAATCCCCTCAAGCTATTGTATTGTACTCGTACTGTCCATGAGATGGAGAAAACCCTAGCTGAGCTAAAAGTCCTTCATGAGTACCAAGTTAGCCATCTGGGACCATCTGCTCGTATGCTTGCGATTGGTCTCTCATCCCGCAAGAATCTCTGCATAAACCCTTCTGTTATTTCTGCTGAATCCAGAGACTCTGTGGATGCTGCGTGTCGAAAACGCACTGCAAGCTGGGTCCGAGCTCTTGCCGTTCAGAATCCAAACATGCCTTCCTGCTCGTTTTTTGAGGATTTCGATAGAGATGGGTCTGCGGCGGTCTTGCCTTCTGGAGTCTACACATTGCAGGATTTGAGAGCTTTTGGCAAGGAGAAAGGATGGTGTCCATATTTCTTAGCCCGGAACATGGTGAAGTATGCTAACGTTGTGGTATACAGCTATCAGTATTTGCTTGACCCAAAGGTTGCTGGCATTATATCAAAGGAGATGGAAAAGGAGTGTGTAGTGGTGTTTGATGAGGCGCATAATATTGATAATGTGTGCATTGAAGCACTAAGTGTGAGTATAAGGAGGCAAACACTTGATGGTGCTACCAGAAATATTAATAGGATGTCTCAAGAAATTGAAAGGTATGTGCAATTTTGTTTCAGATGCTCTGCTCTTTACTTTTCCCATCCTCTTCCTTTTTTTTTTCCTTTTTCAGATTTCATCAGTATATGTTTCAAATATGTTCACTATCTTTCTTTATCTACATTGGCATCGTTTTGAGAAGTAAAATATTCAAGTACGGACTGTGTGGGGTTCCGGATATCTATTATAGATTTTGTTGATTCCATCAATGTGAAAGTTGTTATGCTTTTATGATCATATGTCCATATTGACGTATTTGTGCCATTTTTAAATATGTTTTGCACAACAATCTCTGAGATGTTTTCCTCTATAGAATAATTTGTCTGCTCCCCCCTTCTCTAGTTGATTATATTTATCTTGCATTATCAAATTTCTTCACTTCCTATCAATCCTAGATTTGTTTGGCTCAAAGCTATTTTTTATTGTGCTCAGTAGCTTGCCCTTTTCTGTGAATTGAGCTAGTGAAGACTTTCTTTGTCCGTGACTTGTTTATTCCTCTGAACATAGCAATGATATCATTTTAGTGTATCAACAAAAATGTCGTCTTCTAGATGTTGATTGATTTGGTTTCTTCCTTTAAATAATTGCTTGATGAGTGATAACTATTATGCAGTTTCTAAATCATTTGCTCTGGTAGGAAGGTTGAAGGCCACTGATGCTGGTAGACTGCGCGCTGAATACAATCGGCTTGTTGAAGGGTTGGCGCTACGGGGAAATTTGCCAAGTATGTTAAGCAATTCCTTTGGTTTATAATTTACTACTACATGGAACTATCCATGTGGCTCATTGAACATTATAATCCCGTTTCCTTGAATGCCTGAAACTATCCAGTAGTAAGCTTCATTGAGAAGGTTCTGAGCTGTTTGAATGAATGTTTCAGTTTCGGATACTTGGCTTGCCAACCCTGCATTGCCTGATGATATTTTGAAAGAAGCTGTACCTGGAAATGTTCGTCGAGCAGAACATTTTTTGTCATTGTTGAATAGATTGATCCACTATCTCAGAGATCGTCTTGAGACTGAAAATGTCGAGAAGGACTCTCCTGTGTCTTTTGTTGCTTCTATCAATAAGCAAGCTGGAATTGACCAGAAGATTTTGAGATTTTGTTATGATCGACTACAATCATTGATGTTGACCATAGAAATAACTGATACAGATGAGTTTCTGCATATTCAAACAATTTGTGATTTTGCAACACTTTTGGGAACATATACTCGGGGATTTTCTATTATTATTGAGCCTTATGATGAGAGAATGCCTCACATTCCTGATCCAGTATTACAGGTTAGTAGTCTAATATTTAAGTCCTATCTTCTTTCGCTACAATTTTCTTTTCCTTTTTGATATCAATTCTTTCAATCATGGATTCTTATAGACTTATATCCAAGTCTGATAAGCTCTTGATCTTATAAGCATTGTTATGCGCCTCAGCCTTTTGACATGTCAAAACGATGTTATCATCAATGCTCTGCCGTGTATGACTTGTTACTGTATATTTACTATGTAACCTCTTTGTAGCAATTTCAAGTTTTTTTGGTTTTCTGCAATTCTTCATGTTTTATGAAACATTTTTTTTTGCTTTCAACTTTGCGTTTCAGCTTACTTGTCATGATGCATCTCTTGCAATCAAGCCTGTTTTTGAACGGTTTCAAACAGTTATCATCACATCCGGAACCCTGAGCCCAATTGATCTTTATCCACGGCTTCTCAATTTTAATCCAGTAGTCAGTAGAAGCTTTACCATGTCCTTGACCAGAAACTGCATATGCCCTATGGTCCTTACTCGTGGGAGGTGAGGCTTTTGACAAAATATTGTCCTCTTTCTGATTAACATGTTTGATTTAATCTGTTTCCTTATAATGCTAATCATTTTGGTCTTGTTGTTTCAGTGATCAACTTCCTGTTAGTACAAGGTTTGACATGCGAAGTGATCCTGGTGTTGCTCGGAATTATGGAAGACTGTTGCTAGAAATGGTTTCTATTGTCCCAGATGGGATTGTATGTTTCTTTGTTAGTTACTCATACATGGATTCCATTGTCAATACTTGGAATGAAACTGGTATATTAAAGGTACTGATAAATTCATAATTTTGAGCTCTGTTATATTAGCATTTCTTTTCTTTCTTGTTGCATAAGCTAATTACGTGTTTAATTGGTGTCTCAACAAATGTTTGTGCCGATTCCATTGTTCACTTTGTTTTTCATCTTTAAGCTGCTATTGTATTCTCCTTGCCAAACTTCTGACAGTACCTCTGCCCATGTGTGTATCGCTTTGCAGGATATAATGCAGCATAAACTTGTATTCTTTGAAACACAAGATGTGGTGGAAACTACATTGGCCCTGGACAATTTTCGGCGGGCCTGTGATTGTGGCAGAGGTGCTGTATTTTTCTCCGTTGCAAGGTATTATTACCTTCATGGGGAATCTGATGCAAAAAAGCTGCTTAGCTGCTTTGCATAATTTATTTCTGAATTTATTTGTGGCTGTTCTATCTGAGTTTGTTAAGAAACAAAGTCCACTGGAACTGAGGTTCAAGGGGTGTAAACTTGATATGTTAAGGAGTTATCAATCTGTTTGTTTAAGATTAAAGTGTTTGCTGGTTTGAAAATAAATTTCCGATTTTGATCATCATCAATATACATCATTTCATGAACTGAAGATATACAACGAAGAGCCTTAATTATAGAGCTAATGATGTTGAAAATTTGATCATGATATATTCACTTATGTAGGGGAAAGGTGGCTGAAGGTATAGATTTTGATCGGCATTATGGAAGACTTGTGATCATGTTTGGTATTCCTTTCCAGTATACATTAAGCAGGTACATTCATTTGCAATTGTGCTATTATGGTTCATTTAATTGCTTTCTCTTGGATATTTTGATCCTGCAAGTGGCACGTAATTCTGACTTCTGGTTGTTTACTCACAGAATATTGCGTGCAAGATTGGAGTATTTAAGAGAGACTTTTCAGATACAGGAAGGAGATTTTCTGACATTCGATGCATTGGTACTGATCCTTGGTCTCGTTTGTCGTCATTGTTGTTTTTGTCTTTCGGCCAACTTTAGTGGTTATAACATAAATTACTATAATTGCCAGAGGCAAGCTGCACAATGTGTTGGACGTGTTATCCGTTCAAAAGCAGACTATGGAATGATGATCTTTGCTGACAAGAGGTATGTATTTGCCTTGGGTAATTAGAATGTGATGACAGCTTTGTTTTATATTTCAGCATCACTTTAGAATTGAAGATTATGAAAATAGTATGTAATTATATAAATTTGCCAAATTGCTCATCTCTACAAATCCAATTCCTTACGCATATTGTACAAAACTTATGAGGTTACTATGAAGTTTGTATCTGGTTTCAAGTAATTTTTATTCTATCATTCTATTCAATTTTGAACATTTGCTTGTATCCCTTATTCACATAAACCATCAAGCCGGCATGCTCTTGTATACGCATCTTACAAAGCACAATCATTTCAGTGTTTGAAAGTCGCTTCCTTTTTATAGGTATAGCCGGCATGACAAACGCTCCAAATTGCCTGGATGGATTCTCTCCCATCTCAGAGACGCTCACCTTAACTTGAGCACGGATATGGCAACACATATAGCACGAGAGGTTTGTCCGTCACTTGTTTGTCTAATTCTATAATCATGGATATAAAAACCATTTTGTCCCAAGTGCACATCCATCATTCATCACAAGCCAACCAATATTCATTCGGCACATCATTTTTATTTATAATTGCATTGAAAACTTTTATAATGACTTACATCAACATCATCGTCCCCGTATAGTCCCACAAAAACAGGATCTGGGGGGTCAAGATGAAGATGTGCCCGATAGGCCCAAGGAAAGGAAAACTGAAATTTAGATATATGGCAATAATAATTAAATTTATAATGACTTGATATATACTAAAAACATCATTGTTACTTATACTGTCTTTATAATGCCAATTGTGTTTTGTCATAGATGAGAGTATTTCATATAGATCATATTATTAATTTAGTGGTGCCCCGTCTTGACCCCCTTAGATTCCACTTGAACGGGACTATATTGCGCGATGATGTTGATGTTGTTCATGGTATTAATTTATAATGCTTGTATAAGTAAAAGACTCGTAAAATGTGTGCAAGGAGCTACTAAACATGTTCAGGTACCTATCTCACATTTTCCACCTTGTGCAGTTCATGAGAAAGATGGCCCAACCATATGATAAGACAGGCGGTTCTGGTCAGAAGACCTTGTTGTCCCAGGAAGACATTGAGGAGATGAACAATGGCGCAACTGATATGTTGTTTTAAGAATTCAAACTTTGATTCGAGAGCGGCCTGTAACTACAGGCTACATTTTTCCTCCACAGGAAAGGCATAATTTTTCAAGTGACTGAGAGGCAATGTGGGGGCGTTAACGCTGAAGAACAGTGGTCAGATTTGTATGAGAATACGGCGAATTAGCTTAACTAGTTATAATGATTTATCTTAGGCAAGTGCAAGTTTGAGCTTCTGAGATTTATGTAGAATATGAAGATTGTAGTTCACCAGCATAATCTTTGTAGTTGGTCTCTTTTGCTGTATGCTGAATGATTTTTACCTGATAGTAGAAAGGATTGGATGAGAATATATTTTTATAGTATTGATGGTTTAAAGGATTGGACTTTGGAAGAGTATTTTTGCACGGTTTTTGGTTGAATTTTGTATCCTAATTACCAAGGTTATCAGAATCCCGATCTGATTCTATGATTCTAACGATCCTACGATCCATAACACGTAAAACGATCCGCGATCCTAAGTAGGATCTTAATGGAGTAAGATCTTACATGATTTAGAATACAATCTCGATCCGATCCCGACGATTATAACGATCCTAAAAACGATTCTTATGATCTTATAAAATGACAATTATGACTATATATTATTAATAATTTCAAGGTTAACCTCTCATTTCCATTAAAATAGTTGACTAGTCCATCTCACATTCCCACAACATTTTTAATAATCAAATTAATAATGTTTATCATTTTCTTACTTCATATATAACAAAATATACAATATAAAAGGTTATCCTCGCATACTTTTAGTTATAATGTAGGATCTTACGATTCAGTAATCCGATCTTACGATCCGATCCAAAAAAACCCCAACGATCTGACCTAGGATCCCAATCGTGATAACCTTGCTAATTACCTTATTTCTAGTTATAATGTAGGATCAAGATTCTGTAGAGATGAAAAAAAAATGTCTATCGTTTTTTTTATTTTTTTGGTTGAAGGGGGTCTAAAAGCCCTGGAATTAGACCTGTCAAAATATGACCCGAACCGAAAAACCGACCCGACCCGTCCGAAATTTTTTGGGTCATAACCTGAAAAAATTAACCCGAAACCCGATTTTAACCGAACCCGATGACCCGAAAAATTTCTGGGTCAAACCCGACCGGGTTTGGTTCAACCCGTTGGGTCAAACTAAAAAGCGAGAATGGTGAAAAAAAATTCACACCAAGTCAAGTTTGGTTGCAGTCTCATTCCTTCCTCTAATCAATAGTTGGACTTGACTCCAATCGATTGCTTGAAAAACTAATTTTCTAGATTATTAACATTAAACAAACCAATTAGTTGAAGATGTTATAAGTTAATATCTCCGAAAAAGTTGTATATATACTTCTCAAGGTTTTGGCAAACGATTAATAGTAACCAATTAAAATTATTAATAGTCAATGGATTAAAGATGCTCTAGGTTACATAAATGATTATGACTTTATCAAAGCTGAAATATATAAAAAAAAATGGGGGAATACCATACTTTTTAATAATACGTGGATTGTAAGTTTTCCTATTCTGAATTGATATATGTTTCCTAGTATATGCATACAAGAATTCTATGAGGTCATGTGTTATTTTTTCTTCATAATCAATTTTGAATCTCTAACGATTTGAACTTTGAGGTCAATCATTTCTTGTTGAAATTCTTCTGCCACCAAGCATCATGAATGTGAAATTGGGACTTTTCATTGTGCTGATTCACCCCCTTAGTCTAACACATGATTGGTTACAAAAATGTTCCTTTTTTTTAGCCAATACAAAAATGTTCCTAAAATAGTGAGATACCACTTTATGATTAAATATTAATATTAATGAATACAAAATTTGAGCGTCTTGTATCCAAAATCCATATCCTTATATTTAGGCTCAAGTTAGATTATACTATAACTTTTTAGGTAAATAAGCGAGAATGAAAAAAAATTAACTAAAAAATAACAAATAAACTGTTAAAATAAATAGGAAAACCCAGGTTATTTAACCCGTTGATCGACCCGAACCCGCAACAAACCCGTAGTGACCCGACCTGTTTGAACCCGATAAATTTGTGACCCGAAATGACCCGACCTGAAATTAACCCGAACCCGACATACCGAAACCCGAACCCGACCCGTCCGACCCGATTGACAGGTCTACCTGGAATGCATAAAACATGAATAAAACAAAGGGCTACAACGAGATCACTCGGGGGTAGTCCGACGACCCCTTACATCGTTCAAAAGCAACGAATACAAACCATCAGGCGGCTCATCTAAAATACAAAGACCAAGAGGAAAGGAAAACACATGGGAGGATTTAAAACTAAGAAATGAAATTAATATGTTTTGTTTTTTAATTATCCATGCTCGGATTATTAGGTAGAGTTCCCGAGAATTTTAAGTGCTCGTAAGTTCGGGCTAATTGTTAAGGCCAAGTTTGGTTCGAGGCAAGTGGATGGGAGGCTAGGAAATCGGAGTTCATTTATACACTTGATATAGTTTTTCTTGCTCAATCTTACACTTCCCTTTTTTTTCCTCTACAAGTTATTCCCTCCGTCTAAGTCTATTTGGCTTCTAGACTCAATTAATTATCTAATTCTATTTGACCTTCGAGCTATTTTGTCCAAAAAATTCCACTTTTACCCTCAATTAACTTAATTGATTGAAATAAAGAAATAGGAGAATTAATAATGTGTATTGATAATTTAATATGAGTATTTTAGTAAAAATAGTGTTTGTCTTAATATTTGTGTAAAATGCTTAAATAACAAATAGACTAAACGGATGGAGTATTCCGGAAAAAAAGAGACAATTACACCAACTACTTTTGACGTTTCATGCAAATCTCTCAATATTAAACACATAACATCCATGCACTAACATATTCATTCAACTCGATTGGCTTATTAAAAATTACTACCACCATTGTTCAACGACATACTAATAAGTTACATGAGATAGTACAAAAATTATAGAGGGGCAAAATTACAACGAGTTGTGAAACAGAAAATTGTGTTTGCTAATAACACAACTTCGAGATCCTATATGTTCAAGGATCGCATTTTCTAACATAATAATTTATCTTGGGGTAATTTATACTCTTTGCACCATTTCTTTTCAGGCTGAAAAGCTCTCCATAGAAATTCTGATCTGAGCTTGCCTTTTTTTTTAAATTTTTTTTTCTTTGAATAAATATGACTACCAAACATCACGCAGGTACCTACCACTCATCTGCAAGTGTTTAACCATGCTCTCGGTTTTGGAGCTGTCCATAGAGCCCTGCAAAAACAGATCAATAGCGTTCAATAGGGCTGAGCAAACGGATATATCCGATCCGGTATACCGGATATCCGGTAATTTGCCGATCCGAAAATTTCGTTCATCAAATCATTCACTTCAAAAAAAATTCCGAAACTTCTAGAATAGAAAATGCACAATTTAAGTACATATTTATAACTATGTATTAAAGTTATACCTTTCAAGCTACCATATTGATTTTGGACTCATTTTATATTTTAAAAAATTAATTTTTACTAATATTACTTTAGTTTTTTCAATAAAATTATTTTCTATTTATTTATTTCAAAAAAAAATTAAAAGTTGAATTTTAATTAAAAATAATGAAAATACATTATCTTTATCTTTATGTAAAAAATAATGGAAATACATTATCTATTTAAAAAAAATAGCATGATCATACCTATATATACTAAATTTGACATTGTATTTTTTATATATTAATATCCTATTTATAACATGTATAATGATTTTAAAATCCAAGTCCGTTGGCAAGCCCACAGAGTTTCACGAAAAAAAAATGACATTCAAAATAATCATGCTACCCTTTTTTAGGTGAGAATCTTTGGCAAGCCAAAAAAGTTGGTAGTTTGTAAGAGAGTAGAGAGATGTCATTTTCAACTTAGTAGTAGGTAAGAAAATGCACAAAAATAAATTGCCTTCTTTTCAGCCTCAAATGTAATTATAAATTCATAGATTAGTTGACTAAATCATACCTGTTCTTGAACTATAGTGTGAAGAGCTCGGTGCACATCCCTGGCCATTCCTTTGGCATCACCACAGACGTACACGTAACCGCCTTGTGATATCATGTTCCAGATATCTAAGGCCTATGTCATCCAAACCAGATTGCAAATAATTTAATGGCTGATTAAGCATTAAACATATTTGAGAAATAATACTTGAGGATGAGTGAGAGATCAGAGATGGTCACATACTTTGTCCATCATCTTGTGCTGCACATATTCCTTTCTTGGCCCTTCGCGTGAGAATGCGAGAACTAGTTCAGAGAGGGCACCGGCTTCAACAAAGTTTCTCAATTCATCTTCATAGATATAGTCCTATGGAAAGATGTTTCTATTTGTTAACTTTTTTGAAGAATAAAGTAATAAATCAAGATGTTTACTATGATAATTTACCATAGACCGGTTTCTACAACCAAAGAATAAGATGGCAGGGCCTAGTGTAGCTCCATCTTCTTTCAGAGCAAATCTCTCCTGAATAGAGAATATACATTGAAGTGGTTTAGAGAGGCATTATACCATAAACACTAGAAGATTCAAATGGAATGAAAAATGAAAGTGGTCAGACCTGCAAGAAACCTCTGAATGGAGCTAATCCAGTGCCCGGACCAATCATGATAATAGGGACTGATGTATCTGCTGGTAATTTGAAGTTGGATTGTCTCACAAAAATTGGAGCCCAACTACAGTTGGAGCTTTCTTCTAATGGCTCAGCATTCTGAACAGAATCCAGATAAAATAAGTGAATTAGTAGGATTACTTCAGAGCAAGATCAATTCCTTGAAATAAACAGTGCAGTTTCAAAGAATAGTAGTGTTAAATTTTATTACCTTCATCCAAGTTGAACATATTCCTTTGTGAATTCGTCCGGTTGGAGTTTTATCGTTCACAAGTGCACAGGTAACATGAATTCGTGATGGTGCTACTCTGTATTTATAACAATAAGAATCAGGAAACAAGATTTCATCAGCTTTACCAAAGCAAGAAGGAATTTAACAAGTTCACCATAATTTTAACAATTGCAAGAAAATATTTAAAAAAATTATAAAAACAGATCAATATTTACCGTGGGGAGGATGATATTGAATAGTATCTAGGCTGCAAACGCGGGGCAATTGCAGCAAAGAAAACTCCAAGTGAGGGCTTGGCTGACGGGAATTCAGCCATTACTTCAAGAAGACTCCTTTGACTTGCAACTATCCACTGTGCATATTCATCCTGCAAAGACAAATAGAAATCCATGATAAAAGGGACTAAAATACTTGTGTCAAAGATTCTAGCATGTAAATTTAAATACCTTCCCAGCTGGAGATGCAAGATATCTCAACCGGTCAGCTTCACTTGGATCAGAAGCATGAGCTGCTAAAGCAAGCAATGCAGACTGAAAAAAAATACACATTAAGCAAAAATAAATAACTATATGATTTATAATACTTGACAAGCAATGTATAACTGAAAAAAAGGTTAACCTTCTTTGGAGAATTTAAAAGATCAGCATATCTAGTTAGAGCCATTTTTAGAGTACAAGGTGGGAAAGGAGGAAGGAGTGAACCACCACCAGCGGATGTGCCATCCTCATTATCCGTATGAAGGGAGAAAGGAGTATCTGGGGAGAGACCTAATAATCTTAAACCTTCCTCTACAGTTTCAGCCAAATTTTCACAGTAAACACCAACATGGTCTCCTGTTTCATATCTAAACAGAAACCAAACAAAAATCTATCATTTTCTAATCAAGCAACAAAAAAAGTTTCTATCACTTCTTAAGCATGAAGACTTACTTGAGCCCAGTGCCTGAAACGTCGAATTCCAAATGGGTGCACGAGCGATCAGAAGCAGGGGTATGAAGTTCCTTCTTCACAGCCACATTGGACCTTCAAAGAAAGGCACTCAAGATTACAATAAGAATAAGCAAAAAAAGGCGAATTGTTTGGATTTCCTTACGAGTTTTTAGCAAATTACCTGCACGGGTGTTGAGCATCAAAAACAGCATGACCATTAGCATTAGCCCAGCCTTTATCATCAACTGCATCTGCATCATCATGTACCACAACACGGTACTCTGGAATAGCAGCGGTGTAAGGCGTAGTAGCTTTTGTGCCATCTTCATCAAGAAGAACCTGATCCAACTCAGGCCATACCAATTCTTTCCTGTAATTGAATCAGAAATCAAGCAAAGATCATTTCAAGATTATTGTTGAGTACCAGATTGAACTATTTGTAAAATTTATGACAAATCAAGAAGATTTCATTTACCAAGCAGAAAAGTCATCTTCAATGCACTGATCATCATCCCCCAAACCAACTGGGACTAGGCGCTTGCCACCTACAAATTAATTTTTAAGTCAGTCTTCTAAACACATAATGTGAACCATTCAAATTCTGATTTCTAATGTGAATTTGAAATTCTTGTTAGGTTGCTGCTGATTCCAGTCTTTGGTTAAAAACCTAGAAGTACTGTAAACATCAATTTCAAACGCGAAATAATATATACGAATAAAAGGGAGAATATATCGACCTTGCTCAGCTAGAATTTCGTCCACAACCTTTGCAATCTGTTGCAAATAAAAGTATATACAAAATCAGTCTAAATAATAAAAAAAACTTCTGTGTAGCAAAGCATTGTGCAATTCTTTATTATTATTTTGTTGTGCATGCAGTTCTCAATTGTTATTTTTATACAAAAGTATAACAAACCTTATTGAAATGTTCATATTGCCTGTTGCCAAGACCAAACACTCCATACTGGAGATTCTTAAGCCACTCACCTCTCTCGTTGCCCTGCAATAATTACACACCTCAAATGAATCCAACAAGCGATGATGATGATGATATATACATACTTGCTTAAATCACAAAATGATCAATGCAAGTATTCAATTGAGTTGCAAATATAGTTCCCTAGCTAAATCAAGCAAATTGAAGATACAAATTACTTATATAGCTAGAAAGGAGTAATCACCTCTGCAAACCACTTGTAGAATCTAGCGGCATTATCAGTAGGCTCCCCATCTCCATACCTGCATCACCACGATATATCAACCACAAATCAGATTCTAAATCCATTTCTAAACTTTTTTTGGGTGGTCTTTTTCATAGATTGGATAAACACAATACATACGTAGCCAAAAAGAAGAAAGCAAAATCCTCTTTTTTCAGTTTCTCTTCGTACAAATCATCATCATCGGCGTATTCCTCCTGTGAACAATCAACACCAAATCAGGGAAATTCCAATAAAAGATTCACAAAATCTGAACTCAAATTAGACAATCAGAATCAATTTACACAATCGGCAGAAAGAAATGAAAAAGTATGCTTACCAAATCAACAGCTTTAAACGTCGCTTTCTCATATCTCGCTTTCGCTTCTTCTACAAACGCCTACCAACCACCAATTCAAAAACTCAATCAACTGAAAACTTCAAAAACAAATCACCACAAAAAACAGGAATTTCATATTTCCGCGGAAATCAAAACAAATAAATTCAAAAACCTTGGCAAAACCCTCGGCGGTGCCAGTCTGAGTCCCGAAGAACACCGTGACCTTCTTCTTTCCGTCATCCACCTCCTCCTCCTCTATCTCCCTAACAACCACAGCCTTAGGAACTTCCGCCGCCGTCGGCGTCCCCGATCGGCGCCAGAGAAGCAAAACCGCGCAACCGACGAGCACCGCGATCGAAGTCGCAATCACCATAACCACGTTGCGATTTCCAGCCGGAGAGTCCTCGAGCCACTCGAAGTTTCCGTTGAGGAGCGCGCTCATCAGATCTAGCGGCGAAAGCTTCACTGAGCTCGGTACATCCATGATCGAATCGCGAATTTTCCGATTAGCGAAAGGATTTGAGATACGAATTTGAAATCGAGATGAACGGAGATTGCGAAGTGAGAAAGAGAAGGACAAGGAGTCTCTGTGTGTGGGGGGAATTGGTGGTGTTGGTGGAAGCGAAGAGACTCCTGAGGAGAGAAAGTGAAAGGGGGGAGATTATATTGGGAATGGGCGGGTAGATTGACGAGAGAGACAACCGCCCACCAACCACTAACCAAGTTATATTACCTAACTCCAGCTAACCATGGTTAATCGGCCACGAATTCGTTGTACCGTTTTATTGCGTCATATTTATTAGTTATTTAATAAATGAAAGATTTTCAAACAAAAATTCACTCACTTATTATGACTTTTTTACTCTCATAAAAATTGTTCATTTTAATATTTTTAATAAGGAAAGAAATTAAGAGATCACCTACGAATAAACCTGTCAATCGGGTTTAAGTATGAGGATTTATTTGATAATATTAACATTTTAACTTCAAATCTCATTTTACAAATATAAGCCCATCTTTGTTCAATTAATACTAAAATATTTCTAAAAATAACACATTTATTTAAACTCTTATTATATTTATATTTTCAGAGTGGATTAAAATAATGAACATAACTCATTTAAAACACATTGAAAATAAAAATTAATTGATTAGATATTAAAATATTAAAATTTCTCCAATCTATTTTAAACTTCTCTCAAAAATTAAAAAAAAAACCTCTTATATTTTGAAAGAAAAAATATATATATATAAAATACCAAGTTTTAGGTAATTTATCTTAAAAACCGGCATTTTTTTAAATTAATTTAACAATATTGGTCACAGGCTTGAACAACTGAGGACAATTAATACCGATTTTACCTTTTGATTTCAAGTTTCAAGGTCCATGTATTGGCGATTTTGGTACCCAATTCATGAACCGGAATTTTTGGTAAGCAATAAATTCGGTAAAGATTATGAGTGTATGACTTTAATATTCCTTTTATTCTAAAAAAATCTGTTTGTATTTAATTTTAATAAAAAAACTATAAAATTTATTTAGGGTTACTTTATCACATAAATGTGGCTCCAAGGGTGTGTGGTGAGTAACGAATTATTTGTCATCATAATATATTAGCAAAAAGTGATAGACCACAAATTGTTTGTCATTTTTTTTTGGTTACGTGTTTGATTATAACAACAATATTGAGTCAATATAGTTATGTTGCAACGGAATCTAAGGGATCAACAATCCACGAAATAGTTATAAAATTATTAGTAATTGTAACGGTTGATATAGTTGGTTGAAAGTAACAATCTAATGAAAATAAAATGTTATTGTGTTTTTATTGATGTAGTTTTTAGCTTTAACTTATACTTATAAAAATGACTAAATATTATATATAATTTATTAAAAAAACCATGATATTTTTTTTGTTGATACATATATAAGAGAAATCTCAAATCTAGTCTAAATTTTAAAAACTTTCTAGAATAGTATTGTTTAAAATAAAATTTTATAAACTTAACGCTAGCATTTTAGGCTTGATAAACACGACTTTATTTTCTTCTCCTTATGTTATCTCTACCGAAATTCCTAATTGGGCGATAAACATTTCTTCTAAAAATGTATATTATTGTCGGTCTCGTTTCGTCTCGTAATTAGATGTTTCACCATTTGAGTTATGAGTTCCAACATCTTGAGACATGTTTACAATACAATTTGAGTTCCTTATTATCCAAGGCAATTTTGTACATTTCATGTAATTAGTTTAAAGACGTCATATTTGACTAAACAATTTTTTGTGAACGTTTAGACCAAAAACAGTCCATGCATGGACACGTCATAGTATATGTATTTTTTTTTTAATACGGTAAGAATTCGGATTACCAAACAGGCTTGGTAATCCGAGAGGACGTCATAAAATGGCAGCCGAAAAATAGCTAAGAGAGTAAAAAAACAAACAGGACTAGCTAAGAAAGGTACAAAATTCCGAAAAATAAGAACTAAGACGAGTTTTAGATCGGGATGAGTAAAGCACTATAAGAATAGCGTCGCAGACAACAGGTTGACCCCTCCTGGACGTGCGAAACGGACTACTGACGTTCCCTCCACCGAGATGGAGGGAACGTGAATGCTACAAGTATTTCACATATTTTGGGCAACAAATTAATGTGACGATATTTGTTGCCAAGGGCAATTTTCCTCATTCGTGCTATTTCATTTCATTATTATTTTTTTGATTTTTCTATAATGTTTCTTAAAGGTATATTATAGGCATTTTTTATTAGATTTAATAGTTTAGAATTTCTTAATTGTTTATTTTTTTTAGAATTTAGTTTCTAAATTAAATATCGTCTTAAGGACATAAAACCGATTTTTTATTACTAGGAAAGTGATACAAACACGTAGACTAAGGCCTTGTTTGTCAAAACTAGTGGTAGAAGATAGTTGTAGCAGTTAAAATTAGCGGTCAAATAAAAATAAAATGTTAATGCTTATTTGATTGATGTAGCTTTTGGTTTAGTTTATAGTTATAACTAACGAAATAGGACATGATTTATTTTTAAAAAAAACAATTATATTCCTTTTTGGTTAATGGTAGAAACACTGGTTCAAATTTTAAAAGCTTTCTAGAGTAACTGTTAAAAATCAAGCTTTTAAACACTAGAAATAGCTCTACCGTTGATTATACTAAACACCTTAATAGATTTAAAATGAAATTTCAAAAGTCAAACACTAGCGTTTTGTTATTGGTAAACAAGTTTTATTTTGAGTTCATACTGTTTTTGAGATGATGGATCACATACTATTTCATACTGTTTTTGAGATGATGGATCCCCATACTATATCATACATAATTATACAAAGTCTGTGACATGATATTTGTCAAATGAATTATGCTAATTAAAGAAAATTAAGGTCAAACTCAAACACATATAAATGCCGTATTGGCTCCAAATGACCAATGTCTGGTCGGTCAAATGTATGTATAATTAGGTCATAGAAGAATTATGGCAGAATACATCAACAGACCCCTGTACTTACACTTTTTTTCTATTGGATCTCTGTACTAAAAAATGTTTAAACAGACTCTTGTACTGCCCCCAATTTTGCCTATTAAACACTTTCAATCTTATTCTCCTTCCAGTGTATATCATGCACCTTATGTGTCCTGTTATTTTGCCAAATAAGTCAAAATGGTCAAATACATACATGTTATTTTGGCAAAATACGTACATGTTACATAAGGCGCGTGAAGACTTGAAAGTGTTTAATAGGCAAAATAACATGTACGTATTTGACCATTTTGGCAAAATAACATGACACATAAGGCGTGTGATGTACACTGGAAGGAGAATAAGATTGAAAGTGTTCAATAGGCAAAATTGGGGGCAGTACAGGGGTCTTTTTGAACATTTTTTTGTATGAATCCATCAATGAAATCTTACTCGATAAGGATTGTTTTTTTGATAGTTAGTAGAGCTGTCAAAAACTGACCTAACCCGTTAACCCGGCCCGACCCTCCTGATAATTTTAGGGTCAAGGTCCGAAAATTTGAACCCAAAACCCGAAATAAACCGAACCCGATAGAACTCAAAACTCGTTGGGTTGACCGATTTAGTATATTTATAGAATTTTTTAAATTTATTTTAAAACTTATAATATATTTTATTATTAAAATAAATGAAAATATATTACAATTAAATATTATTATTTAATTAAAAATTGATTTTAATAATCATAAGAAAAAATGATATTTTAGACCCGTTGGTCAACCCGACCCGACCGAAAACCCGCTACAACCCGAACCGATTGACCCGTGACCCATAACGAACCGAAACCCGATTTAACCCGAACCCGAAATGACCGAACCCGAACCCACACGACCCGACCCAATTGACAGGTCTAATAGTTAGTGTCAAAGAAGTAATACATCATCTCGCCATCCATTAATGAAATTGTACTCGATAAAGACGTTTTTTTTTACTATAAAGTCAGATACTCATGAATTATAAAATGAAATTCTAAGAAGTGAATGGCTTAAGAAATTGGAAACATCTCATTCACTAGAGAAATGCATGTCTTGTGTCTAGTTTACATAGAAATTTGAAAAGTCCCCTCACATTTGATTTGAATTATCTTCAAACTCTCAAGGGGAAACAAAAACATAACCATCAAAATCACTTTGATTACTTTCATGTTCTCTACTTTGCTTTTGATAAGCTAGCAACTCGATTTCTGACTCGATTCGTAAACGGGCCAAGCAATTTTTTGGTTTAAAAGATAAAAGTTGAGCTTGAACACAAGAAAACTCGACATGTTTATTCATGAGCAAGCACAGTCGTATATTTGCGAGCAAATTCGATATATAATCACAAACAAGCTCCACTATAATATATATGTAAACTACATAGTTTTATGTAAAATTACGTATGCTTGTTGGAGTCGAGAATCGACAATGAACTATCTATGTATAATTTTTAATTTCATTTGACTGTATAGATGATCAGGTAAATGAGTTATCTACAAACGTGTCTCACAAACAAACTAAACAAGGGGCGAGTTGAGCTTGAACTTGGTGAGCCTTTAAATGAACCGAGCTTGAACTAAGCTCGAGCTCAACCTAGAGAAAACCTAATATTGGCCGACAGAGCCTAAGCAATTCAAAGCTTAGTTCGGCTCGACTCAATCACAAACCTAGTAAAGTCCAAAATCCACATATACACAACAAGCTAGTGAGGGTTTTCTCAAGTATGGTACTAAAGGTATATAAGAGAGACCAACATATATAGTACTTAGGCTTGTGGTTGTGGATAAGGAAGGCCATGGATTGGCATTGACAACTACTATCAACGGCAATGAAACGGATAAAGGCGTTGGGATAAGCTTTCTTGCACTCACAGATTTCGTTTGACTAGAGATGAGTCTTTGGAAGGTGTTATTGTGATCCTTTCTGGTTAAAGTATACCAGAAGACATTTTTGTAATGAAGTTGAGGATTAGTAGTAAGTTCCTTATCACCTAGCTTTGGCAGGTGAATCTTCCAAAGAGAATTTTTTACATCTATTGGAATAGAATCATAGACCTCAATGATGTAGAGCAGACTGCTTATCACCTGAGCCAACTCTCTTTGGTGATTAGGGACGACTATGCCTTGTGCATTTTAATGTGAAATGTTTGGCCTTTTAAAGTGGGCAAGTGGGAAAAAAAGACTATACCAACTTACCAAGTCTTCTGTGGCACGAAAGCTGGGATTTGGAAAAGATGTGTGTGAATAAGTGGGTGTAAAATGCAATAATGAAACTTTTTGCCCAATGGTAATAATAAGTAGATGTAATATTCAAATTATGCATGTCCTAGAAGTTGTAGATTACTTTGCAATGTGCATAATGTGATAGTGGAATCCATTAATCGTACCTCAGAAAAAGACTTTCTTGCTTTGTGCGTTTTTAAGCCTGTATGTTTAATTGTTTACCGAGATGGTGTAAATTGGCATGTCAGCATAGTTTACTATTGGGTTGCTGAATTGCTGAATTCAGAATGAAAGTGATGTCACACTAATAATGGTAATGCAACAGATCAACTACAGGCTACAATCTACAAGTCTACAACAATCAATGTCATTGTTTTCTGCTGGGCCAAAGATATCAAAACATGCAGAGGACAAACATATCGACAATCTAATCCTATTAACATTAAAACTCTTTTTAAAAAAATACTCCTTGATTACTAGTTTGGTCTAAGATGGACAACTAAATCCTTTGCTGAGTTAGTATGCTGCAACCTTTTCTCAAATCAACTAAGACACCTCTTGGATTTTCTTGTTGCAATAGTGAGAGGAATACTTGATTACACTTTGCTATATTGTCTTAGTGAATTCAAGCATGAAAATAACCTCCTGACTATCAATGAACCTAAATAACATAGAAGGCAATGTCTTTTTAAGGTTGGTAAGATGGGGAAAGTAACAAAAATAAGACGAAAAGGAGCGCAAAATTCGAGTATCAACAAAACCCAAGTTTTGGACCCTTCTAAGTGATCACCACTTCACCAGAACCAAGAAAACTTTACAAGTAGATAATCAGTCATTGCATGATGATGATCAGAATTTAAACTACACAAGTTTGTAAAATAGTCACCAAACAAGTAAAAACTACCTGATGGTTGCAACATTTCGAAGCAAGAAGAAGTGTTGTCAGCCATTAGCGGTAGACTTGAAGTGGCAATCGTCAATAGTTGAGTAAACCATGCCTTCACCCTCGAGGCTCTTGATGGATTGCCTGTTGATTGATGTCCAACAAAGCAGATTTAATCAAACAGCAAAAAGTAATTACAGTAAGAAAAGAAGGTTAAGACTTGCAAATCTTGTATAACAAGGGAAGGAGGTGGTTACAATATCTTTGCCACTGGAACATTAAGCTGTCGAGCAAGTTGATCCTGATGTACTCCCTCCGGCCTAGCCCTGAAAAATTGATGCAGAAGAAGGAATTACCAATACATACAGGGAGTTTCAAGCCAATACAGAAAAAAAAAAAAAAATTAAAAAAACTCAAATGTGAAGCGGAAAAATCAAGCATATGGATAAGAAGAGACGGTTAAATGCAATTATTTGTATAAGCAGTCATGGGAAAAAGAGTACTAAGATTTTAAACAGTTTTTTAGCTTTTAGACAGGAAAAATTCTTGCATCAAACGTAAGGGGAAAAAGTCTTTATCGCGATGCATATAACAAAGGGGGGAATAACGAAGCAATCACATACAATGGACATGATCATAGGGTAGACCGATAGACAAATAAGAAAGGTAGATCAATCCAAGATGGATTAAACGATAAGCGGAAAAAATCAAGCATATGGATAAGAGACGGTTAAATGCAATTATTTGTATAAGCAGTCAAGGGGATAAGAATACTAAGATTGTAAGACAGTTTTTCAGTTTTTAGACAGGAAAAATCCATGCACCAAACAAGAGGGTGATGAGCATATAACACAGAAAGGGGAACTAATGAAGCAATCACACATAATGGACAAGATCATAGGATAAACAATAAGATAGGTAGATCAATCCAAGATAGGCTTACAAGCATGAAGGCTGCTGCAGGTAATCTATAACCAATTGATCAATACCCTGTAACCCATCTACAGAATGATGTCCATGGTACTGTTTGATGTCATAAAAGTAGATACTTAGTAACAATACATACTAAGAAAACAAAATGATTAAATTAATACAAAGAATTACTTGATTTGGTGGCATAGCTTGGTTTCCTTTATATGGATTTGAATTCATAGCAGATGCTCCGGGTGCACCTGTAGGGTTCCCTGCCTTCTGCAGAAGCAGAGAAAACAGATGAGCAATTTATCTCAAATACGACTAACAAAATTTAAGTTAAGAAGAATGAACTGTTACCTGCAACTTAGTATTGTAGGAATGGACATACATGCATTCAGTGAAGTGGTAAGTAATCTCATTGAAGTCAACCACAGGTCTAGGAAGCAAAACAAAAATAAGTTATGATTATTGAATATGCTATTATGTAGGAAACGAAAAAGATCATAAGAATCTCACTGCAAAGCTACATCATAGTAGTTGAATTGTTTATTAATGTATGCTCTCATTGGTCATCAGAAGTTCCATTCAAAATGTACAATTTTTATGACAAAATACATATAACTCAAGGCCTAAAGAACCAGAAAAGATGAGGGTATTTTAGAAGATAAAAGTAATATGCCTTATCATATTAATACCAGGATATAAGCAGTTGCTTATGTCAAATGTCAATGGCTAGCATGTAAAGGCAATTTCGTAGTCAATTTTGATAGTTGAAATGATTTTTTCAATTTCAAGCTAGATGACTGAACTGTAAGTGCCTATTGACATGATAAAATTACAAAACATACAAGTGTAATTTACAAATAAACAAAGGAGATGTCAACATATTTTGGGAGCATCCTCATATAAGAACAGCTCTAAAATATCCTATTGAAGGTATAAGGAGCCTTAAAATACCTGACTGAGAACGCAACCAACTCCCTTCTGCCTTGAAATCCCTTTAGGTGACCAAAAACCCGGACATAAGTGTGGTTCCTAACATCCCAAAAAACAAAAGCAATGCATCACAACCTTGAAATAATCTTACTGGCCAATACTCAATAAAAATCAGCTACTTCAGGCTACATAAGAACAAGAAAACTTTCACTTAAAAACCAACATAACCCCCTACTATATGCAGAAAGCTCTTGTCCCGCAAGTAGACATGGAGAACAAAAATTACATTTTGTATAGTTCAATGGAATATTTCATTTAGTGTAAGCCTCCGGAATTATATTGCTGAGATTTTGAAAAGGGAAAAAAAAAGATGGAACTTACTGAATACTGAGAGCTTCCTTTGTGTCAGTAGCCTCATTAACCCTACACATATGCATCAAAACAACTTAATATTTGGCGGAATTCAAAGAAAATTATGCAACAAATAGCTTAAAAAAAAGTACCATCTGTGCACAACAAGTCTTCCGGTTCCATCATCAATAACAAAACCAACATCTGTCACCCTTTCCTCCTTGTCCAGCACCATACCAACAACAGTAACCTAAAATCACAAAAGGAAAACAATAAGAACGACAATTAAACGCAACTACAGATTTTGCGAAATCGAGAAAGAGATAATACATTGTGGACATCAACACCATCAACGGTGAAACTGGATTTCTCATTCGAAGACGAAAGCGCTTCGTTAATCTGCTTCACTGTTAACGGCAAGAGTCCTTGGCTGTCCCGATTCTGCAACAATTAAACACGAAGAGCAGAAATTGAGAACCGAATTTCAATGGAAACCGAGATCAATCAGGTAGAACAGGACAATAATGCCAATACTAGAGAGAGAGAGAGAGAGAACGAGGAAGAGAAGTGTACTCTGGCGGGCGCGAGGGAAGGGTCGGCGGACTGAGTAGCCTGAGAAGGCATGAATCCGCCGCCGGAGAAGGCGGCGTTGCCGTCGAATTGACTAGCATACATCTTCAACGCTGATCGGAGCTCAGAGGAAACCCGAACTGGTGATAAAAACTGAAATGGTTGGTTTGATTTGGATTTGTATTGGATGGATTGCCTTGTTAAAACTTGACTCGTACAGTGTACGCTTCGCGTTCCCGCCCTTTTACTAGGTTTTATTTAAGTAAACCGCCCTTTTTTTGTTTTTGTAATTAATAAAAAAAATCGCCCTTTTATTTTAACAGGAAGTAGTATGTATTCCCCTACCTTATACGGGTTTTAAATAAAATATTTTCAAATATATTTATTATCCGAGAAAAATAATTATGTAAATGCTTAAATGTAAATTTTTTTGATCAAAAGGGAGAGGGCATAGCCCAGAATATATTAAAAACGCAACATAGGAGTTTACATCAAATGAACTAAATCATTAGATAAAACACCAACCAAAGACAAAGGTGGTTCGGTGAAATTATTGAAACTTAAATTGCTAACTAAGGAGAGATTAGCTAGATGATCTGCAGCATTATTAGCGGTCCGAGGAATGTGATGAATTTGGATAGTTGCATCAGCGTCCTCCAACAGCTTCTGACAGTGGTGAACAAGAAGGAAGTCAGGGTGAGCAGCAGGTAAAGGCGAGTGCATCAAATTAACGGTGTTGGCAGAATCAGATTCAACAAGTAAGTGGGTGAATCCAAGAGAGAGCCCTTCTTTGATTCCATGAAAGAGTGCTCACAGTTCAGCTCTTAGGGCAGAGCAATTACCACATAGAAAGGTAAAGCCATGGAGAAACTCACATGCGTGATCTCTAAATAATCCTCCACCACCGGCCAAACCAGGATTGCCCTTGGATACACCATCAATATTGAGTTTTATCCAGCCAGATGCAGGTGCCATCCAATTCTTTGTGATACGGACTGTTGGTGTTGTAAGGGGCGCTCCATTCAAGCGAATTTTATCCTTGCAACTCCAGAAAACATCAATTATGTTCACAACAGTAGAAGATAGAGTATCAACCATGTCATTGCCATTAAACACAATGGAATTACGACATTTCCATGTGTACCAAAGCATATTAGCAAAAGTGGTAGCGGATTTGTCACCAGCTTTTATGTTCGAAATAATCCATTCAGTCAAGTTAAGATCAAAGAATTGGCTAGGCGCGGAATTACCAAACAACGCGAGCCAAACCAGGCGAATAGGGCTGCAATCTCGAAGTAAATGCACTTCAATTTCTTCCAAGTTGCAGCGAGGACAAGCTGGAGAATTGGCCAGGTGCCGACGGTATCTGTTGTAGTTGCACATCAAGTTGTTGTTGAGAAGCAAATAAACAAAATTTCTGATCATGTGCTGCACCGGAAGTTGCCACACCAAGCGCCAGTTGACATTAGGAGAGGGAGGTGATGGAGATTGAGCTCGGGCAAGCTTCATGGCAGATTTTGTTGAGAAAATACCAGAGGGGGTAGGGCTCCAATAAAAACGATCTTTATCATTCAAATCAGGACTTACAGTAAAAGCAAGTAAAGCTTGCTTGATGGGAATAGGCAGATAAGGCGCCAGTGAATTCCAGTCCCAGGAGGAGCCCGTCCATAATTCAGCAACAGTGGATCCGAGCAAGTTTTCCGGCACCGGAACGAGAGCAACATCCACCAGCAAAACGTCGCTAATCCAAGGATGAAGCCAAAAAAGCGTGGATAAACCATTCCCAATTGAGATTCGAATTCCCTTAGCAATAATAGAGCCCCCCTTAGCAATAATAGAGCCCCCCTGCACAACTCCTTTCCACATATGAGATGATCGAGGAACATGTCGAAACATGTCAATATTAAGCCTATTATGGCAATATTTGCCACGAAGCAGCCTACACCACATCATGTCAGGCTCCATGAGACAGCGCCATCCGAGTTTAGCAAGAACCGCATCATTTGCATGTCTCATTGATCGAATTCCAAGACCCCCTTCCAAACGTGGCCGAGAAATTTTTTCCTTAGACATCAGATGCATCTTCTTAGAAGCGCTGGAGGATCCCCAAACAAAGTCACACACAGCTTTATCAATGTCGTCACAAATCAAGTGTGGGACGAGTGTGGACTGCATTACATAGAGTGGAAGACTCGTGAGGACTGAATTTGCAAGAGTAGTTCTGCCCGCCATGGAAAGGCACTTTGCTTGCCAACCCCGGAGCCTGGAAGAAACCTTATCAAGAAGAAAAGTATACCGATCCGTCGTCATTTTCCAACAAGTCGTAGGGAATCCGAGGTAGTTCCCCATGTCTTCAGCAATTATGATAGAGAGAAAAGAGCTGATTTCAGCTTGAACAGAGTTGCGGACTTTTTTGGAAAAAACAACAGAGCTTTTGTGGTAATTAACCTGTTCACCAGAAATGCCACAAAACTTCTCCAAACATTCTTTTATGACAACGGATTGATCAAGTGATGCCTCTGCAAACATGACTAAATCGTCGGCAAAAAAGAGGTGGGAGATAGCAACGCCTCCAACCTCCACTGGTTTCCATCGGCCAATTGACACCGCCTCCTGAATCAGATGAGAGAGGCGCTCCATACACAAGACAAAAAGATATGGAGAGAGAGGATCTCCCTGGCGTACCCCTCGGGAAGGTTTAAAAGCCCCTGTCCTCGAGCCTTGCCACAGAACCTCCATACTCCCCTCCATTTGAGTTTTCATGATGACATTGACAAGATGGTCCGGAAGTTGAGCCTGTAACAGAGTGTCATGCAAAAAATTCCATCGAACTCGGTCATATGCCATAGCAAGATCTATTTTGAGCATCATCCATCGGGTGGATCCATTTCTAGCAGTCATAGTATGAAGAACTTCTTGCACAATCACTACATTGTCAATAATCAGTCTACCCGGTATAAAACTAGCCTGAGCCGGAGATACAAGGTCGGGAAGAACCGGTTTTAGACAATTTACAACAGCTTTTGTGACGATTTTGAACACCACATTGAGAAGAGAAATGGGACGGAAATCTGCAAGAGAAGTTGGAGAATCAACCTTGGCGATCAAAGTGATAAGAGCGTCTGCAAGAGTCGGCGAAATAATACCATGGTTAAGGAGATCAAGAATAGATTTCGTTGTTTGGTCTCCAACTTTGGCCCAATTTTTCTGAAAAAATATAGCCGGATATCCATCAGGCCTTGGTGCCTTATAAGGATGCATCATATTAAGAGCCAACCACACATCTTCACGAGAGAACGGACGAGCCAGCGATTCAGCTTGAATAACATCAATAGCTGGAAACGAGATTGTGCAAGGATGAATACCAGAATTGAGGCCCGGTTCCTCAGAGAACAGATTGGAGAAGAAGTCACGAATCATGCTCTGAATTAAATTTTGATCCATGATCCAAACACCAGCAGCATTTTTCAGAGCAAGCACCTTGTTTGTAGTCAGTCTCACAACAGTAGAAAGATGATAGAATCACGTGTTGAGATCGCCTTCTAGCAGAAAGTTAGCCCTTGATTTTTGAAACCATAGTGCTTGTTCCTGATGTAATACGATATTCAGCTCTTTCTTCAGTTTTTTTTGTCAAGATCAATAAGTCTTTGAGTGGGGCGAGACGCCATAGCCTTGGCTACGCCCTCCAGCCGAGCCCAAAGGCGGCGTTTGTTATGGAATATATTGCCAAACACACTGCGGTTCCAATTATTGAGATCCACCGTAAAAGAGTCAAGAGAGGAAAATAAATCTATCTCCGAGTTCCAAGCATCTGACATAAAATTATCGAAATTAGAGTGAAGTAACCACGCGGCTTGAAACCGGAAAGGTCGATGAGAACTATTAGGGGTAATACTCGGACGAGTCTGGATCAGTAGAGGGAGATGATCGGAATAAGGTTCCACGAGATGAATAACAGAAGCCTGTGGAAACTTAAGACGCCAATCCTCGTTACATAAGCCACGATCAAGTCTTGCAGCGTTGAAAGTGTCTTCGGAATTGCTTGTAGACCAAGTAAAAGAAGTTCCAGAATAGCCTAGGTCAATCAAGTGAAGATTATCAATAGTTTGCGCGAACGTTAGAGAAGATTGAACAGAGCTTTCCGAGTGTCTTAAGCGCTCATGTATGCCAACAGTTGCGTTGAAGTCACCGGCGAGGAGCCAAGGGAGATTGTTGGTACGAGCAAAGCCCTCTAAATGCTCCCAGAGCTCAAACCGACGCAAAGGGTTAGGCGCTGCATAGATGGCCGAGAGAAGCCAAGGTTCATCCCCTCGCCGGATAATTTCGACTGTGATATGTTGTCGATGAATAGAGATGGGTGTGACAGTCACCTCCGAGGTTTTCCAGAAAAGCCATATGCCCCCTGCAAAACCATCCGCTTCCACTCTAAGTAGTCCATCATATTGGATTCTTTGACAGACATAGTCCGCTCTTTCTCCACTGATGCGGGGTTCAACCAGTGCTAAAACACTAGGGCAGTGTAGACGAATTAGTTCACGAAGAGAATTGTGAAATCTAGAGTTTTCTGCTCCACGAACATTCCAAATCATGAGACTTAAACAATCCATAGAACCAGTATTAAGTAGAGAACGGAAAATCGGAAAACCAGCAAGACGTGCAATCGCACTAGAGAGCGTCGGTGGCATTGACACCCGACATAGGAGAGACCTCTCCGCCGTCGATAACAGGATGAATTCCGCCAACATCTTGTTCGCTAGCCGGTGTAGGGATGGCATGAACGGACCCGTCCGGCGGTGGGACAACAGGATGCAAACTGGTTATTATAATCCAATCATTAACGGCTTAGATTTATTTTTCCGTTTTTATTTTATATTTATCTTTTTTAGGATTCATTAATTTTTATTAGGGTAATAATAACTCTATCCTCTATAGGATTCAAACTGGTTTTTATGATAAAGAATTGTTTATAGCACATCCAATAATCTTAAATTTAACATTACTTGTAGAATTTGAACAACTCTAATGTAACATTACTTGTAGAGAAAAATGTCAAAACTATCTTAAATTTAATACCAAAAAGAGTCATCCATGTGATTGGATCAAATCACAACGGCTCGGCCTTGTTTCACTTGTAGGTAGAAAGGACTTTTGGGTGAAAAGTGATTTTTAGTATCTTGAAAAACGTAAAAAGTAGAGCGAATTGTACTGATTTCAAGAGTATAAGTACGTTTCAAGCTTTTGTAGGGAAAGTGAAATCACTCCATATTTTTACCTTAGGTAATCAAATTCTTCCTTGCTTCAACATAAACTCATTAAACACCCTCATAATGAAAACAGAAACAAATAAACGCTCCTTTCTAATGTACCATCGAGGCATCGATCTCCATTGCTATTGCACCTCAGGTAATCAAGCATGAAGTAACTGCTCATACTTAACAAAATCGCACACGTCTACTATAAAAAGCAGCAGAAAGGGGAAAACAAGAAGATGAAACCGAAAGAGGAAGAATCACAGCACATATAAGACACCAACAGGTGTTAAATATCAATACAAGAAGTAACAAGAGTACTTAATTAAGCTTGGCTTGCATCTAGAAGGATTGATCATAGCCTATACGGGTAATACAGTAGCTATCTGGACTTACTTTAAAGCCAACCGAAAACTCATAACCAGATCTTGGATAATCTACAAACCGAGTCCCATGTCGCGTCCAGATTCTACCACTCCCACCAAGGCACCTATAAATAGAAATATATTACAGCTAGGAGGAAACATTGCATTCTCACTTGTGTGAATCCTGCACATACACAAAAACTAAGCTGATTTTAGAAGAATTGATCAACATTGATGATTGAACCAGCAGTAATTCAATGTGACTAGGAGAAGAATACATGTTCTTATTCACTAACCCAAAATTCAAAAGTTACACAGCATTGTTTTTTGCTTTTGATTATGCTTTAGCATCTCCTTTTTCCTGCAATGTGTTGAGCAATTCATCAGGTTTAAAGATGCAGTTCATAAAAATTGTCAATGTGTAGAAAATGGTGATTCAGGCTAAGATTAAACACACCAGAACAATCAAGAACAAATTAACTAGATACATCCCTCAATAATACTTGGCAAATGAACTATAATCAGAGCTTGCCTAAAATGGCAGCCATCCTAACCCAGAAAGGGAAAAGTTCATGGCAAAGAAGAAAGGTGACAAACATGGGCTTTATATATCTGATTGACTACTAGACTGGTGCCCATTATTACACAACAACAACAACATCTACCCAGGTGGAACCCGGTATGAACGGGATCTGGGGGGTCGAGATGTACGCACCCTTTCCCCGACTTGACGTCGGGAGGATATTTAAGGAGGGTCCAAAGTAAAAAAGGGGAAAAAGGGCGGGCAACAAAAGATAGAAAAGCTAGAGGGGGTAGAAAGCGAAGAGCGAAAAAGTACTCTAGAAAACCCAGCAACGAAAACAGTGAAACTAAAAACAAAGATAAGGAAAGGAGCAGAACACTCCCTCCAGGTCTCCCCAGCTACCGCTCTGACACTGGTGCCCATTATTACACACAACTAAAAAGACCGGTTCAGAGAACCCGAAACAAAGAGATCGGCTGAACAAAACAATGTGGAAAAATGAACTTCAGTAGCCAAGTCCCATGCCCTTGTCTTCTTAGGATCCAACTTGACTGGTGGATGAGATCCACTCTTCCACACAACGAGAATGACTCAGAAAGGAGTCAGAAGAAAGCCCAAAGCATGTGAAGAGTCAAAGCTCAGAAGTACATTAAATTAGAGTGTAGTTGTAAGATATCATATTAAACCTAGATTGGATCAATCACCATTAATCATTTCACCTAACAAATCCACCAACCTAGCATTTAATTATATAAATGAATGGAATTAAAACAAAACCTAACTTTGCTTAGAAGATACAGATATCATTAGACAATCAATCCACACCAAATCGATTAACACTCAGGAGAACACTATGCGAGCTTAATATCACAAAATTCAACAAAGAGCAAGCTGAATTGCACATATGATGAACATAAGGAAACAAAATAAGAGGATTACCAATTCCTTGGATTCGTAGTAATCATCCAGCGCCCATTGATACTTGGATTGGTTTAACCCTAGCCAGTTCGCAACGTACTCATCCAAACTCGAATGAGCTATCAATTCACAACAATACAACATCTCAGCACTCCAATTGGGATCAACAGAACCTAGATTTCAACTTCACTAAAGTACAATTCCGAAAATCGAAACAGCAAATCGCCTAATTTCACAAGACGAAGAGGATAGTAAAGGGATAAACCGTTTTGGAATCTGGCGATGGCGTTACGGAAGAAGCCGAGGTCGTCATCGGCCGAGGGCTTGATGTACTGAGCAGGCGGCGGCTGCACCGGAGGCGCCACAACAGGACGAGGCACCGGAGATTGCGGCGGCGGCTGTGCTACGATCTTCTTTGGGGTTTCGGGGATCGGCGAGGACTCGGCGGCGACGGGAGATGGAGAAGTAGGCGGGGAACGAGGAGTGAGAAATACAGTGTAAGGACCGATTTTGCCTATGGCGGGGGGAGTGGCGGTGTCTTTGGCGGACGCCATTGACGAAGTGAAGCTAAAAATCTCAGCTTAGATTTGAGAGAGAGGGGAAGTGGAAAGTGGGGGTGTGAACTGAAGGCAAAGAAGAAGCAAAGAATTGTTGGTCGCTTTTTTCTTTTCTTTTTCCTTTATCTTATTTTAAAAATTAACTTTTGGTGGCCCAAAAAAAGGCTTTCAAGTAAGGAAGGAATAGTTTGAGCCCATGGACTACTAGTGGAGTGGACTGTCTCATCATTCTTATCAAATTATAGTCATATGGACCTGTAACATATATAAACTATATTTTTGTATCATTAATAAATTAGTTAGGTTTAGATGTCCATTAAATTATATTAATATACGTTTTTAATGTAAAATAATGCATTAAATGATTCGATTCAAATGCACTATTAATGTCTCGTATCATGTATGAAGGATTATTTCATTTTCAGAGAGTAAATTTTTCCAGCATTTCTTAACTGTAATTTTGATTCTCCAATTTTATTATCGTGTATTTTATTATTTGTATATAGAAAAACAAAAATAAGATTCTTTAAGCATGATGTGAAAAGGTAGGGCTCGTGAGCATGATGCAGAAAAAAGAGCTACCAATTAAGAACTATAAAGATGGTGAAAACGGCATAAAAAATCATGTTCAAGTATATAAAAATTACCGCCTTAATAAGAGGATTCCTCTAGAGCTAATGTAGAGGATCAATGTTGTGGGAAGACGTGTACGAGAACGCCATAAAAGATAATGTTTGACATAAAAAAGAACATAGTAATATATGAGTCTCTCCGACAACTATGGTTTGAGACCATATGACTCATCATATTGGTCATGGGAGGGGGTGTACATAATATCATGCTAATGAGAATTAAGGAGGAGACTTGCGATGATCTGATCTATAAGAGGATTTTGTACATGTAAAATCATTAATCACCTCACATTGCAAGTTGGCTAAGAAGAGGAAGAAATGCCATTGGTAGATGAAATGCCTCTGAGATTGGTTGACCCTAGTCTTTGAGGCAGGGTCGAAATCATGATTTTATTCCCGTGTAGGCTAAATTTACCTTATAAATAAATCAACATAAAAAATCGTTTTAATTTTTTTTGGATGCTTGATTCTATAATAAATTTTTGTGACAGTAAGTATTGTATATATAGATCAAATACATCTTATTTTTTAAAATTAATTAAAGAAAAAATAATTTTATTATTATGTAATAAAAAAATTCCTAACCAAATTTTATCTATAGGCATTCAAATATACTTAATTAATACATTGCAGATTACTAATGAAAACGTAAAATAAGACATATTGTATGTTGCATTAAAAAAAAAGGAGATTTGCTATAAAAAAAAAACAATGAAAGAAAAAGGGGTGGAGATTTGCTTAAAAATGTGCTTTTTAAAAAGATGCAATCAGCCTGGTTCGAACGCTCGCCTTTTTGCTAATAGTCCCACACTCCCACACTCCTACCATCTTTGCTATTAATTTCAATAGATATGAAACAACTCTTTTATTATATAATACCTAATAGTTCTAAATCCGTGCCTGCTTGGAGGATCATATGTGTCAAGCCTTGTTCTTAGCTTTGAAGAAGCACATGTATGTTATCATATTTGTAAGGGTCAAATGAGTGAAAATGGATACATTACCGTGTTATAAAATAATAGAAATGCATTAAGGTTTGACATAAGGCATACACAACTTAGATGGGATCTTAATCTAGGAGAGCCTTGTAACACTGCGAGGACAAAGAATGATGACTTCCTAGGAGGTCACTCATCCCGACACTATTCTCTCTCTTGCATGCTTAACTTCAGAGTTCTTTGTCCTCTCTCGAATATTAAAAAGGAAAAACTCTTATTGACATGGGTAGCACATCAATCCCTTATAAACTATCGGTGTGTTACAATCTCCTCTACTTAATCACTTGACGTCCTCGTCAAGGACCGACTTCTATGTCGAGTGATCGCCCTCCGAGTAAAGCCAATGTGTAACCCATGGTCAGTTTTGATATCATTTGTAAGGCTTGAGGCCTTATAAGTACTATCACATGCCAACTCGAGGACTTTCTACGAGGTCACCTATCATTGTATATCATTTGTAAGGCTCGATGCCTTAGAAGCGTCATCAGATGCCAACCCGAGGACTTCATAAGACGTCACCCATCATGGATTCATGATATACCATTTGTAAGGCTCGAGGCCTTATAAGCGCTATCTCGTGCCAACTCGAGAACTTCTCAAAAGGCCACCCATCCTGGTACTACTCTCGTCCTTGCATGCTTAACTTCAAAGTTCTTTGTCTTCACTTGAACCATGAAAAAAGGAGCTATTGTTGACATCTATAACACCTCAATTTCTTATAAACTATCAGAATTTTACAGCTTTATCAATATGAAACATGTACATAAATTTTCCATAATAATCTTCTTCTCGATATACATACACACAACCAGTTGACAAAACTGTCTTAACCTAATCATCCAATTATAACACTTGAAAACAAAAAGAAGTGAAGCTCAAACAAAGCACAATCACGCTAAGGAAGTAAATGGAAATTAATCATTAATGATTAATCCAATCTAACATATAATTACTTCGCCATCTTCTTTTTAACTATAGATGTTGTAAGTTTGGACGATATTTCCACTTTCCGAGTGAAAATCATCCTATTCGCTAAAGGATTCTTGAAGCCATGTGACGTGGCATCCTCTACATTCAGATTGAGGGAGACAACCGTCCTCTAATCAAAGTTGTGCAAGGTGACTAGAGCTAACATTGGGGGATTGAGTTGATTCGATTTGACATCCTTGTGAGTTAACTCGTTTTCACAACTAGAGCATCTCCCACGTCTTTCACGAAGTCAATTCTGCTACATACTTCATCACCGTCTCATTCCAACATGTTTTTTCCGCCGGTTGCGGCTGATTTAGGCCTTAAAGACCCATCCACAAGAATGCTCTAGGACGGTCCATTCCACTTTCCGTTTGTGTAAACCTCCTAACTTATTTCCTTATAAAAAAAACAAGCAATCTTCTCCGGTTCCTAGCCACGTGTACTTTGACCGATGACCTAACCCATTCAAAATCCTCCACTTGGCCGAGCAGGAGACCCGCCACGTGTCCACCAAAGTCGAATGAAACTACGTACACGACTCGATCTTCCTTAATACTCTCATTAGCTTAATCACATCAAATCTTGCCAGAAAAAAAAAGAGTAAGAAACAAACACGAAAAAATTATTTTTATACACAGTTTAATTGTTGTCTTTCTCTGAAATTCCATGTGAGCCAAATTTCGTTAGTGTCTTTAGCTATATATATCCCGTAATTTGTAGGCAATTTGTACAAGATAACATTTGTAGGCAATTCTTATCGTGATATCAATAATGCCCTATAAATAGAACACGGCACTATTTAAGAATCTAAATGAATCAATTAGTGGTCCATCCATATTAAATTACGAATTTAATTACTTGTACTAGTATAGTATTACGATATAGACATTTTTATGACGTATATATTGTTTCAATCACTAGTCAATTTCGGGATAGATGCATTCCCGAAAGTTGTTTCGACTCATTTGGAATTGATTTTTTTTTCCCACTCTTTCTTTACATCTTTATTAGCTTAAACCCTAAGGTATAGAGCTGTCAAAAGCTGACCCGACCCGAAAAATCGATCCGAACCGTCCGAAAATTTTAGGGTCAAGACACGAAAATTTGAACACGAAACCCAAAATAAACCAACCCGATAGACTCAAAATCCGTTGGGTTGACCCGATTTGTTATATTTTTTGAATATATATAATATATTTTAAAAATTATAATATATGTTATCATTAAAAAATTAAAAATAATAGATTATTATTAAATATCATTTTTTAAATAAAATAATATTTCAATAATTGTAAAAAATTCGATTTTCTTGACCTATTGGACGACCCGACCCGCCCGAAAACCCGAAATGACTCGACCCGATTTGACCGTTGACCCGTTACGACCCGAACCTGACACAACCCGAACCCGAAATAACCAGACCCGAACCCGACCTGACCGACCCGTTTGACAGCTCTACTAAGGTACCATGCACAATAATAAGATAAATACTAAAATTATTTTTTATAGTGTTAAGGAGTTAAGAAAAATTTATTTCAAATTAAAAAGAATTATTCTAAAATATTTATAACTATTTTGTTGTAGTGTTAAGCCAATTTTAATTAGTCAATCTTTAAAAAGATATTAGATATATATGATTAAGATAATTTTATATATATAGAATAATTGTGAATAAAGTAATTATAATTATGTAAAAATCAATAAATTAGAAGTACATAAGAGTAATTAGCCAAATTATTTTTTCTACGTGGCATAGTTACATGAACGACACTTCGAATAAAATGATTCGACTTTAGTTATACTATATTGATAATAAACTCCAATCCTTTTTTTGTTGGAAAAACTCTGATCCTTAGTGTGATTATAATTACTTTATAGCATTTATTATATGAGATTTATTTATACTACAAAAAAAATACGTATAATAAGTTAAATTGGATCTAATTCAAAAATAGACAATCCAAAATTTATTTATTAAATTGTTTCCTTGTTAGAAGGGGCAAATTTCCAAAATGTAAAACGTGTTTTGTGAAAGTGACGATGAATTATTATTGATGGGCAGAATTAAACCGGTGAAAATGACACTTAAACTGTTTCCTTACACATGATCCCAACTCTAGGTTTTTTATAAGATAAAAGTTGTTTTCTTATTAATTTGGTTTATGGCTAAAAGAAATTGAGACACTAATGACTTATTTCTAACAAAATTTGTAGTAGTTATAAAGAAATTGAGATATTAAACCCGTCGAAGAACAAAATCGTTCAAATGGTGACTGTTATAAAGATTTTGAGATAGACTCATATCGAAAAACAAAATAGAACGGAGGGAGTATTTGATGAGCGTGTTAGAATCCCCCATCGAAACCATGAGGTCAAATACCATTACAAGAAAAAATAAACTCTACCCACTAAGAAATTCACGCCCTTATATGTTAAATCGGTTGAAATTCGGTAGAGTTATTGTTTGTATAGAGTTATTATTACCCTAATAGAAATTAATAAACACTAAAAAAGATAAATAAATATTAAAAAAAAAATTAATTCTAATCTATTAATTTACATTTCAATAGCGATAAGTTAAATTACAAGTAGACACATTTCAAATTAAAAATGGTTTGAAAACAACAACTGAGAAGTTCCCAAATGGCCAAATGTGAGAGAGATTCACATCATGGGAAATAGGGGTATGGAGATATTTTGCATCGAGCCCTATAATTTAAAACCATCACTTTCAAGGCGATATGAACCAATCAAGGATTCAAGGGTCAATGAAACATACAATGTGACATGAATTAATTTTAATTTGATCAATGTGTATGTAAAAGGGATAAACATTTAAATAAATTACATACTCTTATTAGATAAGTTTGTACAATTTTTTGTTTAGGAATTAAACAGATAGACTTTCATACTCTTTATCTTTTGGTTTACTTTTTACAAATGTACAAGGATGTAAGTATGTAAAATGATAATTGTTTTTTTATCTAAGTATATAAAATGAGGATAATATTGATTTACAAGTGAGGATTCATTACAACTTTACAAGTGAGGATAATATTGATTTTTTTTTATCTAAGTATATAAAATGATAATTGTTTTTAAATAAAAATATAATGACAAACTTATATGAACGGATAAGTTTTTGTATTTTGTCCATTGAAAAACAGTCGTACAAATCCTAAAATTGCTTTTTTTTTTTGATGCGGAAAGGAATTGGAGGGGAAGTCATCCTCTAGATATCTTCCGCCCTAAGGCATTCTGACAGATGAGATCGATGAGTTTTAAATTATCTTCATGGGAGGCATTGCCATATCCAAAGGCCAATTTTGCCAAATGATCTGCCACTCAGTTGATCTCCATGAACACATGTGTAATGCTCCACTCTCTGATTTGAAAAGATGGTCGCGGATATTTGAGACAAGAATCTCAACCTCCCACTGACATATGCATTTGCCACTAATAGCGTTCAATTCACCATGCACAAATTGTCGCCTTCTATCTCAAGCGACCTACAACCTCTTTTTATGGCTTCCTGAATGCCATTTCTGAGGGCCATTGCTTCGGATACAATGATCGAGTTTGAGCCACCAGTGCCACAACTGTGGTGTAAGTCCGTATCCAAAGGTGGAAAGACCTTAGTTTTTTTTCGCTCCATCAAAATTTAATATGATCCAGTCTTCTTTGGGCTTTTTCCAACTTATGTCTTTGTTTTTCCGCCTGGGCCTTTTTCACTCATTGTTGGTACAATTTTTGTCACTCGTGAAGATATATGAGTTTGTTTTTCCGAAATTTTCTCATGTTTTATTTGTTTTTTTAATGAATTCTGTCATATCCATATTCTTTATTGCTTCTATTGGTTTGAATTTTTTTTTGATTTCTTTGAAACTAAATACACCACTAGATGAAGGACAATGATTCCATTTCTTTAACCATTAAAATACCTCTAATCTCCTCCATTAATCGGTTCGGTGGTTTATTGTCAGTTTCAACTTCTTTTATTTTGGAGTATATGTTATTGTTCAATGTGTTTATGATTCTTTGAGTATGGTAGCAATGTAGGAGAATATGTGAAAGGTCTTCCTCCATTGTGTCGCAAAATGTGCATTGTAGGGTGACTGCAATATGTAAGTCAAATAATATTTTCTTTGTAGGTAAGGCGTTTTGTGTTATTTTCCACTGAAAGTTCTTTATTTTTGGTGGCATGTTTAATTTTCAAATCCATTCCACATCGTTCCTCGATACCTCTTTTCTATTATCCAAAAAGGCCATTGCAGATTTTGTTGAGAAACATCCGTCTTTGTTGGGAGCCCAATACAATCGATCGGTAGTTTGGTTAATTGATATTGGTGTTTGTACTATCTTGTCAACCATTTGATGTGTTAGCCATTTTAGTAGTTTTTCCTCCTTCCATGGTTTGTCTTCGTGGAAGAAGTCAGAAATTGTTGCGTCTAGATCGATTTCATTATCATTAGTAATGTATTCGATTAGTGGTCTAGTGCCAAGCACCTATCTTTCCATATTTTAATGGTTCTACTATCTCCTACTTGCCATATTAGTCCTCTTTGAAGATGGTTTTTAGCTTCATGAGTTGGTTGTATTGCCAAGAGGTTCTTCCTTTTACTTGGTAGTGAAGGATGTTCTGTTGTTTAAGATATTTTTCTGTGACGATCTTGACCCATATGTTATTTTGTTCCGCTAGAATTTTCCATAGTAATTTCAACTGTTATGCTGTATTGAAGTCTTTTGACTTTCTTATTCCCAATCCTCCTTTTTTCTCTGTGTCTACATGTTCCATTTGATTAATGGTTTGTAGTTACCTAAAATTGCTCTTGACTAATAGAAACGGATTTAGTTCTAGTGGAGTTGTTAAAAAACTCCATCGATAGAAACTAGTTTGGATTTTACTATTCAAATTTATTTTAAATTGGAAAATTTTAATTAAAGTTTTTAAATTCCTAAAATAAAGACTAGTTTGGATTTTATAATATAATAAATTAATTTAAATTTATTTAATTTACTGTAATAAAATTTAATACTCCGAGTATATTGTAATTAAGGTATGCCACTTGCAACAAGTTTCAGAGCTTTTTGTCGCCGTTTTAACTTGGTCCATGGCTCGTAATTTTTAAACGTGAAGCCCGTCGCATTCTTCACCATACTTCACCTAGTTCACTCTCCACTTTCTCTCCCCCTCTCTTCTCCTTCGTTAATCGGTCGCTTCGAAGAGAACCAGGCAGATCCAGAGCTCGACGATGGATTCACTTCTACTTGGATCGATTGCGAAGCCATGTCCACCTTCAATCGCCGTCTCCAGACTCTCCGCCGAGTTTTCTCCCGTCGCTAGAGGTTCGGAATTGAATCAAATTCGGTTTTCCATTGTTTTTGTTTTTAATTTTTGATTTGTCAATTTTGATTTGATTGAGAGTTTGTTGCGAAGAAGTTTTTCCGGCGAGTTTGGATTGAGAAATGATAGCCGCGGCTTGTGTCTGCCATGCAATCGATTGTGACATTCGAAACTTGCAAATTGATGTCGTTAATTGGTTACTTAGACCTTTCGTGTGTTGATTTCTTTCTTCAATTTGTTATTAATCTCATTCTGAACTTGCAAATTGATGTCATTAATTTTTTTTTGATTCTGTTTGTTTAGCTTTAAGCTCAAGTTGTACAACGTTCAAACTCGTTAGAAGAAATTATGGTGTGCACACTCATTCAACAGCGATTGAGAAGAGGTCTGTGCTTTCCTTGAGATGTAATAGAAAGCAACTGATTGTTGCATCAGCTGGACGGTCTATTGAGTCTGAGCCTGAAGCTTATAGTTCCAAAAACAATTGGGATTTTAGGAATGTGTTGGATGCTTTCTACAGATTTTCACGGCCTCATACGATTATTGGAACAGTTGAGTTTCTTTGTAATTTGTCTTGCTGAATTCAACCATCATTTGATTATATGTAGCCCTGCAAGCAATGTAAGATGTTTCTGTTTCTTGGTGACAGGCATTGAGCATAGTTTCAGTGTCTCTTCTTGCAGTTGAGAAGTTTTCTGACTTTTCACCGATATTTTTCATTGGGATGATGGAGGTGATGCTCAAGCTCTTTTCACTTTTCAATTGCAAATCAATGTCTTTGTGTGATAATTTTAGTTATTATTGCTGCTGCTTCATTTTCAGGCCATTGTTGCTGCTCTAATGATGAATATCTATATTGTTGGGCTAAATCAGCTGTATGACATAGATATTGACAAGGTGACGCATTAAATCCAATCAAACAGCTTTTGAAATGATATGTTAGTATGTTTTACATGATAGATGTTTTCTTTACAACTTTCTGATCAGGTGTCTTTTTGTACAATGCTGCAAACTTTTCTCAGGTCAATAAGCCATATCTTCCTTTGGCATCAGGAGAATATACTGTACGAACTGGTGTCTTTATTGTGGCATCATTTGCTATTATGGTATGGTTTGTAGTTTTTTTATTTCTGCTTGTTTGGTCTTGTGAATGGAATAGCTTTCTTTCTTTCATATAAGTATATAGTTTGTTTTCCCTGAATGATACATTTAATAAATCCTTTTAATATGAATAGCATCTTTCAGAAGATGGTACCTCTTCCCTATCAGATGTTCTGTTCTCAAAGATTCTGATGAGGCTTTCTGCAAAATATAATAAATAAATTAATTAGTGAGCAGTGGAGATTATATCTTTTAAATTATCTTAATTTCTGTTTGAAATTAGTTCCTTGTGATCATTTCATGAGCTTAAAATCAGTTGAGGTGCCTAAGTCTACTACCAAGTTCTTCGAGCTTGAGTGCTGTAAATGGTTTAGTTGTATGATAGATGTGATTTGCTTTGCCCTGAGCTGGTTTTTTGGGTCCATTAAGTATGCAGATTGTTGGACGTGCTGGACATAGTAAATAACGGTATTTAAAATTTGAGCTCATCCATTCGTTTTAGTAT
Organism: Fallopia convolvulus; assembly: GCA_964016875.1. Lineage (NCBI taxonomy): Eukaryota > Viridiplantae > Streptophyta > Magnoliopsida > Caryophyllales > Polygonaceae > Fallopia > Fallopia convolvulus. The sequence continues at coordinate 2,051,211 of OZ024718.1, read as the reverse complement.
AATACCTCCAGGTCTTGTGTCCCGCAGCACTATGGCTCTTGGAGTATTTTCAAGAAAATTATGGATTTTTCATGGGATGTATATATTTTAATGTACACAGTTCTGGATTAAGGATATGAAGCTTCAAATCTCACATTGATACAATCAATTGACCTTTGTGGACTTACACTAGTATAAGAGTATTAGCTTATGACGTGTTTGGTTTTCATATTTTGACTGTAACACAAGCCACACATTGCATTTATTAATTATGTCTTCTTTAACCATGCAGAGTTTTTGGCTCAGTGCTATTGTGGGTTCTTGGCCATTATTCTGGGCACTGTTCATTAGCTTTGTGCTTGGTACAGCATATTCAATAAATGTGAGTCGGTTTCTTTTGGAAGTGATTCCTTTCCTCCAATTCATGCTTGCACTTCTACGTGAAGACTATTCTTGAATTTTGGATGACATGTTTTCTGTCCAAAAACCTGATGATTTTCAAGCTATACCTCAACTGCATGGCTTCTGACATTCTTGCATATCCAGGTGCCTATGCTCAGATGGAAGCGATTTGCATTAGTTGCAGCCATGTGCATCCTAGCAGTTCGAGCAGTGATTGTTCAAATCGCATTCTTTTTGCACATGCAGGTTCATACTTATTCATGTAGAGGATCAATTCATTCTTCTTTTTTACTATCTGCTGTTTTATTTCTAACATCATGGTAACGACACAACTTTACAGACACATGTTTTGGCAAGACCAGCTATCTTCTCCAGGCCTGTGATATTTGCCACTGCATTCATGAGTTTCTTTTCAGTGGTAATAGCGTTATTTAAGGTAAGATGCAGTTATCCGACTGTAAATCACTCATTGGTCAGTAAAGGTAGCAATTTTGATGGTTTTCTACCATTATGCTGAATTAGAATGTCCATATACCAGTACACTTCATTGTTATCATGCTTACTCTGCATGAGTAGACAGATTTTAGCAAAACTTGAAAAGAATTTTTTTTGTCAAGACTAGATTAATCCTACTTTATCCTTCATTGTCAGTTCCCTTCATGGTTTTCTTTTGCTGCCATACTTTACCCTTCATTGTTATTTTGGTTGCTTGAGGTTTGTTCATCCTTTGAATGCTGAAGGAAAGTGTGAATCTTCAAATAAAGTTTTTAAATTGCTATCTTGTGTAGGATATACCTGATATTGAAGGCGATAAGATATTTGGCATCAAATCGTTTACTGTACGCTTGGGTCAAAAGCCGGTTAGCCTTGGAAACTTTGTCAAATAAAAACCTTTACTACCTTGTGCATCCCCTTGTTTTTTATGCGCAAATTACACAATATTGCAGGTGTTCTGGACTTGCATTTCACTACTTCAAATGGCTTATGCTGTTGCCATAGCTGTTGGGTTCTCCTCAAACTTCCTCTTGAGCAAAGTTTTAACCGTAATGTTTCAACTTTCTGTTATATGACTCTTTCAGTTATTATAATTCTATTTGACTAATAATACTTCTTCATAGGATATATACCTTAGTTGTAAGACGTTATCTGCCATCGTTATTACTTAAGGCTGATATATTATGCATAGTTTGTCATTTGTCTAGGATTCCATTCCTGTCTTTCGTCTTGTCTAATTTAACTAATTTGTAATTTGATGGTTGGTGTTAAATGGTTTATAATTGGTAACATAAGGGTCTGTTTGGAAACGTTGATGCTACACTATGGCTTTGGGGTTTTTTTTATATTAAGACTGCAATTTGTAAGCTTTTAGTTACAATAATATGAAACCTTAATCTTATCTAAGCATGTTTGTTGGAAATTATTCATATAAAGTGAAGCAGGATTATTGTTATTGTTATTTATTTAATTTCAGTCTCTTTTGATCAATTCTCTTGCTATAAAATTGTCATTACTATGAATGATCACAACACTTTATTATTCTTGGAACAGGTTGGAGGCCATGTTGCATTAGCTGGATTACTATGGAGCAGAGCCAAATCCACTGATTTGAGTAGCAAAGATGCAATAACATCCTTTTACATGTTCATTTGGAAGGTAATTACTTGGCTAACACTAATCTTAAAATCTTCTAATTAGGCCTTGAAATTGCCACAATTTCTAAAAATCAGCAACTTTGCAAATTTTATCCCATTTTGCAGCTATTTTATGCCGAGTACTTCCTCATCCCGCTCGTGAGATGATGTCAAAAATTGGATTTACCCTGGACGGTAAAATCCTTAATTGCACCTGTGGATAAGGTTAAATCTTCATTTGAAATTGCTGATTTTTAGTGGTAGCTGTAACTCTCAATGATCTAAGGTTAAATCTCCTACAATGATCTAAGGATTAGAGATTGGAAGTAATTGTTATCAATTGTCTATATGAAAATGAAGTGCAATAAGGTGTCTTCTATACAGAGATGGCTCTTGTCATCTTTGATAATGAAATTGATAATAATTCTTCTTGTTGAGCAATAATGGGGTGAAGGAAGAATATTCTGTGTGTTATCAGAATTTTGCTCAACTAATATTTTCTCGGGCTTTGTTTAATGGGCCGAGCCCATCTTTCTTTACATTTAATGGACCGGGCCCATCTTTCTTTACAGTGAATGGGCCGGGCCCATCTTTCTTTGATTTTAATGGGCCGGGCCCATTTTTTTCATAATACAGACAGAAATTAGGCAAAATATGAAAATCTAACATAATTGTCGGTTGCATAAGCATACTTGGTACATTTTTTCGTTAAAAAGAACACGCTTAATACATTTAATTCATGTTCGGTTTGGCTCACTGGTACACATAAACACCCTTATTTGATGTCATCGCTTGGGTACTTGATTTAGCCAACTTAGAGTACAATTTTAAGACTTGAAAGATAAATGTTTTATTGTTTGTGTTTGCCTTAATTTGTTAATGAGTCGAACTTGAGTACAATTTTAAGACTCGAAAGATAAATGAACTAAGTTTGAGTTGAAGAAAACTCGGTTCGTTTGTTCATAAGCAAGTTTGATTATATACTCAATTACTCATGAGCAATCTTGATTACACGTTTGTTTATGAATAAGATTCACTATATATATCCTATGTACTAATATATAACTTAAGTAAAACTCATAGTTTGGAACCGACGATCTCGCTCAAACTACGTAGTTTTTTTTTTTAGTTTTTTTTTTGATTAGGTAAGAATTAGGAGGCATTTCCTTTAGGGAGGGCGTCCTAGATCATCTGTCAGCATTGCAACCCTTGTTGATATTGAGTTCTGGATGAATCCTAATAGCGTCAATAATGGAGGATATTTTACGAGTGGTTAAAAATCAATAGTTATATTCGGGTGGTTTTAGGTTCGGGATTCTATTAATATTTGTGTAGATACTACCCCGTAATTAATTTAAAGAGAAGATGAACCCATACTTTAAAAAATACAAATCAATTGGTTTTAACTCCCCGTAACTCTCCTGCACCTGCATCATATTTTAATGTTTACTATATTAATTGAAAGAGTACTTGTAACCTTAATAAGTACGCCCAAAGATCTAGATGAATCTCCCCCACTGAGCATCCACATCGGTCTAATTGGCCGGTGAATGGAGTCAGTAATACAATAAAAAAAATTGTATGTTCTAGGTAGACTCGTCAAAAACTGACCTAACCCGCTAATTCGATCCGACCCCGACCGATAATTTTAGGGTTTAGATCCGAAAATTTGAACCTGAAACCCGAAATAAACCGAACCCGCTAAAATCCGAACCCGTTGGGTTGAAACCCGAAACCCGTTGGGTTGACCGATTTAACAAATTTATAGAATTTTTTAAATTTATAATATATTTTATAATTAAAATAAATAAAATAATATATTTTAATTAAATATTAATATTTAATTAAAAATTGATTTTGATAATCATAAGAAAAAAGGATATTTTAGACCCGCTGGTTAACCCGACCCGACCGAAAACCCGCTACAACCCGACCCGATTGACCCGAAACCCGATTTTGCCCGAACCCGAAATGACCGAACCCGACCCGATTGACAAATCTATTCCTAGGTAAATGGGATTCATTTCACGAATCTAGTGAAAGAGGGGTGCATGGGCCATGGAGAGAGCAAGAGCGTTGCTTACACATGAAAGAGGAGTACTAAATGGCAGAATATATATACGGCCCCTTGACCTTTGGCCAATTGGTCACTTTGACACCCCACCTTTGAAAATGTTCAATTAAATACCTAAACTTGTATATTGCGACCTATTGAACACCTGTTTGCTGATGTGGACAAATGCGTGTAATTCACTCTCGTATGAGTGCGTGAAGTGCTCAATCCATAAAAAATTTAATGATGTGGAAAATTTAACTTAATTTTTTTTTTAATTTAAAAATCCTAGAAAAAACTTTTTTACTTTTTTCTTCTTTCCTTTATTCAGCATCTCTACCTTTTTTTTTCTTTTTTTTTTCTTTCTTGAATGGTTGAAGCCTCAGAAATGGTGGAAGGTGAGGTTTCCACCAACTTGTCCGTTGAAGATGAGTTCTTTTGATCCACTGTGAGGCCCGACTCCAAAACCAGGTTGCTTGTTTCATCGTTCTCCCGATTTGTGCTGGTTCGCTCCTCCCCAAGCAGATCTGGTTCGGATCGTTTTTGTAGATCCGGATATGGGCTTGCAGCTTCTTGTTCGAGCGGCTCCAAGGGAGGGTCTTCTGCCTAAGCTGGATCTACGCAATTTTTACGAGCATATCTTCTCAAAAACGAGTATAAAACCTCTTCTCCCTGAGCTTCAAGTCCATCTATGAATCTTTGACCTTCGGGGCTATCATTCCATAGCAAGTCCTTGAACGTCCCTTGTAAATTTCTCGGGTATGAGAGTGGATCTGGCGTTGTAGAGGGTTGATTTGGGGTCAGATCTGGGATTTTAGTTGTCGAGCAAGATGGATTGGGGCTGGGCAAAAAGTTCATGGTCTTTCTTCCCCTTTTCCCTTTGTAGCTAACCCCAGAGCCCGCCATGTATGCTTCGTGTTTCCGACCAACCAGTGGCGAGACCTCTGGCGGCAAGACAGCCGGCGGAGGCCGGCAAAGACTCTAAGAGAACGCCTATATTGAGTCAACGCAAGTCAACCTAGAGAGAGAATCCCCTCTCACGCAATTTATCTTTTTTTTTCTTGATGTATGTGGCTTTCTACTAAAAAAATGATGTGGCAAACCTTTGTAAATTTTTTACCTTTATTTTTTAAATATAAGATGATGTGGCAGTATGATATGGCGCGCGTCTTATGCACGACAAATTTTTTTGACCAAACAGGTGTTCAATAGGTCGCAATATGCAAGTTTAGGTACTCAATCGAACATTTTCAAAGGTGGGATGTCAAAGTGACCAATTGATAAAAGGTCAAGGGGTTGTATATGTATTCTGCCCTATTTTAATGCCAAACAAATCCACACCATATCGTATTGCTTTTGCCTTTATTTTTTTCATAAATACTACTCCTACCGTTCACAAAAACTTGTCATTTTAGGTTGATTTTCTTGTTCAACAAAATCTGTCATTTGAGATATTTTAGCCCATTTTTTTTCAATAATATCCATACTAATTAACAATATTTATAAAAATTACAATAAAAGAGGAAAGATCTTAACAAAAGATTAAGGATATTTTAGTCAAATAAAAAAAAATTTTAATTTTGGAGACAAATTTTAAAACGACAAATTTATGTGAACGAAGGGATTACTTTCTTTGTCTATTTTCTATTGGACAAAGATCTTCATGGAGAGAGCACGATATTTTGTTTTAAATTTAATAGTGTTTTCAAATTTTATTTTATTTTATTTTTTACTTTCTAAGCTACTATATGTAGCCATTTTTATAATTTATTTAAATTATAGTATATAGATCAATTTACACAAAGTTGGATGGGAGCCTAGCAACTAATTGGGCTCCGACACCCTTATTCAAGGCAAAGCACATGCGCTGAAAAATAAAGAAACGAATATTAGCGTTGGTCGTGTTACGATGAGCAACCCGCGTGACCCTAGACAAAAATTCAAGGGCATCACTCCCTAGCTCTCCAAAAGTAGAGAAGACAAAAACAATAAAACTATATCCATTGCCTGTGCACTTTAATTTATACTTCCGCTTCTTTCGGACAACAACATTAGAAATTTGTTTTTTAAAATAAAATATAATTATATATTATTTGTGTTTTTTTAGTTTGGGTGATGAAATTCTTATTTACTATAAAATTATGATTTTAAACCAAAATTTATTATTTTTAAATTAACAATATAATATTTATTTATTACAAAATTATAGTCACATTATGAATATATTTTTATAATGAGAGGTATATATGTAATTTTTATTAGAAAAAAGAGTATATGTGTAATTATATGTAGAGAGAGAAAAAAGACTAAAAATGGGAAAAGTAGGGGTTCATAGGATGCATGAATGAGAAAATAAATTGTATTGGGTGCATAAATGATGTGGCGGAGAGAGAAATGATAAAAAAAAATAAAGGTATTGTAGTGTCATACAATATGTGGAAATAAATTGTTGCGGATGCTCAGCATCCACAACCATGCACTACTACAGTGTCATACACCCCTACTTTTTTCATTTTTCTCTCTGCTACATCAGCTATGCACCCCATTATAATTTATTTCTACATCCATGAACCCCTACTTTCTCCATTTTCAATATTTTTTCTCTCTCTATATACAATTACAAATATACCCCCTTTTCTAATAAAAATTACATATATACCCCTTGCTATAAATAATTTTGTTCAAAATTTGACTATAATGGTGTAATAAATAAAAATTACATATATATACCCCTCATTATGGGCCTAGGACCTATAATTTGAATAATAAATAATTTAATTATGGGTAATCAAATATATACAATTGTTTAAAAAAGATAAGTAAACAACTCAAAAAATACCCTAAACAACCCAAAAATATATTATTAAAATTAATGTAGTAAAATATATACAATATTTGTGTCTATTGAAAGATAAAAAAAATTATAAGTTATGATAAATTTTTTTACGTTTAAATTTTCCAAATTTCTTAAACTAGCAATTTAAACAAATGAGCATTGAAAATAATTCCCCAAGCAAATATTAAAACGCATTGTCGAATCACTACACGCGCAGTACGCGCCTATGCACCCCAAATTCATTTCCACTTTTCTGGTTCATGAGATGCTCCTCTTCTATCTTGGAACATGCAAATTTTCATTTGTTTTTTTATAATTTCTCTGATGGCATGCATTGTGGATGCTCTTACTATCAATACTTAAAAAACATTATTGTTAATTATTTGAAATTCCAAACAAATTATGTAGTAAAATAAAAAATGATCTAAAAATCATTTTGGTACCAAGATATTATACAATATGATAATTTGGAAAAATTGTTACCTTTTTATGCGTATAGAAAATATATTATAAAAGGTATATTTGGAAAATTGTCACCGTCAGCAATGGACGTTGATGGTGTGACTTCGGGTTACTCTTGACCCATTGATTTTCACGTCGGGTTTCAACCCAAAAAATTTCGGGTGGGTCGAGTCGATTTTTCAGGTTGGGTCAAGTTTTAACAGGTTTACCTCTTGGTGATATTAGGTCTGTTTGATAAATCGAATTCTTTCCTACTAAAAAAATAAAAGAGGGAATTAATTTGCATTACATGCATGCATTTGTCCCTCCAAATCCGATTTGCAACGTGCACTTTTTCCTCAACTTCTTTGTAGGCGATCTCAACTATTTGAAACTAGTAAGCCAAATGTAGAATGATATTTAAGTCTTTCTCATAACGTACTCAGTTATGCCATAGACGTACATTAAGATAATTACAAATTAGACAATAAATATTAGTTTAGACCATTACTTTAAATTTTCAAAACAGTACAGCCAGCCAAGTACGAACAAAAATTGTCTTGGCCAACCAATTAACCTCGTACGGATTATATAAGTGGGATATAAAATTAAAGCTTGGTGCACATGGTAGGTACTAGGTACTATACGTGTTTGTTTGTTTGTGTGTTTATTTAATCTAATTTCGATGTTGTTATTTTGATTTTTTGCTTGTATTATATATTTACACATATATCTTATTCTCTTGGACTTTTGTATAAAAATTATGGTAAATTGACAATTCTATTTGAAAAGAATTGAAAGCTAAAATAAACATGTCTATATATCATATATGTGAGATATAAAAGGAAATAATATGACATGAAATGAACATGTGCTTTATAAATTATAATAAATAAATAATACTTTATAATCTTTTCTATGGTTGTTTTGTAATTAAAACCCTAAACATCCTTAAAACTAGATGCAAAAAGAATAATTAAAAAACAGTGTTGGGAGGTGTGACTCTTATTCATGTTTCAAGAGATGCTATTTCCAATTTTTTTTTTGTTGAATCTTTTAATGAACATACTTCCTCCGTCCCCGAAAGTTTGTCCTAAAGGACAACTTTCACATATATTAAGAAATGGGTAGAAAAGATGAAGTGACCAATAGGGTGAAGGGAGAGAGTGTGATTGTGATTGGTAAAAGTGGGAAGAAAGAGAAAAAGAAAGGAAAAGACTAAAATGTGTTTGAATGGGTAGATTTTTTGTTAGATAATGGGGGGTAGAAGATGAGATAAAATGAGGGTAATATTGTAAGAAAAATTGATATAAAAGGAAAGTTGAAAAGATGGACAAACTTTACGGGACGCCCAAAGAGGAATACAAGACAAACTTTCGGGGACGGAGGGAGTAGTTGTTTTGCGGTAACTTTTGCATTTGAATATAACCCCCGTTTCGAAAAACTAAGTTTTTTCCAGTTTAATAATATCTCTGCAGGAGCTTAGCTCCGTTTCCGACAAAAAAAAGAAGCTTAATCCATGGCTCAAACTTTTTAAACGTGAAGCCTGTTGCATTCTCCAGTCTCCACCATACTTCACTCTCTACTTTCTATCTCCCTCTCTCTTCTCCTTCGTTAATCGATCGCTTTGAAGAGAACCAGACAGATCCAGAGCTCGACGATGGACTCACTTCTACTTGGATCGATTGCGAAGCCATGTCCACCTTCAATCGCCGTCTCTAGACTCTCCGCCGAGTTTTCTCCCGTTGCTAGAGGTTCTGAATCAAATTCGATTTTCTATTGTTTTTTTTTGAACTCAACAAATTACAATGCCAACATTAAGAGAAGTGAGCGGGCTTAAATCTGTAGTCTTTGCCTCATTGCTTGTGCACGTCTTAAGCTGCCATGTCTTATGTATATACCATGGTTATTAAAATCCCGGTTTGATTCAATGATTTAACGATCGAAAGTGAAAGAGCGATTAAAAATTCTATGTATAATCTTAATTGTGGTATAAAAACTTATAAAATCTTTTGTGCGATCCGACTTTATATATGGTTTCTAAAAACTTATATGGTTTCTATAAAATCTATTTGTTCAAGGTTTGCCTCTCAATTATTCTAACTAACAATTTACTTATTACATTCATAAAGTTTGTAATGTTTTTCACTTTGTATATAATAATTAAATCGACAATATATAAGATTGTTGTTTACACACTTTTAGTTATAATGTAAAATCTTACAATTGAACGATCCGATCCGATCCGATCCAATCCTTCCATTACTTTTCACAAAAGCACTCAGAGATTCATGAGAGTTTATGTAACACCCCGTCTTCCGACGAGGCGCGACTAGGGAATAGACCTTACAAGGTACTATTATTTAGGTCGACAACTACACTGTAGGACCTTACAACTCGGGCACGACGAAAAAACATAATAAAACATCCAACTTTTATTTAATAAAACTTAGAAAACGTAATCGTGCATGAATCCCCGAAAATTATAAATAATCAAATACGTCACAACGCCTACTGAAACTGAACTATCTGAACCAAAAGATAATAACCGAAACAATATACCAACTTCGTCTAACAAATATTAAAATCAATATTCTAACTAATATAATATACTAATATAACCAATCCCACTATGACACGCACTCTTTACCGCTCCGACCCGCCATCTTGCCTCGGTTCCTGCACGGCTCCCTGATTCATACCTGGGACTGAAAAATGTTCCCCGAAGAGTCTGCGTCTAATCTACCAAGCTAGAAAGAATACGGAAACTGTAGAACGTTTTGAAATCAGTTATCTAAAGTTAGCATACAAATCCACAATCGCAATCATCACTCTAAAGGCCAATACCTAAATTAGTTATATCAGTCACACAAGTCACATACGCATTCACAATCACAATCACACAGCAATGCAATTCTTCCTTTGTCCACGATCCGACGTCCAAGGCGCTCATCACCGCGCCGAGTGCAGAGGCAGACCCTCCCACTCCACTTCCCAATCTCCCTTCGAACTCCTGACTAAGCCTCCACTGGAGTGCTTGCCCAAAAACACAGATAATAATTTTCGTTTTGAAGGGGCACGGTTTTTCCCAATCACACGGGTCAAAGTAGCCAACTCTTCCTCAACACCAGCTACAATGGGCCGTGTCGGAAACGGTACCAACACAGAGAAAACGTTCCAAAATATTTTCCGATAAAACACATTTAAAATCATTAACGCACACAACACACAAGGAGTTCAAAACAATTAAAAAGGTATTCGGGACTAGTTCCCAAAACCCGCCCTACAATATCAATACGCAATCTAACAAGGGAGAAAAGAACCGAGCAAGTCGAAAAACGACTTACCTCGAACGAAGGATCCTCGGGAAGACGGAACTACGATCTCAAACGGACGATTCCCTAAAGAATATATAATGAAAGGATTAGGTTCGACCCTTACTACCTCTCAACAACGTGTTGATCGACAACCCTTGATCCACAAACCCGTCTTTCAAAATAAATAAATAACTAAAAAAAATGACCCAATAATTACTAATCCTAATATGATTTATTCCTAAAATAATACTACTCTATACTTACAATTCATGCTAGATTAATATACTTGTCCGAACTAAAGCCAAGCTACCCAGCCCAAAATAGCAATTCAATTCCTAAAAACTTTAACCCAGACCAAATTGCTCGGCCCAACTCTGATTAATGTAATTAATCCAATAGCCCACTTAGCTTTCATTCAAAATTAAGCCAGATAAACCCGTCAAAACCCAGCCTTTGACCAAATCATGTGAGGCCCACCCCTCCCTTCTTCTACCAAACTTCGTCTTCTTCCTCTCGCCGAAAGCAAATACCCAAGGTCCACCCGGCGTTCAATCAGCGATTCCCTTCGCCGTCGAGTCTGCGAAGCGGAATTTTGCCCCTTACTGATCACCCCGTCTTCCTCCTCCGAATCACCCTCCCCACCCACGCAAGAGCAGCGGCGATCTCGACCCTCCAAGCGGTGACAGCAGGCGGCCCTGGTCAACCCTCCTGTGTTCCGACGACGGCCCGCTCGGACTCAGAATGGTGGTGTCGACTCTCCCACTCGGTATATCCCCTTATCCTGGAACCCCGACAGTGCCCCAGCTAATCGAAGAAGAAAAAAAAAACAGGGAAGGCGAATGAATAAATGGAACAAGAACTCACCGGAACGGCGGTACCGAGCTATCGACGAGGAAGATGCTTCACCGGCGGTGATGCGATTTACTGGTGTCGGGTATGCAATATAACCTAAGGAAGGAACAGAAGATCGCTGAACGGAATGTTTAAGCGACAAGACGGGAAACAGAGGTTCGATCGACGGCTGTCTTCTACCGAAGGCACAAGTGAAAAGGTCTTACCTGGTCCGTTGTCGATCGGCGAACCCGATTCAATCTCCAGATCGTTCACGCAAACAGGGAGGAAGATTGGTTGAAGCTTTGATCGGGTCGTGATTCGAAATTATCGAGGGAGCGATTTGTTAAGATAGGGGTTCGGTTTAGCGATATGTATATATCTATAAGAGATTAATCCAGATTTGGGTATATCTATATAGCTTGGCTTAGGATAGATTTGGATATATCTATAAGAGATTAATCGGTTTAAATAGGAAAAAAAAAAAATAATTTAATGAATGAACACATAAATATATATGAGACTTACAAGTATGTACATAATGGTTTACTTGTACCCTTATATTGGGTATGATAAAGCGGACTACTAATTAATTTATCGTTACGAGGTTACTTGCGGATCGAGCACTCGAGTGCTTGTAAACGAAAGAACTCGTTTTCAGACTTACGAGACCTAAAACGAATACGGATATTACATACTACCCCCTTAAGAAAGTTTCGTCCCGAAACTTTTACGCAAAGGAAAAGATATTCGAGGGTTTTCACAGTTTACCTGAGATATTGACATGTTCAGTGATTCCAAGATAGGATAAATCATCTGATTTTTGTTTTTACATACTTTTTTTTTTTTTATTCTGTTTGTTTAGCTTTAAGCTCAAGTTGTGCCATGTTCAAACTCGTTGGAAGAAATTATGGTATCCACACTCATTCAACAGCGATTGAGAAGAGGTCTGTGCTTTCCTTGAGGTGTAATAGAAAGCAACTGATTGTTGCATCAGCTGGACAGTCTATAGAGTCATGGCCTGAAGCTTATAGCTCCAAAAACAATTGGGATTTTGGGAATGTGTTGGATGCATTTTACAGATTTTCACGGCCTCATACGATTATTGGAACAGTTGAGTTTCTTTGTGATTTGTCTTGCTACATTCAACTAGGGGCGTCCATGAAAAACCGAACCGAAAAACCGAAAAATCGGTTAAATTTTCGGTTAACCAAACCAACTTTTTTAAAAATTTCGGTTTGGTTAACAGAACCGAAAATAATTTCGGTTTATCGGTTCGGTTTCGGTTCACAACTTTACATATAACGGTTAACCGAAAAACCGAAAATATATTAATATTTTTTTTTCAAATATTAGTTAGCTTTGCTTTATTTAGTGGTTAAACAATTTACACACTGTTTTTCCACTTCTAGTTAATATAAGACACTTATTAAATTTGATGGGATAAAAAATAATACACAAAATGTTTGATTTCACACACTATAGTATATACTCTTGATATTTATTTATAACAACCAAAACAATATGGTATAAGTACATATTTAAAATAAAATTCTTGCTTGATCATTTTTTTTAATTCAAATTTTATTATTTTAGTTTTAACTATTTAAGATAAAATTACATAAATGGTTATCGGTTAACCGAGAAAACCGAACCGGAAAATTGGTTAACGGAAGTTCGGTTAACCAGGATTCACGGTTCGGTTACGGTTCTTGGTTTTAACTAACCGAAATCATGGTTAACCAAGCTTCGGTGGTTAACCGGATTTAGACACCCCTACATTCAACCATCATTTGATTATGTGGCCCTGGAAGCAAGCAATGTAAGACATTTCTGTTTTCTGGTGACAGACATTGAGCATAGTTTCAGTTTCTGTTCTTGCGGTTGAGAAGCTTTCCGACTTTTCGCCAATGTTTTTCATTGGGATGACTGAGGTGATGCTCAAGCTCTTTTCACTATTCACTTTTCAATTGCTAATTAATGTCTCCGTGTGATGATCTTTAGTTATTATTGACGCTGCTTCGTTTTTCAGGCCATTGTTGCTGCTCTTATTGTGGCATCATATGGTATTATGGTATGGCTTGTAGTTTATTATTTCTGCTTGTTTGATCTTTGTTTTCCCTGAGTGATGCATTTAATAAATCCTTTCAATATGAATATCATCTTTCAGAAGATGGTGCCTCTTCCCTATCAGATGTTCTGTTCTCAAAGCTTCTGATGATCGAGGCTCTCTGCAAAATATAATAAATTGATTAATTAGTGAGCAGTGGAGATTATATCTTTTAAATTATCTTAATTTCTACTACCGAGTTCTTAATTTCTACTATACTATGGCTCTTGGAGTATTTTCAAGAAAATTATGTATTTTTCATGGGATGTATATATTTTAATGTACACTGTACACAGTTCTGGATTAAGGATACGAGGATTAAGAGCATTACCTAATGACCTGTTTGGGTTTCATATTTTGGGTGTAACACAAGCCACACATTGCATTTATTCAAGGGTAATAGGATTGGGATTCTAGGTCGGATCGTTGAGTATCTTTTGAATCGGATCGTAAGAATCTTGCATCATCAAGAGGAAAATTGTGATAATATATAGTTAAAATTGTCATTTTATAGGATCTTAAGAATCGTTTGTAGGGTCGTTAAAATCGTTCATAGGATTGTTAAAATCGTATGTAAAATCGGGATCGGATCGAGAGTGTATTCTGAATCATTTAAGATCCTACTTAGGATCGTGGATCGTTTCGTGTGTTATATATCGTAGGATCGTCAGAATCGTAGAATCGGATCGGGGTTCTAATAACATTGCGTTTATTAATTATGTCTTGATTCACCGTGCAGAGTTTTGGGCTCAGTGCTGTTGTGGGTTCATGGCCATTATTCTGGGCACTGTTCATTTAAGCTATATATATACCTCAACTACACGCCTTCTGTCATTCTTGCGTATCCAGGTGCCTGTGTTCAGATGGAAGCGATTTCCATTAGTCGCAGCGATGTGCATCCTAGCCGTTCGAGCGGTGACTATTCAAATCGCAATCTTTTTACACATGCAGGTTCTTACTTATTCATGTAGAGAATCAATTTTATTAGAATACTCATCCCACATCGGAAATATAAAGAGAAATAAGCAAAAATAAACACCTTTAAGTAATTAAATTACTCTTCCTATTACCAATTGATTTGAGAATAGAACTCTACTGCTTTGTATGGTCCATGAAATTTTACATGGTGGCTCACGGAATTTGACAAATTTTCGTTTTCCGCTGCTTTACAGACACATGTTTTGGCAAGACCAGCTCTCTTATCTAGACCTGTGATATTCGCCACTGCATTCATGAGTTTCTTTGCAGTGGTAATAGCCTTATTTAAGGTAAGATGCAATTTTGATGGTTTTCTACCCTTATGCTAAATTAGAATGTCCATATACCACTACACTTCATTATTATCATGCTTATTACTCTGCATGAGAAGACAGATTTTAGTAAAACTTAAAAAGAAAATAATATTCAAGACTGGGTTAATCCTATTTTATCATCCCGGCGGAGAATACTAGATATAAAGCCCATCAGACTCTGATACCATGTTAAATTCCGGCGGACCAATATGACGTGGGGGTACGGACGTCGGTTCATGCGCATAAGCGCGTTCGGCCCAACACATAAGTCTGTGGAGTTCCATCCTAAAACCAATTGACAATAGGAGGAGTAGCCCAAGGGGTATATATACTAGACAAGTTAGGTCCCAACTTTAGATGTGGGAATGTACTCTAACACTAGAGATGTTCACGGGTCGGGTTGGGTCAACCCGCAAAAAATTACTTTTGACCCGCGGGTTGTGGGTCTAACGGGTCGGGTCACGGGTCGACCCGCTTGACCTGTTTGGCTAAGTCAATCGGGTCAAAAAATGCTTTTTTACCTAAACACATGTATTTTTTTAATATAAACCCGTCGGGTTTGTGAGTCGACCCGTAAATCAAACGTTTTTTTTTATAAAAAATACTTTATATATTAATAAAATTATAAAAAAATATATTTTTAAAAATATTGCGGATCGTAGGTCGACCGCGCGGCTTTAACCCGACCCGACCCGTGACCCGCAAAATAAAAAAAATCAACCCGCAACTCGCAAATTGCGGGTCGGGTCAGTGCGGGTTGCGGGCGACCCGACCCGTTGAACATCCCTAGCTAGAGAATACCCTTCCCATCCCCATCCCCATTTAGATATATGTTCCCCATACCCACCCCATTCTCCATCGGGGAATAAAATTTGTCCCCGTCGGGTCCCAGTCCCCGTCGGGATTCCCCATCCCCGTTTGGTTTTCCCCATTTATTTTTTGTAAATCAAATGATCATACCATTCATACGCATCAAGTACATAATATAAGGATAGCTAAATTACCAATAATTTAATAAGAAATTCCTCAACAATTCCGCCAATGAGAATTCCTCACGGGGTTCCCCAATGGGGTCGGGATCGGGTCGAGGGGTGGAGTTGAGACATCTATCCCCGCCTCCGTCCCCATACACTAACGGAGAATTACTTTTCCCCATACTTACTCATATCCCACTAAAAATCCTCATCCTCATACCCGTAACGAGGAATCACCGTCCTATTACCATCACTGATTTTACCTTTCATTGTCAATTCCCTTCATGATTTTCTATTGCTATCATACTTTACCCTTGTGAAGCTTCAAATAAAGTTTTTAAATTGCTATTTTTGTGTAGGATCTACCTGATATTGAAGGCGATGAGATATTTGGCATCAAATCGTTTACTGTACGTTTGGGTCAAAAGCCGGTTAGTCTTGGAAACTTTGTTAAATAAAAACCTTTACTACCTTGTGCATCCCCTTGTTTTTTATGTGTAAATTAATTACACAATATTGCAGGTGTTCTGGACTTGCATTTCACTACTTCAAATGGCTTATGCTGTTGCTATAGGTGTTGGGTTCTCCTCAAACTTCCTATTGAGCAGAGTTTTAACCGTAATGTTTCAGCTTTCTGTTAAATGACTCTTTCAGTTATTATAATTCTGTTATTTTATTTATTTAATTTCAGTCTCTTTTGATTAGGGGTGTTCATCGGGTCAGGTCGACCCGCGACCCACAATTTGCGGGTTACGGGTCGAATTTTTTTATTTTACGGGTCACGGGTCGGGTCGGGTTAAACCCGTGATCCGTAATATTTTTGAAAATATATATATTTTTTATAATTTTATTAATATATAAACTATTTTTTATAAAAAAATCGGGTCGACCCGCAATGACCCGACCCGAAATTGCGGGTCGACTCGCGACCTGCAAATCGGGTTGCGGGTCAAAAGTAATTTTTTTTGTGGGTCGCGGGTCGACCTGACCCGTGAGCATCCCTACTTTTGATCAATTCTCTTTGTTGTGAGATAACCCATATTGAAACTTTGGGAGTAAAACTGCCTAGTATATAACCTAATGAGCTACTCCACATATTGTCATATGATTTTGGGTTGAAACCTCATTGGACTTGTATGCTATGCCCGTTACACACAAGACCCCCAGGTTATCAGCCCACCGGACTTTAATATAATATCAGAGTATGTTTCGGTGTGGGTTCATTTCCTGGAGTTTTCGGGCTTGCTGGCTACATGGCCTGTTAAAGCAGTCCGCCTGATATAGGAGCGACCGGGTCCCAATAGTGGCGGTTCGCGAGCCTTGAGGGGTTTATTCGGACTGGTCGACCATGTGAGCACATTCAAGCAGCCCGCCCAATATATATAGGAGCGCCCGGTCCAATTGTGACGGTTTGCAAAAAGTCTTGAGGGATTATGTCCAAGTGTCAACTGGCCCAGACAGTTGCACTTGAAGAGGCGTGTTGTGAGATATCTCATATTGAAATTTTAGGAGTAAAATTGACTAGTATATAACCTAATGAGCTATTCCACTCATTGCCATATGGTTTTGGGTTAGAACCTCATTGGACTTGTATACTATGCCCGTTACACGCACGACCCTCATATTACCAACTCATCGGACTTTAATACTCTTGCTATAAAATTGTCATTATTATGATCACGAACACTCCATTATTCTTGAAACAGGTTGGAGGCCATGTTGCATTGGCTGGATGACTATGGAGCAAAGCCAAATCCACTGATTTGAGTAGCAAAGATGCATTAACATCCTTTTACATGTTCATTTGGAAGGTAATTAATTACTTGGTTAACACTAATCTTAAAATATTCTAATTATTCCATCAAAAAAAAATCTTCTAATTAGGCCTTGAAATTTCCACAATTTCTAAAAATCAGCAACTTTTTAAATTTTATTCCATTTTGCAGCTATTTTATGCCGAGTACTTCCTCATCCCGCTCGTAAGATGATGTCAAAAATTGGATTTACCCTGGACGGTAAAATCCTTAATTGCACCTGTGGATAAGGTTAAATCTTCAATTTGAAATTGACTCTTTAGCCTTATCATCCTTGATAATAATAGTTGTTGTTGAACAATATTATTCTTTGTGTTGTCAGAATTTTGCTCAACTAATATTTTCTCGGCCTTTGTTTAATGGGCCGAGCCCATCTTTCTTTGCATTTAATGGGCCGTTGCTGGGCTTGATAATTGAAGAACTCAGGATACTACGAATTATCTTCTTCGTTTTTAATCTCAATAACGGCCCATTTGGTATTGATATCCTGATATCAGATATCGGTATCGGGCCATATCTTATGTTTGGTATGAGAGTATATGAATATCGGGTCATATCCTGATATCAAAACAAGCTCTTTTTCATGACATTTGATATACCCAAAAAAAAAGAGGTATGAGATATGAATGATATACTATATCCGATACCGATATCGATACCTGATACCGATATCGATATCTGATATCTGATATCGATACCAAACGAACTAGTACATAGTGTACAGAGTGGCTTGCCAATGATATTTTTTTTCCTTGCAAACCACACCTTTTTTTCATAATATGGATATGGATTAGTCCAGAGTACAGACAGAAATTAGGTAAAATATGAAAATCTAACATAATTGTCGGTTGCATAAGCATACTTGGTACATTTTTTCGTTAAAACGAACATGCTTAATACATTTAATTCATGTCCGGTTTGATGCCATAGCTTGGGTACTTGATTTACCGTAAATAAATCTATCTAGCAGTTTTGAAAAAACATAAATAAATTGTAACGCTAATGAATCATTCATTAGATAACTAGCATATATAGTAGCATGCAGAGCCGTTCATAAGCATCTTGTGTTCAACTCGGTTAAGTCTTATTCGTGTTTGGCTCGATTTGTAAATGAGTAGAGTTTGAGTACAATTTTAAAGCTCGAAAGATAAGAAAATTCGGTTTGTTTGTTCATGAGTAAGCTCAATTATATGCCCCAAGCTCGATTATACTTTCATAATTAGATTTTATATTCATGAATAAGGTTCACTATATATATATATCATATATACTATATAATTTAAGTACGCTGCAAGAAAAAAAGACTTTAGGCGACAAAGAAATTTGTCGCCCAAACCCAATTTTTCATCGCCAAAAGTCAAGGGCCGCAAAATGAGTTTCGACGCCCTAAAATTTGGGCGACTCAAACTACGTAGTTATATTATTTGTATAGATGATCAGGTAAATGAGTTATTCGCGAACTTGTCTCACGAAGAAACTAAATGAGAGAGCTCAAACTTTGGTGAACATTTAATGAACCGAGCTAAAACATGATTTTGAGCTCGAACAACGCTCGTATTCGAGCTCGCTTTATTGATTGTTCGGCTCGACTCAATTCGATTACAACCCACAAGTTGGTGCATAGCAAACTACAGTATAAATGGTTATTTATACAGTGAAACTTTTCTTTCATGGTATCCTATCAACAGATTCAACACATCATCTTCCCTAGCTATACTATATAGAATATAGATGCATGACTACTCTTATCCTATATATGAAAGCAAAGATTCTTCACTATACTTCAATCTGATTTAATCAGCATCTATAGTAGAAATCATATCATATAAATACAGAGATAGTTGGAGGGAGAAGATTCGAGTGGAGGACAGCTAATCACCCGAGCAGATCGGTCCACGAGGACCCTGAGGCTTTGGCGCTTCTGTTTTGGTTCTATGTTTTTTTTTTCACCTCAGTTTTGTTTTGTCTCTTCTTTGCCTTTTGGTTGCCGTGTTTTTATGTGTTTCTGTGGCCTTGTCGGGATCTATTGGTCGCTCCTCTGTCGCTTTAAGCCGGAGGTGCTCTCATCTTGGTCCCCCAGATTTCTCGTAAGGGAAGTTCCACTGGGTAAATGTTGTTGTTGTTATTTTTTTGTGGGTGGAAGACAATTTGATCAATCATTCAAAAAACTAGTTCAATGGAAAACTTGATTACAGCAAAGACATTACACGTTGCATGTTCCCCAACTAAGTATGAAAGGGGGATAATAGCCTATATGTGCTTCTCTGTGATCACATGTACAGACATATCAAAGTGGAGCATCAAATTTCTTTTTTTTAAAATTTTTTTTTTAAAAAAAATCCACATATTTTATATCCAATGTATAGACAAATTAGTTTTCCTTCACCAAAAAAAGAAAAAAAAAGACAAATTAGTTTCCAGCTTCACTTGCACATTGCAATGTGTGCAAATAAGATGATTATGCAAAGTTCTACAATCATTAAGATTCCTAAGTAGGATTTGTTTATAGGATTGGTTGGTTCCATTAATAAGGGCATGTCATAGTGAACCAATATGCAAGTGAAAGGGTGCATTTTGGATATTTACCTTTATCTATTTTACATATGGAAAAATGATTTAAATAATCCAATTTTTTTTTGGGTTGTTGTAAATGAATAACCCAAACTTTAAAGAGATAGAAAAATAAAACGAAAATTTGGGAGTGTTTTAAAAACCTATATCAACTTTGAAGAGATGGGAAAATAACACAAATTTTTGGGAGTGTTAAAAATCTAGAATTCCAGCTTTCGGGCATCTAGTCAAACGGTTAAACCTCTAAAAATATTACTCAGAGGTCTCTAGTTCAATTCTCATGAGCAATGTCCTTCACCAAAAAAAATCTAGGGTTCCATACGTATCAAGCCTCGTGAAATTTTTGGGAGTTTGTGACTGGCTTAAAGTCGTCGTGCCAAATCAAAAATAAATCCCTAGTTACTCAACTAGTATAGCTGGTAAGTCGGGGTCGAACCCAAGAGACACTTGTAATTCTAAGCAATATTATTATCAACTCAAAGAAGTAACAAAGAGGGGATTTTGATTAATAAACTAACACTAAGAATTAAAACAAACAAAGCAAGTAATCAAACAGGGCAAAAGTTTGGATTTTTATCAATTAAGGGAAAAAGCAATCCTATTCAAGTATCCACTTTTCTTCCTCAAGTTATTGATCCTAGATTCAAACAAGTTATTCCTTTTAGTTATTCCTATCCTGATCAGAATTATGACATGACAACGAGACATGCGAACTTAATATCCAAATTACTCATGAAACGATCATAAATAATATGAATACTAGCAATAAGAACAAGGATAAACAGGATACATGCAATTGAATTCCAACGAGTCAAACAATTAACATGCATTCAAATCTCTTATCAATTGTTTTAGTCCAACGAGTCCTAAACCAATTGAGTTGCTACAAAGATTAGGCTTTACTACGAGAAAACCTAGATCTAGCAATAGATAATATCAATTCCAACAAGTTGGCCAGACAAGCAGAAATCAACACAATCAATAATAATTATGCACAAGAGAATTGAAATAACCCTGTAGAAATAAACCTGAATAGACGAATCTCACAACAACTTGAGTCTGAAAAGGTTCAACTCGAATAGAATCAAGAGAGTTTAGTTCTCCATAAGAGAGAAAAACACAAAGTCTCCAAAGTAGGTCTAAGAGAATAATGACAAAGGCTGAAAAGTAAACCTAAAATAGTCTCGAACAAGTCGAAAATTAAAAAGATAAAAATATAAAAATAAACTAAATAAATCTAATCACGCGTCAGATTCCAGCAGGGCCGCGATCGCTGCCTAAACCTGGCCGCGATCGCTGCCTGACTTGCAAACCGCGATCGCCACCCATACACGGCCGCGATCGCGGCCTTCGCGTCATCGCGGTCCTCAATGGCAATCTTGTCTTCTTCGGCGACATCCACCGCGACCGCCTCTAAGAGTGGCGGCGATCGCGGCCTTCAACTTCTTCGAAGTCTTCAACTTCTTGCTAACTCTGAATTCCGGCCTTCAAATCTGTTCTTCAATAACGCTCGTGAAATTGGGAATTTAGCTAGGGTTCTTTGAAAGAGGAATTGGGATAAATTTCCTTATAGAATAAGGTTTTATAGCGAAATTAGGATTTTGTGTCTTATTTGTTTGGTCTTGGGCACACTATCTGTGGGAGTCGAAACGAAAACCTCGTGATATTTTTATGAAGTCTTAATCGCTTGACTAGATGCCCGAAAGCTTTGGATTTTGTCTTATTTGCTTTGAAGTTGTGGTCTTGCTTTGAAATTTGGTAAAAAATTCTTGTTGTTTTCAACTTATTTGATTAAATGTTTGGGAGAAAAGGGAAGTTTTAGATTAAAGTTTTAAACACACTCCAAATATTCATATTAAAATTTGAGTTATGCATTATCATCTTCTAAAAGATTGGGTTATTTGAATTAATTTTACCTTAATGTTATGATTCAAGTTTGAGTTGCATCCCATTCCCAACGAACCAAAAATACATTGTTAATTTTTACTCCTACTCAAATTAGGGTTGTTCAAAATGCCCGTTGACCCATAACCCGATCCGACCCGTCCCGTAAATTATGGGTCCGATCATAGGTCAATATTTTTGGGATTACGGGTTACAGGTCGGGTTACCGGTCGACCCGTAACCCGTAATATTATTATTATTTTTATATATTTTTATAATACTATAATCATAATATTATTTTTATATATATTTACGGGTTGATCATGTTGACCCATTTGACTCGTTTGACCCGTAAAATCTGTTTGACCTAGTTAAACGGGTCAAACGAATCGACCCGTAACGCGTAAATCGAATTACGGGTCGATTAATTTTTTTTATGAGTCAACGAGTCGACCCGTAAACCGGATTATGGATCGGGTCGGGTCGACCCGTTGAACAACCCTAACTCAAATTGTACGCAATAGTACGTATGAGTTAAAATCAACATTAAATACCACTATATTTTTTTTTTGGCCCAACTTGCTCATATATTATTCAAATACAGAGATTAAGATTCATATTCCATTAATTATTGAGTTTTATCAAGTAGAGAAACCACATTAATGATGTGTAGACGGTGTAGTTTGTATCATTAACAAGTTAACATCACATGCTATCATGTTATGCCTTGGCTTTGTGGGCTTTTAATTAATCCCTCCAACGGCCGAAATTCAATTAATTGTAAGAATAGTACTTAGTGGATTAATTAGGATTATGTTGATTGCTCTCTGAATAACTAGCTAGCCAGCAAAAACCTGACATGCTAATTTGAATCATTTATAGACATGATTGGTTCTTAGTGCACATGTTTCCACATTCAATATATATAAAGTTTTTTTTAACCTAAAGTACGGTCATTAGATACGTACTCCATCCATTTCACAAAATTTGTTTTTTAGACTTTGTCGTACATATTAAAAAAAATTATACTAAAATATCCTTAACTCACATTCATAAAAAATTAGATTATTAAAATTAAAAAGTTAATTGGTCTGTATAAAAAAAGTATATAATAATATAAGGGTAATTTTAAAAAATATACAAAATATTTAAAAAGATAAATTTTATAAAATAAAATACGGAGTATAGAATTAACAAGACAAGTTTTATAAAACAGAAATTCAATTATTTAAAAATACATTCAATTGAAACTTCAAAAAAAAAAATGACCGAAGAAAATTTCTATGTGACCTAACTGTTTTGGCTTTACTATGCAACTTTTACAAAGTTTATAATATCCAAACATATTTTCAATTCAATCATGCTGCCTATACTACAAAATCACTATAGATCACTTTAACAATTTGAAGTGGAAGTTTTTTTAGAAGTATGATTTGACATGAGAAGAATATTTTTTATGGGCGTTACATGGGTTTGAAGTCCCACCATTGTATTTTAGTGGATAATGATCAAATTTAACTAATTTAATATGAAAAAATGATCTAGAAGATGGAATATAAGAGAATATATATCACGTATATCTTTTTTCCCATGAAAATATAAAGCTATTCCAATACGTAAAGCATTTTTCTAGAAGAAGAAAAAATGGACATGTAAAGTTATTAGTCTAATGACATGGTTATGAAAAATGGTAGCAAAAATGAGGATGTTATGGTTGTGAGGGTATGTAAAATTAGACAAAGTGAAAAACAAAGGCATTTGTAATAAGATCGGGGTAGCCAACATTAAGGATAGGAAACGTGAGTAGAGACTTATGTGGCTTAGGCACGTGCAATATAGACAATGTAACACACCACCCTAGTGCAAAGGTGTGATAGCTTGAACTTGCGGGGCTTCTGCGAGGAAGAGGACACATTATGCAGAGTTGGAAGAAGGTCATCAAACTAACCTCTTTAGCCCTCACAGATGTATGACGCAAGATAGGGTCTTGTATAAGAAGATTATTAGGGCGGTGTAGGTGTAGGTTCAAAGGTGGGTGAGTGGACTGTGTGCTTCCTTTGGTGAGGGTGCAGGTGTAGGTTAATTTGGGGTCGTTTTGTTCACGAGCATGCTTTTACTGTTTCCCTTGCGCGTTTCTTCGATTTCTTTTGAGTGTGGATGGTGTGTTTGCTTGTTTGATCTTGTTTCCAATACACTATTGTGTATGTGTCCTTCTTTTACGAATCGGTTATGACAACTTTTTCTTTGCTTTGCCCACTTATACTTTAACCTTGTATTGAATTTAGCTTCACTTGAGACTTTTCACATTGGGGTCTACCAAAAACACCCCTTGACTTGTTCGGAGTGGTGTGTACATCTAGACCCTCATACCTTGCTCTAGAAGGTTATACTAGGTAGTGTTGTTATATATTATACGTGGAATGAGAAATTGCGTGGGCCGTTGATCACAATACGTCATTTTTTTTTTGATAAAGAAATAAATTTGATATATAGAGATGCCTAGTAGATTGGGAGGACGAAAAAATCAACAATTGAACAAATTGGCAAAAAGAAAGAACAATAACAAAAAACTCCAAGTAAGTAAAACAGAGACTAAGCATACAACCAAAAAGCTTAGTAGAAGAGAGAGGGGTGAGTTAAACACAACAAAATGAAGTGCCTCTAGAAAGAATGTTAATGGGTTATCTACATCTAGGGAGTGCAAATGGAGCACCATGACGTTGCCCCATCTAAATCAAGGGATCTTCAGAAGTCTCGTGTAACACCCCAGTAGTTTATAAGGAATTGAGGTGATATCCATCTCAACAAGAACCCTTCCTTTTCTTGGTTCGAGTGAGGATAGAGAACTCTAAAGTTAAGCGTGCAAGGGCGAGAGTAGTACCAGGATGGGTGACCTCTTGGGAAGTCCTCGGCTTGAGATGGGATAGTACTTCTAAAGCCTCGGACCTTACAAATGGTATCAGAGCCGACTCTAGGTTACGAGTGCACTTGGCCCGGAGGGTGGTGCTTGGGCCTTGACGAGAACGTCAAGTGTTTAAGTGGGGGAGATTGTAACACCCCAATAGTTTATAAGGAATTGAGGTGCTATCCATGTCAACAAGATCTCTTCCTTTTTTGGGTTTCGAGTGAGGACAAAGAACTCTAAAGTTAAGCGTGTAAGGGTGAAAATAGTATTAGGATGGGTGACCTCTTGGGAAGTCCTTAGGTTGGCATGAGATAGTGCTTCGAAGGCCTCAGACCTTACATCTCGAACGTGACCACAATCTCGACCAAAACAACTTATCAGCTTCTGAAATGACGAAAAAAATTTCCATTACAACTTGTGAAGATATAGTTATCCCACATCGGAAAATTGAGGAATTAATTGTCTAACATATATTACCTTGAATTACTCATCCTTTTGTCAATTGATTTTAGGATGGAATCTCATGGACTTATGTGTTGGGTCTGTCGCGTATAGGTGCAAGAACAATCACCCTCGCCGTCTGTATGACCCACCAGACTTTGACACAACTTTAAATTTGGATTTATTTTTTGAAATGTTCACACAATCACAAACATTCTAGTCTTTTTTGTTGCTTGTTTCTTGGCAGGTAAACCTTGAGATTGGCGTACGAATTAGGGGTGTCCATGAAAAACCGAAACCGAAAAACCAAAAAACCGGGTATTTTTTAGGTTAACCAAACCGACTTTTTTTGAAATTTCGGTTTATCAGTTCGGTTTCGGTTCACGACTTTACATATAATGGTTAACCGAAAATATATTAATATTTTTTCAAATATTATTTATCTTTGCTTTATTTAGTGGTTAAACTCTATGATCTTCAAGGTGTTGATCTAGTTTGAGTCTTTCCTTCTCCAATTTTAACAATTTGCACACTATTTTTCCACTTCTCATCGATATAAGAATCGCTTATTAAATTTGATGGGATAAAAAATAATAATATATACAATGTTTGATTTCACACACTATAGTATATACTCTCGATATTTGTTTACAACAATCGAAACAATATGGTATAAGTACATATTTAAAATAAGTCAAGCTTTATCTCTTTTTTTATTCAATTTTTTTTATTTTAGTTTTAATTATTTAAGGTAAAATTATATAAATGGTTATCGGTTAACCGAGAAAACCGAACAAAAAAATCGGTTAATCGGGATTAACGGTTCGGTTACGGTTCATGATTTTAACTAACCGAAATCATGGTTAAGCGAACTTCGAATAACCGAAATCACGATTAACCGGATTTGGACACCCCTAGTACGAATGGTACTACTCTGAAGTTTCACTGTGCGATTGGGTATTGTTTGTTTGTGATTGGCAAGGTTGCCTGGACATTTTGTATCTGCTGAATGTCCTTCATACAGGTAGAGGCAACGTCGCTAGTACATCCTTTCATCTTACCTGCTTGACCGCTTTGACTCGAATACTGAAGACTTTATTCTTTTCGGCCCTTCACTCTCCCCACTGCTCTGATAGCACTAGTTTCTTTTTTCGCCGGTTGCATTTTCGTTACTTATGGCTTTTGTTTGTTTCAGTCTTATTTGCCGATTTTCCGACTACCATTTCCACTATTTCAACTTCTTTGTAGGCGATTTCAACTATATATTCTTGGCGATTCACATATGGAGTTCTCGATATTTGGAACTAGTAAACCAAAAATGTAAAATGATCTTTAAGTCTTTCTCTTTATGTACTCAAGTAATGCCATAGACGTACATTAAGATAATTACAAATTAGACAATAAATATTAGTTTTAGACCGTTACTTTAAAATTTCAAAACAGTACAGCCAGCCAAGTACGAACAAAAATTGTCTTGGTGCAATTCCAGGTAAGTTGTACGAGTAGTAGCCAATTAAGCTTGTACGGATTATAAGTGGGATATAAAATCAAAGCTAGGTGCACATGGTAGGTATTATACGTGTTTGTTTGTTTGTGTATTTATTTAATCTAATTTCAATCTTTTTATTTTGTTTTTTTGCTTGTATTATATATACATATATATCTTATTCTCTTGGAGTTTGTATAAAAATTATGGTAAATTGACAATTCTATTTGAAAAGAATTGAAAGCTAAAATAAACATGTCTATATATGTGAGAGATAAAAGGAAATAATATGACATGAAAATGAATATGTGCTTTATAGTCAAGGGGCGGAACCAAGAATATATTTTGATGGGACCAAAAATTTATCCGATGTAGCTAAAACACTTTTTAAATATGAAATATTGAAAAGCAATAAAAAAGTCTCAAAGTTATAATACATAAACCACTTTTTAAATCTAAGAGACTGCTTGTGAGAGCCGAAATATATATTTCATGGTACTACATCATATCTTATTAACTAGTTGCCCGGAGATATTAGAATATCTACTTAAAATATGCATTCATACTTTATTATACGATACTTAAATATTTTAATTAATATAACCTATTCTTTTGAAGGTCTTGGATCCGATTACAGTATGAAGATATGAAATTTAACAAAACATATATAGAAATATTGCAACTATGTAAATGACATGTAAAAGTGGTTTGCATACATCTAATCTTTAAACGTTCATAACTTTTTACTCGGATATCGGATCAAAGCGTATAATATATCAAATTGAAGCTCTCGATGAAAGAAAAATATATACTAAAAAAAATTGGATTGGGGGACTAGGGCCACCTTTGATTCCATGTAGTTTCGCCACTGTTTATAATAAATAATACTTTATAATCTTTTCTATGGTTGTTTTGTAAATAAAACCCTAAACATCCTTAGAACTAGATGGAAAAGAATAATTGAAACTTTTTTTAAGGGGAAAAGAATAATTGAAATTATTAAATTGTCTTGAATTTGTTGATGATTGGTAGTACTGGACATCAGGGGTTTAAAGGTTTCACCCCTGACAACACTAGGAGACCTTCCCCTAGTAGGGGTTTCGGGGGTTGCACCCCACGATGGTAATCTCGCTAATTTAGGTTTCATGAGTCACTATATTAATACTCATATATGAAACGACTTATTATTGTAAACTGTTTTTGTTATGGATCACTTTCATAATAAGTTTATAGTTTCTCTGTCCGTAGACGTAACCAACACAACGTTGGTGAACTACGCAAAATCTATATATCTTTCTTTATACTTTAGCGTTCTCGTTACAATATAAAAAGTGTAACTTAGTTATCAAGTACTTTGAAATATTTTCTTTACCTACATGAATAAATTACCATTCATTTAAAAAAACTCAGGTAATTTTACAAACTTTCCTTTTAATTTTGGGTAATTTTTTTTCACTATATGAGTGTTGTGCATGGTAGTGTTTTGTAACAGAATAAGACAATCTAGGATGAGATTATTTTTACTTTTTTTTATGTCTAGTAGGATGAGATTAATTTGATCCTCTCGTTAAAATTAAAGAATGATCCATCGATTGATCCTTAATTAAGACACGTATGTTATAAGTTAATGATAAATCACATCCATTGCTTTTTCAGTTATAGATATGGAGTTGCCCTTCATATCGTTAGCACAATATATGTTTATGGTTTGTTAGGAGTTAGGTGTATTAAATATATACATGCATGGTACGGTATAGTTTAGATACGTACGAACACTACCATAAATAACATTTCAAAATAAATAGAAATAAAACAATTAATATTAAAGTTCAATGGGTCAATGTTAGTACATAAAATTTAACCTCAGACAAATTAAGCTAGTTTTAATATCAAGTAGTACATAAAATTTAAACTTAATATATCTTGACATAAAAATAAAAATAAAAGCATACACATGTACGTGATTCTCCGACTCAATCTAATGAAAGTCTCACCATTCTTTCTCTCATCGTGTCGAGCCGGTCGGTGTAAGCCGATTTGCCTAGATTGTGCACTTTACCAGCTATAGATCATATTAGTGTTTAGAAACCTTAAATTTTGGACTTAAAAGTGAAATTTTTATTTCTAAAAAATTGTTCCGCTACTTTGCCTCACCTCGGGCCACCATGTGAAGGCGAATTCCAAAAAAATTCTTCACTCCAAAGTCTTCCCATGTAAACTCTCATTCCTCTGAATGGATACGGAGACGACCGCCTCTGCCTGCCCGCCCACCTAGCTAGATCGATCTGCCTAGGCCATATATACATGCACTGATGCACACAAGTTCGACAAAATTTCATCCTAAAATTAATTGGATATATACAAAACAAAGTTATTTCTGAATTTCTGATTTGGAAACTTTTATCTACATAAAAAGTGAGAAAAAAGTACATTAATCATTGAGGTTAAGTCGTAGATCCCATGATTTTTTCTTATTTTTCTCAAATTTTTTTATATATCTTATATTAGGCGCACATTTAAATTATGTTAGTTCCAATTTATTTTATCTTATTATTTTCAATCTTCAATCCCATGATTTTTTTTTTCTTTGTGTGCATTATTTTCCAAATTTTGGTCATATTTGGCACAATTTTGTTTTTATTTTGAATTTTTCCTAGAAAGTGAGTCAAACACAGTGAGCATGGCTACCGAACAAATTTATGACTCACTTATTTTAAAAAAAAATTATCGATAGTGCTTAATATAATAGCTTTAAGCCTTATCACATTTTTTTTTGGTAGAAAAAAGAGTGACATCAAACTTTAAGCCTTATCACATACATATGCCACTTGTAATTTTTTTTTAATAAAATTGGCCAATGGCAATATCATTTTAACCCCTTGATTTAAATAATACAAGTGGAATGTCCAATTATTACCATTCAATAGTAATATTCTGATGTCCTATTTAATTGGATTTTAGCCTCAGCCGTCAACCAATCCAATTCACAGCCAAAAATAAAGTAAAAACATGGAATTAAAAAAAAAAAATTGATTGCACAATTTGCAATATCAGCATGTTGCCTGTTCAAAATTGGCAGGCATTGCTGACGGTCCAAGCTTAACTAATGTTCGTTGTGCTTAGGTAATTGTCTTTTAATAATATATTAATATCATACTTGTGGACTAAACTTTTTGCTATTAACAAATTTTCTTGAAAAAATAATGGTCGATGAAGTAATGTGAATGGAGGCGGAATTGTACTTAGCAATCCATTAGAGGGGGTTAATAGAATCAATTTTGGCCTTTTTATAATATTTTATTATAAACCAGCTTATATATCTTAAATTAAGTTAATTACAAAATGTGATGGTAAATAATTTCTTTAAAAAATAAAAAAATTCAAAATAATACGAACTTTTTATCTATTCACCCAAAATAATACAAAATTTAAAATATACTAAAAATAATACCAAATTTCATTTTATTAATTGAAAATAATACGAGGGCATTTCTTATGAAGATTTTGGCAAAATATGTACATGTGACATGACCATTGAAATTTGTAGGTTGGTCATTAATAATACCAACTTTAATTGTTGTCACAACTTGAAATGATAATTTATATGATGAAATTTGATATTATCTATATGTTAAATGGTAGTAATTTATATGATGAAAGCCGATATTAACAACATCAAAATCTTAGCCAACAACGCTTGATGTAGAATCAACAAAGTTCGTTCTCGGGTTATATGTTTTGTTGAAATTTTCACCGAAAATGCCTATTATTTTTGTTTAATACGATAAGAGTTGGTGTTACTTTTGATCAACTTAAAGGTTTGTATTATTTTTGGTTAATAAGTAAAATTGGTATTATTTTGAGTAATTTTTTCTTTAAGAAAATTTAAAATTTAAACCTTTATTTTGTGAATTAATATAATATTCTAAAATAATTGGATATAAATATAAATATAAATTATATGAGGAGATTTTTTAAGGTGAATAATGAAGATTATTTTGGGTTTTATGTTTTGAAGGGATGAATGGTCAACCATGGCATCCCATGTTAAGATACATATACCTGCTTTTCCACCAACACCCAACCCATTGACCATTTTGACCGATAATGCTAACCGGTCAATGCAAAAAAAATATTTCTATATATTTATTTCAGTTTATTCATTGACCAACATAAGTGCACATTGTACATAGTTTGCACGAAAAAGTGCATACATTAGGGACAAATAGTTAAGTTCGACCAAAAAAAAAAAGACAAATAGTTAAGGACATAATTATTAAGTATGCATATAAGTGATAATTAATAAGTTTGCACCTTTTATTTGAAATTTATATACAAATTTCCATATTATAAACTATGCATACAAGTGCATTTGTAATAATTATGGATTTTATCAATTCAATATGTGCATAAATAACAAGTATATGGATGCTTTTAGTTCACAAATATGCTAGTTGTGTATATGACTAATTGATCAATTAGTGATGTTCTTGACCTATTGTATTAACTCGAACTCGTAAATGTTCTGCAATGATTCGATTTAACTTAATCTTAGTAATCTAAATTGACCCAACATAAAATTGATAATGTATGACGTTTAGACTAACCTGATTAACTGGTCTAAACGTCATACATTATCAATTTTATGAAAATAGGTGATAAATTTGGAGGTTCCTTAAATTGATGAAATTACTTAGAACTAAATTTCGAAGTAGTGCTCATAAAATACATTTTTTAGATATAGGTTTCAGAAATGGCTTAATACTTGGACCATTGCCAACCTTTTGGTCCAAACCTTGCAAGGGTGCATTTGTTATGCGGGTGTGAGGAATGAAAATCCGATATCTAATGTTTGATTTACATGTTTTTAAAATTCGATACCTCATGCAGGTTAGGTATCGGTTTGGGTTTCCAACCCAATACATCATCCTTTTTTGAAATTTGAATTTATACCAAATTCTCCTTAAGAGAAGAGCTTTTGCTCTCTAAATACTCTACCAAAAATTGATTGAGATATCCTACATTGAAAAGAATTGAGAAAAGTTGATCGCTTGAAATACTTAGAAACATATACATTATGCAAGAGTGAATGTGGTCGTTGAAGCATCCTTGTCTCGATAGCATATTAATTGAATAACATCAAGATAGCGAAAACTCATAACTCAAGATTTTTTAGGCAAACAAGGAGTATTAGTTCTTTCAATAGATTCTTCCAATAGAGCTTAGCAATGATACTATAGTCATTGATAAGGTTTGTAGAGAAACTATAAATGCTCATCACTCAAGTTAGAATACTTTGCACTATTAATTTTATATGGGTCGATGGGTGACGTCATCCTAAAACTAATTGGCAATAGGAGAAGTAGCCCACCAACTTATATATTAGGCTATTCAATCCCAATTTTTAGATGTGGGAGACTTATATTCTCAACAGGCTCTTGCAAGTTAACTGACCTAACCTAGTTGAAGGGTGGTGGGCATCTCAATCTCTTTTATAGTCGAAACCAACACTAAGAGGGAAAATCTCAACCTCTTTCTAGTTGAAACCAACCAGTGCATAGGAATAGGCCCAAAGTCTAGAGAAGTTGTTAAGGCGGATAACTCTAATATCATATTAATTTTCCATGGGTCAATGGATAAGGAATCGCACATATGTAAGCTCAATACTTAAGTCCAGAGAATGTCATTCTAAAACCAATTGTCAATAGGAGGGATTGGCTCACCAACTCATATAGATTATTTAGTTTCAATATTTAAATGTAAGAAGACATATATATTCTCAAAATGCACAAGTGTTTTGAACAAAATCTATCTTTTTTTAGTTTTTTTCCCCTAAAGGCCTCAACTTTTCTCCAAATCCTATCATTGATTAAGGAACAAAATTTTCTTTTAGCTATAATGACAAATACACTTGCTATCCGGCGACACTATACGCCTTGGTTTCTAACCTACGGAAGTGTCATACTCTCCTGTTCAAACTTACCCAATAGATCATGTTGTATTATGTGTTTTTATCTGTTCAGTTGTTTGTTTTGTTGTTATCTTGTATGGCTCGTAAGAGTCTTTTTGTGCCTCATCTAGCCGATCTCGGCTACTGTCTTCTGATGGTCTCTCGGTACACCAAGCATGTCTGGTTTACTGATACTACCTTGCCTAGGGTCAGACCCAATTCAGACTAGTATGAGGCACCCCATACCATGACGTCCACCTTGGATTAGGACTTAGTCTCATTTATTATGTATTTTCCTATTTTAGCATAATTCCATTTATGTCTTTCCGAATTTAGTTGTTGCTATTTTTAGTATTATTATTTATGATTTATGGGCTTTTGGATGTTGAGCCTTGCTTGCATGCAAACCCTAATCCATCAAGTCTTGTTGCTTGTTAGGATTTCGAGAGCCACCTCTTTATAAGGAGCTCTCGAGCTCATTTATTATTCACGCATGACTTGAATTCTAAGACTTAAGTTGAATTTCTCCTTGTTTTGGTTTGTGCGTCAACTCTCCCAAATCAATCTATCTTCCTCTCGTTCATTCATCCCTTTGATTGAACATTTCTTATCTCTTAAAGGTCGAGATCGCCTTAAATATCACAAACCACTTCCGCCATACTCATTCGAGACCTACTACATGGTCAAAGTCAAAAATCCAACACGTACTAGAATTCTTTCGGAGTCTATCGAATATTTTCCTCATCAAAAAGTAAAATAAAATAAAATAAAGTAGATATGAGTGAAAGCCCTATATTTTTGTTGTGTCTATACATGAGGTGAACTCCTAATTTAGAGGCCAAAAGGCCTTGTATTGACTGAGTTGCTCTTGGAAACAACAAGTGATTATTAAGAGCATATCTAAGAGATTCCCCATATATATATATATTGATATTTGTATTTTTGGAGATTTTATGGTCCAACAAATTCTCTATTTCATTCTTCAAAATAGAGAATTCTCCAAAAGATGCATTGTTTTCCCTAGATTTAGAGAATTCTCCAAGTTTATAAAAAAATTATATATAAAAAAATAATAAATGTAAGATTCTCTAAAATGATGAAGCTGTTGGAGTTAAAGTAAATTTTATTTGAAGAATATAACTTTTAACTCTTCATTTTGGAGAAAATTATAGAAAAATTATTGGAGATGTCCTAATAGATGACAAACCTTTAACATTTTCCATTGTGTTTAATACTATTAATAGCATTCAAATAATATATGATAGGACTTTGTAAGACAACAAATATATTGTCATGTCATGCCAATTTTCCAACACATGATTGATTTCGAATTAGCCATGACATGCTTATATTTGTCTTTGCCATGCCATTCCGATGCCGTCTAAGCTTGCACCATGCCCATTTTTTTGGGGTGAAACCATGCATGCCCTATTAAAAAAAAGCAATAAAAAACTATGGCTTATATTATTAAAGCTTCAATCCTATACTTGACAAATAACATCTTGTTTCAATTATAGGGTTTAGGTCAAACTTACAATAGGTATTATTCCTTCCGTACAGATAAATTTGTTATTTTAACTTCTTTTTTGTTCAATAAAATTTGATATTTGATATGTTTTAACTATGAAAAGTTCTTAATGTTAGTTGAGTACTCGACTCTCTAATGAATTGTCCCGCAATAATACCTACATATACAACTTCTCCTAATTCGACAAGTGCTCGTTTGAACAGGTAGGTCGGGAAAATGCTTATGGCTATTTTAGCTTAAAAGTCAAAAAATTGTATCTAATGATATTCAAAGTAACTATTTTTTCTATAATAATATCCCTATTAATTAAAAATATTTACATAGATTTATCATAGTATGTTAAAGATCTTAACAAGATTGAGGATATTTAACTGATTTTTTTAATTATTTGAGAAAAATTATAAAGCGACAAGTTTATTTGAACCGATGGAGTATAAATCATTATTTGCTCACCATCCATTCTTTTTTTGGTTACATGTAGAATGGTGATAACGAAATCGTCCCCGTCTTCGTCCTCATTCCTCATCAGGGATCCCCCTGACTTTTATCCCGCCTAACTTTTACAAATTTGTGAATTAGGGTAATGTGTAGAAAACCACAAGTCAACCAAAGGAAGTTGGCTCTAGTGGTAAGCAGCCTGCTCCACATCTACGAGGTTTGGGGTTCAACTCCAGTGGATGTAAAAAATTTTCTTTGAGAGACTCACCCACCAAAGTCAGGTGCGCGATCCGGGTCGAACTGGACGTAACCAAGATAAAGCTCTGGTGAACCAGTGGGCAACAAAAAAAAAACCGCACGTCAAATCAAATAATCCGTATAAAGTTTCCCGTTTAATTAATATTTACAAAAAATTACTCATTATTTCACAAAGTTAACCAAAAACACTCATAGTTCATTTTACTTCAAGAAGGCAATGAAATTGTAAGCAAACTAAGACGTGAAATCAACCGTTTAATATGAAAAAAGTAGTGAATTATTCCTATTATCAATTGATTTTAGAATGAAATTTTACCGAATTTACAATTACACTATCCTAGGTTAGCGACGAATACACCATAGGACATACCTCTAAGATTATTCATTCATGTATAAAGATTGATCAAACTTTAAAAGACATAGTCTTAAATGAAGACAATGAGTTGATAGGTGACTTTATTTCTCTGTGTAACCGATGATAATATATATGTCTGCCGACTGCCAAGACATCTACAAGACTATGGTGGTGCAGGCCATGGTCTTTGAAATGATAAACACTTTTAAATGACAATAATTGGTGGACCCATAATTTTGTAAGTCAACTTTTCTATACAGAAACATGAGAATTGCACAATGCCACCGCTCTTTTTTTTTCCCGCATAAAATACTTTCTTTTCGATTAAAAACAAAATAGTTACACACATTTGACCGCCCTTAGTTTCTATTTTTGTCACTTACAATATCAATTGTTTGTAGAAAATAACTCAATTGTATGTACACGGATTGTAGGGATGTTGAAAGGCCCGACCCGCTTGTAATTTTACAGGTAATGGGTCAAAACTTTCTAATTTATGGATTGTGAATCGGGTTAGAAGTCGACCAATAATATTAAAAAAAAAAAGGTTATTGTTGTAGTTAATGAAAGGAAAAATAAAATTTTACGGATCGAAAAGGGTCATTTTTACGGGTAAAATGGGTCGAAAAGGATGAAACAGGTCAATTAAACCCGTTTGGCCCAGTCAAATGGGTCAACCTATAACTCGACCAGTAAATCTGTAACCTGTAAAATGGGTTGCGGATCAGATCATGGGTCAGCTTTATTTTCTTACTGGTCCACACATAACCGTAAAACGAGAAGCGTGTCGGGTCGACGGGTTGAACAACTCTAATGGATTGAGCATTTTTTCACAAAATGAAAAGGGGAGGGACTAATTCACAATTTTATTTAAAGTGTAAGCATCTTTAATAATAAAGTGTGCAATAATTCTAAAAATATAAAATATTTTGTAAAATTCCAAAAATTAAAATAGATTTCGTAGCTGAATTTATAAGTTGGGATATTAACAATTTTTTCAAATAAACATGATGCATTGCTTGAATATTATGTCATGATTTCATCATGAAATTATAAATTCCAAAATACATAAGTTATCAATTTAATCCCTTTCAATGAGTGACGCATGTCTTGTGCTTGTTTGTTTTTTATGAAAGGCATTTTGCATTCAACTTTCAATACAAAAATTCAAGAAATACGTATTATGTAAAGTTTTCGATGATTTTTTTTGTTTGGGAAATGAGCTTTGTGATGATATTATTTTGCGTGTGATGTTAGTTTTTTTGGAATCTTTTGACTTAATTAATTTTAATTTGGGGCCGTTTTCAGCTCCATATATACACACATGTAAGCTTGTGTCATAGAGTATTTTAATGGTGGATTTGTAAGTGTACCCATCCAAAAAAAAAGTTTGTAAAAGTATCACCTATTTTATCAAATTGTAAATCATGTTTTTTTTGGCATTTTTGTAATTAATTTTTTTTATGGTTTAATTATTTATATTTTAAATTATTAATGATATTTATAAATGAATTATTAAATTGAAAGAATTAAATTAAAAAAAAGAAAAAAAGATATTATAAAATAATTAATTGGTTTTGATTTTAAGGTATGAAACGAAAAATCAAGTGTAAAAAAATATATAAGGAAAGTAAAAGATATGGTAAAAATATAATAGTTTGTTAAGATTTTCGGCAAAGTCTACCATGGCTAGATTGTATACTGTCAGCCTTGTATGTATATTAAATTGTCATACTTCTATATTATCATGTCACGTACTTAAAAAGGAAAATGATAAAACATATGCTATTGGATTTGTTACCAAATCTTATGTTTCATTTTACAAATAAAATGAGAAATATTGCGGGAATTTAGAAATATACCAATCTGCAAATATTCAATCTTAATTGAAAATAATAACAAACACGTACTATTCTTCATAAACTTTTTTCATCCTATAGTTTTGTTCTATGTTTATTTTTCATCCTAACGTGTTTATTATTGTTTTCATTTAAGAATTAAGATTGATATCTTTGAAGGTTGATATCTTTCTAAATTACCATAATATTTCTCATTTTACTTGTAAAAGGAAACAAAAGATTTAGTAACAAATCTAATAGTGTATTATTTATCCTTTTTCTTTTTAAGTATGTGACATGATAATATAGAAGTATGACAATATAATATAAAAGGCTGACAGTATACAATCTAGCCTCTAGTATACCTGTAAGGCCCGAGGCCTTAGAAGCGCTATCCCATGTCAACCCGAGGACTTCCCAGGAGGTCACCCATCCTGCTACTACTCTCGACCTTGCACGCTTAACTTCTAAGTTCTTTGTCTTTACTTGAACCCAGAGAAGGAAGAGTTCTTGTTGACATATCCGCCCTTGCTTCAAAGCAGAGTCGCCGGAGCAGCAAGAATGGCGGCGGTGGTGGTGAAATGTCGTCTTCTAAGGTTACTTCTTTTCAATAATTATTTTTTTTATTAAATGTATAAGAATATAATAAAATAAAATATAGGGGTGAATTTGTAATTTTATGCTTTAAACGGATTTTTTGGACGGAATCCTGGGACGGGTGGTCGATCGCTAACATAAGCTGTTTTGCGGGTGGTTTTTGATAATTTGTAATATAACGGGTGGTTTAGCGAAATTTACCCTATTATATGGGTGGTTTTCGGTCATTCAGCCTTAATTTTACGGCTTAAATTGAAAAATCGTCCCTTTACCCTATATTCTTATGATAAAATTACAATTTCAAATTGGCGAACGAATTGAAAAAGAGACGTACAAATTGCATGTTTGTACAAAATGAAACACAATTGTGTAATTGTGTATGATGATCGATAAGATACTATTTTTACGAGTTCATTATTCAACGTTTACCTACTATACTCAATTTAAGACATTATGGACCATTTGCTGAAGGCAAATCACAAATGGAAAGATGTAACAAGAATAGAGATGACCGAATACATAGATAGACCCTTTAACTTACAACTTTTGTTCGTTCAGACCCCTCAATTAAAAAACCTATTCTTTAACCCCCCAACTTTACACTTTTGTTCCATTGAACACATTTTTCCCAATGTGATATACACTCTCGATGATTAGATGCCACATAAGCTCATTTTTATGACTCATTAGCCACGTAAGCGTCACATAATACCACAATTAAAAAAAAAGGCAAATCTTTTTCTCTGTCTCGTCAAAGAACGACGGGCATATCTCACCGGAATATCTTCTCTGCCTCGTCGAGGAAGAGAAAGAATTCTTCACTGGCACATCTTCCCTCGCCTCCTCTCCTCGCCCAGAACACCAACCTCGTCTCCCCGTCGTCGCGCCTCTCTTGATCCCCATTTTCACCACTGAAGGGCGGAACGATACATCCCTTCGTACCGGAGAAGGACGGAACGGCGGTCTCGGATTCTTCACCACCGACACAAGATTTGAAACTAGATTTGAATTTCTTAGCACCAAATCTTTCAAAAGCCCTTAATTTCCCGTCTCAATTCGCCCCGAATTGATTTTCACCATTAAAGGCCTCAAGGATGGAACTAAATCAAGCTAAATTTCTGTTCTGAGCGCCACCTTTGCTAGCCCATCGCCGGATCTGGTTCTCTGATCTCGCCTTCGCCTTTCGCACATATCTGAACAACTCACGCCGAGCGGAACCGTCGACGTTGTCCTCGCCCTTCGCACATATTTTGTTTGGATCTGAACAAATGCACAGATCTGAGCATATAAGAGAGAGGGAGGAAGAAATGTTGATTTTTCAGTAATTTGATAAAATGATAAAAGATAATATGGTAATTTGACAAAGAGGAATCAGAAGGGTAGAGAGGGGCCGTCGGGGATAGGGGTTGGAGATGAGTGTAAGGTAAGGGATGAAGATGGAAAAAATAGGGGGAAAAAATAAAACTTTTATTATAATCCATGTCAACCATTTTAGTCCGTTTAACTCGCCTATTATTTAGGTGAAGAGCACGCGCACTGCCACATCATCAAAAAGGGGTTAATAGAACAAAAATGTAAAGTTGGGGGTTTAAAAAATAGATTTTTTAGTTAAGGGGTCTGAGCGAACAAAAGTTGTAAGTTCAGGGTCTATCTATTTATTCGGCCGAATAGAGATAGTGAGATACTAGGGCATCCATAGTCTAAATATGAAGTCAAAACTAGATCGGTTTTTTTTAAGGATTAATGTTAAGTATTCTATTCAAAAGAATTAAAATTTTATAAAAAAATTTATAAACTCTTTTAATAAAATAAAATAATACTAAATAAATATAAATCAACAAAATATTATCATTTTAAGGAAAACCGTTAGAAAAATCGTAATAAAATATTTGAGATAAAACTAGAAATTATATTTTAAAAAAACAAAATGAACGACGAAAAATTGAGCGTTTCTTATCACAACCATTTTTCGTTGCCGAAGTATTTACAGGTTCGCCAGGAAAATATGTTGGTCTAGCAGAAACAATTAGAGGGACTATTCACTTGGAGTAATCGATAAAATCATCAAAATTTCTCTAAACAGTACAATTTTAAATTCAGATCATACAACCTTATTTTTCAATCCTAGGTTGGAGATTGTTAGACACTCTATTAATGAAGTGTTAAAAACTTTATAATAAATTGATAAATTTTAGGTAAAATAATTAAGAAAAAAAAATGTAAATATATTTAAGGAAAGAAAATTCTAATTTTAATTGTTGATTTTTTATTCAACGATGAAGATATTAATTCCAACTCTAGAATTTTTTTCAAACTCTATTTTAACTAAACTCGCTAACATATAGATTAGTGTTTGGATCAAAAAAACATATAGATTAGTGTAATGTACATAACTACCCTTGTCAATCGGGCCGGGTTTGGTCATTTTAGGTCCAAGTCGTTCTTGGTTACAGGTTAATCGGATCGGTTGATACGGTTTTTTAGACTGGTCGGTTGACCAGCGGGTTAAAAACATAGAATTTTTTATGATTATTAAAATCCTTTTTAATTAAATAAAAATATTTAATTATAATATATTATTTTTATATTTAATTTAATAATAAAATATATTTTAAGTTTCAAAATAAATGTTATACATTCTATAAATATACTAAATCGGTTAACCTAACGAATTTTGGGTTTATTGGGCTCGGCTTATTTCGTATTTTGGGTTCAAATTTTCGAATCTTAACCCTACAATATATTTTCGGGTGGTTCGGTTTGTGTTTGCGGGTCGGGTCATCTTTTGACAGCTCTAGCTCCAACTAATACTTTATGTTTTCTATTGAATTATTTATCCTTTTTTTCAAAAATAATTAAAATTTATAACAGTTTAAGTTTAAGAAATTAAAATTAACAATTTAAGTAGAACAAATGGAATATCAGTTCAGCAAATGAGTGGTGCAGACTGCAGTGGGATTTGAATTAAATTTCTACATAAAGTAATTATAACAAAAAATCTTCATTTTCAGTCCAGTCAACAACTAAACCGGTTGAATTTCGTGTAGTTAATACAGATTATGCATCTAACCTTCGTAAGTTAACGTTCAACATAAGAAGTTGCATAGTCAATTTGAACGACTTTAATATTTGTGGATCCTATCACCTTGCATTTTCTTCTTCTTTTTTTTTTTTTAAGAAGTAGAGGATAAGTAGTCAGTAAACGGGGGATATTTCGACCCCTTACATCGTCATAAAGCAATAAAGAAATCCTCTGAGACGGGGCAAGCAATATATTCAGTCCTAGAGGATCATTAAAAGCTAAGCTAGCTAAGCGATCAGCCATGCTATTCGCCTCACGGTAGATATGTCGGAATTGGATAGTCCAATCCCTACGAATAAAGCCATGGCATTGTGACACCAGGCTGTAAAGCGGGTGACTCTTGTGAACACCTGCATCAAGTAACTAAATAGAAAGCTGAGAATCTGATTCAAACAAAACTTGCCTGTATCCGGTTCCCACGCCATCTGGAGTCCATTTTAAATTCCCCATAACTCCACCATAGGCACCGTGCAAGAGCCGATATTCAAAATTTATTTTTCTTCTTCTTCTTTTCTTTTATGGAATTTGAGTTTCCCACCTAGTTCTAAAAAATCTTAATCCGATCATTGTTCTAAAAATTCTCATCTAGTTCCGTCTAGATTCCGCTAGTGTCATCACATTATAAACTTTCACATTATGAACATGGGTAATTTTAGGTAGGCTAGCAAATTCAAGGTATACATGTAAAAGTCGATAAGTGAT
Organism: Fallopia convolvulus; assembly: GCA_964016875.1. NCBI lineage: Eukaryota > Viridiplantae > Streptophyta > Magnoliopsida > Caryophyllales > Polygonaceae > Fallopia > Fallopia convolvulus. The sequence continues at coordinate 2,009,496 of OZ024718.1, read as the reverse complement.
TTTGTCTAGAAAAACAAGGTATTTGAGGAGGTGAAAGTTTATAAGAATTTTTTTAAAAGATGTAGATTATTTGGTAAGTGTTTGAAATTTATTTAAAATTATCCAAAATTTAATTAAGTGTTTGACATTTTGCAATATTGTGATAGGTTTTAGCTTTATAATTCGAGAAAATCTTTTTTATCACGGAGTTAAGTTCCTATATTGCAATTTCAAGGCTATGTTTGTTGAGTGCAAAAGATTAGTTAGAGTTTTTTAACTAGTTAAAGCATTCAAATTTAATCAAATATTTCAACTTTTGAATTTGTTAACGCTACAAAAGGCAAAACATTAAGTTCAATAAAAGAGTTATCAAAACCAAAGGAAAGTATTTTTTTGGGAGAATAAAGTGACGAATCTTATCAAAAAATGACCATTCCCAACAATCTTCCTACTCATACAGTGCTCAATGATTTTAAAAATCTCGCCCTAGCCTTCGAGGGAGGCTCATAAAGTCTGATGGGTCAATAATTTAGGGTCGTATGACAATAAGTGAAGTAACTCATGACTTATATATTAGACAATTTAGTCCCAAATTTTAGATGCGGGAGAACTATCAATACGCCCCATATCCCTCAAGTGCAACTGCCTGGGCCAGTTGACACTTGGACACAATCCCCTCAAAGCTTGCGAACCGTCACATTTGGATAGGCAGCTCTTGTATTGGGGTGGCTCGCTTGAATATGTTCATAAGGCTGACAAACCCGAACAATCCCTCAAAGTTGGCGAACCACCACTTTGGGATCGGTCACACCTTTAAACGAGCCTATGATCAAGCAACAAGCTCGAATACTCTAGGAAATGAACTCACATTGAACCATGACATGATACCATGTGAAAGTCCATGGGCCATAACAGACAACCGATAATTAGTTGAGTCGACCCCCTAATTTATTTCTTTGAAAAAAAGGTCAAAAAGAGAGGTCTTCGATTCGACTTTCATGAACAATATCCTTCGTAATAAAAAAAAAATAGTAATTTGGATGTTTTTTTGTTATGAATCTAGTTTACTAGTGATGAGTACAATTTAACCTTATTGAAACCAAAAAACAATTTGGTTGGGTGCATCTATGTTCTTCCGATCCGTATGTTATGGCCTTTGGAAAGTTCTGAAAATGTGAAGGAGTAGGGGCAGCTTAATTAGGTTGGGTGCAATCTATGTTCTTGATACATTTTACATGCATAATGACTTTTGTCTTTTTGTCTATCTCACATTTTTGTTTAAGAAAAATAAATTTCATAAAACTACTATTGTGTATTAATTCTTTTTATGACTCCATATACACTCGAACAATGTATATGTTATTGTTTTATTTTTCTTATCATTTGTCTTTGGAGTATAAGATAAGAATTCTAATTTAGAATGATCATCTTGGATTCACTTATTTATATATTTATTAAATTATTTTATAAGTTTGTTTACTTACAATTAGTCTGATAATTTTCTCAAACAATAATAATCTTATCTTATATCCAGAAAGACAGATATTTATAGGAATATTTTGGATTTTTTTTTTTATCGTTGTCTGCATTGATGTAGGGGTTCATAGGTCAGTATGAGCATAATACGTGCATTAGGATCAGTACATAAGCCTAGTGAGACCGGTTAGCTAGTTGTCATTTGACACATACCTTATGGGTTGGATAACCAATGTTGTCTTATGACCAACATAAGTTATAACGGGCGGGTAACGTATGCCTATTCCAACTCAAATAACAGGAATCAGGTCCAATACCAAACTTGCTCTGATATCGATCATGTCAATGTCCAACAAACCAATATAAAATAGGGGCTCCACACATTTAATGAACGCAGCATTTGTACACTGGATCTATCATATATCCTAAAACTAATCGACAGTAGAAGAAGCATCGAATTCAATATATGCTAGGTAAGTTTTACCGAAATTCCAACGTGAGATATAATATCTTAACAGAAATTCACCTGAGTTTTGTACCGAGTTTACATTTGCACGACCCCTTCCGATTTACGGCCCACACGAACCAAACGTGATGTAGCTCTTCATATCCTATAAATCAAATAGTTTTTTTTTTGTATAAATATGTATATTTCAAATCCTATATATATGAGTGATGATGCACCTGAATGAAATTGTTGAGACAATGAGATTTCAAGACTAAGGATAAAGAATGTCTAGATGCACCTACTCGATCTCGTAATCATCAAATTTATGAATTTAAAATAGTAGATCGAGTATGTCATATGAAAGATGAAACGTCGATATAATCCCTACTGCATATGAATAGAGGAATTGATAAAAAGAGGGGAAGAGAAGAGGTCAAATGAAAACTATGGGGTCATATGAAATGACTCTTGACATAGACGAGAGGGAAAATTTTGGATCCTTTGCTTATCTTGTCAAAAATAATAACACCCTCTACAATACTTCCACTCACAAATGAAATCACAAGTAGTGGTGGTGGACCATTTTTACATTTTTTTTTCTGTGGGACCCACCTTTGGTGGTTAAAACTAGCCAGCTGTTATAACGAGAGGCCGAATGAGAATAATAAACAGAATCGACGCAGAGATTTACGTGATTCGGTAACAGTGTGTTACCTACGTCCACGGACAGAGAAACAATATATTATTATGGAGGCAGGTTACATAGTAGAGATTATTATGTATTTCGAGAGCTTATATAGAGACTCAAGAAACCGTATTACAACTTATGGATCGTAGGCCCAAACAGATCGTGAGGGGCCTAATAACAAATAATATTGTATATTGTTTGGGCGGGTGGGCGCAATGGAAGAAAGAATGGTGAGATTTTGTTCTTTCTTCAAGTGAAAGAGCGGATATAAAAATCGAACCCGAAACCTTCCAATATTCTCCCATGTCTCCTATATTAGGCCACCCCACGCCGAGTATAGACCGTTTTTTTAATAAAGTAAGGATGAGGGTCGCTACAAGTACTACTTGAGCTCACCTAGAGTCAGTGTTCTAAAAAATGCTAGACAGACCCTAGACAGAGAGAAACTGTCTGAACGCTAGACGACATACATGGATGCCTCGACAGATTGGATGGGGATTCTTAGAACAATGCCTAGAGCATCCACTAGGGATGAAAACTGGTTAATAATCAATTCTAAACTGAAAACGGTCAAACTGTTGTCCAAAAAATTCGAAATGACGACCTCGAGATACTATTCTAAAGACTTAAACGCCGAACCAAATGTCCGAAGACGAGTATAGACCATTTTTAATTCCTCTCTTCTATTTTATTAAAAAAAACGTACAAAGGCTAAAAATAAAAAAGGGTCACGAAAATAACGTTAAGATTGGGGTCAGCTTTGAATAGGGCAGCTAGTGAGCTAGCTATACAACTATATAATGTGGTTATTGCTAATGCTACCACGTTCTAGCTAGCGTTACTATTTAGAACGGTGGTATTTGGGAAGGTATGAACCAAAAAGTCTAATTATGTCATTTTTGAGTTTCTTCTAATTGAATATCAATAATTTCACGTTGAATAGTTATAGGACCAATAAGAAAATGCAAGTTTACTTGTAAGATTTATATGTGAATTTCAGTTTTTTTTTTGAATTTTTAGGACACGTCTTCTTAACCTATTTAGGTTATGGATGTTCCTATATCTTTACTATTCGAATTTTACTTGAATAGGACTTTACTTGACGATGATGATGTTGAATTGAAAAAATTATTGGTCAAACACTTCTTATGTGTAGGTTTTAAAAATTAATTAAAACTATTATTCTCGACATTTCCTCTTTTGACTAATGTACATTTTATTAGTTGTTATCATGCTAGTTGGTTTGATTATCAATTTATTCAATTTCTCGATATTTTTTGCCTAAATAAAACATCAAATTCATACTTTATTCCAAAAAAAAACAAAGTATTCGTTCGTCGTTATGAAGTTAAAGTTGATATGAGTTGTAGTTGAAAATTGAAACTTACTTATTAACTGAATTTTATAGTTAAAATTCGAAACTTTTTTTATTGATAAATTTTTTAGATATTCGGTACACAAAGTTGATTTTCTAAATAATAAAGATATTATAATACAAGATAATGTATTATCGGATACGATCCAAACAGCCCCAAATCATGACCTTAACCCCCCCCCCCCCCCCCCCACCCCCCCACCCCACCCATTCCCTTTATATAAAATCTTTAATGGTTGAGAATGTTGTACAAAAAATAAAACTTAGTTTGTACAAGATTGGATTTATCAATGTGTTGGAAGTTAATGGATTGTTTGGAAGTTGTTATATTTGTGATCATGTGTTGTAATAATTTACAATTTAACTTTACAATTGCAAGCACACTTAGGGTAGATAGAAGATTAAGGAACCATGATCAAGCCTTGCCATCAACCACCCCTATTATGAATCATGATGGGTCTCCTTGAGCCACTTAGCCTAACCATGATTTGATTATGGGCTCTCGGACTCACTAGTGAACATTTAGCACTTTTTTGTGTGACATGGGCCATGATCCAACGTTATGCTTTTTTGAGCTTATCCGGAGTTTTAAGAACACCACTTGGGTGGAACTGTAACACCCTAGTAATTTATAAGAGATTGAGATGTTACCCATGACAACAAGAGCTCTTCCTTTTCAAGATTTGAGCGAGGACAAGAAAGTTTGAAGTTAAGCGTGCATGGGCGAGAGTAGTACCGAGATGTGTGACCTTCTTGGAAGTCCTTGTGTTGGCATGTGATAACACTTCTAAGACCTCGGGCCTTACAAATGGTGTCAGAGCCGACTTTGGGGGTATGAGTTGGCTTGTCCCAGAGGCGGTCACTCGATCCAAAGGCGGTCCTTGGACCCTTGATGAGAACTTCAAGTGTTTAAGTGGGGGAGATTGTAACACCCTAGTAGATTATAAGGGATTGAGATCTTACCCATGTCAACAAAACTATTCCTATTTAAGGTTTGAGTGAGGATAACGAACTCTGAAGATAAGCACGCAAGAATGAAACTAGTACCATGATAGGTGACCTTCTAAGAACTCCTTAGGTTGGTAAGTGATATCGCTTCTAAGGGCTTGAGAACAATATTAATAATGACATGTTTTGCTAAATGATGCTTCTTCTAGCTTGAAAGAGAACGACGTCGCTGGAGAACTGCTAGAGTATTCTATTAAAGCAAAGGTAGAAATCCTAGCCACTCTATTTTGCTCATTTCTTATGCCAGTGTGGATGATTAGGGTTTGATCTCTCTCCTTTGAGCTTGTTTTTGGCGATTCAGTGGTAGTTTTCAAGTTTTGATTAAAACCGATAAAAAAAAGAAGAAAAGAAAGACAAGGGAGTTGGGTGATTGAAGGAGTTGGGAGCCACGGTGGTTGACTCGAGTGTGAAGCTTCTCTGGAAGCTCCCGCAGTATTCTCTCATGGGACTCTCTTTGATCTTTGCTCATTCCTCGATCTTGCTTTGTGCCTTGTTTCTTTCTTACCTAGTTTCCTTACTTTTGTCGTATGAGTATTTTTATTTTGTAAACGTTTTGTTGTTGACTTTTGATGCTTAGTGGATATAGTAAAACCGATTTTCGTCAATAATTTTTTTGTCCACTTTTAAAGTGTTTTAGTTTTTTTTTAAAATCAAACTCATAAGAACAATCGAAGCGAATCGAAAATTTGGATAACAGAAGTGCTAGTGGATTCATCAAATAGCCAGTTAGCCCCAAATAACAAAGAACAAAATTTATTTCATCTAGCGGAATAACACCGATTAATTTAAGTAGTAAAATTTTATTTCATCTTCCATAATCAACAATAACTGAATATACATAAATTTAGGTTTTAGATTGGTGCGATTATATGTTCTTTAGTTTAAGTTTTACTACTTAGACTAAATATGGTTTTTATGAATTTTAATTTAAATAGAGCACCGATTAAAGGAATTTAGACACCTCATAATCTATAATTGAACGGTGGTCCAATACTAATCAATTACTAATGGATTTATGTGTTAATTACGGAGTAATGAAGTTGGGATGGTGATTTAAGCACGGCAAATAGGAAATCTCATTAGTGTGTTGCAAAAAGCAAATTTCTAGCTAGACAGTAAGAAATTTCAATACGTGATCCTATTAAACAGAGAATTAAGATAATACGTTTGAATTGAAGAACTAGTGGAAAAATATTGCAACAGAAACTTGACGAGTCAAAGAAATAGAATAAAACCAATAACTAATTGGTGCTAGACTTCTTAAGCGTTTGTTCAGGAGGTTTGAAGTTCGAATCTTCCTGACGGCGTGTATGGAAAAAATTGAATTGGGAGGGTCGCCCTCAACAATGGGCCTCTGCAGTATCCGGTCCGGATGTAGATTGGCCCCGGCTAATCGAACCGGGCGAAAGACCTAAAAAAAAAAGAAATAGAATAAATAACTTGGCTAGAATGTGAAATTTTAGATAATAGGAGTGATATAAAGAAGTTAGGAAACAAATCCAAATATTAATAATTACTTACTTATCAAATAATTCCACTTTGAGTGTGGGGTATATAGGAAGTTAAAATGTACTTATTTTTATTTTGAGAAATTTAGAGAATATTTTCGAAAGACCTAAAAATGACGCAAATACAAAAAAGGAAACAAATTTCAGCTTTGTGGCAAAAATAATTGAATTTATTTAAAGTGTCAAAAATGTATTTAAGGCTATATTCTTTTCAAAGGCATTGTGTAAATATGATTTACATTTTTTGTACTTTGTAGTGCACTTTTCATATTTTTTGTATTGCACTTTTTCGGAATGCACCTTTCGTATTTTGCATACGAACTAGGAAAAGTGTATCTTTTTTTTCACGTTTCAAAATAAGAGTTTGTTTCATTTGAACCAAACTCATTTGAACCAAACTTGTTTCAATTAACATCGCCTAGATTTATATAGTACTACACCCGTTAAAAAATATTTGTCGTTATAGAAATTAATAAAAGAATTAAAGAACTATTAAATTTTACCCAAATATTCTTCTATAATTACTTTAATTAGTTATATTTTAGGAAAAGATAATTTTTTTGCCTTTTTGAACATTCATTCAAGGATAAAATTGAAAAAAAAATCTTAAAAATTACATAAAATAAAAATTATTGTTGAACAAACAAAATATATTAAAATGATCAATATTTCTGAATGGAGAGAGTACCTATTAGCTTCAAAATTTAAGGCTCCATAGAAAATTAAAATCATTATAGTAAATGCATTTTATTTATAATTGAAATACAACACTAGAAATTGGATCTTCTTATATGTAATTTACATCAAATTGTCAACATCTTGAAAGGTACATGTAAGATGGCAATTTTCTCTTTGCTTGCAAAATAGGTACTATGCAGTTACGATAAAATACAAATTTAACCATACTAATAATTTCAATAATTGCAGGATTAATCAAAAGAATTAATTTTTCAAATATAATACTCTGTTAGTCAACTCTATTGGAGCTCAGCTCAGCCTCTTACAAATTACACTTAAAAATTGATGTAATTTAATTTGATGGTTGAGAAATCACGACAATATTTACATAGTAACTTGAAATTTTTTCGAACACAAAAGAATAACGATATTTTAATTTGATTGACCTATAATAGAGTTGTTAAAAGATGATATAATCGAGATAATCGAATCGAAATTGTCCAAAATTTTTAAGATTAATGCCTGAAAATTTACTGAAATTCGAAATAAATCGAACCTGGCGGCTCAAACCGTCGGTACGCTTTTCGGGCTCACTTGGTCTACTCCCACCCCTTTTTGGGTACAATATGTTACAGGTTTAAATTCTGTCATCCCTACGTATTCTTCTTCTCTGGGCAGTAAGGAGGGTAGACTCGAAACTCGAAACCCATTAAGTTAATCGATTTAGTATATTTTTATAGAATGTATTAAAACTTATTTTGAAACTTATAATATATTTTATTATTAAAATAAATAAAAAATATTATTATTTAATTAAAAATTTTATTAAAAAATTAATATTTTTAACCCACTAATTAACCCAAATCGCCCAAAAACTTGTAACAATGCAACCCGATTAACATGTGACCTATAACAACTCGAACCTACCTGATCCAATTGATTGGTTTACCTAGGCTATAAGGCTATAACCAAAGAAAGAATTGGGAGGTTCGAAGTTCGAATCTTCGTGGCGTCGTGTATGGAAAAAATTGAATTGGGAGGGTTGCCTCCAACAATGGGCCTCCGCAGTACCCGATTCGGACGCAGATTGACCCCGGCTAATCGAACCGAGCGAGAGATCAAAAAAAATAACCAAAGAAAGAAAAAAAACCAAACAATTCTAATACTTTTTTAATAAATCTGAAAATTAATTTCATATCGGGAGAAGGGAGAGAGAAAAAAAAGAGGGCCACTTTTTTGTTTTTATTTTATCTTTTTAAACAAAATGAGAGGTCAGTTTTTTGCTGTGTATAAAAGGAGGCCCAAACAGCGCTGAAGCTTGAGAATCTCTCACAATACACACAGACACAAACAGACTCGCCTCTCTCTCTCAAAGAGAAAACCTCATCGAATGGCTCTCCTCTTCTCCTGACAATCTCCCCTTCCTCATCCGAATTTCAGATTTCCATCCCTCCCTCTCTTCAATTCCGTCTCGATCTGAGCACTATTCACCTAAATCTCCGGTGAAATCACCGATCTCAAGCCATGGGAGCTCTCAATCTCGAAGACATCAAAAATGAATCCGTTGATCTGGTAATCAATCGATCTCTTCTTCTCGCTTCTAATTCCTCTTCGCTCGTATCCGATTTTCGCCTGTTTTTGCTTCTTCTGCTCATCAGCTGTTTGAGATTTTTGTGCGAGATTATTGATTCGTTTGCTGCTGCTCTAGTGATGTCTTCTGCTCGTTAAGCTTTGCTTGAGATTTTGGATTGTGATTTTGCTCGCGAATTAGTTGGTAGATTTAATCGCCTGCGTAATTGCTTTGCTCTGTTGCTCAATTAGTTAGTAGTTGTTCCTCGGCTGATTTTTAGGAAAGTGATATCAGATTCCTTTCTCTGTGATTTTATTCGTAGAAACTTATTTCTTTCTTGGGTCTTTTTCTCGATTAGTTCCCCTTTTTTCTTCTTTCAGTACATGCATGTGACGCCATTTTTTGGCTCTTTTTTTTTTTCACTAACTGTGTGTGACTACTTTTGCTAAGGGATTAAAGACTAAAAATTAAAAAGCATTTGGTTGAATTATAAAAATATCGCTAATTATAACTAACCTACATTAAAATATACGAAAAAAGCTGCTCTTTGAATTTATTTAATTATTTCTCTTATCATCTCCTGCATTTATTTTTTATTAATTAAATAAATTAAGAAAGTGCCAAAAAATGTCAGACTTGCCTTCTACAATTTCCTGGAAATTAGTGAATTCGGTTTTGAGAGATTTTAAAAAGCTGGAAAGGGGCTGTTTGGAAACAGGGGTGGGTTTTTAGGTGGAAAATACTGATGAATCTGACCTCTCTCATTCTTGCACGTATTAAAGTAGTCATAATAACAATCGCCTGTGTCTCTAGCTAACTTGTAATACTCCGTACTACCAAATTACAAAGTGTATTAAGTAAAATAATTAAATTATATTAATTGTAAATACTTATCAGCAAAAACTCAAAAAAATTCCAGGAAATGACAATCATATTGGCAGAAACTGGTTTAAGTATTGCTATGTAGGACTGGTGATTGCAAGCTTTCTCTGACCTATGTTTTGTTTCTCTTTTGGTATTGAAATGAATGGACAGCTTTTTTATTCCCCATCACTTTTATTCAAATTATTTAAAGCATTAGCGGATTATAATATACTCCCTCCGTCCCATTTTGTTTGTCCAATTTCCATTTTAGTTGTCCCAAAATGTTTGTCCAACTTTTTTTCTTTCCTTTTATATCCAACTTTTCTTACAATATTACCCCTATTCAATCCCACTTTTTACCTACATTAACCAATAAAAAATCTACCCCTCAATCAACTTTTTAGTCATTTCCTTTTTTTTCTCTTTCTTCCCACCTTTATCCATCAACATCATACACTCTCTCTTCTTCCTATTGGCTACTTTATCTCCCATCTCATTTTCTTAAATTGTGTGTGAATTGTCCTTTTGGACAAACAAAATGGGACGGAGGGAGTACTAATATTTGATGCTATAGATCAATTATTACTAAAGGTGTTCAATCTGCCCCTTAATAATATATTTACATATAAAGTAAGGGTTTTTCTACATTGAATATATGACCAAATTTAGAAAAAGTGATATTTATTTGGTAACTTTAATTTATTTTTTAGTAAGGATACTATTCTTGACGCTTAATCGCTTATGAAATGTCCCAAATCCCTTTAATTCATTTTCTAGAGTTCACCAAGATTTCTAAAACTTGAAAGAAAGACCATTGAAATGATTAAAATAATTTAAAGCCGTGTTCCAAAAATGCTGGTTTTGTATAGATGTTTGATTATATGGATCAAACCATTATCAATGTATTTATTATATGGTGTTTATAGCTATAACATAAGATTCTGTCAAAATATGAAGAAGGAAGAAACAAGTGGTACAAGAACATTGAGATATGTAACGTGCGACTCATAAATAATTCTAACGTTTATCACCGCCCACCAGACCCCACCTCCGGCACCGGTGGCGGCGTTCTTGGCTTCTTTTTATCCTTTTTTGCTTTTTCTTTTTGAGCTGAATTTAATTTCCAATTTACATCTCTTGGGAGATTGTAAAAGCCAAAAAAGAAAGGTACTTCTCCGTGGTACCCGCCATACGACGCGCTTTTATGGTTCAGACAGTTCTGAGCGCATCGTTTTGGTGAAGGCGTCAGAAGGAAAAATTTCCTTCTTTTCTTTAACTCTGTAATTTAATCTCGTTGCATTGGGGACCGGAATAATTAGGAAGAGGTGAGAGAAAGCTTCTGGGCGCGTGTATGCACGCGAGAAGCATGTGGGGTTGGCGATTTATTGAGGGCAACTAGCCCACTTGTGGTGGTGGTGGCTAATATGGCAGTTTTCGTCTGGCGTGACTCCGAGATGCTGTTTATGGAATTCTTGAATCCTTTTTCACACACTGGCAAGTGGCAATCAAGTGGAACGTGTGTCAATAGTTTGAGTTTCATTTTGGGATTATAGTCAATGAAGGCTAAATAATGGAGTGGTTTGGATTGATTCAAATGATACAGAGCCTTTTTATTTAGTTGTCTATTAAAGTATTTTTAAGAAATAAAAATTGTAATATGATGTCTCCGCATAAACAGATAAAAATGTGAAAAAGGATTAAAGATACTGTGTCTTGAACAACTAATGGGCTGAAGTTGGGCTTGATTGATGGAAACTTGGAAGAGTCATAATCATTTATTCAAAATCTGCATGTTATTCGATCAAGAGTGTTTTTTTCTTTTGCCTAATGTTTGTTTTTATCACCAAGTGGTAGAAATTTTTTGATGGGCTTCTTTGTTTTGTCTACTGTAACTCAATAACTCGTGTTGCATATTGTGGTACAGCAAGATTAAGGCACTAGTCATGGAGTTTTATGTCTGAAATGAAAGTGTTTCTCTAATCGCAGGAAAATATTCCCATTGAAGAAGTTTTTGAGCAGCTGAAATGTTCCAGAGAGGGTCTGTCCGCAGACGAGGGGGCCAACAGGCTCTCAATCTTTGGACCCAACAAGCTAGAAGAGAAAAAGGTTTGTGTTTTGGTTTCTTGAAACTATATACAAACATATGCTATTCTTTTCACGCCATGTGTAGATAAATATTAACTTTGCCTTCTTTTGTTCCTTTAATTATACAGGAAAGTAAACTCCTCAAGTTTCTTGGTTTTATGTGGAACCCACTTTCATGGGTCATGGAAGCAGCCGCTATCATGGCTATTGCTTTGGCAAATGGTGACGGCAGGCCTCCAGATTGGCAGGATTTTGTTGGTATCGTTTGTTTGTTGGTAATCAACTCCACTATTAGTTTCATTGAAGAAAACAATGCTGGAAATGCTGCTGCTGCTCTTATGGCTGGTCTCGCTCCTAAAACTAAGGTATCATCTCATTCGCTTGCACCAGTGAAAACTTAAAAATATAAAAGGGCTGCTGATTGATAATAATCTCAAGGGAAGATGCATTATTTTGCAATTTTTAATTGGATGCTTGGTTTCTTATATCCTTGCAGGTGCTTAGAGATGGAAGATGGAGTGAGCAGGATGCTGCAATTCTGGTTCCAGGGGACATCATCAGCATCAAATTAGGAGATATCGTTCCAGCTGATGCTCGTCTTCTTGAAGGAGATCCTTTAAAGATTGATCAGTCAGCTTTGACTGGAGAGTCCCTTCCTGTGACCAAGAGCCCAGGGGATGAAGTGTTCTCCGGTTCAACATGCAAACAAGGGGAGATTGAAGCTGTTGTGATAGCCACCGGTGTTCACACCTTCTTTGGCAAAGCTGCTCATTTGGTGGACAGCACTAACCAGGTTGGCCACTTCCAGAAGGTCCTCACAGCCATTGGAAACTTCTGTATTTGCTCCATTGCAGTGGGGATGTTGATTGAGCTCGTTGTCATGTACCCAATCCAACATCGCAAGTACAGGGATGGAATTGACAACCTCTTGGTTCTCTTGATCGGAGGTATTCCAATTGCTATGCCCACTGTGTTGTCCGTGACCATGGCCATTGGGTCCCACAAGCTGTCTACTCAAGGAGCTATCACAAAGAGAATGACTGCCATTGAAGAAATGGCTGGAATGGATGTCTTGTGTAGTGACAAGACCGGTACTTTGACCCTTAACAAGTTGAGTGTTGACAAGAACCTTGTCGAGGTGTTTGCTAAAGGCGTGGACAAGGATTATGTCATCCTTCTTTCAGCTAGAGCATCAAGAACTGAAAATCAAGATGCTATTGATGCTGCAATGGTTGGGATGCTTGCTGACCCGAAGGAGGTACATGTTTTACTCTTCTTTGTTCTTGTTTTATTAGCATGGATACATCAATTGGTTACTTATACTGGTGCACATTGTATAGGCAAGAGCTGGAATCAGAGAGGTACATTTCCTCCCATTTAACCCAGTTGACAAGAGGACTGCTCTCACATACATAGACAGTGAGGGTAACTGGCACAGAGTTAGCAAAGGTGCACCTGAGCAGGTGAAATTCATCATCTTTCAATTGAATTCAGACTGCTCTTTATAATTTTTATTATGATTGCCTTGTCTAACATTTTTTATTTTCCTGGTTGTGCGAAACAGATCCTAGATCTTTGCAATTGTAAGGAAGATGTTAGGAAGAAGGTTCATTCTTGCATCGAGAAGTTTGCTGACCGCGGTCTACGTTCATTGGCTGTTGGCAGACAGGTATGACATGAAACTGTTTTTTTTTTTTTTTTGCACAAGTAGGATATATTTTCTTAACTTTATCTTCTTTTTTTTTTTTTTGGAAATCCACAGGAAGTTCCTGAGAAAAGCAAAGACAGCCCTGGAACTCCTTGGCAATTTGTCGGATTGTTGCCACTTTTTGACCCTCCAAGGCATGACAGTGCTGAAACCATCCGCAAAGCACTTCACCTTGGTGTGAATGTCAAGATGATTACAGGTGAGAAAGTCATGGTGTAAGCATATATAATCTGAATTAGAATAAAATTTGTTGTAATATTTACATGGTTCTTTTTTATGTCTCTTTGTCAGGTGATCAACTTGCCATTGCTAAGGAAACCGGTAGAAGACTTGGTATGGGGACAAATATGTATCCCTCTGCTGCTTTGCTTGGAGAGAAGGGCCAATCCCTTGATGCCCTTCCCGTTGATGAATTGATCGAGAAGGCTGATGGTTTTGCAGGGGTTTTCCCAGGCAAGTGCATATTACTAAATACTAATCGTAACTAAATTCTACGCAATGCTTAAGCAAAATATCCAAATGGTCTAACATGTCAAAAGCTTCATTGTTACCTTTCATATCCGACATGTCTAATATTGTGGCTTACAGAGCACAAATATGAAATTGTCAAGAAGTTGCAAGAAAAGAAGCACATTGTTGGAATGACTGGAGATGGTGTTAATGATGCCCCAGCATTGAAAAAGGCTGATATTGGTATTGCTGTCGATGATGCAACTGATGCCGCAAGAGGTGCATCTGATATTGTTCTGACCGAGCCTGGGCTCAGTGTCATCATACATGCTGTCTTGACCAGTAGAGCTATCTTCCAGAGGATGAAGAATTACACGGTCAGTCAATCTATAACAACAAGGCTTTCCTATTCCTTTGTATCCATTTATAAAATATTCCTCTAATTTTAATTGAATTGGTTTTGGTAAATGCAGATCTATGCTGTATCCATCACAATCCGTATCGTGGTATGTATACAACTATGAATTATGTTAAATTCAAAAACTTCAGAAACATATATTTAATCTTTGAAGAGTCTTATTTAAAAATCATTATTCTATGATTTTTTGCAGTTTGGTTTCATGTTCATTGCACTGATCTGGAGGTTTGACTTCTCGCCTTTCATGGTCTTGATCATTGCCATCCTAAATGACGGTAGGTTTTCATCATTTGTCATGAAAATTAATCATGAAATTCCAACATATAATCTGACTATGAAACTTATTCTTCTCCCCTTTTTTCATATCTTTAAGGAACCATCATGACAATCTCAAAGGATCGAGTCAAACCCTCGCCAATGCCCGACAGCTGGAAACTAAAGGAGATCTTTGCAACTGGTATTGTTCTTGGAGGCTACTTGGCTTTGATGACTGTCATCTTCTTTTGGGCCATGAAGGAAACCGACTTCTTCTCAGTAAGGACTTTGACTTTATCTAGTATAAGAGATATACCTTATTTCTAGTTTTCCTGACTCTTAACATTTTTAAATGCATTTGGCAGGACAAATTCGGTGTTCGGTCCATAAGAAACAGCCCAGATGAAATGATGGCTGCTTTGTATCTACAAGTCAGTGTTGTGAGCCAAGCCTTGATCTTTGTCACCCGATCACGTAGCTGGTCCTTTGTTGAGCGCCCCGGTCTCCTGTTACTCGTCGCTTTCGCCATAGCTCAACTGGTAATTATAAGGATGTCTTATTTGTGTATTCATGTTTACTACTTGTGGAAGTTATTTATTCAACTGGCATGTTTTATCAGGTTGCCACCCTCATTGCTGTGTATGCCACCTGGGGCTTTGCAAGGATCAAGGGAATGGGATGGGGATGGGCTGGTGTCGTATGGGCTTACAGCATCGTTTTCTTTATCCCACTCGACTTGCTCAAATTCGCTATCCGCTATATCTTGAGTGGAAAGGCCTGGCTCAACCTCTTTGAGAGCAAGGTATGTGTAATAAGTTCACCAAAATTATCCTAAAAACCCTAATTTGGATAAATTATCATAGAATCTATATAGTTAGGATTTTTTTCAAGTTTTTCATTGGGTTAATCCTTTTCTATGTAGGGTAATAGTTTCTAAAAAAGCATTTTAAAGTAAAAATCGATGATATTATGATCTAATAACCTATGATACAGGAAATGGGAAAATCTATAGTGTCAGCATTCTTAGACTAGAAATAAGTTTTTGACACAAAACTGAAACTTGAAAATGTTTTTCTATTAGAGTTTCTGGGTAACATAGCTAACAAGAACGTAGATTTGGAAACTATTACCCTTATTTAGAAGAGAAACCCCATAAAATATATTAAAAATCATAAATTAATAATGATTTTTCTAGATTAAGCTCCTTAAAATGGTAATATTTGGTTAATAGGTATGTATTTAAGATTAATTATATTCTTAAAAGGGTTCATCAATTTCCTTATAGGGTTTTAGTTCCTTTGAATCATATGCTTAACATATGCCCTCAGAAAAACCCGAATTAATAAATCTAGCCTGCATTCATTCACCACAAAGAAACAGTTGATATTAAATTAACACATTTTGTTTCATTATCTTTGCTTGATGATACAATATTAGACTGCATTCACCACAAAGAAAGACTATGGAAAAGAAGAAAGAGAGGCACAATGGGCACTTGCTCAAAGGACGCTTCACGGCCTCCAGCCGCCGCCAACGTCCAGCAACATGTTCTCCGAGAAGAGCAGCTACAGAGAACTCTCCGAGATCGCCGAGCAAGCCAAGAGGAGAGCCGAGATGGCGAGGCTCAGAGAACTTCAAACCCTCAAAGGCCACGTCGAATCGGTGGCCAAACTCAAAGGTCTTGACATTGAGACAATTCAACAACACTACACAGTCTAGAAAAATGGAGCTTCAAGATTTTGTGGTGTTTGTGATGGTGTTCTAACTCAAGAGGAATTCGAATTGGGGGCGAAATTGGAAGAGCGAAAAAAGCGCCTCCGAGTAGGTTAAGTTGTATTTTTGTCTTTTTAATGGAGGATTGAGGATATGATAATGAATCCTCCTCCTTTTGTTTGTGTCAATTTGTAGTTTTTTTTTTTTTGTTTTTTTTCTTGTGGTTTTACATAAAGCATGGGAGAAATGCATTTGTGGGGGTGGGTAAAGGAGGAGTTTGGTGTGTGTCTGTCTGTGCTTATTTATCCCTGCTTTTTCAGAGGAGAATTAATGTACCAAGAAACTGTAGTTTCATTAATTCAAAAATAATGTGCTCAACAAGGGAAGTGCAGTGTCAAAGCACAGAGTTTTTTCTGTGAACAGTTATTTATTGGTCCAAATAATCCTGGCATTGTTGTAATGTTGTTGTATAATCTTGCTGGTGCACTGGTGCTGCCATTTTCTATGTTTTACAAAGCTTTGGCTTGATGGGTTTTGTTCAATTTGGTAGATTAGTGATTAGGTATGTTATTTGGTGAGCTTTTGAGCTCAGCTTTAATTCATGCGGAGTATGTGTCCAATATGAAGTGTTCTTCTGTTTGGTTGTAGTGAATCATTTCAATGGTGTACAGAGACGGACGCAGGATTTTATTTTAGAGTGGGCTAATTTTCACTAAAAAAATTTGGGTGGGCTAAATTACCTTAATTTGACTAACTTATTACTAAATTTATTTTATTTTTTTTATACTAAATTTACCCTATAATTATTATTTTTTTTTATTTTTTAGGGTGGGCTGGGGCCTACCCCAACCCAACCCTCTGTCCGTCCCTGATGGTGTAGATAATCTATAAAAGTCTAATAAATTCTCTATAAGATTTTTTTTCACTCCAGTAGAAATGCTTGATCAGGTGAAGAAAAGAGGTCACCTTAGAAATGTAGTTCAAACCATACTGTTATAGCCTTCACGCATTTAATCAAGAGGATAAGACTTCAAGGTAATATCATGAGGTTCTTGTTTCCACTTTCATCGTTAAGTGTCTTAACCAAAAAAATTGCTATATATTTTGGGTTTGAATAAAAAAAAAAGGCGTACTCATACTTGTCTTTTTAGTTTTTAAGAATCAATTTCCTTCACTCATAGAAATTCTCACACTTTCTTGACCTGTTTTGAATTGTCTTGTTCATTTTCCACACCGAGATTAATGTTCAATTTCAACAATGTAATTATCCAAATGTTACTTAGGCTATTGTTAGCAATCAATCGTGAAATGTGACGCCTTGATCCTTGTTCATTAAGTATATGATTAGTGGCCCGTTCTTTCACTAGATCTGGCCCGGTCTTATTCACCTAGACCTGGGTCCGGTTCCGGGTGAACTGACGAACCGGCGGGAAACCGGCCGAAACCGGAACGGTTTCGGTTCCAGTTCGTCCACCCCCGGAACCGGTGAACCGGCGGTTTCGGAACCGCCGGTTCCACCCACAAAAAACAAAAGAATAACCAAACCGCGACCGCGGTTTTAGCTCGGAGGTAAAAAATTGAGTTTTTTTTAATTTCCGGTTCCGGTTCGGAACCGGAAGGAACCACCGGCCTCGGAACCGCCCAGAACCGGAACCGGACCGGAACCGGGCCAAGGCCGGTTCCGGTTCCATGGTTCCAAGGAAACGGAAACGGAACCGCCGGTTCCGGAACCGGACCCAGGTCTATATTCACCAAGAAACTTCTAGTGCAACATCAGACCATCGTATCAAATCAACTATTCTAAACTTAAGCTACTAAAGACACTGATATTCAGCTTGGCCAATCGATTATAGTAAGGCATTCAACTGCTCTAAACTTAGATTAATAGTAAGACGAGCAACTACATATAAATAAAACAATGCAAATTCATTTATGTGCTAATCAGTTTTGACCCAAAAAACATACTTGGATAAATGATCCGATTAAATCCCGATTGGATATCCGGCCGCCTTCAAATTCAATCCGGATCATACTTACATAAATCATTTCGGATAACCTATTTTCACTTATTCGGATCGGATATCCGAATTTTAACATGCATCATGCTGGGTATCCGGCCACTTTCAGACACAATACGGATCACACTTACAAAAATCATTTCAGATAACCAATTTTTTCACTTATTCGGATATCTGATCCGAATATTAACATACCTCATGTTGGGTAGCTTTCCATGGACCTTGTATATATTTCACCTTATTTTAGTTTAAGATTTACGAGTTCTAATCTCACATTCTATAAGTCGTGCCAATTATAAGATTGTAAACAGGCTCATGGAACAGTCAAAAGAAAACAATCACATGAAAGCAGAATCTGCATTTTTATAACATTCTACTTATGGGGGTGAAGTATCAAGCAACCAATCATCGATAATGAGCAAAATTATTTGACAAAGATTCTGACTCAGATGTGTGCTTTTTGACCCAAAATGGAACAAGAAATGACAATAAAGTATATAAAAGTCCATATGACAAAAACCTTACAAGAATGTTATGTAGCTCCAACCTCATACACGACATCATAGCATAGTAATAATACCCTTGTGATTAAAACCTGTTACAAACAAGCAAAATCAACCTTAAAATAACCTCCAATCAAAAGAACAAACAGGAAGACAAACTGAAAAAGCTGTTGCATTTCCAAACATATGGCTCAAAGCATGACTTGACCTGAAAACTCAATTTGCCAATTCACCCTACTTAATATAATTTGACCTGATCCAAGAGCTTAGGTTATAACTATCCCAACCATTATTAACTAGTAACCTAAATCCCTCCAACTCAATGAAGATGTCTACATAAGAAAAACTCCCGTCGTTTACTAAAGATAGTCGCTTCCGTCTTTGAAACAAACTATTAAGGAATTCTAACACACTACAACTACAACAACATCAACCCAGTGTTAACCCGCCTCGGGCGGGATCTGAGGGGCCAAGATATACACACCCTTGCCCCGACATAAATCAAGAGGGTGTATGTGAAAGGCCCACGCATTATCATCATCGCCCTCTAACACACTACAAGCTTTTTTCTAAAATTTATAAATTATTAACTACCCACCTCATTTTTAGCTAATAAATAGAGTTTGCATCACAAGAGTCAAGATGTGCATTTATCAATAACAAACCTCGTAAATCATCAACATATCATTACCTAAAACCCTAAAAAGACAAACATTTCCTAACAAGATATAAGGGCTAAAATGAAAATATTGTCTAAATAAAGGTGGTAGGAAACAGATTCCAAAAAGATTCACCTTAACCTCTTTACAGATTTGCATCAAGAAAGCGAAAGATTGCAAGGAAAATAGTACCTCTACAGGGTATGAACCTTGGTGACACATTATTCAGTGTCCTCCAAGGACTTTCTGAGGATCAAGCTGGCCGCTGCAGTAACTAGAAGGAACTGCAGAGAGTTCAAGCCTTCCTCTCCATTCTTCACCCGGTTTCAGTGTGATAGGCTTCTCTATGGCAGCAGCCTCAACACACAACATATGCTTGTACTCATCGTCTCCAAAATCTGCCATAGCCTTTGCCTTTTTATCCCAGGGATTCCACACAACTATGGTAGAAAATGAGAACATTAGAAAATTTTCAGGTGAGTTAGAAAAAAAAAAACCTTGGAATATTGCATATAAAGTAATATTACTGGAATAGACAATCAAAGAACTTTTGCGAGAAAAAAAGTGCAGCAAATTTTTGTAATAAGAGATGAGAGTGGACGTATAATATTACCAGCATCTGGAAGTCCATCTTTACGGAGAACAAATGTCCTCTTCCTTTCATGATCCAGGATAGCAATCTTAGTTGGAGTACTTAGATATATTTTGTCCAGCTGTTATATAGAGGAATCATTAAAGAAAGCTCAAGCATAAATGAGGAGTTAAAGGCTAAAAAGAAACGACGGAACTCACTTCTGATTCAAATGTAATTGCATCTCCTTGTTCGGTAAATCTCTCTTTATTCTGCAAGTTGTCAAGGTAATCCAAAGTTTCCAATCCCTCCACACGAACTTCACTGTAATGTGTACCCATTAGAAATTAACTTGGGGGTGATAAAGGACAGTTTTGTTATATAAAAGAGCCTATAAACTAGTAATAATAAATAATCTGGCATTAACAACTTTTATAGAAGAATTAAAAATAACGAAGCAAAGGTAATTGTTGTAATCTAATTCAACTTTTAACCACTTTGTAATCTTGTGTTCCTCTTTGTACTATTTTTATTGTTGTTTGGACGGTTACCTCATCCTCTCACTTATGTATTTTCAATTATTCATCAGGAAAAAGAGTGCTGATCTCTTTTTGCTCAACCTATAAATTCAAACAGTGAATTATCCTTAATTGTAATTTGCACCACTAGGTACCATACAAGCAAACCTAAAGAGATACTTCACATATACGATTTACAAACTTTCTAATCTGAATAATTCTATGGCACATTGGCACCTTCTCTAATATCTGATGCAATGGCAGTAGCATGACTCAAAAAAAAATTCACATTACTAACAACGTAACAGAAAGCACATGGGAACATCTTGCCAAAAACAAAAGGAAATATAGGTTTTATACCAACTCATTAGAAACCCTAAACAAGACAATGAACAAGAAGAGCTTTACTAAGGTTATTACAAAGGTTAATTTTACAAGTATTAGGGTAACTTTTTCCAATTTGAGATACAAATCTCCATGATCAGAAAAGCACGTGAGGTGCATGCATCATAACAGCACTATTACCAATTTCTTGATTCTCTTCAACATATTAATGCAATTGCAATCATGCTGGTTTTAAAATATTATATTGACAAAATGGAAGGAATTGGCTATCAAAATGATGCTTTCAAGGTATATATAACATACAATTAGTTGATAGCTCAAATAGACAAAGTCAGCATCATAAGAGTTCTTTCACAAACTCAATTCTGACTTGGAAAAGAATGATCAAAAGTCAATATCATACTAATAGAAAAAAAGAGTTCATCATACCTAATATCTGAAACAGAGAAATAGGTGTGATAGGCAAATGTGAAAGAGAATGGCTTCCCATCAGAATTGGTATTCCTGATGCGTGATGTCATCATTAGATTCTCTCCTGGTCCCAGAGTTATCCTCAGACGAAACTCAAAACTATGCACAAAAAAAAAAGAGTATATACATCAATAGGATATCTTGCTGCAGAAAAAGTATAAAAGAAAAAAGAAAAATCTCAGCAGTAAAACAAAGTTTGCCTGGTAAATAGCAGATATGAAAAACTTTAAAGGGTGTACCTGTGATGCCAAATTTTAATATCTTCTTCAGAGGGCTTAAGTATCAAATCAACAAAAGCTGAAGAATTTGTTGGAACAGGTGGTGGATCGGGGTCAACACTCCAAACCCTGTTTCTTGCAAATCCATGTTGCTCAAGTGAGCCATGACCTCCAAACTTCAAAAATCAAGCAAAAACTAAGTCAATTTCTTCTTTTGGAAGGCAATAGTATACACAAAATTTGTATGAAATCTAATTCCATATTGTATTCATGAAAATCAGGGCCCTAAAACCAGTATCCTTCTTTTCATAGGTAAGACAATGTAATGAAAAACAATGGTCCCATTTTATTTTTGACTCTTTTTTGTCTTCACAAATTTGTCAAGGTTTTAGAAATCAAGGGAGTTCATCTAAATATGGTTGGACATACTTGGGGGAAACATATCGGTATACCACCACGAATTGCTTTTGGAGGCTTGAATATGGCCTGCATAAACACCAAATACATTTCAGTTGGAAAATTATCAAAATACGTATTGCATCCAAGACAGACAAGCAAAATCAGATGCATGTTTATTAGCATTATTTTGAAGTTAAATGTTGTTGAGTTTCCGAAACCCCGCCCTTGCAGCAGAGCCCAATGTGGAGCATTGACCAATTTCATAACATTAAAAGTTCGACTCAGCCTCCATCAAGAATCCAAAACTCTTTTACAGACAAAAGTCTGTATCTCATTTACTTACTTCAGGCAAGATGCATCAAAAAATGTAGTTACAGTGCCACATTCTGTGCAACAAGAGCATCTACATAACTTGCAGCCTACTATAGTTTTATGTTTGTTGAAGCACATATATGCTAAATGATGATGGCAGTATTTGTGAGAGGTCAAATACTCTACTCCATTCACTTAGGTTTGCTACAATGAGTTCCTGCACCACATGTCAACAACAATAAGACTCACCTTATTACTAAGAAAAAGCAATTCTTCTCCATGGTCATTCTTCCAAGATGTCACATGAGCACCGTACAAGTAAACCTTCATAAAGGAAAGGAAATATTAGATTAATTCATGTTAGATTACAACAACTATAGTCTGCCAAACCTAATATTTGAAAGGAGGTGGACCCCACATATTATACAACCACCATGGTTCAGCAACAACTACTATAGTATTATACAGCTACATTAAATTTGTAACTTGAACAAATCCTATTCTGAGCTGCTAATAAATAAACCTTCATTTTCCGATCCACTGTATTGAAATATTCCTAGGCAATGGATGTCAAGATTATGCTGAGTCCATGACAACAGTCTTATATTCAAGTTCAGAGAACAACAGGGCAAAAAAAAAACCATAAAGATCATAAGATTCTATAGGAACTCTACAAGAAACTTCAAGTATACTGTATATAGATCATTGTAAACCAGCATCTTGCCTGGGAATAGAAATCAAAAACATGATCTTATATATATTATTTTTTTTTATATAAAAAAAAAAGCTTGATCAAACTTAATATTTGATTGGTGGAGCAGAAAACAGGCTAAATTGAGTCTCATGCTTACTAGGCACACTAGTCCAAATTTCCAGAGCAAGAAAATTCAAGTTCATTGCAAAAAGTTGGCATTCAAAATCATCTTGATAAAATGGCAATATGTTTCATTCACAATACTAATAAAATAACACAAATCGACCTCATACAAAGTTTCCGCCCCTCTCATCTCTATATACCATATCTGATGCACAATTATCCAAACTGAAATCATTCCAAACTTTCCTCTCTTGTCAATCGTCGAGTGGAGAACGCTCGCTTCAGATAGCACCATTACAAGATTCAATAAAAAACAACAATCCGATTAATTCCTTCCGCATTTCGCAAGAAACAAAATCTTCGATAATTGATCAGATCACGTTGTTCTCGAGAACGGTAAAGGCAAACAGGAACGAGAATTGAAATCGCAAAACGCAAGGACAGATCAGGGACGAATATCCATGTACGAAACGAATCAGGAAAAGGTAGAAAGCAGATGCCGAAATCGAACAAAAGAGAAATCTGGATTTACCTCGAGGGAGCTGCCACGAACATCTTTGAGAACGACCTTCTCTAGATTGTTGACGCCCTTGCAAACCTCGAACGGAACAATTGGATTCGGGCGTTCGCTCGGCGACGACGCCATAGCCATTTTCGCCTACTACTCGTCTCTCTCGCTCACTGGTTACTCTACTACTCTCTCTCTCACGCTCTCCTCAGGGGAGTCTTTATTTTTTTTTCTGAAAGAAGCGAAGAACTGAAGAAGTTTCTTATAGATCCCTTTTTGGCCTTTCTGTTGCCTGTCTAGTTTCCACTATAAAAGTAGTATGATTTATTATTACTACAACACATAATCTTGCTTTGGTGAGGTTAATAAAATATTATAGCTAGAAATTTCACAAGCATGGATCATTTGTTTCCTACCTTTTTTTATTAAGAGCATAGATCTTACAAATTTGGTATTTCATTAAAAAAATATTGAATCATACTATAAGACTGACTTTTTAGCGGTGTTCTAAAAAACGTTAGGCAGGAAGGGACCGCCTAAACAGGCACCTAAACGGATTAGACAGTACCTAGACGGACTAGAAGGCTAGGCGGGATAGCACTTTTTAGCGCATAGGCGGGGCCTAGACAGAGGTAGGCAGGGATTTTTAGAACAATACTTTTTAGGGGACGTTTGGTATAAATTTGGATATGATAATAAGATGAACTATCGGATTGATTTTATATAGAAGTTGGAAATCCAAATTTAAAAAAGAGTGTTTGGAATAAATTAGGATTTTGTGGGAGAGGCGAGTTGTTTTATTCATGATAATGAAAGAGCGTGGGAATGAGATTAGAACTCACCCCTAAAGAGAGGTACGAGAAACCTATACCTTGACGGTATGAGGTCTCGGTTTCGAATCTAAAATAAGTTAAACAAATGGTAGGCATCGAATTTTGATTCCAGAACCCCATACCTTATTCCTCAAACCTGATAATGAAATACCCTCATAGAGTTTTTATAGTTGTCTTATGACTAGTCTTTTTTGTCAAGACTAGGTACTTAGAATATCTCCAACAGTTTCTCTATAATTTTCTCAAAAATAAAGAACCAAAAGTCATATTCTCTAAATAAAATTTACTTTAATTCTAACAGCCTTTTCATTTTAAAGAATCTTATATTTATTAGTTCTATTTATATATATAAATTTTTATAAAAGTTCATATGGCCAATTACAAATTTCCATATATACACTTTTAATTAATGTATTCTCCAAATAAATTTGGACAATTCTCTAAATCTAAATAGACTCTTGTTTCGAATCCATATCCTGTCTGATAATGAGCAAGGAATATCCGTCTTTTTGCGGAAAAACACTTCAATCTTTTGGAGAATTCTCTATTTTGGAGAAATAGATAGAGAATCTATTGGACTATAACACCACTTTTTCACTAGACTAATTAAGAAAATTGGTATACCGAATTTTTATAGCCTCAAAGCTCAAATTATTCCAATTTCATGATTATGTTCAAGCTAAATAGAGATTGCAATAAAGTCATTATCTTGCATGGCCAGCACGAATTCATTGTTTGTTTGTTTTTTGAAAATTTATATTGATTGTATTTTTGTTGGTCTTATAATTTTTTTGCTTCTTTCTCAATAGGTTAATATATTTTTTCGATCAGTCCCGACAGGCTTATATAAGTGATTAGCAAGTGGTGATTAAAATAGGAATGATTCATTTTGGATCTTGTAACTCTTCCCTCCCACTCGTTTCTCTCGAATTCAATAGCCAAAAATGCAACAACCAAAATCATGGTTCTCAAATCTCAACACATTATCACATGACAACGAAACTAGAGTTGAATAAAATAGGAATGATTTATTTTTTCTTGATTTAGTTCAAATAGAGTTGAAGAAATCTATGGAAGGCCTAAACCTACAACATCATTCATTATCACATGACAACGAAACTAAGAGGTATTAATACTCAATAACTTAGGCTCCATTCGGCTCGATTTGACTCCGTTCAGCTCCATCTAGCGGAAAAAAGCTCCCAAAACGCTAGTGCCAACGGGCTCTTAGGGTCTGTTCGGTAGTAGCGTTTTGGGAGTGGAATTCAGCTAGATGGAGTGGAATTTTGAGATTTTCAAGAAGCTCCTACATCCAAGCTTTTTGAATTCCGCTAGCTGAATTGGTAGAAAAGCCTCGGCTAGGAAAATGTCGAACAGAGCCTTAGGCTCCGTTCGGCTGGCACTAAAGGGAGTTGTTTTTTTCAGCTTCATCTAGCGGAAATTGAAGAAGCTCGTGAGAAGGAGCTTCTTCAATCCGCCCAATATTCCGCTCCCCCTAGCTGAAAACGCTAGCAATTCCGCTAGTGCCGAACGGTGCCTTAGTATGACAAACAAAAAAGCGCCATTGATGAAATTAAAAACATGGGAAAGAAACAAACATATAAAAAACCAACACACTTCGTTATCTAATACTGAGGTATACAATCAATAATAATGATCACTGGACAGGTTTTCACGATACTGTACATATCTATTAAAAGCCTCTCAAACACTCAACCCAATATAAAAAAATGCAAACCCTAATCCTAAAATGCAAGAACCTTGCCTCAAGGGGGAAAAAGCCTTAAAATTTGCTCAACCCAGAAACCAAATTTCTTGGAAATCCAAGTGAAAAAAAAATAAACAGATAAATTTAACAAAAAATTTAAAAAATGCAAGCTCACATTCTCACAACAGCAAAACTCTTCACCATACATGGAATATCAAACCACTAAGCAAGAAAAAAGGAATGACAAACCCAAACATCTATCAAAGAAACAATTGCAGAGAAAGTTCCTAGTTCAATCAAAGTAGAAAACTCGCGCAGAAGCGGATTAAGAAGGCACTGATAATGTTCCTCAGGCTATGATGCAGTCTTGAAATCGCGCTGCATAGAGGGAAAAGGGAAATTGTAATTAATTTGTTTGATCATAATCAAAGGAAATGAAAAATGTGATATAAAGAAGATCACAGCCTTACAAATCAGAGATTAAAACAATTGAAGGGCCATTTTGAGCTTATTCTGCTTCCACTTTGGTAGTTTGTAGAAAGCAACCTTTGCCATCCCAAATTTCTCCTTGAACTCAGAGGAAGATAGGTATGTCTGCATTAATTGGCATTGTTTTAAACCATAACACAACTTTTTTTTTTCAACATCCAAAAATCTAAGAAAATAAATGGAAGACTGACCTCTCGCTTTGTAATATCAATATCTGAAACAGGATCCGTTGATGATGTCTTGAGGCGGTCATATGGATATGTTGAGAGTCCATCATCGTCTTCTGGTTCTTCCTCTTTAGAATCCTCCTCTATGGTGAGGGATTCTAGCCTGTTGCTCGTATTGTTGTTGTCCTTGTTATTTGGCTCTGATTTTGGTGGAGTAGACTTTGGAAGTACTATTGGATAGCAAAATGAAAAGGGTTGTGAGAAGATCCATCAACATGGCTGGAAGCCTGGAACTACTATCTAAAGGTGATTAATAATTTAACTGCTAGTAAAACTTTCTGAGTGTGTGGATTTGCATTGCATTAGACAGTCATTTGGTGATTACACTAGCATAATCTATCAAATATTGCCATATCGGTGACATCAATGAGTTCAAAAAATAAATGTTATCAAGAGCTTTAGGCAAAAACTGATGGGCATACCAAAATTGTAATCACTTTTTCAAAATGTAGAAAAAAATCTCTATATTTATTGATTCAGGATTTTTTTAAATGATTATTCTTATCTTATGCACTTGGGGCATAAAATAAAAACTGTAATTGTATAGCCAATCAAGTTCCATGCTACATTAGCTATTTAAAGTGCTTACCTTTAGGCATAGGAGACCGAGGCACAATAGGTTCTCGTGGAGCTTTCTCAAATGAGGAACTAAGTGCTGAAATGGAAGAAGATTTTGGAGCCTGTGTTGCAGAGTCTGGGGTGACAGACTTTGGATAAAGCTTCCTAACGACAGGAGGTGGTGTTGAGAGATTTCTTGAATTCGCGTTCTCAAAGGTGGCGGCTAGAGCATTGAATGCTGGAGATCTTCCTCTCACTCGAACTCGGTCTGGGCTGAAAGACATGCTTCTGGAACGCTGTGACTTATCAGTTGATGCTACACTGGATCTTCCACCATATGATGCTGGTGTCCTCCTTTTAGGTTTCTGATGATTCATCAAAAGATAATGTCATGCAATGAAAAGTATAAATGCTCCAACAAATGAGCAAAAATTAGAGAATGTCTGCCATTCAACACCAATTTGATTTACATCTTCAACATTAGCTCATGAGAGTCATGAAATTAAGATCTTTCATTCTAGGAGATAATAATTGTCACAGCCAAAGATGATAGGGGTGGGGTGGGGGTGTTGCACTATGAAGAGGAAATAAGTAGAAATCAATACATTCTTCTAAAATCTGCAAAATAGACAGTTACATAAATGTGTTCCTATTGACATTATGTTCCTAAAGACATTTCTTTACAAACGTAATGTCAATAAGAACAATTACAATTTATTTTCTAACTTTTTAAAAGATTGGCAAAACTGTCACAATATCAACAATATATCTTGCTTTGAAAGAAAAAAAAAGCAATAGATGCTCACAGTTGACAGTTAATAACCAGGCAAACAAGAAATAAAATAGCAATAAATAACACTGAAACAATGAGGTAACAGTTATTCAACAATGTAGTCATAGAGTAGAACATATCTGAGCATACAAATCTTACATCGACAACTGGAGGTCCTCCATTCTTAACTATTGCTAACTTCCGCTGGAATGAGTTTCCATGCATCTGCCAGAATATAAATTGGTAAGAGATAATAGGAATTTCCATTGCATGCATGTAATGTAACTAACGAGCCTTTCAAAGGGGACAACTTACAAGAGATTTAGAGGAGTCCCATGTAAAGAAGCGGGTGAAAAACGAAGGTTCATTCCCTTCCATTACAACATAAACAGGAGCATGACGAGACAGATTCTCTAGAAGCAAATCTTGTTCTAAAAATTTCTGTTGAAAACCAAGATAACAATCAAAATACTAGATTAAAAAACATCTACAGAAAGTTTACGGCTAACTAGATTCTTTTTCGAGAAATCTTGATTCAGATATTTATTGAAGAAATGTCAACCATTCATAAGAAACTAAAATATGATATTTACTAAATCAGCTAAGTGGCACGAATTTTTTTTCCCATTTCAAGAATCTCAAGGAAAGAAGTGTAACTAGCAATAATCATCAGCTCATGTATGATGTGGTGATGGTGGGTGCTCTAGTAAAGGCTACAATTCTTAAATCAAAATTGCAAAATTTATACCTCCCCAATGCTCAGGGCCTTCATTTTGGTTTTGGTGTCCACTTGCTGTCCAACCCAGACAAAGATATCAGAATGACAATCTAGAATGAACACATCTTCTGTCATCAAATCATCTTGGGTGAAGTTATAAACTTCTGAAACCTACAAAAATATATATAAGATTTAAGGATATGAGAAAATTTAGGATTTACAGATTTCATCCAGCCAAGAGAAAATGCAAATAAAATAAAATAAAATTGTGAAAACAGAAAACGAAGGTACACGAGAATGTTTAAAAAGCAAAGGAATAAGTAGAACACACCTTTAACTCTCCTGTATACCAGCCAGATCCATTTGGGGGAACAGCACATTAACGCATGACAAAAAAAATTGGAATCAGCAGGTCATGATATATTGAGGAATAAATTACTCAAGTTCAGATATAAATGAAAGAAAATCTTATCACACCATCTTTGAAGGTGCATGAGAATAAGTGAGGATCACTTTCAGTATCCTTTCCAATCTTCTGGCTCCCATACTCTGTTTTCCCTCCCAACAGTTCCCAAAATTGTT
Organism: Fallopia convolvulus; assembly: GCA_964016875.1. NCBI lineage: Eukaryota > Viridiplantae > Streptophyta > Magnoliopsida > Caryophyllales > Polygonaceae > Fallopia > Fallopia convolvulus. The sequence goes on along the minus strand of OZ024718.1, from coordinate 1,980,047 downwards.
CAGATTCAGCCCCTTCTCTCTGTGCTCTGGTTTGCAGTTCGGGCTGCAAAAATATTTCAATAGAAAATGGTTAAACAATAGAGATACTTTATTTGAAAAAATAGCAAGGAAAACAACACGAGACTCATAGTGTTCATTTTTCATATTCTTCTTCTTTTTTTATAGGAGGGGATTGTTCAGCCAAACCTTGAGGATATCCAACTGTCTCTCCATAAGCTCCTGATTCTGAGGGGTAGTAAGGTTTCCAGACCATGTAAATATAGTGGAGCCTTTGTGTAATATGTAACAATAGGAAGAATTCAATGATGATGCAACCTGGGCATACAAACTTAAGTGTCAGTAATCCTTCTAAAAAACAGTAAATAAGAGTCAGTACTCTGTAATATTGTGTAAAGCAGTAAAGCCAAACAAATTAATCAAGCAAGAGAGTATGCTGGATCCTGAAACATTAAAAGGGTCTAATGAAATTTGAACCTAAATAACAGCAAAGTTGAAAAATCACCAGCAGACATGTAAACACAGCTTTTGTAAGAGTACCATAGATATACATAGAATAAGCCTATGCCAGCAACTGCATCATCTAAACACATACCGATGATTTATGAAAAATTATAAGCTACCTTAAATGTAATGAAATGTGGACCCGGGTATTTCAAGCATGCTTAAGATAAAAACATAATAATATATCATACTTGTAGTGCAGAGCAGGTATAAGTTGCAGTAAGGAAATAACTACTTTTGTATGTAATGTGCATAATAGTGACCAAATGCTAATGACCCAAACTAAAACAAATTCCATAATTAACCTGCAGAAGGAAACAGCTATTGCTGGCCAGTAAATTTTGAACAAGAATAAGAATATTTTTCATTCACTGCTGCTTATAAGATCTATAAAGGAAACATAATTTACAAAATTCAAAATTAATATCTGACATTTTCTTGTACGTCCTATATCAAGTTGTATATGATGTACTTAAGACTCCCTTCCTTTTCACTTAGAGCATTCCCTAAGCCCCTAACTTATATCTCTAGCTGTATATAAAGTATGTAAGACTCCCTTCACCTATATCATGCCCTACCTATGATTTAACCAATCACTCATCAACGTGAAACAAAGTAGCTGGTGAGGGAAATTAAGTAGTAATAGCACTTTAGCTTCACACAAGCCATGATGTATTATCAGACCAAGAGAAACGCAAACTTAGGAGGCTGACCACGGTATAGAAAATAGGACATTCTTAATTCGTAAAATATGGAATTGAGTCCTTCAAGAAAGGAGCAACTACTAAAATTATCTTTGTTCATCACTTACTGAGGGCTTGTTCTTGTTTGCCATCAAAATGTATTTTTGATCCAAAAATTGCTTTTATTTGCATTGAAATTGGTGAAAACCAATTATTTTACAAGTATTTCAATAATTCAATATAAATAAAAAGTAATTTTGAATTAAAAATGCATTTGGAGTGCGAACTAAAACAAGCCCTGAATAAGTACAAGAAAAGATGACAAGCGAGCTACTTCAGGAAAATGCTTTATAGACAAATAAATTTTCTTCTATAAAATGAAACATACCGGTTCAACTTGAATAGCTTGCATGTTATCAGGGCCAGACCCTTGGACACGGAACAGGGCAAGACCATCCTCTGTATATGTATCATCTAGGATTTCCTTTTCCATAATGGATTTTTTGTACCCCTCGCTAAGTCCACCCTAGTAATATCATGCAGTTGATTAGCAACAATCAAAGTAAAGACACTCAAATGCACGTTTTACAAAAATACGTACCAAAAGTACTAACCTTAAACACAATAAAGCTTTGGAAGATGGCAAAAAATTGGATGGGCTCACTTCCTTCATAGATACGAGCCTAAACATTGATGGTAAATGTATTAATAAGAATTTCATAAGATCAAAGAATGTTAATCCATGAACAAAGTTACCTGAGCAGGTGAGAACTTCATTGACTCCACTGTCTTGCCTGCTAGTGTTAAAGCTGAAGTTTGCTCCTCCTGCATCAAAGAGACAGGAAAGATCAAGATAAGAAGCAGGTAAATTCATCAAAATAAGACAAATTAATAATTACATAAACCAACTCATCCACCCTGTAAACTTCAATAATGCATAAAGAAGCTACTTTGACAGACTAATAAATAGATAACAGGATAACATTAAGCAGATCCATGGGAAGAGAGTAAGAAAGACTCCTTTGGTTAAGATGAAAGTTCAATTTGAGTTATACTACAAGTTTACAATAAGTTCTTCTAACAATTTCATGAGATACTGTAGGTTGTGAAAATGTAGGTATTATACAAACTTCTAGTCTATGTACCTCAACACTTTGCTTCCCAAACCATGTGCCCACAAGGTATTCCTCCTTCTCCTCTCCGGGGTAAGTGTACAGGAATATGTAGCAATCACCACTATAAAACTTAGACTGATCAGAAGCTGAAAGGAGAGTCTTCTCATTTCCATTTACACGCCAAACCTGGATATAAGCATATCAAAGAAGAAACCTTATTCGTGGATATAACAGGAGTGGCTGCAGTAAAGGTTAGTATGAGGAAGAAAAGCTAGCAAACAAAAAACATGCCAAACAATTAAATGGGTAAAAATCACATTTGTTTGAAATCGGTACTCGTATATCAAACCATCCATTTTCTATTAGCTTTGTGCTTAAAAAAACTACACCAAGCCGCACCCCAGAAAAAAGAGGATTTTTTTCTGGTCTTTCAAAACACTCTTTTGAACATTAAAGAAGTATTTATATTGAAAAGCTTAAGCAGAAAAATCACCATCCTATCTTGTTTTTTCATATAAAGTAGTCAACAGTGCAATATTCTAGATAACAATCAATAAAGAAACGAAACGTGAAACTTGTGTTCATCCAATACATCTTTACTTGTACTGGTAACTTATAAGTTGCAGACAGCACATTTGTGCTGCATATACAGTTTCCTCTTCTTCTTTTATCATGTTTGTGAAAAAGGAGTCTATGGGGAATGGAACTAAAGCAAAACAAAGAGATGTTTGAGAGGGAACCATGATCTGCCCATTCAAATCCATTACCTAAAGCTAGAGAAATTTGCCAATTCAAAGAAGGATATATTCAGCAAAAATCATAATTATGGTGGGTACTGGGTACTCAAGTCTAAGTCCACTAAAATTTCCAAGCCAGTCTTACTATTCCATTGCTACCTAAGAAGTTGAGCAACAATGCCTCAACTAGCTACATCTGCAAGAAAGCTCTTGAGTTACCTGCCAGAACACTCTATAGACCTTTAAGGATTATGTGATTATATTCTATTTCAACGCAGCATGGAAACCGGACTTTGGAAAGTTAAGGAACAGATAGGGTGACTATAAGAAAACATTATTAGCCTCTATTCCCGTGCCAAGAATAGAAAGAGAAATACAAATCTCCTGAATATTCCTCAGAGATTAGCTCAAACTCCTTGACAGATGAAAAAGGAGAAAGGTGCCTCCTTAGTTCATGAATGTTAACAAGTTCTAGGTATTCTTTATGGTATCGCTTAGTATATTTTTCATACTATAGTTTTTTTGGCTATTCCTTTTCTTTGCTTTTTATTCTTAATCAGACAGGATAAGTCTTTATAAGTTCAGTGGATGAGAGTCTCTGAGAAGTTTCTATGCACAATGTTTTTTGTAGATAATAAAAGATCAACAACATGCCTAATATCTAAACTCTTAAGATCACAGAACTAACAGCATTCATGCTAAATTGTAAAAAATGGTCATACATAGGATACCTGCAGTGTCATCAATAAAATACTATAATAGTATTAAATTATAGAAAAATGAATACCTGCAGATTTCCTGTACAATCAATGTGTGGTTGTGGCTCTTCTTTTGCAGGAGCAGCCTTTAGCAGACCCTTCACATTGAGCCCCTGCCTTTTGAGAAGGGCTAGCACAGCATCAGAGTAAGATGGCAATGGAGAGTTTATTAGGTGGTGCACAAGAAAGAAAAAATTAGCTTACGGCAACAAGCAAGAAATTTGTTCCAAAAAGAGTAAGTCAGCCGTAGCATTCAAAATATACAGCAGCTATCGTTCTCAAGATACTAACCAGCAACCTTCCCCCTACCGTCCTCAGATACGGCAACAGGGGCAGTTTGTGGCCATGAAATGAACCTTGATTTGAAGTTCACTGTTTCAAATCCTTCAATTATACGAATGACATGAGACTTTGGCCGGTCAAGGCTACGAAGCAAGTCCTATCACGTATTAAAGATGTTTATGTTACAGTTTATCACATCAAAATGAAAATAAAGATTAAACAAAGGATCTGAAGTTACTTCTGCAGCTCCACTTGCACTTTTTCTTTCATCAAGTGAGGTATTCCTCCCCATCCAAACGAATACTTCTGCCCCACAATCTAATATGTAGCATTTACCCGTATCTAGCAACTCCCTTGTCAAAGATTCATTTTCTACAGGTTCTGCTTGACCCTTGTCAACCCTTCAAACAAATTGAAAAAAGAAAATTAGCTAACAGTCATAAATACCTATATCAACCAAAACCACTAAGCATTGCATTTCAAATGGTTGCATTTGAATAAATATGCCAATAATTCACTTGTCAAATGAAATCCATAAAAAATCTAGGAGAAAATGTTGGTCCTATGGAACAGGTAAAAAAAGAGTTTGTTGAATAAATGTTCAACAAATAGTATCAACCTATAAATCGCTATCAAACAAAATACAGAAAACAGAAGGAGCAAAGCACATGTATCAAGAGAGAAAAAAACATAATTACCTAAAAAGCTTAGTCACATGTGCATCAACAATTTTACTCTCTTCACTAGCTGCTTTTCTTGGCAATGGAGCAAATCCACCAAAAAATCCCCAAAACTCGCCTGTGTCAGCATCCGCCATCAATCTTCCATCCTCTGCATAATTGTCCATACATATATACATCAATATAGGCAGACACCAAAATAGTAAATTTTACCTCCATTTACTATAAAGCTTACCAACAGCAGCCACTTCACATTTTCCATGATGATAAGTATCTTTAATGTACTGAACAACTTCTAATGCCTTGGCTCTCTCTTGAATGTTAGAGTTAGAGCCATTAAATTGAAATATTTTATTCTGGGTGTCCAAGATAAATATGTCATCATGATTGAGTGATGATCGAGCAAATGGGACCTGAATCAGAAATCAGAACAGCAGTAACATTAGCCCCAAACATATCATTCTGAACCTATGGACAGTTTTAGTCTGGTTTGGCCATTTGCATTAGCCCTAATCATTCAAAAATAATAATAAAATAAACTAGAGAAAAGATAGGAAGCATATTATATAAAAAAAAAATAGAATTAAGGCTCCTTTTCATTGAAATATCTGTCATCATGAATAGAAAAGATACTGCTTTCTGTTTAATATTATTACACTGAACATATAACATTTTCCATTCATAAACATTTTTTATTGATAGACTGCTTACAGGATCTCAAGCAAACAAATTCCTTCTATATAACCCCCAAGCGTGAGACTGCTTCCCATGAACTAAAATCAATGTTGTCAGTCATATAAGTTCCATGTCTGACAGGGTTTTGAAAAAGCCAATTGTAGCAGCAATGGTAAATGGTTGTAAGGTTGTGTATATAATAAGCATACCATTTCTCACGTGAATCCTATGAAATTATGTCATCTCCTATAGATATCTATTAATTGTGGACAAATTTTCTATTTTCTATGGGAACAAATGATTAAAAACAATCGACACAAGACACTTTTATCCACGGAATTTCAAGTAAACAAATATATGGAGTTCGAACTCGAATATTTAACTGGTGATTTGACTTGCCTCTTTTACATGTACAACATGTTTTCCCTTGCAGACATATAAACGTATTTGATACTCTTCGGCTTCATGGTGCTTGAAACCAGAAGCAGCTCCACCTTCTTGGGGTATAATACATGGTTTGAAATATGAAAGAAACTTCTCAGTTTCATGACCCTGAACTTCACGATACTGAACAGCACGACCTCCAAGAGCTGCATCCAATTCCACTGTTTTAATGGCTGCAGCACCAGCCTCATCCTGTTTAAACAGATTAAAGATTCACATATTAAAAAAGCAATATATGCCAGATTAAATGCAGAAGGAAAGCCACATAAGGAAACTTACTTGGGACGTATCTTTACCAAGCCAATAATGAATATCATGACGCAAAGCACCACTTTTAGTAGCTGTTGTCTGGGGAAAAAAATTAGTCAACTTAGAAATTTCATCAACTGCAATATTTCTGGATCATAAATCATTAGCCATAGGATCATATAGCTTGATCTCCCCATAAATATGCTACACTTTCAAGAAAAAAATACAGGGGATAGAAAGTGAGGGAAAGCCGAAAGATCTGAGTTAAGAAAAAAGAAAAGAGAGAGACTAGAAGGCATTTCAGTATGCAGAGATTTTATTCTGAAACATAACAACAATTAGATTTCATTTTAGACATAAAACAACTTTTCATTAAACTTTTCCAGACAGAATGCATCCTAACATAAAATTCTTGAAGTTCATTTGATATATAATTGAAATGATAGAGAAGAAGTGTCATGTATATAGAATAAGATTCAAAAGAATATTATTGAAAGACTTTAAGCAAGAGTATTTACCTTTAAAATTACGTATGAGTCTCCAGTAAAAAACTTCCCATGCGAAGACTGTGGAACAGGTACAGGACGAAAATTTTCAATGCGCCATATTTCAAGTCCTCTATTTACACCGTTAAGGCAAACAAAAAAGTAATCTTGCAAAGGATATTATAAGCTTCAGAACCAAATACAGACACCATAATCACTGAATTAGAATGAATCAGTCAACAAAAACTGTAAATGCATCAACAATTTGATCAAGAACTGGCACAAGGAAAGCGCTCCCCAATTTTACATAAAAATGAACTCGGATAATTTCATAAAAAGTGTAGAATACTTGAATAAGACAAGTGAAAGCGCTCCTCAAGTTTACATATTTGAGGTCAGATAAATTCTTAAGAAGTGTTAGTACTTGAAGAAAACATTTGACCTTCTTCATTTTTGCACAGATGAGGAAACAGAAGGTTGACCAAACAAGAAGTAGACATCATCAAGCACAAAATTCTAGAAAGACCAGTGCTTACCAATTCAGACTTTAGAGTTATCCATGAAATGGGATAAAGGATCATTAAGTCCTCAAATTCATACCAGGAATATAATTAAAATATCAATCAATCTGGCCGAAATATGCATACAAAATGTAAAATAGACAATCTACCCTCTGTGTATTTCGACGATCTCAAAAATGTCATTTATTACACGTGAGGCAAGAAGAAAATGAATACGTTGTAACATAATGTACTATAGCTAATTAGATAGTTTCCATCAGAGGAGATACCCCACCCTCATCAATAAGTATCACAAGAAAAAAGGATACGCTTTCTGCCCAGCTCCCTGGAAAGCTGAATCAAGATCTCTATTTGAAACTGCCATTTTAGTATTTGAGACCTCGACCTTTTTTATTGTTTAATATATTCTTGAAGCCAGGACCCAAGAAATCCTGAAAAGTCAACAAGAGCTAGAGGAATAAGCAAGGGAATCAATTTTTTCCGCATTCTTATCTTTTTGCTAGAATGTAGATATAGAAGACAAATCAGAGAAAACACAATCACATATTGACTAAGAAGCTCCAAACAAACCATTACAAAAAAGATTACGCACCCAGAGAAATCCTGTAATGCTAGTACATGTTATTGATAGCAGGAGTAAGCACACTGGAGGCAGTATTTAGAACAATCATTCTCTTTGCTTGATGTGGAATTTACTACATTTTCTTGATTAAAGGCTGAGGTCAAATAACTTATTTTTTGGATACACATAGAAATTGAGGTCCAACCTTGTTACAAGAAGGCAATTCAGAAATACCGCCACAGCAAAGGCTCATACGCAAGACCAGTTTCCAACAAGCATATAAAAGTCCAAGATCAACGGTAAGGATCTACAGCATCGTTATTACTAACATACCCAAAATGCCGAATACGACAAATTTTATGATTTTCAGACTGCCACAGAAAGTGTCTCACTTTCCTCTTTTGTTTTGAGCATAAACAACTCATACTTTTAAAAAGAGCAGTAAGCCACGTAGGAGAAGATTTTATATGTGCAAAATACACGTCGTCTTTCTTTGGTGAGCTGGTCTGTACAGGATATTATTTCTATAAATGCAGTATGGATAAAGCTTTTTCAACATATATGGTATTGCAAATCATACAAACCTATATTGCCCGGTAACTCTAATAGGTAAGCGTTTCCCATTTCCGTTTCATGCAAGAAACTCGGACACATGTATTCTAGTGGCATAACTATACGTTTACCCGTTTCCGATTTGTTTCCTATTCCGTTTCCATGTAACGCAGAAACGAACAAGGTACAAAACCAAAACGGGAAAAAATTAAAGAAGCTCTAGAGCAATGCAAGGCAACATTTGGCCACCCACACCGGTCTCAACAATCAAAGAGAATAAGAAAACCTTTAAAACGCAAGATACAACAGAAAATAAGGGGGGAAGACGAAGTAAAAATTGAAGACTTTCATCAACGAGGTCAAAGAAATCCATAAAGCATGCTTACAACTCAAGCAAGTACAAGGAACCAAAATAATGAATTGCTAGCACCACCATATCAGATCTCGAAACAACATCATACAGCAGCAATATCAATGGAGGCCAACGTGAGTTCCAAGACATTCTCAATTAAATTAGCTCCCACAAAAATAGTCAAATAAAATCCACATTACTGATAATCGGGAAATCCTAAGCAACTCAATCGCAGACGACCAAGAAATTGAGCAAAATCCGCAAAAATCCATTTAATCCAAAGATCAGCATAATCACAATCGATCGAACTCCATGAACGAGGCAGACCATACAACTAAACAAATCAAGACCAAAATTCCTTGAAAATCCAAAGCCGTCATGGATACAAATAGTCAAACCAAACAAAAAAAAGTCGCATAAAGTTCATAGCTCGCACCAATTGATAAAAACAAGTGGAGCTGAGACAAAATTCGACGAAATCGATACCTGAGATTTGTAGGATTACAATCCGAAGCAGGACGGAAATGGAATTGGAGTAGCAGATCGAATTGGTGTTGCACCAGAAAGCGAAGAGAGAATCAAAGAAACAGTGAGAGAAGAGAGAGAAAGAGGAAAGGGAGGGTTTGGAGGCAATGATGAGAGCAGGGCGTGCTGACTACTCACGGCAGCAAAAACCCCACAGAACAGAGACAGATACGGGGGCGACACAAGTGATCTGTAAAACTGAGGGAAAAAAATTAGACCTATTAATCTTTATAATTAAGGTAATGTAATGTAATTACAGCTGGATAATTCCTGCAAAATGCGGTTTGTGTGATCTAAATGATTTTTTTACTTTCTTACAACGTCGAGTTTGGTAATTTTCACCTGAAGGGACATTATTTGAAAAGATTTATTACTTAAAATTACAATTTTATTTTTATTTTAGACAATAGTTTTTGAAAAGAAAAATATGCCCTTACACAGTTCCATGCAAATCTTCGATACCACAATTATATTTTACTTTTAATTCCAATTAGTTATATAAATATTAAATTAATATTAAAAAAATTTATATTTATAGTTAAAACACCTATATACATATAACATATGTGTACAAATTTTTAGCTTTTTAATTTTCAAAAAGTAAAAAGGTAATATTTTGTACAAAAATCATTTTCTTATTTTTTAAAAAGTTTATCATATGACTTTTAATATACAAATGTACACACATATGGATATAATTGTTTACAATATAAATATAATTTTTTAAAAAAATTAATATTAATTTGATATTTAAAACTTAAGTAGAACATGAAAGTGGAACACCGAAATTGGAATGGGGGATTTGCATCGTTATGCAGTTAGTTATGCATGAGTTGGAAAAAAAGAATTTTAAATTTTTACTTGAATATATTAATTGATTTTTCCTTTGCAAATTGTAGTTACTTAAAATTATAATGATTTTTATTTTTATTTTAGATAATAGTTTTTGAAAAGAGAAATATGCCCTTATGCATGAGTTAGAAAAAATCGAATTTTAAAATTTTACTTGAAAAAATATATCAATTGAGTTTTTTTTCTTTGTAGTTGTAATTAATTTACCAGAACATTGAGCTCGGAATTTGTATCTAACTACTACTACCGCCAAAATTTTGGTAAATATTGGGAGGTGCAAGGAGGCGAGAAAACACAAAATATGGGATTTAGATTTGATCCTTTACAAATCTGATGGAAATTTACAAGTGAATTTTGTTAGTTCGTGACTTTTTTTTACTTCTTAATTTATTTTGTTTCTTATGGTTGCAAAAAAATATGTTGGTTTATTAAAGTTGAAAGTGTAGGCCGGCCTATGATAATTCGGGGTCATAGAAAGGGGGCTTTGGAGTCAAATACTCAAATGTAATAAATTTGGATTATTTCGTGTGAGTATATACTTATTCAAATATAACTTTATTTTTTTCTACCAAAAAAATTACACTCCAATTAAAAATAATCTCATTTTAATACTTGAATTTTGATCAATTTTTACGTGTCATATTAGAATTTTAGGAAATTAATTAATTTTATGTGTCATATTGGATTTTTAGGTAATTAATTAGGAATGAGGTATGAGAATTATTATTAGAGTTTGTTTTATTTAACTGATACTCTTTATTTATTCCGTCAAAAAGGTGATGGGTATTTAAAAAATGATAAGATTGAGAAAAAAAAAGATTTAGAATTTGATTAACATTTTTCTTAAAATTTGTGTCAAGTGATAAAACAAAACTTATTTCTGATGAGTCGAGTATAACACATTTTTTTGGTAGAACATGGAGTGTTTTAAGCTAATCTATAGATGTGTGGTTTAAAAACCGAATAATTTAAGTTTCAAGTTATTAGATTTTGGGGTCGTTGTTCTAAATTAAGTTTTGATTATTTCAAATTAGGGTTATTTAGTCAGGTTATTTCGAACCTCATCATATTATATTTCTTTGACTTTCTTTCCCTTCCTTTTTTAAAGATGGAAAGAATCAAAATGACTTTTTGGTTTGGAACAAAAGAGAGAACAAAAACTAATAAAATTAGAAAGAATGAAGAGGTGTGAAAAAGGACGGTGACCGACCATCTTCTTTCAGTTTATTCTATTTACCTACCATCACTAATGAGTTGTCAAGTATAGTATAAACAAATTTTTGAGTATTTCACATGAGCAAGAAAAGACTAGCTGCATAAGATTACGCAAACATTAAGCATAGTTCTTACAAGATTAATCAAGTACAATGGCATTATTATGCTTGATTTATCTTAGGCACCTACTGAATCAATCACCAAAACTACAAGATTTACATGTACATCATGTCTCAATATGCATTACATCTAGGGATGTTCATGGACGCGGATCGCCCGCAACCCACACTGACCCAACCCGGAGATTGCGGGTCGGACACGCGACTTGCAGATAACGGGTCGGGTTGTGAGTCACTTTCTTTTAATTTTCGGGTTCCAGGTCAGGTTGAGTTAAAAAAAATTACATTATTTCGTTAAAGAGTAAAGAGTCGTCGGCCTCTCGCACTCCACTGCCCTCTCCACCCCGCTTTTAGATCTTCGAGTAAGCCCTGCCCTCTCGCAAATCGCAAGTCTTCGCCTCTGCCCGGCTCTCGCACTCCATTGCCCTCTCCCGCAAACCCATTTGACTCACCTAAACGGGTCAAACGGGTCGACACACAAAACCCGCGGATCATGTCATGGGTTGCGGGTCGGGTCGACCCGTCGAGCACCCCTAATTCCATCCTTTCAATATCTTGTTTAAGTGATGCACCTTAAAACTCAAATTAAGGTTGCAAAAAACACAAGAATACAAGGAAAGAGTAACTCTTGTATACACTTTCAGATTTCTAAGGAGAAAAAACAAAACATGAATATCAGTAACAACAGCATTACTATCATCACTAGAGTCATCATCATAGAAGTAAAGCAAGGCATCAGAAGATTATTACTAACAAAAACAATAATGAGCAAGAAATTAACATATGACATATAACTATAACAAAACCATTTAGCAAAAGCATGCTAGTTCAACATTCCATCCGATTTGGGATGCGATCTAAACTCTAATAATGAAAGATGAAAACAATCACTAAGTCTCAAACTTTAAAATCAACAAACAGCTCTCAAAATCATCACCTTATGAAACAATTCAGCAGGTGCAGCACTGCACTGACTCATTGAATGAATCGTACGTAGCTAAGCAGACATAGACTTGAGTTTCTTTATGCGCTTGATGGCAGGTGATTTGCTTTTAGCAGCCTTTTTCTTTCCAGGGCTCGCCTTCTTCTTCGCCTTCTTTGCCGAAGAGGAAAATTCCCTCACGGGTCCCGGAGGGACTCCTTGCTTAAGAGCACTTCCTCTGGGGGTAACAGATGGAGGTATCCTAATGCTTTGAGGTGGAAGAGGGTTTGAAGGATTCCAAACCAAATTATGCCTCATTGAAAACTTAACTTTCTTCGTACTCTTTTCTGCAGTTGTTCCATTGTCATCTTCTGCATCCGGTTCACTAGCAAGACTTGAGTCTGCTGAGATTTTACCATTAGCCTTCTTCTTCTTTCCCCTCTTCCTCTTCTTGGTCGCTTCCCCATTCTCCTGTAATGTCAATGAATCCAGTGAGCTGGAAACGCCCTGCTCCATTCCTGCTTCAGCGGCAATTATCTCAAACTGCTTCTGCAGATTTGACAATGTTGCATCGCTGAATTTGGGGGAGTTGGGTTCGTTAGTGGTATCAATTGGCATATCCACCACATTCGCATTTTCATGGCTCTTGTCAACTCCATTCTCAGTGCTTTTCTTCTTCCTTTTCTTCTTGTTTTCTTTATCCTTTGGCACTTCTTTATCCTTCTTTTTCTTATTCTTCTTCGGCTTATCCGAAGGCTCAAGTTTCCCTGCATTGTCATTATTGGTAACAGGGATCAACTGAGGGATTTCGTCGTCGTCGTCTTCATCCCCATCAGCTTCAGGAAGTTTCACATCAATCTCAGCAGCCTTCATTTCCTTCTCCAACTTCAAAAACTCCTCATGTAAACTGAACAGCAACTTCCTATTACCCTGAACACAATCTAGAGACGAACCAAGCTCGTAGAATCTGAAGGAGAACTCCATAGCCAACGCTATGGTCCCAAACAAGACTCTCTCATCTTTGGAATCAACCTCCTCCCTTGACTTTTTAGCTCCCAACAATCCCCTCCCACTCTTAACCAGATAACCAAACATGTCACTCTTCAATTTCCCCGACAAAACCCTATTATCCGTCCTTCCCAACACAGAAACAAAAGGGCGAAACAACGCATTCAAAACCTCCAATCTCAGAGGCAAAAACGGCTTAATCTCCTCGCAGAAAATCGAAACAACATGATAAGCAACCCCATCGCCCAAGCCTTTCTCGCTTCCCTGACAATCAAACAGCCTCTCCTCTAAACCGCCCCAATACTCCTCCACAACATCCAATCTCCACTTTCTCTTACTCAACAACTCAAACAACTTCCCAATGAAAACACGGACCATGAGATAGAACTTGTCTAACCTGAGGCGGTCGATCCCGGGCCACTCGCGGCGGAGAGTGAGAAGAAAGTGGGAGAAGTAGAGGACGGATAGAGGCGGCGAGAGCGAGACGAGGAGAGCGGCGAGCCGATTGATGAGGTTCGCTTGATTAACGGTCTTGTCGCAGTGCCAGACGCAATAGAAGAGGCCTTTCCATAGCTTTTTGAGGTCGTCGTCGGAGAGCGGAGGCTGAGGCTGGTGTTGCAGCTGAAGCCAGGAGATTACGGATTTTAGGGTTTTGGATCGGGTGGAGGCGCTGCAGGCGGCAAGGGATCTGATGAGAGCTGATCCAGCCGTCGCCGTTGCCGGAGCAGACTCTTCGTCGGTGGCCATGGCGGAGAGAGAATTGCGGAGGCGGGGGAATGGCGGAGTTTGAAAACCCTAGGAGGGAAGGGTTTGTAAAGAGGCAGCGGAGTAGTAATAAAAGGCGTTTTCCTCTCAAGCTCCCCACGGCCCAAATACATAAGCTTGGGAATTTTTTTCTCCTTATTGTTTTCCTAATGGAAACTTTTGTAGATAATGTACATTCTTTGTAATGTTCAAGTGAAATGTTGAAAAATACTCGTTCATTTTTTGGAAATTCCACTTGGTAACGGATGAATTCAAGAATGATTTTAAAATACAACAACAACAACATTTTTCAAGTGGGCTCTCTTTGCGGGAAATCTAGGGGGTTAAGATGAGGGCACCCCTTGTTTGACGCAAGGGGTGTGACTAAGAGACCCGACACGATCACAGAACGCAGAAGGCAGAAGGAAAAGACGTAAAACAGGGCAAAGTAAAACTTAAGAACTTAAAAACTTAGAACCAAAAATAGGGCGTCGGCGCCTCAAGGCCCCTTGGACCGGTCTGCTCGAATGCCTAGTTGTCCATCACTCGAATCTTCTCTCTCCAGTTATCTCTGCACATCGCCATATCCGTCGAAATCCCCAACTGGATGATATCTTGCCTTATACTGTCCTCCCAACATTTCTTTGTTCTTCCTCTCCCTCTACGTACTTCTCCAAGGACCAGCCTCTCACACCGCCGAATTGGCTCCTCAAGGCCCCGCCTTTAAACATGCTCAAACCAGCGCAATCTTGATTCTCGTAGCTTATCGCCTATACTGGCCACTCCCACTCTGCTTCTGATCACTTCATTTCTGATTTTGTCCATTAACGTGTGCCCACTCATCCACCTTAACATTCTCATCTCCGCTACCATCAGCCTCTGTTCCTGTGCTTTTGTGGTGGGTCAAAACTCTGCTCCATAACTAAGCGAAATCAAGAAGAGGGTGTGTTAGATTGAGTTCCATCATAAAGTAATTTGAAATCGAATAAAGAATTTGTTCGACACATGACAAATAACTAGATAAGTAGTAGAATTTGGAGGTGATAATGTTAGGTTTGTTGGAGATATTAGTAAATAATATGTATATTAGGTAAAATTATGGGGTGATAAATGAGTGGCTCGGGTGATGGGCGGTGGGTCAGGTGAATCGGGTGTAAAATCTCACCCATCTCCGGCCAATCATCCGACCCACCCATCACCGACTTTTCTTCGTTTTTTCACCCGTATAAATGGATCGGGTGAAGTTAGACGTCGGTCACCCACGGATAATGTACAACCCTAAGTTCCATACACGTATAAAAGTTTTTGTTGGGGAGACAAAAAACACTTGTACTTTTTTAATAGGCAAGCACTCGGTTCTCAAATAAGCTTGATAAACTAAAAGGTCGTCAAGACGTCAGCTGAAAACCGGCAACAACAAGCAAGCATGATAGAACAAACAAGCAAAGGAAATACAACAACCGAATAAAGGGACCAACAAGTGCTTGGAAGTATCATGGGTACAATGCAAAAGATGCATAATGTCGCGACAAGACCATAAAGAACAACTTTGGTAAAGAGAAATGACTCTTGATGTTGCCACCACCAGAATGGAGATCTTTAGAAGCCTCGAAACGTCCACGACCACCGACTCGTCCGATACTGTACCACATGTCTCAATGGCAGAGAAGTACACACTAAGCTTGAGCAAGACCTGCAAAAGACCAACAAGCATAGAACCCCAAAAAAGGATACCCAAAAGTAGGGCTGAGCAAACAGATACATTCGATCGATCCTATTCGGTATACCGCATATCTGTTATTTTTTCATTAAAATTTCGATCCGTATCTGGTCCGTTATGAACCGAATATCCGGTAAAAAATAACCGATTGGATCGGATGTCCAAGAACGGTTATCCAAAATATCCGTTTATAAATTATTGCTATTATAATTTGAAAATTAAGGCGGATATCCGAATCCATATCCGGTCCGTTAATGGACTAGCTAAGTATTTTCACAAGTCCAATAAGCAAAATAGGCTCACATCAAAATATCAGACTAATAAGTATACTACAGTATTTAATGACCATACTATACTATATAAATATTATATATCCCATATCTAAAAACATATAATATATATACCGGATATTTCGGATATATCAGTTTACCTTAAACCTCGATCCGTATCCGGAAAAATTAGCCGTATCGGATCGGATACGGATCAATTTTAAACGGATAATTTTAGTTATAAATAAATACGGATTGGATCGGCGGGTTTTTCGAATCGGGTAAACAGATCGGCAAATTTTGCTCGCCCTTATCCAAAAAGGGCTTAAACACAAAAAGAGAAACCCATCAACGGAAGCAAGAGACAAACACCAACCCACAAGAAAAATGGGCCAAAGCCCAACAAACTAGACACTGTTATGAAGTCCAAATTTATGAAGTCCAAATTATCATACTACAAGCTATCTATTTACACACACATGTATTACACATATTATGTATGAACAAGTGTATAATGGAGGAAAATTTGTACAAGGTGAATTATTCACCTTCTTCACCTCCTTATTTCCATGCATAAAACATGGAGATTTACCAAAGTTTTACCCCACTCTTGGCCTATAAATATGGTCATCATCCATTGTAAAACTTGCACCAAAGTAGAGTAAGAAATACACTCTCTAAAGTTCTTACTCTCCCTCCCTCTCTTCTAATGATCTAAAAGTCCTCATAAAGTTTGTTTAAGTGTTTTCCCAAAAGTTAAAGTGATCTTGCTTTCATAAATCTTTTCATAACACGTTATCAGCACGAGTCTCTAATTACCAATTGAGCTTCACTAATCACCAAGGTACAAATTCTATCTCTTTCTAATCTTAATCATACAACAAGTTTATTTCCTAAAACTGTTTTTGAGGAGTATGCTCTGTAGTTGCCCGATTTGGGATCTTCTACATCAGAAACTCGTTTTTCTTCCTAGATTTGAAACGATTTCTTACCAAAAATAAATCATGCTTTTGGATATGTAAAAGATACAAACAAAACATTACATTTGCTTACCTTTAAACCGATTTCTCCTTCGAAAATCTTCAACTTCACCACTTGGATTGGAAGTAAGTTTTAACCAAAATAATTATGAGCATGATGTTGGTAATCACAATAAGAACAAGGCAAATGAAAAGCTCAATCAAAAATCTCCTATTACCGGCTCTAAGACGACGCATAATCTCGTCGTCGGCCATGGAGAATGTCGAAAGAAAAATTTGGTAAAGGTGGTCGAATATGGAGGTGGAGGAAGGAGATAAGGTCGGAAGTGAAAAAGTGAAAAGGGGGATGAAGGGAATCAGACTTTAAGGACTTCGGACTTTGGACTTAAAGGACCTCGGACTTTGGACTTAAAGGACCTCGAACTCTAAGGACTTTAAAGACTTTAAAATTCCCGCTATATAATTTTCTTTCATTTCATATGATCTCTTACTTTTGTCTTACGATATTGTCTATGCCTATATCTATATTGATTACTTCTCTGACTCATGCAATCTTTCTTTATGCATTCTGAATATATCATCTACATGCATATATTTATTGTTTGATATGACATGTCCTTCAATCGTCCCATACACGACTCATGCATTATATTATTGATTATGTTAACCTTTAATTTGCATATCTTTATATGTAGCAACTAATGGCAAGCATCGCTAAGAGGGATTTTGACATCCTTGACCTATCGGGCCAGAAATACCTCGAATGGAGAGTAGATGCCATGGCTCACCTCAAGGCAAATGGCCTTGAGGAAACAATTGTGGCAAACAATAATGCCACCCCACAGGAAAAGGCGAAAGCCATTGTGTTCCTCCGCCACCACATTCATGAGAGTCTCAAAACTGAGTACTTATTTGTGGAGGATCCTATAGAATTGTGGGAGAGCCTGAATGAGCGCTATGCTCATCAAAATGAAGTTTTGCTCCCACAAGTAACACATGAGTGGAACACTATAAGGTTCCAGGACTTTAAGTCCATCACTGAGTACAACAGTGCTATCCACAGGATCACTTCTCAATTGAGACTATGTGGTAAAATGATCACTCAGGAAGAGATGTTGGAGAAAACTTTCTCCACTATGCATGCTTCAAACATATTATTGCAACAACAATATAGATTAAGAAATTTCAAAAGATATTCTGACTTGTTGAAAGTATTGTTGGTTGCTGAAAAGAATAATGAGCTCCTAATGAAAAACCACAACCTAAGGCCTACTGGCTCAACAGCTGCCCCAGAAGCAAATGCTATGAACAAAGCGTTCCATGATAGGAACGACAATGAACGTGGGCAGCAATCACGCCGTAACAATGGGCGTGGACGAGGTCGTGGTCACTATGGGAGCCGTGGTGGCCGTGGTGGTCGTGGTGGCCATGGGCGTGGCCGAGTCTACAACAAAAGCCACGATAATCACCGTGAGAACCATGGCTACAAAGGGGGTGTGAAGCAACAGGTCCAGACGGGTCCATCAGGATCCTCCCAGAAATCCAAATCAGCATGCTACAGATGTGGCGTGATTGGTCACTGGTCAAAGGTATGCCGCACAGCTCCACACCTAGTGAAGCTGTACCAAGCTGAAAAGAATAAAGAAAAGGCTACCGAGACCAACTACATCGATAACAAAGATGTGGATAGGTCACCTGTGACTAGTCTGGATGTCAATGACTTCCTCAACTTTGAGAATGATGATGGCTATGCCTTAGGGGCTTAAATGAAAAGCACGAGCCCCTAAATATCTCTACTATCTCCCATGTTATTGTATAATATTTGCAATGTATTTTTTATATCTCATGTTTTAACTTCTCTCTCGTAGGACCTTGTATAATAGAACTTGTGTAATGGAATTATCCTTAATATATGAAGCTTTTATTTATGTCTTAATTCTCCTTTTTCTTTATATTGATAGAAAACATGGACTTACCTAAAGTGAAACCCGATGGGAAGGAGCAATGTCTTTTGGACAGTGCGACAACACACACCATCTTGAGGAGTAAAGAATACTTTATCCAATTAAGAGCCTTTGAAGGCAATGTCACTACAATATCCGGTGTGTCAAAACTCATCGAAGGCTCTGGAAGAGCTGTCATTCTACTCCCAAAGGGAACAAAGCTAGTAATAAATGACGCACTATATTCGAGTAAATCTCGAAGAAATTTGCTAAGCTTTAAAGATGTGCGTCTAAATGGGTTTCATATGGAAACCATGAATGAAAATGGGAAAGAATACTTGTGCATCATAAAACACGAATCTGGCCACAAACAGATTCTCGAAAGGATGCCAACGCAAACCTCCGGATTATATCATACATACATTTATCCGTTTGAGGTCAATGCAATGTTTAACAAAAGGTCATATGACCAAACTACATTCACATTATGGCATGATCGATTGGGTCATCCAGGGGCAGTAATGATGCACAAAATCATAAAGAGCTCACTTGGACATACATTAAAGAACATTAAGGTTCTTTCGTCCAGTGATTTTAATTGCACTGCTTGCTCACTTGGAAAGCTAATTATCAGGCCTTCTAAAAACAAGATTGCAAGTGAAAATCCTGCATTCTTAGAAAGAATCCAAGGAGATATATGTGGGCCAATTGCTCCACCATGTGGACCATTCCGATACTTTATGGTACTAATTGATGCATCTACACGTTGGTCACATGTAAGCCTACTATCAACAAGAAATGTTGCATTTGCTAAACTCCTTGCCCAAATAATCCGATTGAGGGCCCAATTTCCGGATTATACAATAAAGAAAATTCGGCTCGATAATGCAGGAGAATTTACATCTCAAACATTCAATGACTATTGTATGTCAATTGGGCTTGATATAGAGCATCCAGTGGCTCATGTTCACACACAAAATGGTCTCGCTGAATCATTGATAAAGCGATTGCAATTAATTGCCAGACCATTATTGATGAAATCAAAATTACCACCATCGGCATGGGGACATGCAATATTACATGCAGCAACCTTAATTCGATTAAGGCCAAGTGCAAACCATGAACATTCCCCTATGTAACTTGTGTCCGGTAAGGAGCCAAATATTTCACATCTAAAAATATTTGGATGTGCGGTTTATGTCCCTATTGCTCCACCTCAGCGCACAAAGATGGGACCCCAAAGGAGATTGGGAATTTATGTTGGTTTTGAGTCTCCCTCGATAATCAAATATCTTGAACCAACAACTGGTGATTTATTTACAGCAAGATTTGCTGATTGCCATTTTGATGAAAATACATTCCCAGCCTTAGGGGGAGAAAAGAAAATGGGGACCCACATGTGAAAGAAATCACATGGAATGCAACCGCATTATCCCATCTTGATCCAAGAACAAAAATGTGTGAACAAGAAGTACAACGGATCATTCATTTGCAAAATGTAGCAAATCAGTTACCAGATGCATTTACTGATACACAGAAGGTAACTAAATCACATATACCTGCAGCAAATGCTCCAGCAAGAATTGAAATACCCAATGGATTGCCAGATGCATCCATCGCAAGCGAGTCTACAACACGCCGAAAGCGTGGTAGACCATTAGGCTCAAAAGATTTGAAACCGAGAAAGGCAAGAAGCCAAAAGGGTATAGTAGGAGAAGCCACAATGGATCATGAGAATGATGGTAAAGGCAAAGATATTGAAAATGAGAATACCTCAACAGAGGATGATATTCTAGACAAGAATAATGATATCGACAATTTTGAGATTTCCATAAACTATGTGACCACATGCACACAATGGAACCGAAAAGATGTAATTGTCGATGATATATTTGCCTACTCAGTGGCTAGTAATATTGTAATTGAAGATGATGATTTTGAGCCAAAATCGGTCGATGAATGTCGACGAAGAAATGATTGGCCAAAATGGAAAGAGGCTATTCAGGCAGAACTAAAATCGCTTGAAAAGCGAGAGGTCTTTGGACCAATAGTTCGTACACCCAATGGTGTGAAACCAGTCGGCTATAAATGGGTCTTTGTACGTAAAAGAAATGAGAAAAACGAAATTGTAAGATATAAAGCAAGGCTTGTAGCACAAGGTTTTTCTCAGATCCATGGAATTGATTATGAAGAAACATACTCTCCAGTAGTTGATGCAACTACGTTGAGATTCCTAATTGGACTGACTGTCTTTGAAAGGTTACAAATGCGCCTCATGGATGTCGTTACAGCATATTTATATGGATCACTTGATACAGACATCTACATGAGAGTCCCCGAAGGACTCAAGCTGCCTGAGACCAATAATTGTGGACCTCGAGAAATGTTTTCCATAAAATTGAGGAGGTCATTGTATGGGCTAAAACAATCTGGACGAATGTGGTACAATCGCCTCAGTGAATACCTCATGAAAGAGGGATACAAGAACGACACCGTTTGTCCATGTGTTTTCATCAAGCGATTCGAAAAGGGATTCGCTATTATCGCAGTTTATGTTGACGATTTAAATATCGTCGGAACTCCAAATGAGCTTCAAGATACTGCGAAATATTTGATGAAAGAATTCGAGATGAAAGATCTCGGACAAACAAAGCTTTGTCTTGGCTTACAAATTGAGCACTTAAGGTATGGAATCTTTATCCATCAGTCTAATTACACCGAGAAAGTTCTTAAGAGATTTTACATGGACAAAGCACACCCTTTGAGCTCTCCAATGGAAGTTCGATCCCTCAATGTAGAAAAGGATCAATTTCGTCCCCGAGAAGAGGACGAAGAGGTTCTTGGTCCTGAGGTACCATATTTAAGTGCAATTGGTGCTTTAATGTACTTAACTAACAATACAAGACCAGATATTGCTTTTGCAGTAAATTTGTTGTCCAGGTATAGCACTGCACCCACAAGGAGGCATTGGAATGGGATCAAACACATATTCCGCTATCTCCGAGGCACACATGATCTTGGGTTGTATTATCGTAACCAAAGGGATGCGACCTTAATTGGATATGCAGATGCAGGGTACTTGTCTGACCCACACAAAGCCAAATCTCAAAATGGCTATGTGTTCACATACGGAGGCACTGCCATCTCTTGGAGATCAACGAAGCAGACTGTGACTGCCACATCATCAAATCAAGCAGAATTGATTGCACTATATGAGGCAGGAAGAGAATGTGTGTCCCTTCGAGCAATGATTCAATTCATCCAGAAAGAAAGTGGAATGAAACCAATGACTGATGATCCAACAATATTATATGAGGGTAACTCAGCATGCGTTGCTCAGATGAAGAAGGGCTACATCAAAGGAGACCGAACAAAGCACATATCTCCAAAATTCTTCTCCACTCGTGAATTGGAAGAAGCTGGTGAAGTGGACATCCAACAAATTCGATCAAATGACAATTTGGCTGACTTGTTCACAAAGTCTTTAATCCCCAAGAAATTTGGAGAACTGGTATCCAGAATTGGAATGTGCAGACTTCGAGACATATGTTGAAGTCAGGGGGAGTATCATACGCGCTGCACTCTTTTTCCCTTCGATCAAGTTTTTTTATCCCACTGGGTTTTGCTTGACAAGGTTTTTAATGAGGCAGCATCAAGGCGTACAATGGGATCAATGGTTGCACTCTTTTTCCCTTCGTTCAGGTTTTTATCCCACTCGGTTTTTCCTGACAAGGTTTTTAATGAGGCACCGTCTACCCATATCCTACTCCATGAAAAGAAGGTGAATATTCAAGGGGGAGTGTTATGAAGTCCAAATTTATGAAGTCCAAATTTATGAAGTCCAAATTATCATACTACAAGCTATCTATTTACACACACATGTATTACACATATTATGTATGAACAAGTGTATAATGGAGGAAAATTTGTACAAGGTGAATTATTCACCTTCTTCACCTCCTTATTTCCATGCATAAAACATGGAGATTTACCAAAGTTTTACCCCACTCTTGGCCTATAAATATGGTCATCATCCATTGTAAAACTTGCACCAAAGTAGAGTAAGAAATACACTCTCTAAAGTTCTTACTCTCCCTCCCTCTCTTCTAATGATCTAAAAGTCCTCATAAAGTTTGTTTAAGTGTTTTCCCAAAAGTTAAAGTGATCTTGCTTTCATAAATCTTTTCATAACAGACACAAAATAATAACCAGCAAATAAAGGCTCTCAAACATCCACGTAAGCCATTAAATATTATTTTACATACATTATTGGACAGTTTAAATCGGTCAAAAAAAAACTACGCCGTATTATTTAATATATTTTGAGCTATAAAACGAGATGTATAATTGCATTTGCCTAGGATGGAAAGAACCCTGGGGATCTGCTCTCTTCTTTATTGTGTAAAAGCTGTAACTTAACGCATCCGCTGGCACACACTCGTGGAATCGTCGTCGACGTCTAGGTCTTTCAGATTCCACGCAATAAAATTGGGATTCAGAGGCTGACGAACGCCTGGGCAGAACGAGCTTGGATCACGCAGAAAAATCCCGAATTTTGTTTTGAGAATCAAGCAGGTAGGAAATTTGGCGTTCGAATTTTACTTTGTTTGATCTGTGAGGAAATTTTCCTTTTTCTGAACGCCGAAGTCTCTAAATTCAGGTAGAGTTTGGTGTCCTTGCATCGGTTGGATCGTGTTCAGCTTCGTCCGATTCGTTTGTTTTCATCTTCTCGGAGATTCGAATCTCTGCATCAGGTCGATTGATTTTCTTTTTCACTCACGGAATCTGTTGTGAGAATTTTGGTCAATTGATTGGTTTTGTTTTGTGATCTCTTCTCGTTTTGGTGTTAGATTTGAGATTTGTATGCTTACTAAGCGCAGATTCGTATCTTATTCTCAATTTCGTTATAGATTACTGCATTGTTCTTTCCTAATATTTTTGTCCAACTATGCTTCTAAAACAGGAGGAAATTTGTTTCTCTAAGTTAACTCAAAGTGGTTTCTGTTTTGCAGTTTTGTTCTGTCTCTATTGGTTGAGACTAGAGACCCTAGGGCGTCTAGACGTGATAGTATAGAGGAGAAATGGAATATGACAGTAATTATTGGACATGGGAGGGAGCTTGTTATTATCCACAATTATTTGGTGGGCTAATGGTCACAGCAGCTTTGCTTGGCTTATCGACAAGCTATTTTGGCCGAATTGGAGTACCTTATTTCCCTTATTTGTTGCCCAACTTTGGTATTTTGAAAAAGAGGAAACGTGAGAAGAAGAGAATTAGAGTTTACATGGATGGGTGCTTTGATCTTATGCATTATGGCCATGCAAATGCTTTAAGACAAGCAAAGGATTTAGGTGATGAATTGGTAGTAGGAGTCGTCAGTGATGAAGAGATTTTGGCAAACAAGGGTCCTCCTGTTTTATCTATGGAGGAGAGGTACATATCTTTCCCTTGTTTACCACTATTTGTTCTGTTTTACCATATTTGTATCTCTCTTTTCAGCTGGTCATGAATTTATTTTCATATTTTGCATGTGAGTCAGCATAACAATTGTTTATTTTTCATGTAGGAAATAGTTTATGAAATGAATAGTTTCAGCATATGAATTTGTACAAATTTATAGGTTTAGTGATGCTTCTCATGATAATAGAAACACAACTGCACAAATATAATGCAAACAAGTCCTTTACTAATTGACATTGCACTATCTTTATGAGTGATAACACTGGGCATCTTGTGTTGAAGTTTGAAGACCCTATACTGCTTTACAAAGCATGATGTCTTTTCCCTTTTTGCCTCTTCAGTCAAGTTACTAATTCTGGTAATTTGAATCTGTGCAGTATGAGAAATTTGCACTCTAGTTATAGATGTTACTTCTGGTCAAGAAGTCCTACATTTTGTACCATTAGTTTTACTGATGCAATATAGCATGTTTACTTGCTTCAGTTGTTTCTCCTTGGCCTCTCCTTACTGTTTCTTCTTTCAAATTTAGCTCTTACTGACAACATTTGGGTTTCTATTGTAGGCTTTCACTTGTTAGTGGATTGAAGTGGGTGGACGAAGTAATTGCCAATGCTCCTTATGCAATTACAGAGCAATTCATGAGACAGCTCTTCAATGAGTACAGGATCGACTATATCATACATGGTGATGATCCTTGTCTTCTTCCTGACGGGACTGATGCTTATGCATTGGCTAAGAAAGCTGGCCGTTATAAGCAGATTAAACGCACAGAAGGGGTTTCTAGCACAGATATCGTAGGTATTGTTTCTATCCTTGAATCTACATACTGTAGCTGTAAATTGATATGTTCTTTTTGGTGATTTATTGGATTATGACTGTGTGTTACTAGATGTAAATTTGTTTATTTCTAGTTCATAACACTGATCAATGTGAAAATTATATTGGTTAATTATCCTATCTTTGTCTCTGTGTTTGATCCTTTGCAAAAACTGATCCATTTCTACCATCACTTAGCATTTCAATCCATAAAGTTTATGCTTTTTGACTGAGCCACTGAGGCATCTAACTCTTTTCTTTTCCTCCTTGTTAGGAAGGATAATGTCAGCTTTTAAGAGTACAAGAGTACATGAAGCTAACTGTGGTCCAACTTCACATGAGAAAATCAGTGATCTTGAACCCATTAACCAAAATAAACAGCACATATGTGGCCATTTATCTCATTTTTTGCCTACCTCGAGAAGGATTGTCCAGTTTTCAAATGGCAAGGTATTTAGCCCAGTCCTTTTGTTCTAAAGTTTGCAAGGGCTCGTATATTCTCTTATCAACTTAAGCTTGTGAGAGTTTTATTTATAAATGTACTAAAAGTAGGTCGATGAATCGGTGAATGAAATGTTTGGACTTTGGAGTATGAGCCTTTGTTGGACACATTAACCTGACTTCATGTTTTCTAGTGTAACTAAGGGCATGACCTTCACCTACTTTGGGGATAAATATCAGTTCACACTGCTCAGTACTAAACTCATGTAAAATTTGTGCGGAACCTCCACTTTTGTCTTTAGATAGGTGGCATAAATTTTGCCTCCTAACCTGAACTGCTGGATGACTTGTCATTTAGTCACCGATTCTTTTAACTTAACAAGGACCACATACTTTTTCAACTGTAAAAAAACGTAAAGAAGATGAAATTACTAGCAGCATGTCTTATGACATATTAAATGTTCTCATTTGTATACATATGGCAGATGCAAATTTTCACTTTTATGTTTTAAAGCCATTCCTATATGCCTATGTGCCATTGTTCAGGATAATTACATTTAAGATTCGATATATTTCTACACATGATAGCTTACCCGTGCTATCTGTATAAATGGTAATTCTATTTGATGAGAAATAATCTAGTGATATACATCCATTGATTAGATAGTCAGAACAAATAGAAAGGTGAGAATTCATCCTGGGACAAAGAATGTACGAATTCATCCTTTTGACACTAATGTATTAGGTTTCAGTAAATTTGTGGTGTTCTCACAATAGAATTCATATAATACTGTGTAGCATACTAGCATCTACAAAAATATCTGTTGAAGAACAAGTCTCTAAGAGATACAAAAATATCTGTTGAAGAACAACTCTCTAAGAGACTGGAGTCAATAATGTGGATTTATCAACAGACTGAGATATCTGCATTTGGATCTTGCACATGAAGTTGTGCACTTGCGCCATTTATGGGAGTGAAATCTGTTCTGTAGCATGCTTTTCTTTGTTTTGTTTTGTTTTGGGGGGGGGTGGGGGTGGACAAGCTTAGATATATTTCAAGTCAGAACTTTTACCAACACTTGTAATTCGAGGCAAACATCTTTTGTTTGTTAGTACCTTGTCAGAGTGTTCCCCGGGTCTATCGGGCGTACCCCCTTTCCCTTGGGCAGGGGTAATGACCCCCCAGATTCCGCTGTAGTGGAACCTCACTGGGTCAATGTTGTTGTGGCTGCTGTTGTGGTGTTCTTATGTGTGTGTGTGTGTATAAATATATCAGATTTTGGCTTTTCTGCTTTTTATTATCTCTCTTGTTTATAGGCGCCTGGACCAAATGCACGTGTGGTCTACGTCGATGGAGCATTTGATCTTTTCCATGCTGGACATGTTGAGGTACAACCAGGACATTTGATCGCTATCTTACATCTTGTTTTAGTTTGTCTGCCTGATTCTATCTATTAGTTTGTCCTTGTGGCCTCTTAGCTGTAGTATGGGATATTGGTTTGTTGTTACCATATTGACTTGATACTATTTTGCTTGCTTAGATCCTCAAAGCTGCAAGACAACTTGGGGATTTTCTTCTTGTCGGCATTTATACAGACCAGACTGTGAGGTAATTTTGTTTTTTCCCCATTCTTATCCTTACACAATGTTATAAACTCACTGTTGTGCTATATACATATGGTTTAACGACCATGTAACTTTGTAAGATCTTCCATGCAATTTTTGCATTTTTTGCAGAGTGTCTCATTGCTTAGTTTTTTTTTCCTGGTCAGTCTTATTGCTCAAGTTACTTAGAATTTGATTCTGGAGAAAACTTACATTATTTTTAAAATTGTAGGAGTTATGAAATAATTTTGGACTCTATTCATACGCACCCGTCAACATCAGATTGTGAAAGTAGATACATACCATGCAAATTAGATATTAGACAGGTTGATTATGTGAGTCAGTATTTATTGTTGGATCAATGAATTATCTGTTGGATATAGTACTTAGGGACACTTCAAACTGTTATGAATCATCATCATCATCTTCATTATAAAGGACATGGTCTTTTTCACTGGACTAGTAACGTGGCCCTTGGAAAAGAGTTTGACAACATTGGCACAATAAAGGCTATGGTCTATATAATTAGGCATTATATGTACCAGATTAGATTAGTGGCTACTGACTATGAATCCTATGGTACTATGGAACTTTAAAGTGAAGGGGTCAATATTCTTTTATATGTATGTGTTTTTAGATTGCCATCATTTGCAGATGTTACTGCATTGACGTTTTTTTGTCATGTATGGCATATTGGCATGTGTGATGTGTCACCCTTTTCTGTAGTTATTTTCCATCAAAATGTTCAGTGGCCTAGTTGGTCACTAAAAAAATTGGATTTAAAGTTGTGTTTTAGCTAATGTCACTCTACAAATCTGTAATTATTATTTTTTGTTCCATGCAGTGAAGTTAGAGGGGCTCAACTCCCACTGATGAATTTACATGAACGTAGTCTCAGTGTATTGGCTTGTCGATATGTTGATGAGGTTATTATTGGTGCTCCTTGGGAGGTTACAAAAGATGTGGTTAGTTATCCACTTATCCTTGACTGTTTTATTTTTCTAAAGATGATGTGAGTATTGAATCCATTTATTCAAACGAAACTGTACAATGTACATGTACACCAAGCATCATCTGGGTCTTACAATGTCTCATTTAGTATTTAACTATAACCCAATACACTGAACTTCCCTCTATCTCAGTGGTACCAAATGCAATTCTCAATGTTGCCAATCTTTCAAGGAAAACCATAATAACATGCACACACCTAGCTATGGAATAATTAGAAATTGCCAATTTGTCATCCAGTTTTCAGTGGAATGAGAAATCATGTAATTGATCCTTGGTTATCAAATACTTGGTGTGCTTCATCTATGTAATGTTTCGTTGTAGAACTGACTAACTATGGTGGCTCTTACTTTCTCTCAATTGTTCCTGATGTGTGTAGATAATGACTTTCAACATTGCTTTGGTCGTGCATGGAACTGTTGCAGAGTCGAGCCCAATGTGTGATGTAAGTTAACAACATTAATATTTCAGTGTCCAGAAAACATGCGTTAAGCGAGGGATGCCCCATCTTTACCCCCCCCCCCCCCAGATTCTCTGTCGGGGAATTGCACTGGGTCAATGTTGTTGTTGTTATTTTTTATTATTTTAATCTCATCACCTTTGTAATGCACAGGGGAAGGATGATCCATATGCAATTCCCAAGAGCATGGGGATATTCAAAATACTAGAGAGTCCGAAAAACACAACCACTTCCTCTGTAGCCAAGAGAATCATGGCGAATCATGACGCATACATGGTATGCACTAGAATATACATTGCATAATTCTCTAATATTCAATTTCTTCTTCTTGCAACTTAAAACCATAAAAAAACATTTTGTATCTTGTGCAGAAGCGTAATTATAAGAAAGTACAAAGCGAAAAGAAGTACTACGACGAGAAGATATTCGTGGAGGGGGACTAAGGCTTATTAGCCAAATCACAGGAGCTGTCACTTGTAAGTGTGGTTGGCTATATCCCATATGTTATACCATATACTACTGGTACATGTAGTCCTTTTGACAAGATAAACTAGTACTATAATTTGTCGAAAAGAAAAGGGAAATGGGCGTCAACACGAGGAGTTGCGTAACGGCCTCGGAAATTAGAAGGGCTGCTTCTTTGCATTGTAAGCAGGCATTGGTCCCAATTTGTTGGCTCTCTTGGTGTTTTTGTCTTGAGTGTGTTGGAGGCATTTAGGTTTTGCAGCCTAGGTAACGCAGCTATTCTTTTTATTATTATTGTTATTGTTATTAATATTAATATTTATTATTATTATTATTATTATCCTTTGGAGAAGCCTTTGTAGTCAGCCTTGATATAAAGGCAAGCATGATGGTAGATGAATGTTGTAACCTTAATATAACTCATTCTTTTTCAGATATTGATTTTTATAATTGCTGGAGTTTGTTTGAAATGATCAATAATTTCGTTTGTGGCTGGAAATACAGCATTTTGGAAAGCATTGAAACACTTTGATTGGTAAAGTGTTTTGGTGGAGTTTGAATTTGACACCCATTTGACACCCATTTGCTCAAAGGTGTTTAATTCATGGGTTTTTTTATATATAGTTTAAGCCAATCCTTGTTTCTCTTGCATTTTGTCCATCCATTGTCTTTGTTTTTCAGAAGCACTGAACTCTTAACAGGTGAAAACACCCCAGATGAATATGATTTTACTCCAATAAAATTACTCTACATAGAGTTGAGAAGATTTGCAAATAACTGTTTTTTTGTTTGCATGGATGCGTCGTTGCAGAAGTTTGACTAAACTCCGATCCAAATGTCCCACTAACTTTTGCTAAATTTTTGTACCAACGGCTTTCAGACAAATAAATTGGACTAATGGTTAGAATGAAAAGGAAAATTAAAGAGTTAGGACTTAGGAGACCTAAGGAGATGTTGGGACTTGGGAGGTACTAAGTTAAGTTCGATTCTTCCTTCTATTGGATCGATTCGGTCAACGTAAGTCAATTCTTCCTTTCATTGGATTGAGTCAGTCGGTGTAAACCAATTTATTTGGTAAATCAATGTGTCGGTTACTTCACGAATTTGAGATTTGGCATCAAAGGTGGATTTATAGTCCAAATGTTAGGGTCTGTTTAATGCATGATCCAAACAGACCTTTAATGGAAGATCAAAGATCGGAGTTTATTAAAAAAACAATAGTGATAATTAGACCTGTTAAAACATAACTTGACCTAGCTAAAATTCTTAGAGTTGAAACCTGATTAAAAAAAACATAACTGGGCTGGGTAGACAAACCTACTAGTTAACTCAACTTGTTTCACAAAAATTATATCGTTTATATTAAATATTATAGCATATAAATAAATTATTATAATAATTTTATTTTAATACATAAAAATATAAAAAATTAACGTTATGACTTGTTGGATCGACCCAAACCCACTTCATAATCGAAATAGTCAAATTGTCTAATCCATAATTTTTGATGATCTAAACCTATTTTTAACCTGAACTGACCCGTCTCACCCGTTTGACTAGTCTAATAGAAAATTTCGATATTAGGCTATGGAGATGCGAGTGGATGACTAACTTTTATAGAAAGGTTTAAGCTAAAGAGTTTGCCCAATTTTCTTTTGTCCATTCATATCCTAGGTATGATATATTATATGAAGCTAATGGGTTCACTCTTTTATTGTATAACTAAATAATTAGGGTGATATGAACTATGAAGAGACATTGCACATGTATAGTCCTCAATTTCAATACTACCACTATCATATAATCTAACCATTAATTACAAACAATCTAACATGCTTAATGTATGCGTTTGTGTTGTGGGCATTAACAACAAAAATGTGACATTTTAGCCTATAATTGAATCCACTATTGAAATCATTGACCTTTTAGGCTTTATTTTAAGATGTATCCAAGGAACTAGGGTAGGTATATCATGAATTTTAGTACGCACTAAAAAGTTTCATCACCTTCGGTTGCCTTTTTGTATGTGATAATATTGATCAAATGTCTCGTATCAATTTTTGGTGGCCCCTTTATTTGATGAGAATAGTAGAGTTGAGGACATAATTTTATGCACTATAATGTTCTTGAATACCAAAAATCTAAAATAATGAGTTTATGATTAACTATGTAAATAAACTTTAATAATGTGTATAATTTTAATATAAACACACTATTTTCCAAGCTTTTTTTTTTGGTACGAGCTATTTTACAAGCTTTAGTACGTAGTTTAATAATGCAATAAGCCTTCATGATTTAGAGTGCGTTTGGATAATGCATTATAATGCAAAAATTAATACAAAATACTTTAATAATGTGTAGAATTTTGCAGTATAAACTCTTCTTTCTTTTTGTTACCAGTTAATTGATCATTACATTAGACTTGATCAAGGGTTATGTATTGATCAAATCCAACCTATTTGCTGATAAATTGAACGTGCATAAAAAATATTGCTCGGTTATATCAACTCGAAATAACAACATTGACTCAGGATAGTTCCGCAACAGCAAAATCTGGGGGTCAAGATGGAGACATCCTGCCTTGACATATTAGGAGGGTGCGTACAATAGTCCGATAAGGAAAAGCAAAACAACAACAACAACTCAATCTAATAACCCAAAAAAGGTTCAGATAAATCGAGAGGTGTTTCTGAAAGCCCCCTCTGTCACGTCAACTACTTGTCCACCACCTTAATCTTTTCCCGATGGTAGACAACTAGTTGGCGTGATAGAGGGACTTTCGAGACGTATTATCGGAACTGAAGCCTTGTTGTTGTGGCTCACTTTACACACCAAAGAGGCAAAGACTCTACCCATATCAAATCACTTTTTTTTTCTGAAAATTTGATCACTGTTAAGCTTAACCTATAGATATCAAATATTTTATATTATCCGACCAAAAAAAAATATATTTTATATTAAATATATTTTATATTTTGTATCATGATATGGGAATCTGGATAAAATTTTATGACTTATTCCCCCACTTACAAGTGGAATAAGCATTATGCAATCCTATGCATTCAATTGGCATATATTTATGTTCTAGGAACAATGAAAAGTTTTATGACTTGTTTGGATTGCGAGAGATAATACATTATCTTGCATTATAAATACAGGGTTTAATATAAGTTTGCATTAAATCCTGCATTATAATACATTACCCTCCGCGATCCAAACAAGCCATAAAGTTATTATTCTTACAACAATATATCAACATAACAAATCTCAAACTTAATATTAAATTGTGTAATCTAAACGGAGGGTAAATAAATAAATAAAATCTACAGTGAGATTATAAAGTAAAAAGTGAGAATAGTTGTTGGATTAATAGATTTGTGAAATAGAAGATCTAAATTACCCTGACTTTTCCGACATCGAGGAGCCATTCATTATGAACTTTTATTTGTTTGAGTTAATTGTAACTATTTTTAGTTAATAATTATCTTGAATAGTTCAGAGCACCTTATATGGTTCTTATCAAAGAGAAATCAAAATATATGCATGTTCTTCTATAAAATATCATATATTATTTTGGTCGGCATTTTTTAATCCTTAGTGAATTTATTCCAAGTCTCCTTTCATTCAACATTTTGGTAGTTTATGGATTGTTTGAGTGGAAATTACAATGTCATAAATCATAACGAATAGTACATGTAAAATCGAACTTAATGATGGATCTTAAAAAAATCGATCACTCCTAAAAATGAACGTAGTGATTAAGACATCATCTCTATGGGTGTTAGGCTTCATATATTATATTATGCTCACTTATACAATTGAAAAATAATGTGTACATAGAGTGAGTTTATATATGCCATAAGGGTATGTTGGAAAATCGATCCACCCAGGACTCTTGTACACCCACTGAAACTCCTCCGATATAAAAACATAATTTTATAAAATTGACTTTGTAATATATAGTGAATGTACAAGATATTACAAGATGCGGGTAACTCAACACTCTTTTTAATGGGACACCCACACACTCTAACTTATACGTACGTGTGGCGACACTATCCACACTAACTCTCAATTGAGCTATAGCGTGGAGAGTGCGCTCGATTGAG
This sequence comes from Fallopia convolvulus, assembly GCA_964016875.1. Classification (NCBI taxonomy): domain Eukaryota; kingdom Viridiplantae; phylum Streptophyta; class Magnoliopsida; order Caryophyllales; family Polygonaceae; genus Fallopia; species Fallopia convolvulus. The sequence continues at coordinate 1,946,789 of OZ024718.1, read as the reverse complement.
AGTTAGTGTGGGTAGTGTCGTCACACATGTAAGTTAGAGTTCTTGAGCAATCAAGTGTGGGTGAGAGAGGTAGATCAAGCTATAGCGTGGAGAGAACTCGATTGAGAGTTAGTGTAGATAGCGTCGATCGCCACACGTGTAAGTAGGTACATATTTGAATTCATGTTAATCACTTATTTAAATCGCACATAAAAATACATTACCTTGTATTATTATGCAAGATTTAATGCAAATTTACATTAAATTATAATATTTAATATAATGTAAGATAATGAATTATTCTCTGCCATCCAAACATGCACAAAAGTACTCATAAATTATGCATTATATTACCCAATATCTTCGGATGGAATTGCCACCTTTATGTGTGCATGTATACATTATTAGATTTAATTTGATTAAATTCACTTTCAGTCAACGCATAAACTAAAACTATATGTCAAGTTTGACCCAAGTTGAAATTGGATATTACCATTGTTGGCTTGTTGCTACTCAGTGGCGTAGTCAGAAATTTATGCCAGTGAAACCTAAATTTTCTTGATAATTTTTTTAGCTACATAAATATTTCTGACAAAGGTAGGAAATTTTTTTTTATATTTTTTTAATAAAATATAGAAAAAATTGTATTTTTTTGTATATAAAAAAATTATATAGAAAATTTTGTATTTTTACATAAAATTTCGTTTTTTATGTATAAAAAGTCATTTCAATTTATTTTATATATATATAAAAAAAATTAATCTACTTTTTATAAGAAAAGTTTACGGGACACCTAAAAAAGAACATGGACAAATTTTATAGGACGGATGGAGTATAATATTCGAACAAAAAAAAAGAAACAAGATATAATAATGAAACAATAATTAGTGTCCACTAGTCTTAGTTAATTAGCTAGCTATTACATGCATTTTCCCACTATCAGTATATAGATTTTCTGATCTGGACGTGCCACTTTGATCTCGGGTTTGTGGTCCATTCCAAGAATGCATGTTAAGTGGGAAAATGATCACCAACCTATCTATCTATCTACAAATTTCACAGTTAAGTCTAACTAGTTTAATTAGCAGATAGGTATGTATAGTGTTCGTGATCGATTTTAGGTTGTAAGTTTGAATCTCCCTCATGTTGCAATGGCTTAAGGGTTCGTTTGATATTGATATCTAAGATAATGTGAAATCTGATATCGATATCGGTATGAATATCAAGGTATGAGTATGAGTGATATCAATATATCAGATATGGGTATTGTTGGGATTCAATTGTGAATCCCACATGAGAAGTCGAGAGAAAACAAGTCAACATATAAAGTCATGTGTTAGTCTTTCTATTGCCAATTGGTCTTAAATGAAACCCCATTGGACTTGTATATTGGGCTTGGCAGTTGTCCCACCTCCCCTCTCTCTCTCGTAAGAGGTATATGTATGGGCTTGGCAGTTTGGTATCTTGATATACCAATTTTTTTGGGTATATCGAAATTACACTCTTTGATATTAACCCAATATCAGTTTAATATCAATATCAGAATATACCAAACAGGCAAACACCATATAGATAACAAACTGGTCCTAAGTGACTCGTAGGGATCCAAAACAAATCTACAAATTTCACAAGGATGATCCTACCAAAAAAAAATATCACAAGGATGATGTACATATTGCAAACAAAATAGTATCACAGAGTTGGTAAAAGTTAAGTCCTTAATTTATAAATAAAATATTAAGATTAATAATGTTTTCTTATAAACTTTATGTTTTCGTGAAAAGATTTATGAATCTATTTGTAGAGAACCTACACAACACCGTACACACAATAAATTGTTTATAATCACATAATCATTACAAAACATTACTAATTATATGCGAAATTTGTTTTATAATTACATAATTATTAGAAAACATTACTAATTATATGCTTGGTCGGATTCTTGGCCTTGAGGGTGACCAGAACGAGGAGCTCTGCTTCCTCGAGGCCTGGTGATATCGACATCCTGTTCACCTCAGTGTCGTCCTCAACTGTGTCCAGCATGTCTGTTGTCGAGATGGAGGTCTTTTCAACGTCTCAGCTTGTGATCATGACCGTTCTGATGTTTTGTGGAGGTGAGGTTTTCGTCTCCATGCTCGCGCTTCTACTCCATAAACCAAAACCAAAGCCAAAATCATCCTTAGATCAAATAGAAGGCAATAATACTAGTACAACTATGACACCTTGTTGTACTAATACTAACCAACTTGACCAACTTGAGCTTGGTAACAAAGATAACCAAGTCCCTAAGAACCATATCCCTATCCCAAACACCATCAAACACCGGTCAATACAGACTCTGTCACGCATTATCTTGGGCTACCTGATAGGAATACACCTCCTCGGAGCCTCATTAGTCACGCTATACATAAGCGTCACCCCAAGTGCAAGGGACACACTAAAGAGCAAGGATCTTAACCTACAAACCTTCTCAATCTTCCTAATCGTGTCAACATTCGCAAACTGTGGATACATTCCAACGAACGAGAACATGATAGTCTTTAGGAAGAATCCCGGGCTCCTATTGATTGTGTTTCCTCAAATCCTTCTAGGAAACACACTATTCCCATGTTGCCTTAGATTAGTGATATGGGTCTTGGAGAAGATACAAAAGAGAGAAGAGTACACATACATTTTGAACAACCCTAGGAAATTAGGGTTTTCCCACTTGTTTTCCACCTTCAATACTTGTATGTTGGCAGCCACTGCCCTAGGGTTTGTAGTGTTGCAATTTGTGCTCTTTTGTGCCATGGAATGGAGGTCTATTGGGCTCGAGGGCTTGGACTCGTACGAGAAACTCGTCGGTTCGATCTTCCAAGCTACGAATGCAAGACATAGTGGTGAATCCATTGTGGATTTGTCGACGGTTTCGACGGCCATTATCGTTCTCTTTGTTGTCATGATGTGAGTATATATACCTTCTATCATCTAAGAACTTGCCTTTACGTTTTGGTTGTAATGTTTTTGTTAGTAGCAAGTGTTAAAGGAAGAGCTGATAATTGGTCCTGTCAAATGGGTCGGGCGGGTCGGTTCGGGTTTGGGTCAATCGTGTTAGGGTCAAAACGGGTTTCGGGTCGTTAAATTCACGGATTCATATGGACCGGGTTGTTACGGGTTCGGGTAGATCCAATGGGTCATGGTCGTCAATTTTACTAGCCTTTATTTTTATGTTTATTAAAATAATTAATATTATATCATATTGAATATTATTTAATAATAATAAAAATAATAATTTTATGCAAAATTTATAATAAAATATTTAATTTTTAATTGAAATAATACTTTATCGGGTTGTTCGGATCAACTCAACGGGTTGGTGACCCAACCCAGTTTTTTTCGGGTCGATCGGGTTCGACTTACTCTTGACCCATTCTTGACCATTGATTTCTGGATCTGGGTTTAATAGGGTTTACCTTTTTTTTTCTTTCAAAGTTAGTAACTAGATCTGGGTTTTTATCATATTCTTGGAGGATACATTTAAAAAGACACTGATATGATAATTAACAATATCTATCTTGCATGTATAGGCACATTATAATAATTTAATTTCGAAATTTTTTTATAATTTTTTTATTTAGGATAAGTTTAAATTTTTTCCTTAAAATTTATTAATTTTATTTTAGAATTTTAATTTTTAAATTAGGTTGTTTATTTAGGACACATTATAAAAAAAACCGTACAAAAATTTAACATTGTAAATATTGAGTGCACACAAATTAATTTTGTACATGGAACTTAATTGATAGGTATCTTCCACCCTACACCATGTTCATACCCACTTGGAAGAATCAAGAAAATGGGTTGATAATGGAGGAGATCAATAAGGAAGATCAAAGTTTCACCACAAAATTGCAAAGAAAAAGCAAAGTTTTGGATTGCATGAACATACTATTTTCTCCACTCTCCACCTTATTCATCTTCACATTCCTCATTTGCATCACCGAGAGGCAAAGCTTGAGAGATGATCCTCTCAACTTCAACGTCCTCAACATCATTGTTGAAGTTGTAAGGTAATTCATTATTCTTTCTCCTCAAACAATCACATACTATCTTAAATATAAGTAGACTTATCAACTAGATCATGCAATAAATAAATAAATAAATATATATATATATATATATATATATATATATTTAAGTTCAAGTGAGAAGAGTTCTTAGAGTGTGCACGTGTGCACAGTTTGTATTCATGATTTTGAGTTATATATGCATGATTTTGTATGACTATATTCATGATTTTAGGTTGCATATTCATTATGTTGAGTTACTCGCTTTTTATGAATATACAACTTAAAAATATAATTATGTAACTCTATAAGCACGATAAAGAGATGAAATATGAAAAAAACTTCAAAAATACAATAATATAAAAATATGAATATGCGACTTATAATCATGAATACAATGTAGTATGAAAAGAATGAATATGAATAAATATGTAACTCAAAAGTATGAATACAGCCATACAAAATCATGAATATGCAACTCAAAATCATGAATACAAACTGTGCACACGTGCACACTCTAAGAACTCTTCTCACTTGAACTCACCTCGATATATATATATATATATATATATATATATATATATATATATATATATATATATATATATCATAGTGATGAAGTAACAGGCACGGACTGAGGGGTGTGTTAGGGTCAGCTCGTGCTCGCCCCAAAAAATTAAAAATAGTAATTAAGTATTAAGGTAATTTAATTGGAAAAATTGTGGAAATTAAGGTAATTTTAGTACTATATAAGTGACCATTAAGATAAACTCGGCATACCATTGGACGATCTTATGCCCCAATAAATTAGGGATAATTTTTTTATAGTAATTAAATTTAAATTTAGGATGCGTTTGGACATACAAATTACATAACTAGTTTTAGTTAAATTTGGAGTTGTAGTTGAATAACCAGGTAAAATATGAGTTGTAGTTAAAATAAATTACTAAACTGTATTTGGACATAAACAACTAGTTATAACTAGTTACAAGTTATATTTTTTATTTGTTATTCAATAAAAGAAAAAAAAATTAATTACCATTATTTTTATTTTTATTATTTTATTTAAAACAACTCCAAGTAACTACCCAAACCCCTTATTTTTTGAGGTTTTCATTTAAACTAGTTAATCGACTATTAAATAGTTTGTTTAGACTTGCCAAATACTACTATTTGATTTTTTCAACTAGTAATTAGTTAAAATAGTCATGCAAATACCCCCTTCTTAATCAATTCTAAATACTCATTGACTATTTGTATATATCTTGTTAAGGAGCATGGAATCTCAATTCATAGGCAACATACATGTACATTCAATTAATTTGAGTTATTAATTAGTTTCATACTAACTTAATTAACTATATGTAGCTCGTATGGAAACGTTGGATACTCAATGGGTTATAGCTGCAAACGAAGGATAAACTTGGACGAAAGTTGCAAAGATATGTGGTATGGGTTTTCAGGGCGATGGAGCAAGCAAGGAAAGGTTGTTCTCATTCTAGTAATGCTATATGGACGATTGAAGAAGTTCAATTTACAAGGAGGACTAGGCTGGCACCTTACATAATTATGTATACTAGCTTAATTGGCTTATAGACACTGTTTTAAAAATCTTGTCCATGTTCCGTCTAGCTGTATTTAGGTCCTGGAAGGTCCAATCTGCCTAACCTTCCAACCCGTAAGCGCTTGTCTAGACTCACCTAGGCGCTAGACGGTCCCTCTTCGTCTGGTCTAGTATTTTTTAAAACATTGTGTAAGTTTATGTCTATTGCTACATAAGAAAGACAGAGAAATGGAAAAATCCCGTCCAAGTTCCGTCTAACTGTATTTTGGTCCTGGAAGGTCCAACCTGCCTAACCTTTCAACTTGTAAGCGCTTGTCTAGACTCACCTAGGCGCTAGACGGTCTCTTTTCGTCTGGTCTAGTATTTTTTAGAACGTTGTGTAAGTTTATGTCTATTGCTACATAAGAAAGACAGAGAAATGGAAAAATCCCGTCCAAGTTCCGTCTAGCTGTATTTAGGTCATGGAAGGTTCAACCCGTTTAACCTTTCAACCCGTAAGCGCTTGTCTAGACTCACCTAAGCGCTAGACGATCCCTCTTCATCTAAAACTGATATAGTATTTTTTAGAATATTGTATAAGTTTATGTCTATCGCTTCGTAAGAAAGACAGAAATGGAAATGCATGTGTATATATATGTGTGATGATCAAATCCTAGGCTTGTGTAGTGGGTGCTTTTAAAATTAATAGAAATTGTTTGGGATTGTTTTCAAGGTCGAACTCATATTTTTTCTTGTAATCGCAAGTGACCCAATATAAATCTAAATTGAAACATGGCCCAGCTTCACACAAATAAGGTTTTTGTTGGAACAACATTAAGAACTGTCACGCTTCTAATATTAGATCAACGTTTTCTCTATTTGTTTTGATAATGACAAATGTCATTAAAAATTAATGTGTTTACCTAAGTATTTTAGAAAAATATAGATTGCCACAGGAAAAATAAAGGAAATAAAGAGCAAATTAAGTTGTGGCATAGTTCCTCAATAAAGAATGTCTTATGCGTCAAGAAAAGAAGGGCATAAACATCCGTGAGAGAATCCATCACACTGAGCTAGGTTCGAATGAAAGGCTCAAGTAAACCTATCTCAATGGCATGGATCCATAGAGCTAAGTTTGGTTGGGTCTTTCATATACTTGTGTCACAAAGATTCATTCACTTTTCTACTTGTTCAAATCACCACCAAAGAAGGAGACACAAAAATTTGCTCGAGTGGTGTTTGATCTGGCTGGGTGAATAGTGAAGAGTTCTTTGGTTCTCGTTAGTGTTTGATCTGAATGTTTATATTGATTCTTGTGATCTTGAGTCTTCTTTTTATGATTGGTCAAGATTAATTGTACTGAAACTAGTCTCCAACGAGCTTTTGTATATTCTTTATTTACTAATGGAAATTACCATTTCCAAACAAAAAAAAAAATTCCCGAGTGCTCTTTGATTTGTGCTTCAATGGAATTTATCTTTTTTTTTTGGTTTAATTCAATGGAATTTATCTTGATTTTGCTAATCACTCTCCCTTCAAGAAAGAAAAACAATGAGAAGTAGAAATCTCTCAAAGGACAATAAGAACCTCATATAATATAGTATATTTGAAGTTTGAACCTTTAACACAAAACAACATAAATAGATCAAGAGGAATAATAGGAAACGAGGACAAACTAAAAATAACCGTTCTTTAAAACAAAAAAAAAATATAATTAAAACCGCATATTTAAAAGGAAATGGCAAGAGAAAAAAGGGGAATTTTTACCCACCAAACAAACCCTTATTTTTAGCTCAATAACTCTTATATAAATACCTTCCTGTGCACATTAAATCTGGATACAAAAATAAAAATAAAAATAAAAATAAATAAATATGAGTGCTATGAAGAATTATGCCTGGGAGGGCATAGTTTTATCCTTTCTTCTTGCGTTGGTTTTACCAACTACTTGGGCCACACAAATCCCTTCTAATCCATCTCAGGTTAATAGCTGGTTTTCCCAGACAATTACCTCAGCCGGGTAAGTGTAAATTTAACTATTATTTCTTTCACCTTTTGCTTTCAATGAGTACATAGATTATGTATCATCTGTTTTTCCAGCCTACAAATGTTGAATTTAAACATTTCTTTGGATGGGAAATATTTGTCATTTTAGTATGTTTTTTTTTTGTTCAACCATATTTGTCATTCTATATATTTTGTCAACTTTTTTTCCAATTTTAACCTTACAAAAATACTAAAAAAGACAAGAATTTTCTCCTTCTCAAAAAGCAAAATTAAACAAATTAATTATAGAAGGATATTTAAGTAAAATTAAGTAATTTTTTAATATTTTTGTTTATTCATAGAATGACAAATATTTTCAAACGGAGATATTATTACTTTAAAAGTACTTGACGCACATGGACGCGTAGTTAGTTTGCATCTATATCCTTGTCCAAGTACGCCCTTATTTGCAGGCGAGTTGGGTGGAACTGACGAGTCAACCCAGACTTGTTCATGTCAATAAAAGAGACAATGGATAAATAGATAACCGATTTTTTAAGCTATGTCCTTATAGCATAGGTTAAACTCCTTTAAATGGTAATGTTTTGTTAACTTGAATTTATTTGAATTTTTTTAAAAGGGTTCATTAGTTTCCTAATAGGATTTTATAATTCCCTTGAATGGAATGTTTAAACTATGCCCTAAGGGCATAGGTTAGAAAAATCGATAAATAAAATCCACCAAATTTTTTTCTATAAGGATTTTTTTAACAATTTCAGTTCAAGAAAGGGAACATTAGACCCCAATTTGGCAACAGCAGAGGCTAAACCAGTGATAATAAAGGTGAGACAAAATGGAGGTGGACAATTTAAAACCATTCAAGCTGCCTTAAATAGCATAAAAACCCAAAACACAGCTCGCACAATTATTGATATTGGACCAGGCATATATAAGGAGAAGATTAAGGTTGAAAGATTCAAGCCCTACATTACCTTCCTAGGTAATGCCAACAACAAGCCTACTTTGGAATTTAATGGTAATGCCAACAAGTATGGTACCGTGGATAGCGCTAGTGTCACCATCGAAGCCGATTACTTTGTTGCCTCCAACATAATCTTTAAGGTATGGTAATCGTATGACTGCAAAAGACTGATTCTCATCTGAACCTGACTCTATACACGTTATATGTGATTGCATGTAATATTTGACGCAGAACTCTTCACCTAGGCCAGATGGAAAGGCGCAAGGCGCTCAAGCTTTGGCCTTGAGAGTTTCGGGAGAAAAGGCGTCGTTCTACAATTGTAGATTGATAGGGTATCAGGATACCCTTTGTGATGATGCCGGGAAACATTTCTTCAAGGATTGTTACATTGAAGGGACCGTGGATTTCATCTTTGGAGATGCAAAAACAATCTACTTGGTAAACTGAAAGTCGTCTCTAAAATTATATTCTCTCTTTTTATTTAAATAGTCGTATATGCATACATGCATACATTGATTGATTGATTGATTGATTGACATGTGCATATAGAACTGTGAGATTCATGTGATAGACGGGGATCCCATGACAATCATCACGGCTCAAGCAAGAAAGAACAACCAAGATCCCGGAACCTATGTCATCATACACGGAAGTGTGACGGGGAAAGGACAAGGCTCCGTCCTTGGAAGATCCTGGATGCCCGCTGCAAAGGTGTTGTACTTGTACTCAACACTAAGCGGGACTATTGACCCAGTTGGATGGTCGGACAACCGTCACCCTGAAACCGATAAGTAAGCCATCTCCTAAATGATTTCTATTGGCATTAAGGTGTTGAAGATAAAACTAGAAAAAAATGATATGAAGTATGAATTTGATTCAACTGCCCTTAATCGCTACAAATTCCGGGGATCTGTAAATGCAACATTCAGGGCTCGTTTGGTATTGATATCTTAGATATCAGATTCGAGATATCAGTATCGATATGGATATCAAGGTATGGGTATGAGCGATATCTACATATCAGATATGGGTATGAATATGAGTGATATCTTTGATATACCAAATTCTTGGGGTATGTCAGATATCACTTTGATATCAATCAACTGATATCGATATCTTCATATACCAAACAACAGATAACAATTTTGGTTCATTCTAACTAAATTCAGTTATTATATATTGTCATATAGCTGGATTTTAGTTTTTCTTGGGTCTATCGGGCGTACCCCTTTCCCTCTGGCAGGAGTACCCCCATCTTGACCCCCCAGATTCCGCTGTAGCGGAGCTTCACTGGGTCAATGATGATGATGATGACCAAACAACAGATAACATGTTGATATCGATATCAGGATATACCAAATACCAGATATAGACATAAATATCAGTCACATCCATATCCATATTTGATATCCTGATATAGATACCAAATGGACCCTTATAGCTATATACACAGCTACAAAATCCGATACAGACAAAATTCTAATCTGTTATGTAAATGCGCGCAGAACGGTTTATTTCGGAGAATTTCAATGCAAGGGACCAGGATCGAATCTCGCGAAAAGAGTTCCCTTTTCAAAGAAAATGACAGCCGCGGATGCCAAACAGTACCTTACACTAGACTTCATTGAGGGCACCAAGTGGTTGTTGCCACCTCCTCATGCTTAAGTTGCTCTTCATGGAGTGCAACAAAGGAAGGCCTAAGGAAATAAATTAAGCAACTTAAAAAAGAAGATAGGATTGCACAATATTATACCGTATATGAGATTTACTAATCCAGACAGATAAATTAATTAAGTAATTAGTAGTGTTGTAAGAGAATAATGTACGTACTCTTCTGTGTTGCAGAGAGTTGTTACTCGATCATTAGGTGTTATTGTTTACATATCTAATACAATATTACATTTTTGATCGATTTTAATGCTTTTGCATGATCTACGTAAATTATTATAAATTATATAGATGCTTCATTTCATCCCACAAAACCTATAGAAAACATGTGAACATGGATTCGAAGGTTGTGGCTGATAAAATTGTTAAGCTAGGTCACAACCTCTTTATTAATGGTATTCAGATTTACCCAGAACTTAAAGTTCTCATACGACAGGATGTGCTAGGACGCCCTTCTTAACGGAGTGACTCCTAATTCTTACCTAATAAAAAAACTTATAGAAAACCCGATTCACTTTTTCTAATCGATTTTTTTTTGGTATAGGACATTGTCCCTAGGAATCGAAACGAAAACCTTATAGTATTACCATAAAGTCTTAATCGATATATGATGTGGAGGGTCAGCATCCATTTTACCTTTAGATAATGTGGTTATTTCTTGGCCTTCATGGATTTTGGGCTTGGGCTCATGGCAGCCTTGTTTGTTTTTTATTGGGCTCATCCAATCTTTTGTTTTGTTGGTGTTTTTTATTTGATATTATGATTTCATTACATGTTGTAATGCTCAAGTATGTTGGGCCTTTTTCAAATTGTCGGACTTGAGTTTAGGTTTTGGACCGAATCGTTTAGAAATAGGTTATTTTTTTTTGTGCTTTATGACTTTTGAAAATTCTTCACCTCGATAGATGTATGATAATGTCAGTTGTCATTACAGTATATCCCAAGTTGGGTTTGACCGTTTATGGAGACACTTTTTTTCAGTGCTTTAGTCACCTCGTGTTTATACTCAATTCTAGTGTTCTATTTAATTATTTGTACTTTTCTTTCTTGTTCAGTTTGTATGGTTTTTTTGAAGCTTGTTTGAGCTGACTTGGCTACCGTTTCTACGACCTCTTAGATATAGAGAATGTCTGGTATTCTGAATTTTTACCTCATCAAAAAACAAGTACATTACTATTTTTAGTGCATGTACCCTATGGGCGTGACTTTGATAAACTTGTTTAAGCTTTTATGAGTATTTGATCAAAAAAAACATATGTTAATTGTGAAATATTCAAAATGGTAAAACTATTACCTTCATATTGTCATAAAATCCATACACATAAACAAAATTTAGGCCATGTTAAAGAGACATAAATACATAAAAAGATAAACTGTATACGTTTTCATTATTTTTAAACCATTTTTTTTTTAATATTTATCAAAATTATGTTAGATAACTAATCACCAATCTTATATGAGATATTATAAATTTTTATTATTTATTTGTCAAAATTCAAACTAAAAAATATTTTACATAAATGTATATAAAAGGCAAATATAAATATATTATATAGATAAATAAAAAATTTATATATAGAATATACCATCAAAATTTAACTAATTAAAAATAACTAAATAAATTTGGGTTAATAAAATTGATTATAAAAAGGGTGATGTACTTTAATGTGAGGTTAATATTTAGGGAATGTCAGTTGTCCATTTCGCAGATCCAGAAGGGGTTGACCTGTTGCCCGCGTCGCTATTTTTATAGTGCTTTACTCACCCCGATTTCAAACTTTTCTTAGTTCTTATTTTTCGGAGATTTGTGTTTTTCTTAGCTAATCCTGCATGCTTTTGATTCACTTAGCTGGCTGCCGTTTTCTTACGGCCTCTCGGATTACCAAGCTTGTTTGGTATTTCGATTCTTACCTTATCAAAAAAATGTGAGGTTAATATTTATTTTAGTATATACTAATAAGAGTCCGGTTCAGATGCGAATGGGCGCCCAGGTGCGAAATAAGAAAGAACAGAAGCCGTTGGATCAAGAAAAATTAAAGGCGCTGATCATTTCACTTAAAAAAGGGAAAAAAACGGCACGGGCGAATTATTGGCGAATTATTCGCGTATTTTTGAAAAAAACGGAAATAGGACACGCGCCCAGATTGTTCATCAGTATTGTGGTTTTGTTCATCAATAATGTGGATTTGTTCATCAAAACTGTGATTTTGTTCATCAAAACTGTGATTTTGTGCATAAATAAACTATTGCTTGTGCATCAAAAATCTATTGTTTGTACAAAAAAATGAACAAATGTGTATCAAAATTACATGCAATATGTTCATCAACGTTGTGATTTTGTTCATAAAAAAACGAAAATATTTGTTCATCGGTTTGGGCATATTTGTTCATCGGTTTGTGCATATTTGTTCATTAGTAATATCAATTTGTTCATTGGTTTATGCATATTTGTTCACTAGTAACCTCAATTTGTTCATTACTATATGCACATTTGTTCATTAATAACATCAATTTGTTCATAGTTACATAAGGCACAAGCACACCTAAAACATAAGGGTATAATAATGAACAAATAAGTTATATCCATGAACAAATAAGGGTATATCCATGAACAAATAGGGTATATCAATGAACAAATAATGGTATACCAATTTGTTCATAGCTAAATAAGGCACAAGCACACCTAAAACATAAGGGTATAATAATGAACAAATAAGGTTATATCCATGAACAAATAAGGGTATATCCATGAACAAATAGGGTATATCAATGAACAAATAATGGTATACCAATGAACAAAAAAGAAGTATACTAATGAACAAATAATGGTATACCATGGGTATATCAATGAACAAATAGAGGTATACCAATTGTGCTTTCATTACATTTTTGCTCAAGTTTGTTGGGCCTTTTTCAAATTGTCGGACTTGAGTTTAAGTTTCGGACCGATTCGCTTGGAAATAGGTCATTTTTTGTGTTTCATGACTTCTGAAAATCCTTCACCTCGATAGATGTACGGTAATGTCAATTGCCATTACAGTACATCCCAAGTTGGGTTTGCCGTTTACGAAGGCACTTTTTTTTCCAGTGCTTTAGTCACACCGAGCTTAAACTCAATTCTAGTGTTCTATTTAATTATTTGTACATTTCTTTCTTGTTCGGTTTGTATGGTTTTTTTTATGCCTCTATGAGCTGCCTTGGCTACCGTTTCTACAACCTCTTGGGTATAGAGAATGTCTGATATTCCGGATTTTTACCTCATCAAGTACATTAGTAGTTTTAATGCATGTAACATAGGGGCGTGACATTGATAAACTTATTTACGCTTTTATGAGAATTTGATTAAAAAAAAATTAACATGGGTTGATTGTGAAATATTCAAAATGGTAAAACTATTAACTTCATATTGTCATAAAATCCATACACATAAACAAAATTTAGGCCATGTTAAAGAGACATAAATACATAAAAAGATAAAAAGTATAAGTTTTTTCACCATTTTTTAAATCAAAATATTTTTTAATATTTTATCAAAATTCTGTTTAGATAACTAATCACCAATCTTATATGAGACATTGTAAATTTTTATTATTTATTTGTCAAAATTCAAACTAAAAACTATTTTACAAAATGATATAAAAGGTAAATATTAATATATATTATATAGATACATACAAATTAATATATAGAATATACCATCAAAATTTAACTAATTAAAAATAACTAAATAATATTGGGCTAACAAAATTGATTATAAAAAATGGTGATGTACTTTAATTTGAGGTTAATATTTATTTTAGTATTTAATAATAATGATGTATTATTATTTTTTAATCTTGCGTCACCTACATTATATGTGACATAATGCTTACTAGGTTATAGAAGTACATCTACTTTCGTAAGTAAAAAGAAAAGTCTTGGAAGTAGTAGACCGAATTCCTTCAGCCCCGTTGAGGTTTTGCCTGAGTCTCCTCTGCCTTTGCACCTGTACAGAGATTGGCTATGGAGGAAAGGAGCGGCGAAAAGCTGACACTGGTGGCGAGAAAGCCGTGCTTCGGCCTCCCAACCGCTTGCCCCTCTTGCTTGCCCGTTTACTTCTACCTCAAATTCGCCCGCGTTCCCTTCGATTTGTGCTTCAATGGAATTTATCCGGATTCCGGTAATCTCTCTCCGTCCTAGGGTTTTCTCCGTTCCAATCTCTAGCCTTTCTGCGCGATTTTGCTCATAATTTTTAGGCGTTTGCTTAGCATTCGAATTCGGAATATTGCTTTGTAGTTCGATTGATAAGAGTTTGTTCGAGAAATTTAGCCTGGGAGATTGCTTCCCTTTGACTTTCATAAGGCGATTGAGTGGTTACTTGAATCTGTTTTAGCATATCTTGATATTTGAGGTTTCTGTACTGATTCCATAACTAGTAAATTTAAGTAGCTCTAACATTGATTCATTTAGGAAGCTCACTCCAATTGTGCTGTACAAATTACCTGAAAAGGATGGTGCTTTTGAAAATTTGTTGTGCTGTATATGAACAATAGTTGTTTATAGTGAAGATGATAAGCTTTTGAAAATTTGTGCTTCGATGGAATTTATGCGGATTCCGGTAATCTCTCTCCGTTCTAGGTTTTTCTCCATTCCAAACTCTAGCCTTTCTGCGCGATTTTGTTCAGAATTTAATCTTTCTGCGTGTTCAGTATTTTTTAGGCGTTTGCTTAGCATTCGAATTTGGAATATTGCTTTGTTGTTCGATTGATAAGAGTTTGTTCGAGAAATTTAGCCTGGGAGATTGATTCCCTTTGACTTTCATAAGGCGATTGAGTGGTTACTTGAATCTATTTTAGCATATCTTGATATTTGAGGTTTCTGTACGGATTCCATGACTAGTAAATTTAAGTAGCTCTGGTGCTCTTAACATTGATTCATTTAGGAAGCTCACTCCAATTGTGCTGTACAACTACCTGAAAAGGCTGGTGCTTTTGAAAATTTGTTGTGCTGTTTTTGAATCAGTATTGTTTATAGTGAAGATGATTGTGGTTTTCGATTCTCTGGCAGATCAAATTCCGTATGTTGAAGCTGGCACTTATGTGGCATACAACAATGAGAAGAGTGGGGTGATAGAGGGCTTGAAAGAAGACGGCATTGTCGATCTGGATTCTAGTGTTCAATCTATTCCCGAGTGGGTAGCGATGAAAGCTATGGTTGAATCCTGGCTCAAAGAGGCGGTTCTCTATGAACTTTGGTTAGGTGTTGACGGGAAGTCTGCACAGAAAGTATATTATTCTGATCTTCCATGGCCTATTGGAAAGATTCTATATGTTAAACAGGTTTATGCAGTGAAGCAGCTTCTTGGGATAACAAAAGAAAATGCTGACAGGAGAGAAACGGAGGTTCGGTTTTGTTCATGGCATTGCTACTTTTGATTTTTATGTTTGATTAACTTATCTAAATTAGGTTCAGTTTTGTGATTCTGCACAATGCACATGTTATTTGCTTTTGGTGCTCTCTGCTGCATAATTTTTCTCTCGAAGTCACAACTTGACTCCATAAATGCTTATATTTTGACAGATTTATGGAAGAGCAAATGCGGCATATAAAGCACTTTCAACTCTATTAGGAGATGAGTTGTTTCTCTACGGGGAAAGGTGGCCTTTTTAGATGTTGATGTTATTAATTCAATATGATTTTTTTGCAATTTGAGAAGATAATAGTTTATTTTTCTAAATATTGGTTTAGTAAACGTGTTCTGGTACTAATTCATGCTTATGAAATTACGCAGGGCAACTAGTTTGGATGCCATCTTCCTTGGACACGCCCTCTTTACTCTGCAAGCCTTACCTGTGAGTAACTATTTCTTACAAGTTTAGGATTTTGATATAAGTTGTGTTATTTATTAAATCAGCATGTTTATGATATTGATAAAGCACTGATGGCAATACTCAAGGTGATAAAAATGTGTCATTTATTAAAGGCCATGTAGCAGGCTCACTAGCTTTCTGTGACTTTGACTTGAAATGTTACTTGTAACTCAGAATTTATTCTATGCCATATGAAAGCTTGTAAATATTAGTAGTGCTTGAAAAGGGCTGTGTATTAAGTTACCGTTGCAGTATCTTGGTCTCCACACACCAATTTTGAGCTCCATACAGTTCAAAGTCATCATTTATCTTTTATCTGTATTATTTTAGGAAACATCAATACTAAGGAGCAAGCTATTACAATTCAACAATCTTGTCAAGTACGCAGAAAAACATAGCGCAGAACTCGTAGAGGTTGATTCCTCATCATCAAGTGCCCCATCGTTAAAGGCAGACCCTTCTTCATCTTCTATGCCGAAGCAAGGAGGATTTTCAAATTGGAGTAAGATGTTTATGTTCCTTCCTTTAGTGATTTCACCTTATTAACTTTGAAGAAGTTGCTTAACTAAAACATTATTAAATTATATTCACCTGCTAGGATTTATTAGAAAATAGTCATAGTATGTGAGAATGTAGAAAAAGAGAGAAGTTTATTTTGATAAGGAAAGTAAGAAATAGATAAAGGAAATGACACTAAAGGAGATAGACAAGAAGAGGAAATTTAGAGAGGAGTGTGAGACAAGAGTTAGTAATTTGTGTTTGGGTTCATGATCTGATTTTATACTCTTCTTACAGTACAAGCTATATACTAGCTAATCAATAGTAATTATTGCATACCCTTTGACAAAGAAAATTTTGATATTAAATAAATATACCCATCTCTCCAAAAAATGTGATTGTGATAGTGAAACTTTTAGATTGATGTGAAGAAAATCAGTACATAAGCTTCTGCCTCTTATTCTTGATTTGGAATGTCAAAATAGACCTATGATGAACATCATCATCATCATCATCATTGACCCAGTGATGCTCCGCTACAGCGGAATCTGGGGGGTCAAGATGCGGGTACCCCTGCCCAAGGGGAAGGGGGTACACCCGATAGACCCAAGAAAAACTGAAATTCAACTATGTGACAATAATAACTGAATTTAGTTAGAATGCACCAGAATTGATATAGGGACTAAATCCATCTCAAAGGCAGTGTATAAAAGCCAATGAGCATGAGGATGTGACAATAATAACTGAACAACAGAGTGTTAATACTTGATATCTTCTTTATGACGCAACTCAAGTTGCATGTATTAAACTTTACATCAATGCCTTTAACCAGGTTCAAAGCCCAAGAAACAGCCTAAGAAGGAAAGATCGGAGGAAGAAAAGAAGTTCAGAAGGCGTGCAAAATACTTCTTGGCAGCTCAAGTGATCGCCGTTCTGGTTTTCTTGTCTCTTCTCAGTGGCTCAGATGAAGGCGAAGTTGAATTTGATGATGATGATGGAAGTTTTGAATAATGTTGATTGATTCATGCTAATTTATGCCTACAAGACAATGAAGAAGGTATGAGCAGTTGTTTTTGAATTAGAAGTTGCTTAAGGTTTAATGCTCTTATTTTGAGTTAGCATTTAGTAAAAAAAATTGAAGGCACAGCTTGTTGTTGTCTTTTTTTTATTGGAGTTGTTTTTTTTTTTTCCGGGGAAGTTGTCGATACAAGGAGAGGGAATTTAGCTCCTACAAACTGTGGAAGCTGATGACTTGTTTGGAATTTGGATTTCTAAGGTTTTATCATGTGAACTTTGACAGAAGATATATTGAAATGCTAATAAAGTTGAAATAAAATGGTCCTTGTCTTGATCACATATTAGGCTGCTGATATTTCATTGTTACAAACTCTTGCAAGTTTCTCTTTGCCATAGTTTGAAGTTGAGGATTAGACAATGCCCATTTTACTATACCAGGTTACATTGCCTTGAGTTTTTAAGTAGTTTGTATTTGATTTCTGAAATTATTTAATCAAAATCTTTTTTTTTTCCAATTTCTAAATCAACATTTTTCCTAAATAATATTTTCTTAAATTTTTATATTAATTACTGTAATATAAATTCTTTTTTAGAAATAAAGAAATCAGATAATTAACACCATGAAGACATTGCGGTAGAAGAAAAACGGAGCAAACTATCTATTCCACCATTTGTACCACTTAATTATATAAGTATTAAACTAATATTAATAAAGTATAAATTTTTGTTTCTAAAATTATATATATGTTTAAATTTTTATCTATTCCACTATTTGTAAATTCTTATTTTTTTTGTAAATAATTATATGTGTGTAAATTTTTATCTTAAAAATCATATAATAAAATTTTTTAAAATACTTTTCTATTGGCAAGTAAAACTATATGTGTGTAAATATACTCCTTCCGTTTAGTATATAACTAGTTGATGACCCGGGCCTTGCTCGGGGGCTTTTTCAAATAAAAAGTACTAATATATTAATTTATATATGATATAAGTATTATAATTTAAATAGTAAAAATAATATTGTTTTATTATTTTGATATAATGCTATTTTGATAATCATTAAAAGTAGACGCTCCTGTTAGGACGACTCAAACATTCACAAAAGCCACAACTAATTGACCCAATTTATCTATAAATTTTAATGGCATGAAGCAAAACTAAACTCGAACCCGAACTCGACTGAATCTACTCGATTAATTGATTTAACATTAAGGGACTAATAATTTTTTACCTATTTATTAAGGGATACGTCAAATGTATACCAATAATATCTTATTTTTTAAAATGATGTTTGTAATAATTATAAATAAGTTGATACTCTTAACTCGTAGGATTTACTCAAACACGCACAAAAAGCGCAATGAATTGACTCAATCAATCCATAAATTTTAATGACATGAACTCGTACTCAGCACAAATCCGAAATGACTGAACCTAAACTCAATTGAACTGACCCAATTAATCGGTTTAGAAGTAAAGGATCAATACTTTTTATTTATTTATGTACGTATCTGTAATATAAAAAATTAACATACTTATGAATAGAAATTTAATATATTGTAAGACACAACATATCCATACCGAATTAATTAAAAAATGGTCATACTTACTAATATAAAATTAGTATAAAAATCAACATGTTTATGGATAGAAAATTTAAAAACATATCATACTTCTGAACAAAAAATTAATATAAGAAAATCTAAAATTTAATATAAAATATAAAATTAAAAACATGGTCCATATTAATTAAAAAACTTGTCGTAGTTATGAATAGAAATATTATTATAAAAAACTTAGTGATTAAAAATATGGTGATTGAGACATTAAAATTTGATGACAATATTGCATTTAACTATCATATTTATAGATAAAAATTAATATATAAAAGACAAAATATTTATAGATGGAAATTTTAAAATTTATCATTCTTATTTATAGAAAATTAATATTGAAAAAACCAAAATTATTATGAAAACATGGTCAATTTTAATTAAAGTTGTTATCATACTTATAAATAATAAAATTAATATAAAAAATCTAAAAATTAATATAAAAATGCATGCTTAAAAATATGTCTCATACTAATTAAAAAACTTATTATACTTTTAAATGGAAAGTTAATATAAAAGAATCAGAAAATTTAATATTGAAAATTCACAATTTAAAATATGGTCCATATTTCATACTTATGGATATATAAAAGTTATCTATTTCATTTAAAGATATTAAAATTAATTTAAATGGGGTATTAAATTAAAAAAAAGTATTTGGGATACTAAATTACTATTTTATATTCGCCATACTTATGGATAAGAACTTTTATAATTACAAATATACTTAAAAATAGAAAAATTATATAATTATTTTTATATTTATCACGTTTATTAATAAAAAATTATCTAATTTACTCTAATAGATTAAGTTAGTATTTTTATGTGTCATATATAATGATTAACCGATTTAAGATTAAGTGATCAATAATTTTTATTTATTATGGTTCATATTATATAAAAAGGTTGTAATAATTATGGATAAAATATTAATACGAACAATTTCGTAACTAACAATATGTGAATATGGTGACTAAGATATTAAAATTTAATGACAATATTGCATTTATCTTTCATATTTATAGATAGAAAACTAATATATAAAACTCAACATATTTACGATTGAAAATTTGAAATGTTATCATTCTTATTTATAGAAAATTAATATTGAATTTAAAAAAGATAATTAATAAGAAAATATGAAAAAATATAAATAAAGATTGAATTTTTGTAAAGATAAAAAATCTTCCATCTTTACATGAATAAGACAAAAAGAAAATTAAGGAAAAGGTAATGTAAGTTTTTTTATCCAAATTCAATTAAGGCAAGTAATTATCTAGATCATGAGTTTTTTTAATTGTTTATCAAAATTTGATTTAAGATAAGTATTTTCCATAAATAAATAAAAGGATAATGATAAAATAATTTTTGTTATTTTAAGTTAAATTTCGAATTAAACATTTTAAGATAAAATGATTTTCATTATTTTTTTAAAAATTCGAATTTAAATTTATTTTCATAGAAATAGATAAAAAGGAATTTAATTGAAAATAAAAAATAATTTTATTAAATATTTGTTGGAGCCAAATTTAATGTGGCGCCTCGAAAAGGTTTAGTTTAATGTATAGTTATAGATAGATGTAGTATATTTTATCTATATTGTATGGATAGAAGATAATTAAATATTACATGAACAAAGATAAAAATAATGGGTAGAGATAAAAATTTATCCAAAACTCATAGTAAATTGAAAATAAATATATAAATTATTATACAATATATTTTATCTATACTATATGAATAGAAGATAATTAAGTATTATAATATAATAAACATGAATAAAGATAAAAATAATGGGTAGAGAGAAAAAATTATCCAATCTCATAGTAAATTGAAAAAAAAATTAAATAAAGTGAGTGCATAAAATTGGAAATTTCATAAAGTCATTTAATTATATAATATATAATTAATTAGAAAAATCATTATAAAAAAATAAGGTGGTTGTGATATAAATTCTTAATGAAGAATCTGTCCAATAAGTGGATAAAATTGGAAATTCCATAAGGTATAAAATTTCATAATATATAATTTATTAAAGAATCATTATTAAAAATAGGTTGGTTGGGATATAAATTTATAATGACGAATCTGTCCAAAAGTGCTTCAGGTTTAGAAGATATATATTGATTAAGTACTTTTCTATAAGGACAAGTAAAACTAAACGGAAGGAGTATATTTTTCTCGTCCAGATCCGTACATGCGAGCTAGTCCAGATTTGTGCAGTTATATATATAGGTCTCTAGCTCTCTCAAAAAGTACATATATATTGGTCAAGTTATCTCATTAAATGGGAGTGTTTGCCAATCGTTTGTATGCTTTGTAAAATGTATGTATAATCGGTTATTATATAAACAGTTGTCTCATATGCGTATATATGGATTTTTGGATTACCGCACTTAATGTATTAAATGTAAAAATTCAAATACACCCTAGATCTTATGACCAATTACACCTAGCATCATTAGTGTTATAAGCAATTGTTCTAAAAATTTCTTCTAGGCTCCCGTCTAGACCTTGCTTAGGCGTTGGAAGGACCCAACCCGTCTAGCCTTTTAGACTGCTTAGATTACCCATCTAAGACCACTAGGCAACCGTTCAGGCCGTTTAGGCACTAGGCGGTCCCTTTCCGCCCAAGGTCCGCCCTTATGAGCACAATCACCAGTCTTATGGTTCTTCATTATCTGCATATAGCCTTTTTTTCCTAGGTGCTCATTTTGTATGGGCTTTTAGTTTAATATTTCTATTCAACGAACGTGGTTATTGGCAAGAACTTAATGTATCCATCGTTTGGGCTCATAATAAATTAAAAGTTGCTCTTGTTACTCAGCCTAGAGCCTTGAGCATTGTACATGAACGTGCTATAGGAGTAACTCATTACCTTCTGGGTGGAATTGCGACAACGACAACATGGGCATTCTTCTTAACAAGAATTATTGCATTTCCTAATGGCTAGGAGGATATAAGCAAATGTTAAAAAAGAATGAGTGGGTGATTTCATTGAATTAGACTTACAAAATTCCTAGGTTCTCTAGGTATTACAAGAATTTTTTTAACCCTAATTTCACAAACCAACTTCTAGTTTAATTTTACATTGTTTTTCTTCCATATTGTTTTGACACAACTCCTATCATAATTCACAACAATTGCGTGCTCAAAAAAATCACAATAATTAATGCACAATCAAACATCCATACAACTATAATACAACAAGGCGAATTATACATGCACTTCACAAGCAAAACCTAAAATGGCCTCTTCCTTTGCACCTTTACATTGAGCTTATCCATTGCCGATATCTTGATGCATTCTTCCATGACTTCTCTTGAATTGTAGCACTCAAATCATAAGTGCTCTCATATTTCTTTGTAGTAGTAGTTACACACACTGTTCTAAAAATTCCTTCTAGGCCCTACCTAGGCGCTAGAAGGTTCTAGCCCGCCCAGGGCCGGCTATTAGGGCGGGCGAGGAGGGGCGGTCGCCATGGGCCCCGAAAATATAGAGGCCCCCGGATAAAAAATTACTATTAATGTAAAAAATAGCTCTACTAATGTTAAAAATAGCCCATTAAAAATATAGAGGCCCCCGGATAAAAAATTACTACTAGTAAAAATAGGCCTATTAATGTTAAAAAAGCCCATTATTGATTAAAAAAAGCTATAATTTATTATCTAATATAAAAAATAAATAAAAGTTGTATAGAAAAACCTATTTATTTAATGGGCTAAAAAAAGGTCCATTTAATTGTTAATTCCAGGGACCCCTAAATTTTATTTCGCCCTAGGGCCTCTGAAATAATTGAGACGAGCCTGAGCCCGCCTAGCCGTCCATACCGCCTAGGCACCCGTCTAGGCCACCGTTCAATCGTCTAGGCACTAGGCGGTCCCTCTCCGTCCAGCATCCGCCTAACGTTTTTTAGAACATTGGTTATACAAGACACACACACCATTTCAAACAATCCCTAAATCATTCAGCATTTCAGCTTGTCTTTTTTTTTTTTTGATTTGGTAAGATTTAGGGTAGCCCAAGTACTACTTGAACTAGCATAGAGCACCTATAAGAACTGGTTTACTAACTAATTCTAAGAAAGAAGGGCAAACCGCCGCCCTGGATGCTCGAACCTGAGACCTCTTGCACATTGACAAGAGGCTCAACCGTTGAGCCATGAGCACTTTGATTTCAGCTTGTCTTTTATTTGCACTGCGCTTTGAATTAACCATATTAAATGTATTTATAGACCTAGATAAATTGTTTAATGAAGTAAAATCTAGACTAAAATACCTCATATATAATTGTTTACAAATCAATTTAAATTTATTAAAAAACAACAAAATAAATACATAGTACTAGTTGTACGTAAAGGGATGCAAACATCAAAACGACTAGTTGGAGCTCAACATGCGATCAAGTTAGGACAGAAAAATGCACCTAATTAATGGGGGAGAGACAAATGAATAATACAAATATGAATGGAGTACTAACTATTTACCTGTAAGATTGATTCACACAAATTCTTTTTAGGGAAATTTCTTTTGGTGTCCTTAAATTTTTACATTTTCCTTTTGGTGCCTAAGAAAAAAACTTATTCCTCTTTGTATCCCTGAGGTTTTGGCTTTTCCCGTTGACGCCCCTCTCAAGTTCAAATTAGTCAATTTCAAGCTTACCATTATGTTCATCACCCTTAAATTAGTAAAATTTGACTATTAAAACATCAAAATTCATAACCAAACTACATCAATTTGAATTTTTAAACAATTTTATAAACAACCCCTTAAAATAGAGGATTGTTTAAAAATTCAAATTGATGTAGTTTGGTTATGTATTTTGATGTTTTAAGAGTTGAATCCTACTAATTTAAGAGTGATGAACATAATGGTAAGGTTGAAATTAGTTAATTTGTACCGGAGAGGGGCATCAACGGGAAAAGCCAAAACTTCAAGGGTACCAAGAGGAATAAAATTTTTTCTTGGGTACCAAAAGGAAAAGGCAAAATCTTAGGGGCACCAAAAGAAATTTCCCTTCTTTTTAAGAAAATTAACAAATATTAATCTTATTACTCCGTATATGTTGTTTTTTTTTTACATATTTTGGACAAAAAATTCCAATTTATCATCCCTTACCTTAAATGAAGAAAGAAACTAAATTTTGATATATTTAAATATATAATCAAACTTCAAAATGACGATGATGTTGATGATACTCCCTCCGTTCATTAAAACATGATTTTTTAGCCTAAATCCTAAAAATTAAGAAAACATCTAATTTGACCCAATTACCCTTTTATCAATTTCCTTACTTTTACTTAAATGTAAATTATAGAATATATTCTGATTTGGTTTAGATTTACTACTTCCAAATCAAATTCCATTTTACGTGAAACTTCCTAAATGAATATTCTAATTAAGTTTAATTTTTTTTACCTATTTTATAGAAGGGTAATAGTGGAAACATGGGTACATAAATAGCTAAAACATCATATTTTTTGGAACAAGAAAAAAACCCTAAAACATCATCTTTTAATGAACGGAGGGAGTATATATTAGTAACAATAAATCGCATGCTATAATTATCAACTCTCGATCTCAATATACCTGACTAAACAACTTAAATTAGGCTTTATAAAACTTCGATCTTTCTAACATATGCCCTAAGCACATAGGATATAAAATCTTCTTTTAAAAACGTACTAAAACTCTGGAAGGAAAATCCTAAACCCTTCAAAAAATAAAATAAAATCTCTAAATAAATAAAACTAGTAAAATCTTTCCAAAACAAGGTTATTAAGAGATCGAGATATATATATATATATATATATATATATATATATATATATATATATATTTTACATTCCAGAGGAATTATAATTGGAGATATTATTGTTTCTGGTACGTACAGAAGTTCTTATCCTATCCCCTTGGGGCATAGGATAGACAAGTCTAACCCGATGATTTAATATAATAATACAAAAATATAAAAAAAAATCAACTCAAATTTTGCAAACCAACAAAGACTTTCCTAAGCAAAACTTTATAAAGCATATACATGCATAAATTTCAAACCGAAAATTTAGGTACCACACATGTCTTACCTTACTCAAATATAGTACGTAGAAGAAGTGGTCGATCAGTCTAGAGAGAGCCTAGCATGAGAATGAAAGAGCCGAGTGTAGCCAAGGACAACTCGCCGGTTATGATTACGTATGTGTGTATACAGGCACAGATCAAGGGCGGGCTAGGCTAGGTCGACTCTATATCGTTCCCAGAAAAATAAGATTTTTAAAATATAGTGAAAATTAAAGTAATTTATAAAAAAAATAGTGCAAATTAAGATAATTTTAGGCTTTTAATATTAGATAAGTAAAAAATAAGGTAAATCTGGCCTATGAAAATAAGTTTACTACGAAATGAGTGAAAATTAAAATATATCTAGCATACTTTGTAAATCCAGCCTACTCAAAATTTAAATTTCGATCTCGTCCATATATGCATGAGAGCCTAGCATGAGAATGAAAGAGTCGAGTGTAGCCAAGGACAACTCGCTGGTTATGATTACATATGTGTGTATATATACAGGCACAGATCAAGGGACGGGCTAGGCTGGGTCGGCTCCAGCCCGCACCAAAAAATAAAATAATTGAAAAAGTGAAAATTAATAATAAAAAGTAGTAGAAGTTAATGTAATTTTAGTACTAGATAAGTGAAAATTAAGGTAAATTCGGCCTACCAAACTAAATTTAGTAGAAAATATGTGAAAATTAAGATAAATCTAGCATACCCAGAATGTAATTTCTGATTCCGTCCCTCGTGTATACATACATGCATTCGATCACGACACACCGGCAAGTCATCCTTGGCTGAAATCCACTCTTACATCCTCATGTAAGGCTCCTAGACAAGTAACAAATGCAACACACAAAGTGAAATAAATTGAGGCTATAGCTAGATGGATATGTGCTAGACTTTGCTTGTATGTAAAAGATTGAAGGGGTATTTATATTGAAGCCAAGCATGGTAATTAAAGGAAAAAAGAAAAGGTTAGGATGAGAATTGAGAAGGAATAAGATGCCAAAATTAATTGAGCTTGGCAGAGATTTGCCTCCATACTCCCCCACATGACTTTCCAAAAATGGCAGATGAGAGAATGGTGTTGGTGTGATTTTTACCCTAAAGTCAATTGTTTATTCAATGCTTACTTAATATAGGCATCTTTTTGTTGGAATTTGGGCCATAATACAATAATCATTTGTGAATGATAATACTGACACATCAAATTGTATTTGACCACGGCTGATCTCATACCTTCATGCTTTTTGGGTGCATCATACGAGTATTTAGGCTCTGTTCGGCGGTAGCGAAATGGGAGCGGATTCAGCTAGTTAGAGCGGAATTTTGAGCGGATTCTAGAAGCTCTTTCTCACAAGCTTCTTGTTTTTTCGCTAGCTGAATGGATAAAAAAGCTCCAGCTATAAAATGCCGAACGGAGCTTTATATACACCATTACGATTTTTCTAACCTACGGTGTATACCCTAAACACATAAGATAAGAATATTGAATATATAAAAATTAAGCCATAAAAAGTAAAATATAAATCCTAAAGAAAATATACTTAAATATTTTTAAATAAAGGTTCTTAACCTATGTCATAAGGACATATATACGTTAGAAAAATCGATACAAGTATGTATCGTTGCTCCAGTATAATCTCGCACAAGCACGATCTACGAGGTCAAGATACGAGCACCCATATTATGAATATACAAGAGGATGTGCCCAATATATCTAAGAAAAACTGAAATTCAACTATATGACAATAATAATTGAATTTAGTTAAAACATATAAAAAATGATATAATAGTTATATCTATAAGGCACTGTGATAAAATAACAAATGAATAGGAGGATGCACACCAAATTTTTTTGATAAAAAAAAAAGTATTATTGAGTGTCGTCCTAAAACATCCTTGTGGATGAGATTTATGAAAAACTAGTCTTCATTAAGCAAAACAAACTAAATATTTGATAATTAAATCAAATTATAACATTTTCATAAATCCATCCATATTATAGTAATTATTACATTCTGAATTTAAATAACCAATAATTAATGTATAAGTGTTTTACTCCCTTCGTTCATCTTAGGCACCGTTCGGCACTAGCTTCTTTGCTAGCGTTTTCCGCTAAATGGAGCAGAATATCGGGCGGATTGAAGAACCTCCTCCTCAAGAGCTTCTTCAATTTCCGCTAGATGAAGCGGAAAAAAAGCTCCCTCTACATCCAGCCAAACGGAGCCTTAATTGTCTTTTTAGCTCTAAAATTTTGTTCACAAAAACTTGTCCATTTACATATTTTCCATTTTAACCCTTATGTATACTGAAAAAGTGAATTAAATTTGGCCCATTTTAATTTTCAAAGTAAAAAATAAACATTTTATAAAGAGTATTTTTATACAATTCAAAATTTTCTTAATATGTGTGACTAGAAAAACAATTAGAATTGAACGAAGAAAATATACATTACATCTAAATTAATAAACCCTACTTTATACTTTAAAAAAAACTTAATTTATAGATTTTTTTATCAAGGTAAAGATTTAAGTATCAAACAGACTTAACTCGAGAGATCGTCAAAAACAGTAATCAAAAGACCGCGGCTAAACCACAACATAAAACAAGAACAAGAAAACAGCAAGGAGAATATAACAACCGAAAAGAAAAAAAAATATTTTAATTCCTAGCCTTCTATTTGTTTTCTTTTCTTTAATTTTGTCAAATTAATTGGTCAGAAACCTAGTGAAATTTTGGGTATGTGTGTCAAACTATCCGACCGACTTCTTTCATTCTTTAATTCGAACAGTAAGGATGAACTTATATGGCTCTTTGGAGGATTGAAGAGGCATATGAAATTCGTCTATTTCACAGTACCATGTCGCCTAAAATTAATCACAAAACAAAATATAGTTTCATTTTAATTAGTTTAGGTATATTTCTATACCCCACCCCCAACAAAATCATTATACCATTCCCATATTGACTTAGGGTCAAAAATTAGGGGTTGAAATTGAGTTTTTATTTTTCTATCAATAAACTAAGGGTATTAGGTAGGAATTTGATTATAGATGTTTATTTTCTTCGGAAAGTAAATTAAAAAGTTAAAAAAATAACGATAAGCCACTTCGAGAAGTCCAATAAGGTTGTGTTGTTGATTATCTTTTGAGCTCAATATAAAGCTCCGTTCGGTAACGCTTATGTGGATACTTATAAGTACCCAGTTACTTATATGGAAAAAATAAGCTTCGTTTTAAGTGTTCGGCAAAATTTGCTTATTTGAAATAAGTTACTTATATCCGATACTTATCTGTTGAAAAAATAATCAACACCCGCCAACCTTATGTCAAATAAGCTAACTTTACTACCAAAATATAAGTAAGCGGGACTCACGTGATTTCCCAATTAAAATTTATTTTTTATTTTTTTACCCTTCATTAAGCTATTTTTAGTAATTTTACACTTCTTGCTTAAAATATCAGCAATTCAGTTTACCGAACACATTCCGAATTATTAGGAAAATAAACAACTCATATCGGTATCTCATATCAGCATCCACGATCAACATCAACAACCATAAGTATCAGTATCAACATCAACATCAACATCAATATCAACACCGATAAGTACCGATTTACCGAACGGAGCAAGTCTAATAAAGTGTCATAAGTCTGCTTTTGCTGAACACATGTAAGTATGCAACGAAGCTTATTTTTTCTCGAAAAGTATGATAAGTTTCGTAAGCTCCTAATAAGGAGCATGTCGAAGGCACTTGTAGTCCATGATCTTTGATTTGTGCTGCTTTTATTGTTTGTTTGATTATTTTCTCATGTCAATTTATTCGATTGTAGAAAATTTTCAATCTCTTGATCTACCAGACGTCTTGTGAAAAAATCACATTTTAGACACAAACTATCTATCGTAAAATGACATGTAAGCATTTCGGTTAAATCACGCTATCTCCAACCCTATTCGATTCTTTGTACTATTTTCACCATAGTCCAATCTGTGATCGTTGATTTGCGCTGCTTTTATTGTTTTTTTTTTTTTTTTTTCTCATGCTAGTTTGTTTGGTTGTCGAAAATTTTCAATCCCTCAATCTACTAGACGTCTTGTAAAAAAAATGTCACACTTTATACACAAACTATATTTCGTAAAATGACACGTAAGCATTTCGGTTAATTCACGCCATCTCCAACCCTACTTGATTCTTTGTACTGTTTTCAACACAGTCCAAATATTTCTTGTTCCCAAAATATATTATCTATAGATTTATATATATGTTATTTATTTAGAAGCAAATTGACCAAAATAAGTTGAATATAATAGAGAATAAATTTGTGAACCTATGATTTTATATGCCCTCAAAGATACTAATACATGGTGGAGATTGTTGGACAAGTACTTTAATGAATGTGGTACCAGTAACTTTTTTTTTTTATCATTGGGGTGGGAATAGAATCTCTGAAGAAATCAAATTCAAGATTTGGGACAGAAAATGTTTTTGACATTTTGTAGAATGGGGCAGCACAATTGGCACATACATGGCAGAGATTTAGGTAAGGTAAAAAATCCTTTTACTAAATTAGCTGATGAGATACTTATTGTCCCCTCTTGTATCCCCTTTGCATTTATTGATCTACAACTTTCTGCCGGTGTGTGGATTTTCTAAATTAAAATTGAAAAATAATTAAATTTTAGAATTTTAGTATACACTTAGATCAATAAATACAAAGGGGACATAAGTTGGGGATAGAGGATCCGAACCGATAAACGAGAACCCTTATCCCAATTCTCGATCGATTTTCAGTTGTTTAAAAAATTGGATACAAATTAAATAAATGCAAGTTTACATGAACTATATTTAAAGTTCTTTCGATAATATGGTATTTATCGATAATGAAACTCGTGATGTTGATGGTGCTAAAATTTATAGACACTGATGTAGAGATGTTGAAATTAGGTATTGAAATTGGGTACTTATTTTTCAGATAAGTTGTGGGGGTGTTCGATAGAGACTGATTTATGCGTGTTTATTTTCCAAGAGAAATTATCAAAAAGGGTACGGAGTATTAATGAAATAAAGATAAAAATAAAATATCTTAAAACCCTAAAAAATAAAAAATAAACAATAAGATAGTTCGATAAGTTCGATAAGGTCGGAGTTGCTGATTATTTTTTGAGCTCGAGATAAATCCGATAAACTTTCATAAGTCAATATTGCTTAACAGAGATCTTGTACATCCTGGCTAGGTAGGGGCGGATCCAGGGGGTGCGGGAGGGGGCGGCCGCCCCCACATTGGTCCGGAAGAGCGATGAATTATACACATGGAATCCAGGATCGGAAATTTAATTTGAAATTCTGCCCCCATAGTGATGTCCGACGTGAGGCCAATGGTGGGGAGGAATTCGGAAATCAGAACTTGAAACTTGAAAGTGAGGAGGCGGAGCTTAAAGCTTGCTACGTTAATGCATGGAGCCATCAACCATGGTTACATGAAAACACATGCCTCGATACGAAGCATGTGTTTTCATGTTAGACTTGTTTTTTGAAGCGCACTATTTATGAAAATCGAATTGAAAACTTTTGAGTATTATTCTTAAGGACTTCACTGTTTAACTAGATGTTCGAAGACTTTCGAATTTGATTTGTGTTCGACTCATTCCAAGTCTTAAACGAGTTCAGATTAAGTTAAAGTGCAGGTTGATCGATTCAGTTTTCTTTTTTTTTTGGTTGAAAGAGAGGCGGTACTCTCCGGCTCCTCAAGGGAGCATTTTATTAATAATAAAAATGGGCTAAGTAGTCAGCAAACGGGGGATAGCCCGACCCCTAACATCAGCATTAAGCAGAGAAATAACACCCTCAGGCGGGTCAAGCAATACATGAGTACCTAAACTAAAAGAAAAGGCTAGTGTAGCAAGATAATCAACAACACAATTTGCCTCCCTATAAATGTGACGGACCTGGACAATCCAGTTCCTACGAATTAAGTCTTGGCATTGAGCTACCAAGCTAAATAAGGGGTGATAACGATCCACAGATTTGTTTAAAAAATGACACACAATTTGTGAGTCAGTTTTCTAAGTACAATGCTCTATTTACAACAAAGTTACGCAACACAAAACATTTGCATAAAAAACCCAAAAAAATAAGTTGACTTAAGGTCACAAAGGAATACATGAGTACACAACCACAAAAGCTCTTAAAATATTCTTTATCCACTTTTGACTCTTGAAAGAATTCTCTCGATTTATTCTTCTAGGCTATATTGCATATTTGCATCTCAATCTTTTTCTTCCAATATAATCGAACCACTTTACACTTGATAGGTCCAATAAGGAGATAAAATGTTCCCTCTCACACAATCATATATAGTTTGGAATGTTTCTACTAATAATTAATTGGTTTAGTGAGATGAGTTATTATATTTTTTAAGTATCCATTTAAGTTGTTCAGCGTGTATCCAGTTTGGACATAGATTGACTCTGACTAATCGAATTGGACGAAAAATCTAAAAAATAAAAAAATTTGGAATGTTTCTGTTGAGTTAATTATAACATTATTTCAAGTTAAATTTAGAAATAATATTTAAAAATATTTCTTAAACTAGAATTAGTGAACTCTATAAAAATATTATTTTAATAAATATTTTTCATATTTTTTTGAATTTTAGTATTATTGATATGTGTTAATGGTACACGTTAAAAATATTCTAATTTAATAAGTGGTCTCCTAATCCTCTTGTTATAACTAAACTAGTGTAGTTGCCCGAGCCCTGCTCGGGTATAGATGTATTAATATTGTGTACATATGTATATAGACGTGTCAATCGGCATCATTTTGAATTTGGGTTAAGTGCGGGTTCGGGTCAATCGGATTATATATGAGCCAACAAAGATTTAGTCATGACGGGTTATCATACAAGCTCGAATTGAAGAACAGGTCGACATTATCAATTTTTAAATATTATTTTCACTATTAAATTATTTAATATTATTAAATAATAATATAAATGTTCAAAGTTACAAGTCATGGTTAAATCATAGTGTAGAAATTCAAACTTGCTCTTCTACCAACCTTAAAGCTTCAAGTAGAGCCCCAAATTAGACTATATCTATCAATGAGAGAGAGAGATATAGAGAATGGAGTTATCTGAGACCAACATAAACAATCAAATACACTATTCTTTATGCTAAAAAGTACCTCTAACTTATATCTTAGATTAGCTAACTCCTCTTTCAAAGTAAGAGATGGGTCCTTAAATTCCCCATAAAATTCTTAAATTACCCCCATAAAATTCTTACCTATGATCAAGAATACTAAATTATCATATAAAAATTCAAGATTTTATTAAATGGTGTAAAGCATGGTAGAGTAGAGAAAAGGTAATTTTTTTACATACAAATTCATCAACTCACGTGTGCTTTGCAAGTTGCAAGAATTATCCATCTCAAAGCAAATTTAAATATGAATTCAATTTGTTCACAATAATATACTTACTTTCCTCAAAACTTACAGAATTAGTACCATAACTACCCAAAGGTATAAAGAAAGATACAGTAGCTAAAATAGAACCGAGATAATGTACGAAACTCTCTTGACAAAAACTTCTCTAGCAATGGGAGTTTAGTCACCTCCATTGGTTGCTTGCACCTGTGGGTTTGAAAAACTGTAGTATCAAATCTCAATGGAATGAATACAATATAAAACAAAGCGAAAGTGGTCATGCAAAATTACAAATGTACGTTTACTTATTGGTAATAAAAATTAAAATTCAAGTACAAGCTTTCTTAACAAACGCTATCATGTATATACATAGGGATTTAAGGTCCTATTCCATTGAATATCTGCTTGCATCTATAGACTATAGTAATTTCTTTATATATAGTAAGTTTCAAAAAATCATAAATTAGCATTGTGGTAGTTACATGTTCTACATTATTTATATTAACATGAAAAGGATAAGGCGAGGAATATAGTGGTGAATATTGAATTTCATAACAACTTGAAATAAGCTATCAAAATGGCAAATACATTCTTGATGGAGAGATAAGTATTATAAGGAAAAATTGAAGTAAATAGAGCATTTGAAACCCGAGTTCTAACTAATCTTATTTCACACGACAGAAAAATAGATGGTTCAACTCAATTTATACTTTCACTGCTATTTTTCAAGATAATCAATCAAACTAAAGAGAAAGTATTATTAGAGAGGAATAAGCCTGCACATTAAGCAAAATCCAGTTGAGAAACTTGTAAGTTGTTATAGATATAGAGTATCAAAGAATGAAAAAATGTAACCAATTTCAGGTTCAATAACCTCGAGAATCTTCTTATGCACTTCACACCATCCAGTTATTCCTTAACCTTGTTTTTGCAACTTATTGACTATATTCCAACCAAAAGTACATAATTTCCTAAAACAGTAATAAACTCATCCATTGTCTTGAAATGTAGCTTAAGTAACCCAACTTGAAGTCCAATCCAAAATTTAATTTATTATAAATCCACACGAGCCAAACTAAAAATCAACAGGATAGCTAGTTGAGCTAGAAATCACGTCTAGGCCAAAAGAAAAATAAACGTTGACAGATAAAATTCAATATAGGTGAAGGCCACATGATTTTCATTGTCACTGAGAAGACTATATATTGTTATCAACTTATCATAATGAGTTGTGCAAACTAATCTTGAAAATATATGAGAATTGAGGTCCTAAATGGAGCTAGTCTAATATCGAATCAAAATCCCATCACATTTTTTCTCTACATGCTTATACGGGCTTAAGAATCAAACTCAAAATTTGATCACTCGTATATTAATTAATATAAAACCTAAGCAAATTGCATAAACATCAAGCCTAATCTCCCTGAGTTCATACCATCAATCACAAATTAGAAACATGCAAATCAAAAGTAACAATGTCGTGGTACAATAATATGGCAAGCTCATAGCCAGCAATGTCATTCGAACTATTATTTTCCTAATGTGGAATAAAAATTCAATTTACCGATATATTCACAAACATATTTACCATGGAAATTGTGGAGAATATTGGTTTCAATTGAAATTGTAACTGTTTGGTAGACTCTAAGTACCTTCTCCTTTGTCCCAAGGAATCAAAGTAGCACAAACTGCATTTTAACTGGTACAAAATATGTAAATAGTAGCAACACATGAGTGTAAATATAGCAAAACAATGTGAATGAAGGTACTTGTCCTCCTCCCCACTCAAAGACATTTTCACAAACACCTTGTGGGCACAAAGTGAGAGTGTCTCTGTCAAGAACAAAATGCAAGAATGTCACATTAATGCAATAAAAAATAATTATATAGAATCAGTAGAGATTTGAAGCAGAACAAACTTACCCTTATAAAAAGCAAAGCAAACTTACATTGAAGTTGTCGTCGGTAAATCAGTTGTAACTTGTAAGACACAGATCTGAAGAAAATTGGTTATATGATTTTAAAGCAATCAGTAAAATTCACTTCCATATCACAATGCAAATCAAAACAACCCCAGTTATAATCAATGAACGAAAAAAATGGCCAATTTAGGATGAAACTACCTTGAAAAAAGAAGTTAGGAGAAAAACCTTCCTCACGGCCAATCTATTCTGGGAGGTACGACAATTGAAACACCAGCAAGGAGGAGAAAAAATCATAGCCAAGCACTTCTGAAAAAGCACGCGAGTGCTGCGACGACGGCATCGAGGGTTTCATGGAGGAAGATGATGTCGGGCTCCTCGGCTCGTATTTGATTGCTTGAATCTAGGGTTTAGATTGGCTGCACCGGCCTAGGAGAAGTCAATCCACAACAATGTTCACCCGAAGAACCCTAAAATTGAAACCGGACATCTTCTATTAATTGAGCAGAATAGTACTATCAATTGCACCAATTGAAACCTAAGAAATTCAGGAGAAAAATCAAACCTCAGAAATTAGAAGGTAGGTGGCTAGAACGGGCCCGACGATGACGGAAAGGAAGGCAGTGCTAAGAAGACCAGAGGAGACGGCAGAAACCTTGGAGGAGGTAACGGAAAGGAGGTCGACGGTATGAAGACCGAGGAGATGGCGGTGGAAACTGGGGAGGAGGTGACGGAAAGGAGGTCGTCGCTAAGAAGACCGGAGTAGACGGCGGCGGAAACTGGGGAGGAGGTGACGGAAAGGAGAGCCGGCAGTGGTTCACGAGTAGGAGGAATCGAGGAGATGGGAGTATGGAAAGAATAAAACTGTGCTATCCCATAAAGCTAAAATAGCAAAAGTTGTTAGTTACTGGAGTAGTGGACAATAACTGCTGAAAAAAGCAAAAAACCTGTATTTTACCCACGTTATACCAATTTTATTGGTGCATGTGTCAATCAAAGAGAATGCCATTCTTTTGTGAAGACTTTGCTGCTCAAATAATAAATAGGGAGAATTCTGAAATAGACCTTTGTGTATGACAAAAATAACCCTTATTTTGTTCCACTTTCTTAGGTGTCTTAAGGTTATTTTCATCTTTTTACATGGTGGAAGAACTAAACAAAATTGGAAAAATTGCTTTAAATACCCCCAAGTTTTGAGGTGGTTGCGCTTCCTACCCTAACCTTTTCAAATTTAATAAAATATCCTATATTTTGTAGTTTGTTGCGCACTCTACCCTTAAAATATCCACTCTTTGGATATAATTACAAACCAACCCATCATCTTTTCAATTTGGGACAAAAATGCCCAATGTGTGTACATAAAAGTTATAAAATTTTGTTCTTAAAGGATTAAAACATTCAAAAGTAATAATTTTTTAATCTTCTTTAGATTCTAAAACATTGATACTGAAAATCAATTTCTTATGCATAATTTAACCTTTTGAGTAAGGTTCAAAGTAACAACATAATCTTATATGTTTAATTTACTCATGTATAATAAATAATATCATTACCTTTATTATTTATCTAATATAAATTCTCAAATTCATAATTAACCAAATTAATCATTAAGTCATAACTGTACAAGTAGTTTATGTTAATAATTTTGCCTATTGTTATTTTTTTAACTAATTTTAGAAAAAAGTTAATAAGAATTTTCATATCCCGATTTATAAAAACTCAAAAAAAAATTGTTATATTATCAAGGAAACTGTATCAAAACTATAAAACGGGCTATAAAAATTCTTATTGGTTTTTGTCAAAAATTATTTTAAAAATAATAATAATAGAGAAAAATATTAAGGCAGACTATTTGTAAAGTCGAAGTTATGACTTATAAAATTAATTTGGTTAATTGTAAAGTTTAAAATTTATATTATCCAAATAACAAAGTTAATGACATTATTTTAATATAAATGAAAAAATTAAACATATAAGCTTATGTTTTTACTTTGAGCATTAACCAAAAGATTATCGGTCTTACGCATATATGAAAAATGTTTTTTTTGAACTAGTATTCGTTAAGAGTGTTTAAGAGCTAAAAGAAGATAAAAAAATTATTACTTTTAAATGTTTTATTCCTTTAGGACAAAATTTATAATTTTTTTAAAACTTTGGTCGTACACGAATTGGATATTTTTATCCCAAAATGAAAAAACGATAGTCTATTCGGAATTTTACCCTATGTATAGATATTTTGTGGATAGTATGCGCAACAAATCTCAAAATATAATGTATAATATGAAATTCGAAAAGGTTGGGGTATAAAACACAACCACCTCAAAAATTAGGGTATTTAGAGCAAATTTTCCAACAAAATTTTTTTACGAAATTTGGGAATTTTATTTCGTAAAAAAGAAAAAAAAAAATTGCTCGCTCCTGAATTCTGGTCATTACAACAAATCGTTAATCGTCAAGTTCGCACTCATTTTCCCGCCTCTTCCCCACTTGCTCTCTCTCCGTCTCCCCCAATTTCAAGAACAATCCAGAAAACTTCATAGCAGAGGGTAGGGTTTCTACCGAGAATGCGCGATCGATTTCTCAACATGAAGACGAGGAAACTCAGCTTTCTGATTCTCGTTTTCGTCGTTCTGTGCGGTGTCTGCGTTTCACAAGAGGAAGACGGTGCTTCGAGATCGCTCCAGTACGATTACTACCACAGATCGTGCCCCGAGGCGGAGAAAATCATCCGCGACAGTGTTCGGAGGATCCATGCTGCTCGGCCTGATATTGCTCCTGCGCTCTTGCGCCTTGTGTTCCACGATTGCTTCATAGAGGTGAATTTCCGTCGTCTTTGCCTGGAATTTTGATGTCCGTTGCTTGATCTTTTCGAAACTGGTTGCGGAATCTGATCGAAGTTGCTTTAAACTTCGAAATCTGTAGTGCGTTTGAGTAAATTTGCTTTTAATTAATTCGAAATATGAAGTGCGTTTGATTGATTGATTTTGCTTTTAGGGATGCGATGCATCAGTATTGTTAGAAGTACTTGATGCGACCAATATGACTGAAAAGGCTGCGTTTCCAAACCAGTCCTTGAGAGGTTTTGATGTTCTGGACTTCATCAAGTTTGAAGTAGAACAAGTTTGCCCTGGAATTGTTTCTTGCGCTGATATTCTTGTCTTGGCAGCCAGAGAATCTGTTGTTTTGGTATATATCTGTGTCTATGCTCTCACGTTTGTGTGATTCTTGCACTGTTTGCTGATTTGGCTAAGCTAATGAGGTTGAATGTTGAATGCTTTTGCTTGGTTTATGATGAAGGCTGGTGGTCCATTCTATCCATTGTATACTGGAAGGCGAGACAGCAATGCTTCGTATGCTGGTATTGCATTAACGGAACTCCCTGCTCCTGATGACAATTTGACGGCAACTTTAACTAAATTTGCCTCAAAAGGCTTTGATAGGAGAGAGACAGTCATACTCTTAGGTATGTTACTTTTTAACTTTTTCAAGTTTCTTCATAAAAAAAAGCATACATTTCAGATCTATTGAATTCTTGTAGAATAATGTAGATGTTACGTACATTGGCATACTTAATTTGTATTGCATATTTGCATATAATACCCTATGCTGTTAAGTAACTGAGTGTTAGCCTTAGTTTTATATTGTGCAATAACTGTATGCTGTTAAGTATCTGAGGGTTAGATTGACTAGCACTAGTTAGTAGGCTAACAATATATCTGTCCTTATTGTTCCGCATGTCTATATTCTGTTCAGGTAGTTCAATTTGGTGTATAAATAGCCAATTGCTTGTACATTGTATTTCAATGGAATTTGATCTTTGTATACCTCAGATGCTACATTTTCCACTTACTAGAATTATTTGTAGATTCTCCTTTGGGTTTACATTTACTAGAATTGTGAGGATTTGAGAGAACTTTCTTTATGATTATCTTGGTTAATGGTTGCAGGAGGTCATAGTATTGGGATGGTCCATTGCAATTTTTTCATCAACCGCCTCCACAACTTCAATAAAACAAACAAGCCAGACCCTTCACTGAATCCTGAATTCCTCAATCACATGAGATCTGTATGCAGTGACAACGAGTTTCCACCTGCTTCTCATCCATCCATGTCTCCATTTTCACACCCATCACCAGCACAATCACCATTCTCAGCACTACCGCTGTCACCTTCAGCTCCAGGATCACCAGAGCCTTCTGACCGTGACTTGTTTTCCTCTTTGTCCAAGGATTCAGGTCTGAGGATGGACTATATGGGTCCTGGTCAACAATTTGGAAGCATTTACTACCGTAGCCTTCTACAGAACAGAGGAATTCTCTTTGTTGATCAGCAGCTCACTTCTGGGGACGAAACAAGAAGCTGGGTTCAAGCTTATGCCTCATCTACCCCGTTTTTTAGACGGGACTTTGCTGTGACTATGATGAAGCTCTCTAATTTGAATGTCTTGACTGCTCCACAGGGAATTATCCGTCGGCATTGTGCACGGCTTGACTGAAGAAATGGTACCATATCTTTGTACTGGCATGAATAACTGTCTGAAAAAAACATTTGCATAGCTGTATATAGGACTACTATATGCATATATGATACTGGTTCTTGTCCTTTTATTGCTACCAGGATGCTTTCTGATAGTAGCTTGTTTGATGCTGAACATTTTTGTCTAGTAGACTACTCAAGCTGTTTCTATATGGATCTCTGATTCTTTCAGTTTGACCTATACTGTTATGTTGTGACTTGTGTTTGTTAGTAGTACTTTTCATGCATGCTGTTGGTAGTAGAACAGAAGAATGCACAGTTTGCTGAATTTGATGCCATTGTAGAAGAAACCTTGTTTAGCCTTATGTAGAATTTGTATAAATGCACTATGATTGTAGTAGCCTGATTGTCAGTTGGCAAATGATAATTCAGGGTGCATTTGGATTACCCCACATGATGCAT
This sequence comes from Fallopia convolvulus, assembly GCA_964016875.1. Classification (NCBI taxonomy): domain Eukaryota; kingdom Viridiplantae; phylum Streptophyta; class Magnoliopsida; order Caryophyllales; family Polygonaceae; genus Fallopia; species Fallopia convolvulus. Next base: position 1,907,254 of record OZ024718.1, on the reverse strand, counting down.
TGTCTTGTATTATATTGAATTATATGCAAGATGATGCAATATGCAGTGCAATCCAAACGAATCTCAAATTTCGGTTATAGTTTTAACTTCTGCCTTCTCCAGGTTACATGCATTATGTTATTGTATTCCAGAAAACATATAGATGAGGAATCTCAGCCATAGCGGACTCAACCATTCATGAGATGAGCAATATTTTCACACAGTCTGCAATTAGGTTTCACTTTGAGGAAAGCTTGCAATTAGGTTTGTCAAATTTCACTTCTTGGTGCTTAATGGAAGGAGATAGGTTCTATATATTTTGTTTTTACAACTATCCACTTCATAGCAGGAACATTATCATTTTGCACATCTATTCTTTGCTACATGTTAAATTGCTTTCATTTTTTTTAAATCAATCTTTAATACAGCTATTGTCAAATGGATTTCAAGCCATTTGCTGCATGCAGAGAGTCTAAGAATTGACATATCACATATCCATAATAATGCAGGATGCTAGATTTGGTAGATAAAGACTTGGAAGTTTAAAATTATTATAGATGGCTGATTATCATGATATTCTTTATTTTCATTACATTTCTTAGGGTTTTTTTTCATGTGGGAAAAAAAATAAAATTGACAAATATAATGAATAATATTGACTGAAAGATGCTGCTGATTGCTATTGCATCTGTTTGTTTCCATTTTGTTGTTGCTATTGTTTTGGCCTTTTTTGTTCTGTTAGGTTGGGAATTTGTGAGGGAACATTCATGAAATAACATAGTTGCTTGCTGTAAGAGGCTTTGCAATCTTTCAAAGTGGTGAACAAATATCATCGACATGTTTATTATTTTTTAGAAGACAAAACAAAGCTCATAAAAAGCCCATATCCTTTAAATTTAAGCTAGAAATTGAATTTTTTAACCTAAAAAAGGCAAAAAAGTATCCAAAATCCATGGCCTTTTTAGATTCTCACTAAAGAATTTGATGATTGTAATTAGATTGTGACTTGTGAGTGTATATATAAGTAATTCGGCGGCTCATTGGAGTTGAAACAGAGACCTCAAGGTTAAATCTAGCAGCTTGACTAAATGTTCGAATCCCTTTTTCTAGGAAAGGTTAAATCTATTCCAAAAGGAGCTTTACATGAATTATTGGGCAAATAAATCCCAGTGGTGAGGTTCAAAAACATACACGAATCAATATGCCAAACAAGCACAAAAAGGCAAATCATGACCAACATAGAGCACACTCCGAAATAGATGAAAAGATGCAACACACAAAATCTACTAGATATGGATCTTGAGATCCAACGTGTAACACTCTTCGATCTAATCTCGAGTTTTCTTCTCATCCTAACCTTAGTCATCTCAATTACTTTCTGCGCACATTCTTTCTAGTTCTGGTTCTCACCATGAAAGTATTTGGCGTTCCGATTTGCCCAAATATTATAGACCGTAGACCGCAGTGGTGAAGCAACAAGTTCTAATATGAAATCCCGTCTCTCCCAATTTTAGTAAAATAATTTAACCATTATTTTAAAAAAAACCAACACTAACATACAAGTGTTAATAACTGAAATTAAAGCTAATTTTAACAACTATAAAAGTTGTCCCTCTATGTCCAATAAATGCTCTAATTTTTAAATAATTCTACCAATATTAAATTGCAACAAATATGTAAAAGCTTTTTTGAAAATTAAATAAATACTTATAATTGCCTATTCATTTATTAAGCGATTCAAATTTTATTATTTCAAAATAAAATAAAATAATGAACAATACGTATGTTTTAGAAAGTAAATGAAACATACAATATTATTATTGATTATTCACAATTTTATATGCACAAGAATCGCATTAGTCTAAATCTTAAAAAATAGTTAAAAAATAAACCTAAAATTGACAATAGTTTTACGGTTTTTCTATCCTATGCCCTAAGGGCATAGGTTAAGCTTGCTATTGTTAGAAACTAAAACCCTAAAAGGAAATTAATGAACCCTTTTGAAAAAATCATTTAAACCAAAATTAATAAAACTCAACAAAGTACTTTCATTTTAAGGCTCTTAACCTATGCCCTTAAATTAGTATGCACTATGCACTGATTAAACGATCAAATAATTTTTTTTGATAGGGAATGATCAAATAATTTTTATATGCATATTTTGTAATATTTGTCTTTTTTTTATACAATCAATTATAATATTTCATAACGAAATTAATTAATATGTTTAATCTCATCATATATTATGATATTTAAAAATTTAAATATTTAAGAAAATAACAAACACATAATATAAACATAATATAAACTATGTAGTATTAATCTATTTTTGCTATAACGTAACGGCTTGTCACATCGCTTCAACTCCATCAAACTCGCTATCCCGTTCCACGAATGTCCCACGCCCCCACGTTATTCAAATTTTCAAACTCGCAATCCAAATCCAAAGAAAACCGCCCGTAATATTTTGAATTGGTAACGGCTCTCTCTATCTCCCTTTCCCTTCCACTTTCTCCCCCTATTTCTCTCCACCAACACACAAACCCTCTCCAAACCAACAATGGCGACTCTCACTCAAGGAATCCTCCTCCGCCTCCTCCAATCCATGAACTCCAACACCAAGGTCGCCGGCGAGCACCGCTCCGCCCTCCTCCAAGTCACCAGCATCCTCCCCGCCCTCTCGCCGGCCTCCTCCGACGACCTCTGGCCCAACCACGGCTTCCTCCTCCAGCTCTCCGATTCCCTCAACTCCACCTACGTCTCCCTCTCCGACCGCGACAACGACCTCATCCTCTCCAACCGCCTCCAGCTCGGCCAGTTCGTCTACGTCGAGAGATTCGTCTTTGACTCCCCTCCTCTCCCTCGCGTCGCCGGAATCCGCCCTGTTGCTGGCCGTCATCCCTTCGTTGGAAGCCGTAGCCCTCTCGTCGCTCGGATCTCGTCCACCAGCCGCGATTTCGTCATCCAGCCGGCATCCGATTCGGACCAGTCGATGGATCCGATCCTCTCGTTTCTCTCGAGCAATTCGAATTCGGTGTCTAATTCGGAGGAGAGCAGGAGGATTGTGAACGATTATAAGGCTAAGATGGTCGAGACGTGCAAGAATTCGGCAAAAGGGAGCCATGGGAGAGAAGTATTGGCTCCGAGAGAGAACGAGAATACTCCGAACCACAGCGACCAGATCCGGAAGCTTCCGGAGAAGAAGCCTGCGCAGAGGTTCACGTCTCCGGCGTCGAGCAAGCAGAGATCCGTTTCCGCTGGACGGAAGTCGCTCACTCCGGTGGAGCGGGATCCTTCGCCGGCGGTTGCTAGGGTGAAGAGATCCGCTTCTCCGGTGCCGTCTAAGTGTGTGGTTCCCAGCCTGGCGGCGGCGGCTACCAAGGAGGAAAACAGGAGGACCTCTAGGGAACCGGCCATTGTAGTGCCTTCGAGGTATAGACAGCCGTCGCCGAACGCGAGGAGGCCGGCGTCACCGAGTGTGCGGAGGATGTCGATCTCGCCAGCGAGGAGATTGTCCGGCGGGGTTAAGGTTTCGGTTACTGATACGGCGAGCAAGAAGAAAATGGCTTCCCTAGCTACCGGGATTGCGAAGGTTTCGGAGGCGCTTGTTGGATCTGGGAAGAGTGGAAGGAAGAACTGGGAAGATAATACTTCATCCGGCGGTGGTGGATCTGGTGAGCAGAGCGAGAAGAGTGGTAGCTCTAAATCAAAGACTGATCTCTTGCGAACTCAGGTATGGTCTCTGATTCATCTGAATTTGTTTGAATGAAGCTGCTTTCTGTAATGCTTTGGTACTTTGTTAATTCGTGCTACTGCAATTTGTTATCTGTTTGTGTTAATCTGGTGAATTGAATATGATACTTGAATTGTACATTTGCCTGTGATTCAAGGTCTACAGTTGCTGAAGACTGAATTCTATACTAATAGATTCTTACTTTGCTCTAGCTATTGCATTTTGTTTGTGGATTTTGTATCATATAGATCTGAGTAGGTTTGTTTAGGGTTTGAATATGGCATTTGATTTGTTCATTTGCCTGTGATTCAATCTCCACAGGCTTTGAATATTTGGGGATACTTACATTCTTCTAACAAATACTCGCAAGTTGGGCTCTTAAAGTAGTTCATGTTGTAGACCTTATTTTGTAATTTTTACATGATTTATTGCTGAAGTTCTTCATGAACTTCTTTGTTGATTCATGGTACTTCTACTTGTTATTTGTTGTTGATTTTTAAGTATCTTGTAGATCTGAGTAGGTTTGCTTAGGGTTTGGATGCACAATTTGATAGTTGGTGTTAATTTGGTGAATTGAATATCACACTTGGTTTGTTCATTTGCCTGTGAATATGATTCAATGTCTATACTTGCCGAAAATTGAAGTCTCTAATGGGCTCTTAAATGAGTTTATGTTACATACCTTATTTTGTAATTATTACATGATTTATCTCTGAATTTCTTCATGAACTTCTTTGTTGATTCATGGTACTACTACTTGTTATTTATTGTGGATTTTTAAGTATCTTGTAGATCTGAGTAGGTTTGCTTAGGGTTTGGAATGCACAACTTGATAGTTGGTGCTAATTTGTTGATTGAATATCACACTTGGTTTGTTCATTTGCCTGTGAATATGATTCAATGTCTATACTTGCCGAAAATCGAAGTCTCTAATCGTAGATTCTTACATTGTTTTAGCAAATTAATAGCATGTTGGGCTCTTACTGTCTTACATAGTTACATGAGTTTATGTTTCAGACCTTATTCTGTAATTGTTACATGATTGTTCTCTGAATTTCTTCATAAACTCATTCTCAGGCTGCAATTTCCCGTCGTCTGAGTGATGCAAGTGGTCATGAATCATGGGATGACACCTCTAGTTGTGAGAAGAAAAAGTTCAGCTCAGCTGAAGAATGTGAAACCCCTGAAAAGCTCACCAGTTTATCAACCAAAATAACTGTTCATGAGAAGAAATGGACTGATGGTAGCATTCCATTTGATGCAGTTTCATCCAAACTAGCCAGTTTTGGAAAGGTAAAAAACAATTCAAGAGATCAGTCACCTCATGTTTTTGGTTATTGAAACTACTACCATATTGTAAGTACCAAACCACAAAAATTGACCATTTTATCATAATCAAGATCTTTTGCTTTAATCCAAAAATTGACCATATGTTTTTACCTTGTTCCCGTTGCAAAATACTGCTGTTGATCCACACAATTACTGTTCTTTGAGTTGGAAAACAATTCTCAATTGTCCACACCATTAGACTTCAAATATTTTCAGGAACGGGCAAATTTAATGAATCTGGTGGTTTGTTTGCGCTTGCAGGATGCTATGCAAAGAAAAATGGCGGCTGCTACTGCTGCAGCGGAAGCCTTAGAAGAAGCCATGGCAACCGAGTCTATAGTCAGGAGTTTAAGGTATATATTAATAAGAGTTCTTATACATCTAGCTATTAAATTTATTGAATAGAGAGTTCTTATAGATGTTAAATTGCATTTTGTCTCCTTTTTTCAGCATGTTTTCGGATCTTTGCTCCACTTCCAAACCCGGAAATCCTCTACCAACCATAGACCGATTTTTGTCAATATACGAAAACCTCAAGCAATCAGCCACAACTACCAAATCAGTCTTCTTCAGCCACACTTCCAACTCACCTGATAAAAATCCCCCTATAAATCAACCAAATCCTGCATTTTCATGGGTTGAAGCTGCTTTCGCAACTGATCTTCGAGTTTTGTCACTCGTCACAAGCCAAAACACAGAGCTAATTCCGCCGCCTTTACAAAGAAGCCTCTCAAAACGACAATCTCTTCCTACTAAGAAGAATTCATCAATTGGGTCATGGACAAAGGGACAAGGGATGAAGGAATCAGTAGAGTTTGCATCTACATTGCAATCTGAAATGGAAATGTGGTTCTTGAGGTTTATTGAAGATGCACTCGAGGCTGGCTTTCGGGTTTTCCAAGAATGTAACAAAAATGATGGGAGTAGAAGGATGTCGATTGAAAGTGGACACATTGCCTCGATCTTGTCTCAGCTGAAGCGAATCAATGATTGGTTAGACGCTGTGGCGTCGAAGAAGGACTTGGCTGAGAAGATTGAGAAGCTGAAGCGTAAGATTTATGGGTTTGTGATTCAGCATGTGGGAACAACAACGTTTGAGCATTGCACTTCTAGTTCTTCTTCTTCTTGATGATTTGATTCTCAGGTAAGTTCTGTTGATGATACAGTTTTAAATCTTCTTGTAGAGCTTTGAAAGTTTAAATGGTGTTGGTAGTTTGCATACTTGCAAATGAAACCTTTGATTTTTTGTATTTCTGTTGGAAAAAGAATGGAATTGGTATTGTCTGCCTTGCCTTAATGCTCTGGTGACTGGAAAAAGATCAAACAATTTGGATTAACCAAGTTAATAATACATTAATGCAGTGAATTGGGTAATCTAAACCCACCATTTAGATACATAATCACATGGCTAACAGAGTTTCCTTCAATTTCTTTCTGATGCCTTGTTTTTGCATTGAAAGGTTTGGCTAGTGATTGGGGTTTAATTTACCAACTCCCATTTTGATGTCTTCAAATTCAATTATAGGTTTATTTAAAATTGAGAATAAAAACAGAACGAAATCTACTTTGATGTGAGTTGTCTAGCCAATCTTCAGTTTTAATTTCCAGAATTCATAATTCCGCCAATTGAAGTGATTTTCATTGTGTGTTCTGACTTCTGAGTCATCACACCGTATTTCTTTGTTGTTACCGACAAAAAAAATGCTACATTCAATCATTCATAGCATTTTTTGAAATTATTTTATGCAATTCATTGGATAAAAATAAAGGAAGATCTCTTCGAGATAATATTGGGCTGAGCTAAACTTGGACCAAGGCCCATGTCTACTTCCACTCTACATATTTTGAACATTACAATAAAAAAATTGAAAATTTCTAACGGTTGATTTTATAGTCATAAATATCATCGCTTATCAATAGAGGTGGGTTCGGTTCCGGAACCGGCGGTTCCGGTTCCTCGGAACCTGAAATCGGGACCGGAACCGAAATCGGGAACACCCCAGTTCCTCGGTTCAGTTCCCGATTCCGGTTCGGTTCCGGTTTTTTCCGGTTCCGAAACGGTTCCGGTTCCAATTCCAAACCTTAAAAAAAATAAAAAAAATAAAATTGCAAAATCGTGATCGCGGTTTTGGAGCTGCGATCGCGGTTCCCCTTTTTCACGGTATATTTCCTTTTTTTTAAGGAGATGGAACCGACGGTTCCGGTCTAGGTTCCGGTTCCAAAGACCGTGGAACCGGGATCGGAACCGGCCAACCCTCGGTTCCGATTCGGTTCCGGTTCCGGAACCTCCGGATTTTTTTCCGATTCGGTTCCCCGATTCCTAGGAACCGAACCAACCTCTACTTATCAATCAACTTATAAGGCTTGAAATAGCGACCCAAAGTCCAAAACCATAATAAAATTGCTTGATGTTGCCACCACATATTTATAATTGTAGTTCAACAAACCCTAACCTAACCCTAGCTACCAACATTGATCCTTTTCAGTTTTCAATACGTGCCAAATACGTATGCTAGCATTCACAAACTTTGTTAAGCTACATATGATATATAGCACAGTAGGAAGCACAAAAAAAAAAACACACACATAGTTGTGAGTCTTGGAATACAAGGAATCGTAAACAGCAAAATCCTAAATTACGAAACTGAAAATCTACCAAAAACTAAAAAAACTCTCTGTATTATGAAAAATAATGATAAAATATGTTTTCAGGGCTACAAATGATATACATATATATATAGAGGGAGAGAGTCGACATAAGATAAAAGATACTATAAGGTAGTAAACCTAAGAGATATAAAATATAGAAATTACGAAAAAATCCCAAAATACTTAAAATCATAATTTGAACCCTAAAACGTTATTAAATGCCCAAAAAGTGTAGGAGTTCAGGTCCAGGGCGAGTTTCTCGGTCGATCTTTCTCATTAGCTTTTCCCCTATACGAAAAGGTATGACATGCCCCAATCGAACATCAAACGGTCGAAATCAATTTTACCGAGAACACAGACATCTGAGCCTAACTCATCTTCTATACACGCTGATAAAATTCTATCTACATCATATATCCACTCAAATTGACCATTTTCATTGCTAGAAGCAGCCCATACCATGACAAATCATCTTCTGCCATCAAACTGTAGCCTTTACATGCGCATAAATTGGAACTTGCATATATACATACATCTTTCATACATGAATCTGAACGACTGAACTGCTTTGATTATTTTCAACGCACCAATTAATGTGTGTGCATGGTGTATGTACCATGTAAAATGTGTGGACGTCGATCGAACGTAATTTGTCAACTTTCAAACCATACGGTATTAATTATAATAGATATAAATGATTAAAATTAAAAGCCATAGTATATATTACCTCCGTTCGGTTAAAATGTTGTTTTAGACTTCTAAATTTGGTTAAGAAATATTACTAGTTTTAGATTTATGGATAATGATTTATTGATAAGTTATGAAGTTTGTACAATTATACATACTAACTTTAGAAGAAAGCAAAAGTGGGTCAATTAATTATCTCCAGTCTAGCTGGTAGGTGATCGATAACGTTCGTGATCATTAGGTCGTAAGTTCGAATCCCCCTCTCTTGTTGTAATGGCCAAAGTGTCTCTTATGAAATAAAAAAACGAAAACGTGTAGATGGTGTACGTTTTAGCTTAATCGTTGGATTTCTTAATAAGTATATCCAATGTTCTAAAAAGCACGCGTTGTGCGGCTCTGGATGTAGCAGAGTCGCCTAGTGTCTTGGCGATCGATCTAGCTAGACAACTGCTTAATTAGGTCACTAAAATGAGTACTTAAGCGAGCTACAAGGCTAGATAGGCAGGGGTCGTCTAGTTCTAGACAGAAACTAGGCGGGCGCCATATATTGTAAGCATTGTTCTAAAAATTTCGACTAGGTTCTGTCTAGGTCCCATCTAGGCGCTAGAAGATCCCACCCCTCCTAGCCTTCCAACCCATCTAGGTACCGTTTAGGATCGCCTAGAAAATCACTCAGGCCACTTAGGTGACCCCTTTCTATTTAGGGTCGATCCGTCTAAATTTAGTTATGTAAGAGTATGTATATCACAACCCCCAGATTCTGTTGTATCGGGATCCATGGTAGATGTTGTTGTTATGTAAAGGATAAAATAATAATCTTTTAATTTGTTGATATACCTTGAATCAGTCGTTGACCAGAACCCGCCAGGGGTTCGGGGGCGGAGCTCCCCGACAGTGGTCAGCGAGTCAGGGTCCAGGGGGCATCGCCCTTTGGCGGGGGGCAACGCCCACCCGCCCAAACGGTATAAAATATTAATTATATTTGGGCCTCTCGTGATCTGTTTGGACCTGCGGCCCATAATCTGTAATTAGGGTTTCCTGAGTCACTATATAAACTCTCGAAATACCTAATATTCTGTAATCTAAAATCAGCCTTCGTAATTATATACACTTTCTCTGCCCGTGAACGTAGGTAACACACTGTTACTTAACCATGTAAATCTCTGTATTGATCTCGTTTATTGTTCTCGTTCGATCTCTTGTTACAAGACTTTAGTGAAGAGATCAATTTCTTTTTAGCTTAATTTGATTGGTTGGTGGCTTGTTGCGATACCTCTTAATTAGCTTGGACGTTGGCTAGCTTTAATGAAAATTGTTATAAAATAATAATTGCATGCATGTGTACGTAGCTTATTTACACACACGTTGAAGTTGAATGAATCAATTTGATTATACATTTATACATCCATGATCCATCAACCTACATGAAAGTTACATGTAACCAGTAACGATCGCCATGAATGCAACAGATACCAGTATTCCATTAATTGTATGGATACTATTGATGAGATTTAATAAATCTGTATGTAATATATATATATATATATATATATATATATATATATATATATATATATATATATATATATATATATATATATATATGGATGATTGATGTTATTTGTTTTTGGTTTGCACTTGCGTGTCGACTAGGCATAATAGCCGAATATATAATGTAAGACTATAAATCTTGTTTAATTGAGAAATCCACAGGTCAATATAAATTGATTGCATACATATATTAAGCATGGTATATGGGTTATTCTTTTGATTCTATTATATATCAGTTGATTTTAGGATGAAATTTCATTACATATTAGAGTGTTAATTAATTTGATATATCAATCAGGATATCATATATTAGTATGGATATAACTGTACTCCGAAAAATTGGTATATTAAAGATATTACTTATATTTACTATACCTATATTCGATATCTTGACATCATTTATATTCATATCTTGATATTCATACCGATATTGAATATCTCATATCTTAAATATAAATACCAAACGAGCCCTAGCTAGTCTATTTAGCCACTAACTTTTACATAGTATCATATGACAGTTTGTTTGGTCCGAAAAAACAAAACTCTAAGTTTATCATCTCACAAAATTTCACAAATATATACAGTAGTATTCTTATAATCTATATATGTACTTAGGACATTGAACTCAACGTTTCAATTTAAAAGTAAAGATCAGGACATATTCTTGCCAAGTTGCACATCACACCTGTTATGGGTATGATACAACACTAAGTTATAAAGAAGTATGTTCCTCCTGTTATGGATACAACACACTGCCATATGTATATGTGCAATTGTAGATTTACTGAGATTATGATTGATACTCAACATGATTGTACAAAGGCTTTAATTTTTTAAGAATGACTGGTTTGTCCATGTCCGACATATCTAACGCGAGACGAATTCCCTTGCTTCTTTAGCTTTTAGGGTTTAGGGCTAGTTTTCATGTACTTCTTGTCCCTCTCAAAGGAATTACTTTATTGATTTTTGATGATGTCAGAGATCAGGTTATCCTCGTTTACTGACTACTTAGCTATTTTCTTTTCTTTTAATAAAATACTCCTTAAGGATTGGAAAATGTCGGCTCTTCTTATATCAAACAAAACTCAATATGATAGTAAAAATTATTAATATTTAGTTGGTTTAGTGATATTTGATTTTCAAGTGTTTTTTAAGAGATTTGAGTTTTAAATATTTTTGGTGACATATGAAAAGTAATATTGAAAAGACTTTTCTCTAAAATACGATCATAAAATATTATGCTCGGATGTAGAACGACACTAATAGACTAAAACTAAAATAAGACCGAAAAAAATAAACATTTTAGTAAAAATTAGTACTATCAATTATAAAGAAAATGTCCCTTATATTTTAAAACGGAGGTAGTATATGGGTCGGTAGATGATTCTATATTGATCGAGCACAGCTGTATGAAAATGGTTCAAGATATCTGAAATTGACAGTTTAGATTTGCACGAAATTACATATGGGTCGTACACCTATAAATCTTGTTAATTAATTCGTAGACTAATCATGTTAGACATGTCCCCCCTTGGAATTGTGTGATCAACTTTTCGTTTATTATAATTTTTAAGTTAACATTTTATAATGAAGATATAACTCAGATTGCATTAAACTAATTGAACCTAAAACCTAAGGCCAAAAAAAAAATTAAAAAAAAAACAGAACTCTATCGGTGTTTATCAAGAAAGTATGAGTTTTAATATTTTTTATATACATTATAATATAATGTAATTAATTTGTTGAAGTCCTGAATTTTGACATAGAGAAAGAGAAAGGCAAAGTGGAGTCTCTCAATGTCAAAATTTAAGCTCATAAGAACATATTATGAGCTTAAATTTACTTATACATATATTGTTTGAGATTGTAATTAAAATTCTCTAAAAAAACTTAGAATTGCCTTAAAAAAATCAGGTTTAAAATTAGACTTTTTTATGGTTTTCAAATCTAATATTTAGCATCTTTTTAAAAGATATTAATTATGTATCCGATAAGATTGTAATTCTAGACCATATAATATAATTCCTACCGTTAAATCATCATCATCAACGTTCAGTATAGTTCTACTCAACAAGGTCGGATTTAGACGGGGGTGGTCGCCCTATATCCGACTGAAGAAGCACGGTTAACACGGGTAGGTTTGAGAATGAAGGAAAAGTTTGAAATTTTGTTCGCACGTGTATAGAGATGGAAATGGGTCGGCTTTGGGTCAGACGGAGGATGATCCATGCCCATCCGTTAGCCAATTTGGGTGCATCCATCCGTCACCCGTCGGGTGATTCGAGTGGGTCAGGTCGTCCATGGATGATTGAAAGATATAATTTATATAACATATGATGTGCATTTAGTATAATTTAACACATGTAATACAAATTCTCGTTTGTATCACAAATAATATTATATAAATAAGATATAAGAAGAGATTCAAAATACATAAGTAATATTTAAATACAAAGTTGGAGCAATAACCACAAATTAAAAGTTAATATTAGTCATTTTTATACATATCTAACATAATTATATATAATTCAGGTGTATCGAGTCGGGTGATGGGTGAAGGGCCTTCATCCATACCCATCCATCACCCTACTTTATTCGGGTTTTCACCCGTTTTTCCGGGTCGGATGAGTCGGGTTTCCAACGGGTGTGGGTGAAATTGTCATGCCTGCCCACATGAAGACATGAGGCGGGATGAAGGTGAAGGCAGAAGACGAGGAGGACTAGAGGATAAAGAGGTGGAGGGATGTGTGCAAGTTTGTCGACAATTCAATGGAGTAGGAGGACGAACCATATAAACATAAGAGGAATTTGAACCTAGCTTCTACCAAAAAGAGGAGTTTGAACTAGCTTGATTTGTCAGAGATTAATTTTTGTATACTAACTCCATACACTACAATATTGTTTTATCCGCCGCCACTTCCGAACAATTCTGGACTCTTCCCTGTCGGTCAAGTAAGATTTAGGGTCAAGATAAGACACCCATATACTAAACTTTTCAGAAAGATGTACCCGAAAAATCAAAAAAAAAATTGAAATTGAAACTATGTAAGAGATTCTCCTTACACCGGATGTAAGCCTACCAGCCTCCAATAACGGGCACACTCTTTAATTTAATATCCGACACAAGAGTAGTCAATCATTCTAGACACACTCTTTAAAAAAAATGAAGGTGTTGCAATTAAAAACATTATCATTCTTTTATCGACGGTGTCAATAAGAGTTGGGTGTAAAGAAGTTAGTTCTAGAATTAGTTTCTAGTTACATTCATGTGGTGTGCAAGGTCCCATCATTAGAGTTTTGTCACTTCATAAATGTTAGTATTAGAATTGACATATCAACGTGTACATATGTTTTTATCATTTTTTATCTCGTCAAAATGTATGTACTATGATAATTTTGGACAATTAACTCTTTTAAATTTTTTTATCTAAGTTTAGTTCATGTCTTGTCACGACGCTGAAAAGTTTTAAGAGTCCTTTTGGTATTAATATCCTGATATCAGATATGGGTATCGGACTATATCTTATGTTTGGTATTCCTAGGTATCGATATCAAACGATATCTTTTGATATTTGATATACTAATTTCCACCCATTTGATATACCTAAAAATTGAGTGGTATGACCCATTTCTCACGCCTCTCACTTTTCACGCTGCCTCTTCTTCTTTGGCTCCTCCGACTGATTCTTCTCTCCGACTCTTTGACTGACGCCGGTAACCAACCCTAGGAAGTAGCCGAGGAAGGATTGGACTACTCCGACCGCATGGACCCAAATCTTCTTCCTCTTCCTACTGAGGGATAATTGGGAATGAAATTATCATGTTATTCGCCATTATCTCTGTTTTTTGGGACAGATTAGTCGTGTAAACCCAAATCTTTTGTATCATTTCATGCTGAAGGAGCAATTGACTGGCTGAAGATGCGATTGTCGGCGGCGTCATCAACCGGAAGGATGGTGAGATGCTCGTTGCTATTAAAATTGGAAGTCTATTGTTTTTTAGATTTCTAGGGTTTTGATAATTAATTTTGATACCTCATATCCAATTGTATTTCACCAAACAATAGGTATAAGATATGAATAATACCGATACCTCATACCGATATCTCATACCGATACCGATATCTGATATCCTTGAGATATCGATATCAAACGAGCCTTAATTCATTTAGATGTTCAGTTTGTTTAGCACTCTTCTAAAAACGCCTAAATAATTATTTTGACCATTTAAACACCAAGCGACCCTTCTTCGCCGCTTAGCAATTCTTAAAATGCTACCAACGATTCACCATAACTATTGTAGGCCATGCCAAAGTATTATATCAATCTTTTTTGGATTGAAAAAAAATCAAAGTTAATTGAAAATCAACTAAAATCTCTACCCATACTTACTCCCCAAATAATCGACTATAATTTATAAGAGAATTCCCAATATAATCCACGAAAATTTTTATTCGAAGTTTGATGAAATTATTGTAGAGACTGGATTTAATTAGGAAATTGAGACTGTTTTCTGGTCTAAATGAAGACTTCTTAGTACTATCGTGAAATCTTAGTTGCTTCACTAGATGTGTGGAGTCAGAATTTAAAACTATTATTATTGACATTTCGCACAATTTTTTAAAAAGTCGGCTATTAATATGTAGTAAGTAGTTAGGTTAGCATATGTTGTTCAATGTGATAAGATTAGCACATATGAAACAACATAAGCTTAACTGCCTAACATTCTCATGTTAGGTCATATCCTAGATTATATCATGTTTGCCTTTGATCGTATCTTAAATCATATCGTGCTAATTAGGTTAAAGCCTTACCTAATAAAGAAAAGACAAATATGAAATTATCGTTGGTAACCTATCCTATTATTATTCTTTGATCTAATGTCAGAAATCTAAAATGTTTCCTATTCTATACAAAATTTATTCATAATTTATTTATTTTTTTGGTCGAAAAGGAGGCGGTTTATATGCTCACTTTATTAAGACAAATGTCTAACCATACGGGGTAACAAAACACCCCTAACATCATCCAACAAAAACGAATTGACGCTATCAGGAGGATCCTCTAACATATGTAAACCAGAAGAAAAATTAAAAGCAATAGACGCAAGGTGATGTCAACCCGATTGGCTTCACGATAAATATGACGAAACTGGATATCCCAGTCTCTACTAATAAAGCTCTGGCAAGAAGAAACCAGGCTAGCAAGAGGATGAGAGGGAGAGATAGAACGCCGAAGAAGACCAACCACCAACTCAGAATCAGCTTCAAAGACCACCTTTCTGTAGCCCTTATCCCATGCCAACTGAAGCCCATGACGGATACCCCACAACTCTGCCATCGATACCGTACAAACCCCTAAGTTACACACAAAACCAGCCAACCAAACACCATGCTCATCTCGAATAACTCCAGCTGCAGTGGCGATACCAAAAGGTTCTCCCTTAGCACCGTCCGAATTCACCTTCACCCAACCTTGATTCGGACACGACCAACCAACCAAAACCTCATGTCTTGGGAGAATAGGTGTCCCATCAAGCAGAGCACAATCCTTAAACTCCTTTACTTGATTTAAAATGAATCCACGCTTATCTGGCACTAAACGAACCTGACCAAAAATACGATTATTGCGCCATTTCCACAACCACCATAAAACAACAGCAAACACAATGTCACTGTCTAAGGTTGTGTCAAAACTGTAGCTACCCTCGATACCATTATAGAGCCACACAAAAGGACTATCCGCATAAAAGCTACCATCAGACAGCGAGGACGGAAACAAGAGATGCCATACCTCCCTCGCATAATCACAATCTCGAAACAGATGAATAAGTGACTCAGGAGCAGCCCCACAACTGAAGCAAATATCGATTTCAGTAAGATGGCACCTCCTTCTCTCAGCATTAGTAAGTAGCTTCCCTTTGACACCTAACCAAAGAAAATGACGAACTCTTTCCGGAACCTGCAGGCGCCAAAGACGTTTAAACATATCACGCAGTTCCAGCGAAATTTGAGGAGTAACACGGAGCGCACGATAAGACGATGATGATGAATACTCTCCAGAAGGCGAGAACGCCCATCTCCTGACATCAGGATACCGACAGTCCTCATGAGGCTTCACAACAGCAAGTTTCATCAACACCTCCGGTGGCAGAACCTCGGCAAAATTATGCCCGTTCCAGCCATCAGTAATTGACCAGAAATCACAGACTTTCCGATCAAGAGAAGCACTTTCAATACTAGTTAAGGCATAATCTTTAAGCGGAAGAGGCATAAGCCAAACATCTTTCCAAAACCGAATGCATTCCCCATTGCCCAAGTTCCAGCGAGCGCCTTTGAGAACATTCTCCTTCATGCACCACTTAATACTCCTCCACATATGCGAGTGACGAGAGTTCCATCCTCCAAATAATACCCATATTTTGCCTGCATAAAATCTCCCCAAACACCTGTTGTCCCATTAAGCAAACGCCACCCAAGTTTTCCAAGAACCGAGAGATTCGAATCACGAGCTTCCCGTTTACCCAAACCTCCAGCAATCTTAGGCAGACACAACTCCTCCCAATTAACCAAATGAATACGACGAGTGCCCGAGCTATCACCCCGCTCTGAGAAAATTTTCACGAAAAAAATTGAACATGTCCACCCTATTAGAGCTGTAAATGAATAGAGTCGTTCATAAAAAATTCGGTATTCGGCTCGATTAAATCTTGGTCGTGTTCGGCTCGATTATAAACGAGTTGAGTTTGATCACAATTTTAAGGCTCGAAAGATAAACGAACTGAGCTTGAACACAAGATAACTCGGTTCGTTTGCTCATGAGCAAACTCGATTATACACTCATGAGCAAGCTCAAGTATATGCTCATAAAAAATTACATTATATACGTTCAATCGTTCATGAATAAGTTCCACTATATATATATATATATATTATATACAATACATAGTTTATGTTAAATTACATAGTTTTTGTGATCTCTCTCAAACTACATGTTTAAGTTTTAGTTTCATTTGCTTGTATAATTGATAAGTAAACGAGTTGTTCGCGGATTTGTCTCATGAAGAAATTAACTAAATGATCAGCGGTTCGCGAGCTAAACTCGAGTCATGAGCATTTAATGAACCAAGCTCAAACAACACAAACCAAGCTCACATTCAAGCTCGAGCTCACCTATTTTCAACTGGGTTGAGTTTGAGAAACTCAAAACTCGACTCTGCTCAGTTTGATCAGAGCCCTACACCCTATCAATTGCTACAATGTGAAGTCATGGTAACATTTGGAAAAGACTAATTAAATTTTAAACCATTTTATACATTCGGCATCAGTCAAGTGGTTAAACTTCTGGTTCGACTCTTACATACAATGCCTTTAAGAAAAACTTTAATCATTTTATCTTTTTACATGAGCAAAACGACACCGTTTGAATTATCCTAGGAGTGAGGAATCAGGTGATGCTATAAAATGGAGCAGCTGGCCGTTGTAGAATCCTCATATATCGACCTCCCAATCAAGCCTTGCTGTCAAATGCAAGGAAAATAGAATCCCAATAAATAAAAAATTAATTTAAATTATTTTCTCTTTCTTCTTAAAATAAAAGACAGATAACAAATTTGAAGTTTCTGCCGGCCAGCAAAAGCCCTAAACAAGCAGAAGCAGAAGAAGAAGAGAAATCATCGAGAGAACACGAGGAATCTCACATTTTTTCGCCTTCACTCTCCTCTCATTCGCGATTTCAGGTGAATTTTCCTCTCTAATGAAGTCTTCGGCGATGTCTGGTTTCTTCTTTATCTTCTGTTTTCGTAGCGTTTTGGTCCGGGAAGGTTGATTTCGGTGTGGAGGTGGAGGATGAATTTGAATGTGAAATGTGTGAATTCGTGTTGCAATTATGTTTTATTTTTGGTGTTTATGCTCCAGATCTGAGATTTTTGATTTCCAGAAGAGATTCTCTTTCCATCGCTACGTTGCCTGAACATTTTTGTGTGTGTTTGTGTTTCTCTGAATTGTTAGTGGCTTGTGTAGTTAGTTTTTGCTCTTTTTCCTTCCGAATGTTTGGGAGAAATTGTGATTTTTGGTTTGTTTTGAAGTTTAATCTTCTCGCCATTTGGAAGATGCTGTTCTTTAATCTCCTTTTTGCATCAAATTTGCTCGATTCCAGGAGATTGACTTTTTTTTTGTTTTATTTGGTCAATTTTGTTGTATAATTGAACTTCTTGTTAGCGATGACATGCTGTTTGCAATTATTTTTTCTCCACTCACAAATTCGTGGCTTCTAGTTTTTCCAGTTTGGTTCAGGAAAGCAAATGTTCTGTAATACTTGCGTTTAATTATGATTATATATTTGTTTCTGATTCCTTCTGTATTGTCAAATCCAGGTTCATTTAGGCAATAATTTGGCCTCCATATAGGGTTTCTGAGGTCACAGTGATTTTGCTCAAGCCACAACTGTTGAAGAATTTACACTGGTATTCTTGAAGAAGGCTGTTGATAAGATTTGATCTACTGTAGTAGGAGTTCTTCAGGATTTTCACCATGGTTGCCGCAGCTGCAACCTCTGCGTTGCTTTCCATCACGCCCTCGTCTTCAGAGTTGAACTTGAAAAACAATCTAGGAGGGAGCACACCATCTAACTTGGATAATAGCGGTGGTATCAAGTCAAAATCTTCTCACTCTGGACGTCTACAGGTCAAAGCCAATGCACAAGTACCTCGTAAGATCAATGGCTCAGCAGCTAGTATGACAAGTGCCATGGAAGTTGTGAAGAGTGATGAGGGCAGAATCTCATCTCCTCCCCCAAGGACTTTCATTAATCAGTTGCCCGATTGGAGCATGCTTCTGGCTGCTATTACCACCATATTTTTGGCTGCTGAAAAGCAGTGGATGATGCTCGATTGGAAGCCTAGGCGTCCTGACATGCTTGCTGACCCTTTTGGCTTAGGCAGAATTGTTCAGGATGGTTTGGTCTTTCGCCAGAACTTTTCCATACGCTCATATGAGATAGGTGCAGATAGAACGGCATCTATAGAAACCTTAATGAATCATCTACAGGTGAAATTGGAGTTTTAAGGCTGTTGCAGTTACTGAAAGTTGAAAATGAAGTTGAAGTCTATGTTATTTGTAGTGTTTATTGTTGGCTTCTTGTTATTTGTCCATGAAACAGCCTTGTCATAATTAGAGCTTTGTTGTTCTTCTTGCAGGAAACAGCTCTTAATCATGTTAAGACTGCTGGGCTCCTGGGTGATGGCTTTGGATCAACCCCTGAGATGTGTAAAAAGAACTTAATATGGGTGGTTGCTCGGATGCAAGTTCTAGTGGATCGTTATCCTACATGGTAAGCAATTATTGGAAGTAAAGTAACTCAATAATGCCCTTTTGATGACTGTTGACAACTGGAAAAGTGGCTAATGATATAAAATACTCATTTGGCCCATGCTTGTAAACTGTAGCAAACCATGTATGCGGCCTTCTAAATTTGAGCTGTTAAACCTCTAAAAGGCAATTTTCTCGTTTGTTTTCTATGTATCTATCATACATCTGTGTTGTAAAGGTCAAGGCCCATTCTCGATTCAAAGTCCATTCACAGCCTAAGCTTTTCACTTTTGGAATTTTTAATTTAAACAGCTGGTATATAAGTCGATCTTAAGATCAAACTGCAGGTTACATGATTAATGGTATTGACAAACAAACTTTTTATGCTTCTGTTTGCCTTTCACACACTTAATGGTAGCATATTACCCTTATAAGACGGGACTCTATATTTGTCTTACATGAGTTCCATGCTGTATGAAAATTTGAGAACCATGTATTTATGGAATTCTTTTCAATGCAAATTTTTTTGCAGGGGTGATACTGTTCAAGTAGATACTTGGGTTAGTAAATCAGGAAAGAATGGTATGCGTCGTGAATGGCATGTCCTTGATTGTAATACTGGTGAAACTCTGACAAGAGCATCAAGGTAAGCAATTTTTTCAAGTAATTTATTTCAGTCTGTGCGTGTTTATCAGGTAATATGTTTCTGTCTGGAGAGAAAGTTTTACCTTATCTCTAGAGCTAGAGTTGCATGCTGAAGCTTGAAAATTTAATGTTTTATTTCTGTGATTCAGTGTGTGGGTGATGATGAATAAGCAAACAAGGAAATTATCTAAAATGCCAGATGAGGTCCGTGCAGAGATCGAGCCTTACTTCATGGACACCCCTCCCGTCATTGCTGACGACGGGAGGAAGCTGCCCAAACTCGATGACAATACAGCTGAATACATCCGGAGTGGTCTAAAAGTAAGTTGCTACTAATTAAATATAGAAATACTAGGGTTCAGATTTTCCAATATTTTAGAATCTTGTTTTGGTTAAATGCTGGGTTTTTCTGACTGGCTTTGGCCATTTGCAGCCTCGCTGGAGTGACTTGGATGTGAATCAGCATGTCAACAATGTCAAGTACATTGGTTGGTTCCTTGAGGTAATCTCAACATTTTTCTTCTTTCACATAGTATCTTCCTCGAGCCTTATAAAATTCTCAATTTCATTTTCTTTTAAATCTCTGGTTAGTTGATAGATGGGATGTCTAGACATCTCAACAAGGTTGGCTAGGTTGAGTCCCTTACAAAATTTGCAGTTTTGGGGTAATTTCAAGAAACATCACAATTAAGGGGCGGTTTCTTAAACATTTTCTCATACATTTTATTCAAAAATCAAAAGAAGATGGGACTTTTTATGGTGGTGTTTAGAAAAAGACCCTACATTATGTGTTCTTTCTTGACAACTTTCCCTTTTTAATCCCAATCATTTCATTTCAGATCATTTATGAGTTGGGTACTTGGGTATATTAAATTCCATGTCAGAAAGTGTCATTAAAGCTACTCTTAAAGTTCTTGGGTGTGGTTAGGTCAGTTTCTGGTTAAGATCATGTTTGGTTTTCTTGTCCATTGTAACTTTTTATTTTACTTTCGGTTTTTCTAACATATGCCCTTGGTTTTAGAAACTAAAATCCGAAATAAATTAACCCTATGAAAAAAAAACCAATTAAACCTCAACGAATACAATTTAACTTAATTTTTCCATTTCAAGTCAAATTAAGCTATACCCTTAGGTATAGGTTAGAAAAATCACAACATCATCATTATCGGCCAGTATAGTCCCACTCAAGTGGGACCTGGGCGGGCAAGATAGGGGCACTCATAACCTGAACAAGTCAGGAGGATGCGTCCAATAGAAAAATCATTTTATGATAAAAAAAAACATCAAATCTAGTTTGAAGTTTTGACCGACTTGTAACCTAATGATCTTTGTTTACATTAAACAGAGTGCTCCACTGCCATTAGTCGAGAGCCATGAGCTCTCGGGCATGACCCTGGAGTACAGGAGGGAATGTGGACGGGACAGCGTCCTACAATCCCTCACAGCAATCTCGGGCGCTCACGTTGGCGGGTTACAGGACTCGGGCCACGTGGAGTGCCAGCATTTGCTGAGGCTCGAGGACGGGGCCGAGGTTTTGAGGGCAAGGACCGAATGGCGGCCCAAACACGCCAATGGGTTCGGGAAATTGAGCCAGGTTTGGACCGAGAGCGGCTAGAACTCGTCTCGGCTCTCAAAGGCGCGTCATGCGTCGCGCGTCGTCTTCATATGGATTTACTGCATGTGTATGCATAAAAGCTATGGAGCTTTTGATCATCTGATTATTACCTTTTGTTACTGTCAACTCCTCTTCTCATTCATAATATATGTTGGTTATTTTGTACCTAAATGCAGGATGAAAGATGTATAAAGGAAAAAGGCCTTGTAATTATGTCTCAAATGTGTAATCACTCCGTTCTTTGGATGAATGGATTGTTATGGTATTGTTAGGCTTTTGTACTGAAAGTTCAGCGATCAAATTTGGGTCTTGACTAGACAGATTTTTATGCTTGATATGTATAATTTTGATCCCCTTTTTAATACCAAATCCACTCTCTTGAGAGGGTGAAAAGCCTCCATATAGCTAGAAATATTATGTATGATCAAATTCTTCAAGTATTTAAAAATAATTCAGCATAGTTTTCAAAAAGATAATAAAATTGTACTAAAATATGTCATTATAGTATCTTTGTCTTATCTTACAAAATTTGTCCTTTTAGCATTTTTTCCGTTTCTTTCTAATTTTACCCTCTCTTTATATGAATATTAATTAGTCTTAACAATTTCCTTTGAAAATAATAAAATTATACTAAAATATGTCATTATAGCCTCTTTGTCTTATTTTACAAAATTTGTCCTTTCAGCATTTTTTTTCCATTTCTTTCTTATTTTACCCTCTTTTCATAAGAATATTAATTAGTCTTAACAGTTTGGTTAATACGCAATTTTCTAAACGTAAGAATATTTTGGATAAAAAAATACATTTCTTAATATGTACTGTGTACACTATATATTGAGTTAAAAAGACATGTTTTAGAAAAAAAAGGGAGAGTAAAATTTTACTCGAAAACTCAAATTTGGATTTATTTCAACTGCCATTGTAGGCTAGTAGCTACAACAGTTATGGGCATTAGCATTTTGGCTTTCTTTTCACATGGGTACAGCTGAGCCATTTGCTGTCTTATTATGGTCCAACTACAGGCGTGCAATAAATTCAACAAATTATAACAGCATTACAATGTCGTCCAATGATTTGGAAACCATTTAAGACTTCTTTACTCAAAAATAAATATTGCAAAATTCAAAATATTCTATTCTTATTCATCTGTTTACTCATCTACCTTATTCGATTTTGAGGGTAAAGAATCCATGATTCTAACCAGCAGTTAAAAATTGCTCAAAAAAAAAAACAGCAGTTAAAATGAATCAGAAACTATTCAAACAAGGAAAGTAGACCTCATCTTATTCAAGCAAAACCTATTCTTCTTTCTAAAATCATGCAGTTAGGCAACAGAAGAATGTTTCAATATTTTTGGTTCAGTGACTTGGTACATGAGAAAATCCTGCAAAGAAGAAGCTTACGTCTATCTGACCAATGAACTAGTAATCTTCAGAGCACATATGAAACCTTCCTTCATTACAGGTTTGACTCTTCGTTGCTATGTATCAGAAACTCTTTCAAGAAGACTCAGCAAAGCCAAAGCTTTAGAAAATGTATGAACAGGCTATACCTGTCAGAAATGTTGTCAGCAATACGGACACAAAGTTGACTGCATTGTTGTCAAGTATGTCTAGACCTGAAATCTTTCTCACAGTTGGTCCTGGTTTGCCTACAAGCTTCATTTACAACAAAAATATGTTAGTGTAAGCAAAATAAGGTTCTTGCATGAAAAAGTGAATTAATTTAGAATGCGAATTTTTGTTTAATAGAAATGCTTAAGTTACCTTCTTACGAAGAGAGCAGAAACCGCTAAACTGAAGTGTGGCCCCCAAAAAAGAATCGATTAAGCTTCCACAGAGTCCGGCCAATGCAGAAAGCGGTATGACCAACAATTGCTTAAGGGCAATGTCGGTTGGGCATTTGGCTGTAAGAAATCCTAGCAGTACAAATGTGAGTCCAATTACAGTGCCCCCTGCTGCTGCTGCTAAGAGACCGGTTGTTGTCACACCGCCGTTTGTACCCTTGCGAACAGGCTGATGATAATTGAAGGGGTTGAACATTAGCAGATAAGAAAAAGCTTATAAACAAAGTCTTCAAAGCTTAAAAATGCTATGAAAACAAGATAGCACATTTTTTTTTAAAGCTATGAACTCATATATACCTTAAGAATTATGAGAATGAACCATGGATTTAGTGAAATATATAATAAAATTTATGAAGAAGTTACCCTGTTCAATTAAGAGTTTTGTATAAATTTGCTATTTAGGAGGTAACAGGATACAATAGAATTCTTTGTCAAGGAATGCAGAAGAGGATGGATTAGGGTGTGCTTCTACTACTGCAATCAACCCTTAACTTGCAAGTAACATTTTGGAACAAAAAGCACATTAAAGATTCAAGCTGCAATCAGCTGTGAAACATTAGAAGATTTGAATGGTCTGGATGAATTCTATCATGATAGATTGAATAAGAAAAAACAATGCAGAAGCCAATAACACAAGCCATGGATATTCACCTTCAAAGTTGTGATTAGACGGGGTCTTGCCTCGCTCAATACCCCCAATTCTGAAGACCAAGTGTCTCCATTGCAGCAACAGTAGTGTCCAATTATACCACCTAGGAGTGCTGTGACAGAAGGAGATTCTCTGGAGTCCAAACACTTGTCTTCCCATCCCGTCAGCTTAACGACAAACAGCACCAACACCATTGCAATTATGCTATTAGCAAAAACTTGTATCCTGCAGAGAAGATGAAAAGCAGACATTATAAGAGAAATGCAAGAAGATGGACAATTTTCTCAAACTGAAAGAAAGGTGAAAATGATAGGCAATATGGATTTGACATGATCAGAAATCCAAGCTGACACAGAAAATATTGTAGTGGCATTCATGTTGTACATAGTTCAAATAAGTTTTTCAATTGCAATTATATAGTACTTGGCTCAATACAACAGTAAATTCACTATCCTAGATTCCTAATCTGCATCTATCATCACTATGAGAGGTACATTGTACATTGTCTGAAACATAACGATTGTATGACAACTCTTGTATTGACGATCTCATACAACTGTCAGGTAGATGAACAGCAAGTAAACTTACTAACTAAAAAAACAAGTACAGAACCAAGATCCAGTGTGAGAGAGATTTTCACAGATTATAAGCAATGTGAGTCAAAGTGTCTATTATGATCATGTTAAAAGCATAATGAACTGATAACCCAAGGGATCTTTTTATAACAATATGAAATAATGCAGACCACATGACCTTAATGCAAGCTGCAGAATTAGAGCTCCATTTGCAATCAATGGCAACCAAAATGGTATTCTAGTCCAATTCATCTTTAAGAACTTAACTAAATCATACACACGACTCTCAACAAATATAAGCCAAGGAGCTGTTTCTTGATTACATCTAACAATTTTCATGTCTGATGTCTCTAATGAGCATGCGAAGCACACATCTAGGTTCAATTCAATGCTTGATGCGTAATTGAGTTTCTAAATGTCATAAACATGCAAGTGAATTGCTGTAAGAAAACGCAGGTGAACCAGAACTCGCGCACAAGAACAAACAAGATTCTGATTTCTATTTCTTGAATCTTGAAAGGAACAACACACAGAAGATTAAACAAAATCGTCGCTCCGAGAAAACGCAAGTCAATCAAACAGTAAACAAAACTAAAATCCATCTGATGAATCGTGTTCAATTCAATGCTTGATGCGTGATTGAGTTTCTAAATGCCATAAACATGCAAGTGAATTGCTGTAAGAAAACGCAGGTGAATCAGAACTCGCACACAAGAGCAAACAAGATTCCGATTTCTATTTCTTGAAAGGAACACGCACAAGATTAAACAAAATCGTCGCTCTGAGAAACGCAAGTCAATCAAACAGTAAAGAAAACTAAAATCCATCTGACGAGTGACGAATCGTGTTTTACCAGTTCCTCTGACCTCCCTCCTTATACTCGGGGTCAACGCTGCGCTTCCTCTCCGCTCCCTTCTTCGTCAGCTTCGACGAAGTGAAAAAGAACGCAAGTAGCATAGCTCCATACCTACCAAACGCAACCAATTGATCAACAATCGAACACATTCTACAACGAATCAAGCAAGAATCAAGCACAAAACAGCAGTTTAGGCGGCTTGTAAATCGAATCTACGAACTACGAAACAAAAACAGTTCAACATCAGTTCAAATCAGTAAGACTAAAGGAATTCGGAACCTCCAGCCGGCGGCGATGTGGACAGCCATGACGAAGAATCCGGAGACGGCGCCGGAGAAATCGAGAGACTTGCGCTTGTAAGATCTTGTAGCGATCGCCGCGGAAACCAGCAGAGCGACGATTGGAGGAAGGAATTCGGAGCTCGAAAATGCCTCCATTGATTCCGCTAACTATTCGTCTTCGATTTTTCTCTCTGAATTCTTTTCACCTAGAAAGAGAGAGAGATTCTGTGGACTGACTATGGAGGAGATGAAATGACGCATCACGCGAGTCTTTATATAAGCGCAGAATTTTCTGTTTTCTGCAACTGCTTTCTCTTTCGATTTTCGCTTGACTGTATTTTTTTAATTATTTTGATGTACGGAATGTTAGTAATGCAAATTATATTTCGAGTTTTGTTTAGCTATGCAATTATTATTATTCGAAACAAATTAATTGTGTCACAGACTAAAATAATTTATAATTTTTTATGAATATAGAATTTGTTCAAATAGTTCTCATGATCGAAATAAGCTAACAATATCCAAGAATACTTCTTTTTTTTTGAATTTATATGGTCTTTCAACATTGTTCTTTCACACATTTTAAGTTGGATTGACCTCTTTATCGAATATTTCTTATAGCACTTATTTAATTAGTTATCGGTCTTTCATTGTATTATCTAAAAATCTAAAATACTTTATAATTTCTCATCAGTATAAAATTTGTTCAAATAGTTCTCATGATTGATCATAACATTAAAATAAGCTAACGATATTCGAGAATGTATTTTTTTTTATGAATGTATTTTAAGATTTTTCATCTCAGTGGAGGAACATCAATTATTCTTTCACGAATTTCGAGTTGGGTTGAACGTTTTTACTTGGACATTTTTTATAGTGCTTACTCACCCTAAGCTTGAATTTGCTATCGATCTTTTTGTTTAGTTATTTGTTTCTTCTTTCTTGATCTTTTAACTTGTTTTAATTCATGTCCCTTCTTAGTTGGTCTCATTTGCCGTCTCTTACGACCTTTTAATTTAATTCTTATTTCTTCAAAAATAAAAAGGTCTAAATTTTGCATTTTTTAGTTTCTAAGCTAATTTACTATTTGTAGTTCACTTCTTTATCGGCAATATGTTTTTTTTTTTTTGAGAAGGCAATATGTTTAATACGCACTACATAATAAGTACATATACTATAGATTAGAAAAAGAAGATATTGGAAATTTTTGTATTTGAATTTGTGGGGGGGAAAATGAAAATGAACTACTGTAAAATACAAAGGAGTTCATTGTCACATCATTTTCCACACCTAAAACAAATCATCAATCAATAATACTGTCCTACAAATGCCCCAACCAAGGAGTAAAGTTTGTGAAGACCATTCGTTTCACAATAAATTCTAAACCAAACTAACAAAATCAATGATCACAAAGTAGGACTATCAAATCAATTAAATAAATATAACTCCTTTATCTACTCACTCCTTTAATCCAACTTATACTCCATTTTTTCTATTGAATACGGAGAATAAAATAAATAAAAAAGTGGAGTATTAGGGTCCGTTTGGTTCCAACAAGGGAAAAGTAAATGAAAAGGAAACGAACCTCATCTATATTAGTGTCATTATACGTTAATAAAAAATTTCCTTAGGAATGAGCATGGGTAGGTTCAAACCGAACCAAATCAAAACCGATATTATTCGGTTCGGTTATCGGTTTAAGAATTTTCCAAATTTCGATTCCGGTTCGGTTCTAATTTTCCAAAGAATAACCTTCTAAAACCGACAAAAAACCGAACCAATCCAATTCAGTCCGATTTTCGGTTTTTTCGGTTCGGTTTTGAACCGATGCTCAACCCTAAATTTCCTATTGCCTTGATTCACCTCATTTTTTATACAAATATGTATCGCAAGTCTTCTTGCGATCCTCTATTCTTTCCCTAATCTAAGAATGGGGTAACAAAATGGCGAAAGCATTTCCTTTCCACCTTCTTTATACCAAAAAATATTAGAGTCTCTAGTTAAAAACAATTTCTTGTGTCAATGTATTGCGACGTATAAGCGGATTAGATTCATTTTCTTTCCGTTTACGTTTTCACGTTTAATTTTGATGATTGGAAACCAAGCAACCCCTTAGTTGGAGCACAAAAGTGGAACCTGAGATCCGGAAAATAAAAAGGACTTAAACTTTTGAGACGAAAACTAACCTCCAACCACCGCCCATATGGACGGCCATGACGAGGAATCCGGCGACGGTGCCGGAGACGTCGATCGACTTCTTCTTGTAAGCTCGCCTCGAGATCTCCAACGCCACCAGCACCGCCACCGTCGGCTCTTTCCAACCTTTCACCATCTCAATTTTTATCAGTTCTTCTATGTGGTTGATTGATTGATTCTAGTAGCTAATTTAGAGGAGAGAGAGTTGAGCTTCACAAGAGTAAAATTGGATTTATATGTTTAGAAGGCTGAAATTTTGAGTATTTTTCTTTGAGTCAATTTGGGCAGGAGGAAAATGATTGAGTCACGGGAATAATACTAGGAGTGTTGAGTTGAAGGCGCTGCCTAAATGAGACAAAATGATGAGTTTACATTTTTAAATAAGGATTGAGTTTTTTTTTTTATTGAAAAAGGCTTATATAATATACATACCAATTACCAACCTACTATTCGTATATGTTTGAATTATTATATCGAAGATCCTTTACACTTAGTTGGAGCTGTGAAAAGTTGACCGAACGCGAAAAACCGACCTGACCAACCCGCTCTTAAACTTGATTCGACCGATCCAAAACACAATTTTGACCCAAAGCCGATTCTGACTCGAGAATATACAACCTTATTCTGACTCAAGAATATACAACCTGAACCCTAAACGATCCAAGACCCGACCCGATTTAACCGATAACCCAATTAACCCGTTAACCCGAACACGAACCCGACCGAACGGATTAACAACAGGTCTACTTACCATCCTTATTTAAAATTTTAATTGTTATTTGTATAACCCTGCATGATTTTTTTAGTACAAAAATTAAACTAGTTTTTTTTTTCATAATTATTAATCACATCCTCCTTTTTCAAGGCTACATGTTCGAATAAATTGTTCCAAGCCCAATAATTTTCACGTCGTTTTCGGTCATGCAATTAGTCCAAGAAAACGCAAGACAATTTGACCAGAACAAAACAATTCTACCGCAGCCTACTACAGATGATCAGGTGGTCAAAATTAGTATGCGTTTTAATAATACAATTTGTTCATGTCATCCGAGTGTCATAACTTGTAAGGCCGTCTTATGAGATCAAGATCCACAAGACAACCCTTAATTCAACCCAGTTTCAAACACAAGTGATCTCAATTCTCAAAGGCTTCATAGATGAAAGCAAGTACAAAGATACAACTATGACCATTCAACTTCAAACATATACTAAAGTACTAAACTTGACTTAGAAGATCATGGAATCCAATCACTCTTAATTCTCCCTATTGAACAAATCAGTCATTCAGTCATCCTACATACTACATTTTGAATTGACTCGCTTTGAGAATCGGAAGCTCAAAATCAATGCAAATTGTAATTCCAAGTACTATTTACCTGGAAACAATGGTAAAGGCACAAAATTTACGACAAAACAGACCTAAGGCGAGGGATTCCACAACCTAGAGTGCAAAACTAGAAGCTCCACATTTAAGGTCAGGAAATGGGAGAAAGGGCATTGAAAATGAAGACTCCTGATTATGTCATAAATTACCTCTGTTTGAAAAGGATGCATTTGGCTGATTTGGAAGAAGGCAGCTAAAACCCGCCTCACCCGCGTCCTCTTCCCCTTCCTCTACTTCTCCCTCTGCCTCTTCCTCTCCCTCTTGTCCCTGTTCTTCCATAAGCACCACTTTCTTCTCTTTCGAAGCTGAACATGCTCATTTTTATGTCAGCAGCTGCGTCTGGATGAGGATCCATTTGCACCTGATGAGAGAAGCATATTCACATTACAGCTGGTGTTAATTTCAAATTTTTTTAATTTCATGTTTCAGAAAGAAAGAAAAAATGCTATAAAGCATCATGAATATATGCTATAGAGCACATGACACCAGTTTTGTTATCAGTTACAAACTGTTGCACATTTCATTAAATCCCTTGTTATAGCTGAAATTAAAGTACAGTACAATCTAAGTATGTAGCATGATTGTTGAAAAAAAAAAAGTAAACAGTTCCTTAAAATCTAACAAAGTTGGTGAAGTAGCTATTGATAACCATTCAGCACTGAAATATTAATGGTATGCATTCTCACTTCACATCTTTAACAAACTGCAATATGATTTTTACTGCCTTTGACAAGCTCTATAAAATTCAGAACACTGATAGTATATACTTTTAATTATTTCTTAGAGCCAGTTTTATATATACTTTCTTTTAAAACAAATTGAGATCCATTTTTATGCATACTTTTTTATTTATCTTTGGATGTATAATCAGAATGAATAGAACAACCCCAAACTATTGTAGTAAAATGCAAACACTGAAATTATATTTCAAAGAGATAACAATGCATTGAATCTCACCTCATCTTCCAAATCAAATTGGCTTTGAAGTTGCCGAGCAAGATCCTCATCACGAGTAAGATCTGGAGTCTCTACCCTGATTGATGTTCCAGCCTTTCTCCTTTCCCACTCATCCAGTGTGAAAACTGGTTTGTCTTCTTCGTCTAGCCTCCCTTTATATCTTTGACCTCTTTGATACTGTTTGTGCGCTGGTTGGGTCATTTTCTGAAGAAGCTTTTGTGCAGCAGCCTGATTTTGAACAGGGGCACATTCAACCACTGGAACAATAACAAGCACATATGTTAATGATAATATGATGGAATATTCATACATTCAGCCAAAGAAAAATACATATCCATACATTCAGAGAGAATTTATGAATTGAATATTGTTACTTAATTTCTAAGAATTATTATGTTGAATAATCAATGAAATGCTCCATAGCACATGATGATTCTGCCACCAACATCTACAATGTTAATGGTGAGGAGATGCTACAGCCTACAGTTAATCACAAGGATCAACATACTAACAAACAAGCATGAACGATGTAATTCATGCCAAATAGATTATATCTCATAAATGAATTGACAGGATTCAATACCTTCTTTAGGTCTGGACTGAGAGGTACTTGGTTTCTCATCAATTACTTGGGAAGTTGAAACTCCTTTTTTATCATTATCCTTTTTATCTACCTTTGCATCAGGTATATTCAGTTTGTGTATCTGCTTGGTTCCAGAACCTGCCCCAGCTTCCACACTTTGAGAACCAACATCCCCAGAGGCTGATATATACATCCACATAAGGCAAATCAAAACATGGAAAAGTAATAGAAGAATGTTAATATAAATGTAAGTGCAACAAGTCATCCTTGATCTAGCATAGAAGAAAAAGTTAAATTCGTCATCCTTGGAATACTTACTGAAAATATAATATACCTGATTAGCTATTTTCCATATATATTTAAGCATGCCAAATTCTATTAAATCATAGTTTGTAAATGTATATCCTGACCTGCCCATTGACAAAATTCATATATTCTTTAACCTCTTTGATCCCACAAAACCATGTTCTCAACTTTTTCATGCAGGATTCATCCAGTTTGAACTTGGATTGAGAAAACATTCTCCCCAGATTACAGGAACAAAAAAGAGATAGATAATAATAAACTGAGCAGGATGGATAAGCCTGCCAATGTGCCAAGTTATACCAAACAAATCTAATTCACTCTAGCAATGCTGAATGTAAATACAGCTGAAGTTTGAAAGTGACTGATAAAAAAAAAAACTATAAGCACTATACATTAGTAAAGTACATTTTCAGATTATCGTAATGATTAACTGAAAGTGCCGAGCATCATCAGGAATTTTTCCATTAAAAATATGATACAGAAGTGCAAGTCATTGAAGATTTAATATAGAAGCACAGCTCTTCCTGCAGCAGCAGCTACCTATAATTAGGAAGTGGTCCATATCATTTTTAGAGCTCTACTACCACATGAGAGTCCGAGAATTGAAAACACCACAAGACATAACTCCCTGATTTCTAATTTTAAGGGTTTAGTGCAAGTATCTCTACCGTTTTGGATAGAGCTAGATTTGGATTTCCCAATCTGCAATTTCTCAAATGGTGGAGGTCCTCCAGCATCACTTTCTCGAGCTGGCTTGACAGAGGAGCGAGAGAAACCCAAGTACTTCTGGTTCATCTCCCATTCTTCATACAATGTTTGCACAACACCTCCAAGTACAGTTATTACACCGGCAACTAGGCAAAGTATGCCATTGTGTACCACTGGTTTCTTTTCCAATCGGATCTACAATTTTTTTAAAACAAAAATATTAGGCTGAGATCAAACAGCAGAATGAACTACTTTTCTAACACTAATGGCATTCGAATTACACCATACCATGATAGAAGTAATAAGAGGACAACAAAACTCTAGCTGCTTGTAAAGCTTTAACGTTTCTGAAGTGTCCATTCAAAACCATTGAATGTAATGTACAAGAAATACTAGTGTAGGTACTCTCACTCTGAAGTTCCTTAGTTAAATCAATACCAGAAATCCTGTTGTTCTAGAACATGATGTTCCATATGAATAATTTTAACCTATCAATATCAGTCAGTAGCCATTACTTGAAGCTAGTAAACGCATCAATATCAGATACACAACCTAAGAAAACCTTTAGCTACAAGTACAATAAGAGTTGAGTAGACAAGCTTTTAACAGAGAACATAAAAACTACAGCTGCATTAGTGTTGTCCAATTTCACGGAGACCTTGTGAACTCAAAATGCCAAATGGATTTCAGAACAAATTAAAGTACTCCCCCGCCCAAGAGAATCAACCAAAAGCGCTTAATTCAAATTATAATTGATTAAGAGTGTGAGATAAAGAACCTTAGTACCGGGAACAACATCATCAGGCAACGAAGGGATGTGAGAGTATTCAATTGCAGTGAGCTCAGTGTGTCCATCCGTCAACATCAACTTCAAAAGTCTCCGATTGCTCGAACCACTCGCAAAGCTGCTTCTACTCACATCCTTCGCAGAAGCTACCTATTCATCCATTCAATCAAAACCTAAAAATTCCGTTTCGTAATATCAAATTTACCGAACAGGAAGAGAGAGATAGAGATGATTGCCTGGAGAACTAATGGGACACGGAGCTGCGGGGACTTTCGATGAAGAGAAGAAGGATCGGGAAGGGACTTTCCGCCGACGGAACGAAGGTCCAAGTTGCAAAGCTCCGATTCGAGGCCGGCGCCGGAGTGGACGGCGGCGATCGATTTGACTTGATCAAAGTCAGCTAAGCACCATCCTTTGTCCGTCAATCGTTGTAGGAGGGGGTCTGCCGATGAAGACGAGATCGATCCCTCCATTTTTAGCGCTCTTCTAGCTCGGTCGCTCTCTCCGTTATTTCTTTGCTTTGTTCTTGAGCGTTGTGTGTTTGTCTATAACAATGAGAGATTATTTTGTTTTCTAATTTACGGAGTATACAATTAGCAAACTTTTGGGGTCCTCTAAAGATAACGAGAAATTGCATTTAACCATCCACTATTTTACAACCTTTACATTTAACTACCTTTTATATTTATTTTTTTAAAAAAAAAACAATTTTTATTTGCACCAACTAACATTTCACCACTTTTTTAACAGTTTTTTTTTTATATCGGTCAAGTCTTATACATTACATTTTTACCCTTTTTTTATTTTACTCACAA
Source organism: Fallopia convolvulus (assembly GCA_964016875.1). Classification (NCBI taxonomy): domain Eukaryota; kingdom Viridiplantae; phylum Streptophyta; class Magnoliopsida; order Caryophyllales; family Polygonaceae; genus Fallopia; species Fallopia convolvulus. The sequence continues at coordinate 1,873,816 of OZ024718.1, read as the reverse complement.
AAAAAAAAACTTACAACTTAATACATTTAGGAATGAAGGAAGATTATCTATTATGTTTTCATGGCGATTTTTTTTGTTAAGTACATCATCCATAGGAGTTGAAACGGAAACCTCGTAACATTATCATGAAGCCTTAGTCGCTTGACATAGATATATAGTTGGTTTTAATGCACAAACATATATATATACATAGACGCATAGTTTTGATACACACGCAAGTAAGATGCACTTTTTAGTTGTTTTGATGCAAAAAACGGATTTGATGCATAATGGGTGATTAGTTTTGATGCACAAACATATATCCGTGTTGTCAATTTTGAGCACGATCGGTTAGTTTTGATGCATACACAACCAATGTTGACACACAAAAAATCAATTTTGATGTACAAAAAAACAGTTTTGATGCATATCTCGCGCGCATCCTCCGTGTCCGTTTTTTTTTTCAAAAATCGAATATTTTGCCAAAAATACCGATGTGTTTTTTTTTTGTTTTTAATAAAACGATCTGCACACTTAATTCCTTTTCATCCAACGCTTCAAGTTTGCTCCTATTTCACGTACAAGCGACAATTTTCACCCAATCTCAAACCTTGTATAAAAGTATAACTTTTCACAAACATGAATAAAAATAATATCTCCCTCTGATAATAAATAATAAACATTTTATCTTTTGACACAGCTCTTAAGAATAAAAATTAAATATATTTTAAGATTTTCTTAGATTTTATAACTTTTTTAATTGTTCACCTCCCTTTTAAGCCAATAAAATAAAATTTATAACAAAAATAGTCAACAAAAATTATTTTTCAATAACAATTTCCAAATCTCACTTCTAATTAATTTTCCAAATAACATATAACTTGATTAAAACAACAATTAAGAAGTAATTTCTTTCACTAAGAGAAACCCTAATTAATAAGGGTAAATAAGAATAAAATTGCCAAAATAGCTTAAAAGAGAATCATTTATGAACAAAAAAATTGAAAGTTAATTAAAATGATATTTTGGACCACGAATTAGGCAAATTGGTTGCATTGATCGCTCAATCCAATTGAAGAAAGAATGGCGAGACTTGATTTTTTCGCTTAATTGAAAGAGTGGGGGCAAGGATCGAACCGAGACCTCCTAATACCCCATACATTCATGTGTACAATAGAATAGTAAGTGAGTGAATTTATGGCTTGTTTTAATACATTATGAATGCCATTTATTTTCACATTTATAGCTAAAACTAACCCATAAATACACCACATTCACAAACACATTTAACATTTATTAGTGGGATTTCTTCATCATCATCCCTTTGAAAGTCCAACACACCACCTCTTATCCTCTTCAAGTACACAAATTTCACCCTAAACTTCCAACACCTTGGTACCTATATAAACCAAAATTGCTACACACAAACTCCACAATAAAAAAACTCCAAATAAAACAAACCACCTTAGACTTCAAATTTTACAATGGCTCAAACCTTGCTAGACTTCAACAAACCCCTCTCAAAACTACCCCCAAGCCACACCTGGCCCTTGTCCTACATCCAAAACCACCCTTGTGACTCCATCGACGTCCCAATCATTGACCTAAAAAACCCAGACCCAGACCAAATCAGACATGCTTGTGAAGAATGGGGCTTCTTCACAATCATCAACCATAGCGTTTCTAACAAACTCATGCAGGATTTCAAGACGGAGATAGTGAGACTATTTTCCCTCCCGATGGAGGTAAAGCTTCGGGTTCTTCGCTCGCCCCAAGAACCCTCGGGGTATGGTGGGGTCCCCGTCGCGAGGCTCTCCCCGAATATGATGTGGCATGAGGGCTTTGGCATCCAAAAGTCTTTGCATGAGCATGCTACCAAGCTTTGGCCTCCTCATGGCAACCCTAATTTTTGGTAACTTAGAGTGAGCAAATATGGAATATCATCTTTAGCTCTTCACACACATTCTAAAAATTCTTTACTTGTTAGGGTCATTAGACATGTGATCAAATCTATAAATTTTTTATTTAGCTTATATACATATCTATTCGTTAATATATGCATGCAACATGCATCCATACTAAAAGATTTGCTTCTAGCCTGAAGTTTTTGGATTGGTTTATTGTAGAATTAAGTTAAATTTTTTCAAACATAAGTCGATTATTCTAAAAATGTTATGAAACGAATAATTCATCAAACAACATTATTTTTTTAATAAGGTAAAGATTCGATACGCCATACAAAGTTGGCAAATCAAGAGGTTATAAGATCGGCAACCGGCTGTTTTCTTTTTGTTTAAATGAATCAACCTCTATTTGCTATGAAATATGTTTTGAAGTAACGTTTATCATAAATCTACTAAAAAATCAAGTTTTGACTTTAATATTTCAATATATTTTCCTATTTTTTCAATTTTTATTCTTTCATGCAGCCAAGTAATGGAAGAATACCAAATGGCAGTAAAGACGTTGGCAGAGAAAGTCTTGACTCTAATGCTCACCTCAGTGGGCCTAACCCCCAACGACACAAATTGGGCCGAGCCCAAAACACAAGAAAGCCCATTTGGCCCACACGGGGCCCATCTCCAACTCAACTCATACCCGTCATGCCCCGACCCGGCCCACGCGATGGGTATGACCGAGCACACCGACTCGTCCATCCTCACCGTACTGAACCAAGTCAACGACGCTCGTGGGCTCCAAGTCCTCCACAAGGACAAGTGGGCCGTCATCAGGCCCATCCCAGGCTCCTTCGTTATCAATTGCGGTGACCTGGCCCGTTTCCTCTTCAACGGCCGGTTCATAAGCCCGGTCCACCGGGTCGTTCCGAGCCGGGCGGCCCAACGCTACTCCGCTGCGTACTTCTATGGGCCGCCATTCGGGGCCTCGGTGGGCCCGTTGCCGGGCCTTGTGGGGCCCGATCGCGCACCCATGTATCGTGTCGTGACGTGGGAGGATTATCTTAAGGCGAAGCACGAGCTCTCGGAGAAGGTCTTTGAGTTCATACGTATTGAAAAGGGGGAGAGCGGTGACGTGGAGCACTGACGTCATAAATATGAAGCAAATATGATCACTGTGTTTATTTTGCCCTTAATAATGGATGATCCTAAGGGTGTGTTTGGATTTAATGCATTATTTTGTATTAAATATAGGATTTAATACATAATGTATTAAATTGTGCACCCAAAAGCACTACTTATTGGAGATTAGACATGTAATAAACTTGTATACAAAATAAACAATTATATACAATAAACTATCACACCGGTAATAGTTGAGTACATATAAGCGATCTTCTAACAAACGCTAGGCAGACATTGGGCGGATAGGGACTACCTAGCGCCTAGACGGCCTGAACGGTGGCCTAGGCGGTCCTAGATGAGTACCTAGGTGATCTGCACGGCTAGGCGGACTAAGGCCTTCCAACGTCTAGACAGGGTCTAGAAGAAATTTTTAGAACAGTGCTTATAAGTACTTAAATGTTTTAAAAACGCATTTATTTATACAGATTAAAATAAGTACTTAGTTTTAATTGTAAATATCAAAGACATGCACCTCTAACAAGAGGATTTCTTTATTATTTTTGGATGATGGTAGGGCCAGAGTTATTCCCAGTTGCTAAATATCTAGTTATTTTTCCTAATTAATAAAACAGTAATGGAAAGCTAATGAAAATTAAGAACCCGAAAAACGGCCTTCGGATATCTAGTCTATGACATCATAGTAGTACCATAAGGTCTCCGTTTCAATTCTCATAGGCAGTGCTCTCGGCCAAAAAAGAACCCAAGAAAAACAGTAGCCTATCAAACCATTGTATGGGAAATACTTAAGAAATTTATAAGCATTGATCTTGACACTTGACAGTAAGTAATGGTTAGATGACAATCCTGGTAGAGTTTCATTCTTGATCATGATAGGAAAAGTTTCAAACTTCAAAGCAAAAGAGAAGAAGAGCTTACTTATTGTCTTCTAAACTCCCGTATAAACATAAAATTTGGGCTCCTAGAAAAGTGAAAGCAAAGTGCCAAGGTATAATAACAACACCACCACACCAAACTGAGGTTATTACACTACTACTTCCAGAGCTTAACACATTTGTCATGGCTGGCAGAGCCCACCATGCCAGTGGCGGCCGACACAGCCAACGCCGCAACAAGCCCTTCGTGTGCGGGCACCGTCATCGTTTTCTTCTCGGCCATGTCCCAGAGTTCCAGATTCTGTCACAGGAAGAGAAATAAGTAACAAAATAGTTGTACAGGCTTTCTGGATAATTCTAGACTATGTTACACGAAAACTCGGAAGGACCCGTTTGGTTTCAAATCAGGAATTGGGTTGGGATGAGGATGAGATAAAGAACGGGTTTAATGAATTTAGGTATGGCTCATACCTCGATTTAGAGGAGAGTATGAGATTGTGTGTAAAATGGTGAAATGGGTCATTTCTGGAATGGTTGATTCTAGAAAGAAAATCTAACCAAACACAGGAGTCAGATTGAGTGATTCCTAAACTAATTCCTTAAACCCACTGTTCTAAAAATCTTGTCTAGGCCCCGCCTAGGCGCTAGGCAGTCCCTCTCTGCCTAGCGTTTTTACAACATTGCTTATACCCAAGGTATGGTACCAAACGGGAGCGTAATAAGAGAGCATATTGTGTCAAACTCAGAAACTCAATTCTAGCGTAAAATTCAGGTAACTATACGTTTTCCTGTGTCCGTGTTGTTTCTATATCTAGTTCCCCGTTTCCGTGTAACATAGGTTCTAGAAAAAAAAAAGTGGGTTTAGTTAAATTACCTGATAACAGCCAATGATCAACAAATGAGGATAGAACGGGTGGAAGACGCAGGAGTGGAATTTACTACCATTACAGTTCAACTCGCTAATGCACTGCCATTTGTTGTTGTTGACTGCCCAAACTCTGACTAAATCTTCACTAACCGACGCCAGACGATCCCCGGCAGGATCCCAACATAAAGACTGGACCTTTTGAGTATGCCCCTAAAATTAACAATGGAGAAGATTGTAGTTTTTCAAGTTTATTTGTGATGAATTGCAATGAATTATTTAGAAAACAAGAAGGGATGGGTATGTAATATAGGCAAAGACCTGCAATGCTTGAACCCGAATATGGTTCTCGGCGTCAAATAAGACAATGTGATTCTCGGCAGATGCAGCCAGGTACTTTGCAAGACGAGGCTGAAACCTGACTTGAGTCATGCCGCTCTGAAACTGAAAAATTGAGAAGTATAATATAGTTAGATATGGACCCAATTTTGACAAGGATTATTTAAAGAGAATTAAACTTAAAAAGTGTTCATTAGTTCTGTTCATTATGCTGAGCTTACCTCGAACACACTGAGGCAACTACCATTGGTAATGCTCCAGTATCTAATCTCACCATTATCATCACAAGAACATATGCGGTCATCCTTGATTGGATGGAAATCAAGTGACATGACGGTTGCAGAGTGACCGGTGAAATTCCTAAGAGAGTAGCCTGGCTGAAAGAGCAGGAAAGTTAACCCAAGTCAGAGGATTTAGGTGAGTGCATTAAAACACTAATTTCTTGAAGAAAATTACACACTACAGCAATCAACTCAAAGATGAACGACAATCATCTGATAATTGCTCGGTAAAATCAACATTTCTTTTCAGGCAGGCAGCGCACAATTAATGTAAATAATGAATTGCTTAGTATTTACTGGAAGTGAATCTTATCCTAGAGATATTCTAATTCCTTTTTTCTAGAAAAATGGAATAATGACTTTAAACTACTGCACTATTACTTATAAAATCAAATAGAGAAATGAGTTTATAGAAAAAATACTGACATTATCGGCATCCCAGACTCTGACTGTTTTGTCGAATGATGATGTTGCCAACCTAGACATGTTTGTTGGACTAAACCGGACGTCAGTTATAGCCTGAGTATGCTCCTCCAAAGTGGTTTTCGGCTTCTGACTATCAGTCAGCCACAAAATAGCCTACACAATACAGGCAAAATATTCAGCAAATAAGAGCATGCCTTTTAACAGGATATCCAGAATAAGTAAAAGTTGCAGTTTCTTGTGCAAAATCTGACATTTAAGACGTACCTTTTTATCACGCCCACCAGTGGCCAGAAGCTTTCCATCCGATGAGAAGTGGCAGCAGTTCACTTTGTCTGTACTAGCTTGAATGGCAAAAATTTCCTTAAATGGACCTAAATTTTCAAAAACAAACAGTATTTAGCTTATATGAGAACATCTTACTCCCTCCGTTTCATTATACATGTCCTTTTAGCCTTGACTTTTTGTTTCACAAAATATGTCCTTTTACTAATTTGGTATCTACTTTACATATATGCCCTTGTAATTATTAATATGTTTTTCGTAGTGGTTTTCAATAAAGTAATAAATGAGGGTATAATAGTATTTTTAATAGCTTTCTTAAATAATGTGCAAATTGCTAAGAAGACTAAGTTTTACGAAACGGAGGGAGTAACATTTTGCTGATAAGTACATCTCAGTACTTACTACAACCTTTGTTGCAACAGAAAAAACATTAAAAGTACCTTTCACAACATCCATACCACGACCCATAGAATCTCTAGGGTCACCTTCTTCCTGAGACAAGAATGACTCCACATTATCATCCAGATTTGCATCGTCCACAAACCGACCCATATCAGCCTGCAATCACACAATTCTTCTAGATTAAACACCTCATAAACAGAGAAAATATATTAACTGAAACACATTTTCGAGTGCTTGCAAAGACATTTTTCCCTCACACAGGACGAGTACAAACTTAAAAATACATATTTATGTTCACTTGTGCAAATGTGCAGTTAAAAATTCACACCATAATCACAAGTAAAAAATCTCAATACTTCCTCACCAGCTGATTTGGTGCTGATGTAAGTGTGTCAGAGCCAAACATGCTCACTGGAGGCTTCGAAGAAACCCCGTTATGCTGTAAACTAGACATGGACATTACATCTCCAGGAGTGTGGGTTGATGGTGTTGAGGGTGCTGAACTAGGTGATGGACCTGCAGTGTTAGCAGTTCCTGTGCTATTGGCAGGGCCAGATGATACTGTCTGCTTCCTTTTACGTCCTACCTGATTCTTTGCAGCCTAATTTAAAAAAAAAATTAAAGGTTACAAAGAAGGCTGAATAATTCAACAAAGGAAATCAAGATTGAACAATTCACAAAATAAACCTGATCATTTCCCCTAAATGAATTAGACATGCTACCATCCATTGTCATGCTACTAGTGCCAATCATCTTGTCTGGCTGGTGAAGCTGGTTCTGAATTTGGGTTTGTTGGCTAGAAAGAGGATTTTGAGGTGCTTGGCTGTTCTGCAATTGTTGCTGTATTAAGGCAAATTCCTCAGCAACATGTAGCAAATGTATGGAAAAATGTAGAAACAAACAAACAAAAATCCAACACATTAACAAAGGACAGAGTTGACCTTCAAAAGACTATTATTGTATGCACTACTAGGCAAAAGAAAGGATAACCAACCTGCACTGGTGATCCAACATTTGGAACCATCTCGCCCATCGGATTTAACTGGCCATCCTTACCAAGCCCCATGTTTCGGTTATTCATAATCATTCTCAATTTTCTGGTATCCAAGTCCATTGTTGCTGATGGAGATGCCAAGTTTTGCTGCGCTTGAAGCAAAAGTTGCTGCTGCAGCTGATATTGATTAAAAGGCTGGTTAGACTGCATCATGGACTTCTGCTGCTGAAGTCGAATTGGATCCAGTCCCTAACAGAAAAGAAAAGATGCATAAGATAAATATGTCCTTATTAAAAAGCTTGTATATCCGCACATTGTGAATGCCTACAGCTAATTTAAGCGATCACTTATATTAACAACAAGATCAGGTTTAAAACTTACAGTCAATGGCCACCCTTTCAAAGTCAAATTATTTCCAGCTTGATTAGATCCTGCAAGATGATATGAAAGTCAAGATCAAAATAAGAACAAAAGATATGCAAACAGCGATGTAAAGACATGAAAATGATAAAGCTACTTAGATCCGTGCTGAAAATCAATAGCTAATTCAGTCTTAGTTCAGCTATGGGCATGTCTGGCATATGATTTAGCAAATAACTAATTGCTGACAAGGGGGGCATGATAATGTATATTGTGTCATGTCAAACATGCCCTTTATGTAAGTCTTTAATTGTAGAAATGAAACTCATAGTCATGTAAAATATGACTAATTAAATTTTGTTACCATGAGGGGAAATTTACAGCCAATATCTTACAGTAAGAGAGCATTCTATCAGGGTTTTCCAAGTTGATCAAACGGCCCATCAATTCAGAAGGAAGTTTAATAAATGTTTACAGTAAGTCCGAAAATACATGTCGAATATAAAAGTAACTATATTTTGTTCCTTTTTTGGTTTGTTGAGGAATATAAATCTTCTCTGCTGAAAAATTGTCTGAAACAAATAAGCAACTAGCATTTTGAGCAAGCCAATAACTTTCTAGTGGGTTATTTGGATACTATTTCAGTTTTCCACTGAAATCAACTTCATCCTAGGCCATCAATATCACCCGTATTATATGATTAATGTTATATATACAAGGGACATCAAAAACAACATTGACATGTAGATAACTTGCATGCATTTGATATTTTCTAGTATCTTTTCTCGTCCAATATTTTAAATACAAAATAAGAATATTCACAAAGAAACCTCAAACACTAAGGTCCTTGCATCTCATCCATCAGCAACCAGACATTAAGAATATATTTTGGTGTGAAATGTATGTTGAACTTATACCCGGAATGCCTATCAAGGATCCTTCTGGACCAGCAGCTCTCACATTCATCATTGTACTCATCTCAGTCTTAATTTCCTGCAATAGATGCATTGAAGAAAAAATTTGAATATATGTGTGAGGGCAAATTAAGTAAATTTTAAGAAGGATGAAATGTGAGCTTGATGAAACAGATTCATGTGTTTACATACTGGTGTTGAAAGCGGAAGTTGCTGGTTCCGATTCTGAAATTGCTGTAAATTCCCCCCTGACATGCCTCCAGGTGTACCAGGCAGTGATTGACTACAATAAGAAGAAAAAAGTTGAACTGCATTAAAATATGACTTCAGTAGAAAACTAATTGCCTCAAAATAGCAACTTGTAGTAGCCATTGTCATTCATTGTAGACTTACCCTGGAGCTTGACTACCAAGTGCAGCAGGTTTCAGGATTGATGCATGATTTGGATCCGAAACCTGGCCCATATTATCTCCAAACCTTTGCTGAAGATAGATATTTGCAGCAGGATTTATATCATCCATATAAAAAAAAAAGTTAAATCCAAAACAAAAGGAAAATCTGAAAATAAATAATATAAAAGAAACTTTCAAATAATTTTTTTTAGGTGAACGGAACCTTCATAGCCAAGTCATCCGTGGAATCTCTCTGGGGAGGCTTCAAGTTGTCCTCATACATCTTTGTTGCCATAGCATTAGCAATTCCAGAGTTCTGTCTCATAAGCATGTCAGCACTAGCCATTGCATTGGGATTTCCGTTTCCATTTAGAAGCTGAGCACCATCTCTTCGCTGCTGCATCTGCGGTACCTGCTGTTGCTGCTGTTGTTGCTGTTGCTGTTGTTGTTGCTGCTGCTGGGCTTGTCTTTGCAGTAGGTGTTGCACCTGCATCTGGTGTTGTTGTGATTTTTGTTGTTGTAGCTGTTGTGCCTCTCTAGTTTTGTATATGTGATTCTGTTAAAATAAAAGTGTTAATGATTTCTGTGAAATTTGGCAAGTCATCTAAAAAAAACTCTTAGGATGTCCCTATACTGCTGAAACCAAAATAATTAGAAAACTTGATGCATATGTCTAAGATTTTCATTACCTTCCTTCCATTATCATTGTCAAGCCCACAAAAAAATATCAGCAACAAGTAAGCATATTCGGCCTCAATACCCACAATTACTTTTCTTTTTCTTAATTTTTTATGAACTACACTTTAACTTGTAACTGTATAGCATAGGTAAAACAGGACTTATAATACCAAATTCAGCAAAGAAAGTTCAGAGTATTCAATTGAAAAGCATGAAAATGCAGAAACAATAAGCACAAAGAGTTGCATATTACCAAAATAGTGATATTTTTCCTTTTACAGTCAAATCCCATGTATAATCTCTAGCCTTTAAGATTCTTTTCATGATGGTCCCTGATCCCTGGTCCTCAACCTTTATGGGGTAAAGTCAGACTGTTTGACACATAGGTAGGATATGAAGGATTTGAAGGGCATAATTTGCAACAGTTCCCATAAATTTAAAGAAAATAATAGTATAACATACCGTCATACAGTTTAGGCACCATAAAAAAAATTATCTTAAGGTTATGGATAATACAACATAATTTTGCCCAATAGAAACTATTATGAATTTTTTCTCTTTTATCTATGAATGTCCATGTTGGTTCACACGTAGTTACGATAGCAGGGACTTGATGGCGCACTTCAGAAAGATGAATTTCACAACGGTTGCCATAAATTTAAGGAGTATAATAGGGCAACATACGACTAAGCAATGACAATGAAGACATCCTTTTATAGATCTTACATTGAATCTAACCCCCAAACTAGATACTAAAGAGCAAGAATACAGCCAACAGAAACTATTATGAATTCTTTCTATTATCTATGACCGTCCATGTTGGCTCACACGTATTTACGAAGCAGGGACTTGATGGCACACTTCAGAAAGATGAATTTCACAACGGCTGCCATAAATTTAAGGATTATAATAGGGCAACATATGACTAAGGGATGACAATGAAGACATCCTTAAAAGTTATAAGACCATACATGGAATCTAACCTCCAAACTAGATACTAAAAAGCAAACCCAACAGATCATGTCATAAAAAACAGTTGTTTTGTTGAAAAAAAAATCATGTGACATTTGAAAATCATACAGGGACTGGACGGCTCAGAAATAGGGTATGATAACAGGGACTTGACGGCACACTTCAAAAGAAAATTTTCTCAATTATTTCCATAGATTTATGGACTATAATAGGGCACAACCAGGCAATGACAGTGAAGAAACCCCTAAAAGTTATAGGCTTATAGTCCATGCATATAACTTAACTGCCAAACTAGATACCAAAAAAGCAAGAATAGAACCAACAGATCATATGTCATCAAACACAGCAGTTTGATAGGGAAAAAAATCATTATTTGAAAATCACACAGAAATTTCAAAACACCTCAATATATGCTGCAGCTGCATCTGAGTGCTTCTCATTTGTCCTTGCGATGAATATATCCCAGAAGACAGACCACCACTCAAAGAGGAAGCCACCCGGGGCATCAATGGCTATAAACAGCAAAACCTAGATATCAGCCCTCATGCTACTGAAGCAAAAACTGTAACTCAACAAACAAATCTTTGCATTTACTTACCAACAGGATCTATTGACACTTTGCCTTCCTGTTGAAAAGCCTTGGCAGAATTGTGCAATTTCCTCTTCACAAAATAGTCATGTATATAAACATCCAACCTGTTGTTCCCCAATCAAAACGCAATTAGCTCTCACCAAATCCCTAAAAGGGGAAAACTTCAAATCCTAATTCGGGAATGCGAGAAAACGGAGGCTAACCCTAAAAAGTCAAAACTTAGGTCTAGAGTACAGAAGAAAGATGCAATTAATCAGTAATCAAACCCCAAAATTAACTACATGGAAACAGACATAAGTCCGTTCTACAGAACCCTAATTCCAGCAACAATTCAAAAAACCAAATCATAAAACAATTCTCGGAATACTCTTCGATTACAGTTATACCAATTAATCCAACCGAAGCATTGAATCCAAACCCATAGCTCGAATCTCCCAAACTTAAAACCCAAATCGAATTCGAGATTCTTCACAACACTCAACCAAAACGGGAATCAATCACGTCCAATAAACCCCCAAAACTCGAAATTTATCCGAACGGCTTCCAAATTTGAACAAAAACTTCCGCTTTCAAGCACGGAGCTTGCAACCGGGAACAAATCCAGACAAAAAGGGGGGGAATAGCGCAAAATTGATTCAAATACTTACATTTTATCGGCCTCCCAGTTGGTATGTGACATAGCTGAGCTGAGTTGAGTTGAGTTGAGATTCAGCAGAAAGGGAATTTGGGGATTGAGAAGTACCACGGACTTTCTTCTTTCAGACGAATGAATACTTTCGGATGCACACTTTCTTTGGATTGGTACTTTCGGATGAAGGTTCTCTTGCAGTTTTTATACTCTTTTTTCCCCAAGTTGGGATAGAGACGAGTTGTCGAGTTATTACTTTTCTTATACCTTAACCTTTCTGTGTTCTACAATAGCAAAAACGTTTTTTTTGGTTCACTATTTTTGTGTTTTGTGTGTGTCAATAAACATTTTTTGGGTGATCAATTTGACAAAAAGTGAAATGTTGAAAAGATTACCCTTTTTTTAGGCTTTACTCACCCCGATTTCGATTTCGGTTTGTTTTTTATTGGATTTGTACTACTCTTGATCGATTCTTATTGTCATGTGTAGCTTTAGTTAAACTTTTTAATCGTTACGAGTTACGACTGCATTTTTTTACGGTATCGGATTATCAAGCCGATTTGAAGTACTCCGATATTTTACCTTCTTAAAAAAAGAATGAATTTTTGTATTAATAGATGATTGTGTTGTTGTTTGTAGAATTAGGGCAACTTAGAAGGCGTATATATTATTAAAAAAATAAAGAGACACATGATTTCATCATTAGCTTTTTTTTAAAATCTTGATCAAACCCAAGTTACCCAAGTAATAATGTAATTATGTGACTTAAATAATAAAATTAGGATGAGTAACCGGTAAGCAAGATAATTAGTGTTGGCACCGGCTCGTGTATTTACTCCAAATAGGGTATATAACAATTTGTGAACACGTTAAAAATGGAGTTGTTAGTGTTAAATTGGATTATTGATTTGCCTTCGTGTGAATTTGTCTTCAAATATCTAGTTAAAAGGTTAAGTCTCAAGGATAGTACCCTAAAATTTTCGTTTAGACTAATGTGAGCAGTGTTCATCACACAAAAAGAAACATCGGTTATTTTTTTATACGGTAAAAATTCGGAATACCAAACAGATAAACCGAGAGGTCGTAAGAAAATACGGCAGCCGAGAAAGGCTAAGTGATTCAAAGAGGTGAAGCAGTGCCGAAAACACCGGAGATGAGCACCGACCAGATTCGAGAGATAGACGGAGGAGCCTTGAGGGTGAAGCGGTGGTATGGCCGTGGAGGTGATCAAAGTGGCGATGCGATCATGGGGTGAAGCGGCGACATTTTCCGACCAACACCGGAGGAATCTGGCCAGACCGGAAAAAATCCGGCCAAACCACCTAAAGCGCAGTGGTGGGTCTTTCTATTGGAGTGTAACGGCGGTGTGCCGTGGGGTAAAGCGACACAGAGGTTGTGTTGGTACGATGGCGATGAGGCCACGGGGTTGATTTGGCGGTGAGGCCGTGGGGTTAGAGGCGGTGGAGGGCCATTGAGGTGTGGCGGGTATTATCCCCGAAGGGAATAACCCCCACAAAGAGAGCGTTTTCTTCTCTGGCTAAGTGAAATCGTTTTGTCATTTGAACGAGATTTTCTTGTTACTAAAATCATCACTAGAAACATCGGTTATTGATTTGGTAAGTTGGATTCCCTCACGCAATTTATCATACTTTGGTGCTAATTTTTTGTGACATTAGTTTGTTGTTGTGGTATTTTATTTAAACTTTATGTGTACGTTAATAACAAACAAACAAACATTTGCTAAAAAAAAACCAGTGTTGACCCACCTCGGACAGGGCCTGAATATGGATACATGATAATAAAACGGAAAATGTTGTTAAACATTATGTTGCTTGTTTATAGCTCGAGTCAGGCTGTATAGTTGTGACTAAGTGTTGTGGTCTCTAAAAAAACACTCTCTTGGCGATAAATGGTAATTTAAACACATGAAACTTGATCTTTCTAAAACAAAATCATAATCATTTTAAAAGACATGCCTATGAAAAACATGATTAATTAATGAATTCAAGAATTAATTATTGAACCCCACATGGATGGCCTAGTGGTAAGAGGCACGAGAGATGTTGGGAGATCCCAGGTTCGATCCTTACCTCCGCCCCTACACTTAGGTAAAAAATCAAGTCTCACCATTCATTCTTCCTACTACTATGCGCAAATTTAGTTCACAGACCAGAGTTTACCTCCAAAGGTGGGTCCCTCGTTAAAAAAAATAATAATTTATTGATGAACTTTTACCCTCTTAACATGGTCAAAATCAAGATTTCTTCAACAGTATATGGATAGAGTTTTTCTTCAACTCTAATTTTACAATTGAGTGAGAAGAGGTCTCTTAGGAGACATCTCACAATTGGGTGAAGATCTACTAAACGGGTTGAATCAAAAACTTCAATGGAGGCAACTGCATCTGATCCGAAACCTACAATGTTGCTTGCATTACCATACCTAACTCGAACCCGAAAATTGTAACCCATTGTTCTTAAAATTAAGCCAAGATGAAGAATGAACAAAAAATGCAAACACCTATTCCTTGAAGTCGTCCTTGTCCTCTGCAGGAATAGGGCAGTTTCTCCAGTAGACAGCAAGAGCACTTCCTCCGAGCTGAAAACAAAACAATCTCATATGAGTTTTGTATCGACGTGTTTAGACTGTTGAGAATATGCATTCTCACATATGAAAGTTGAGACTATACAAGACCATTATATAAGTTTATGCGTTACTCCTCCGGTTACCAATTGAGTTTAGTATATGTGTTGGATTCAATATTAGGGGTGTCCAACGATCCGGCCTGCAACCCATAGATAGTTTACGGGTCGAACCATTTGACCCATTTCAGATTGACCCATTTGTTCTCCTCCACCTAACATGCATATGAAAATGGAAGTGTGGGAAAAAAGAAGATAAATGAGAGTTTCATACAGCCATGGCAACGACGCTGACAGCAGATGGAACAGCGACGAGTGGATTCGTGAAGTGCTTTTGAGCTAGAAGAAACCCGAGTGCAGAGCTCTGTGAAGACGCGTCAAAACAACCACCATATGAGCGAGATTTCATATACATAATTGCATTGAATTGGGAGATCCAAACACACCCTTATGCCTACAAGTTAGCTTTAACTACCTTGAAAGGTTGTTTGATTATTAGCTTAATTTTTGTATTTTAGATTTGATTAGAGAATTGGGAATATAGAATGTTATATGCTGTTTCATTTTCTCATGATCACTATAAACTTATGTATTATAAGCAAATAATTAGAGGGTATAGACTATAGAGTATTACCTGCATGCCACATTCTATGGAAATTGTACGAGAAGTTGATTCGCCAAATGAGAATTTCGAAATCCAATAACCTATTGCGAATGCAGCCGCGTGTAAGAGAGCTACCGGGAAGATCAATTGTGCGCCTTGAGTCTTTAGAACGTCCGCCACTTGTCCAATCTTATTTTTTTTGGCAATAGGTGTGAATAAATCAGCTAACATTGTGAGTTGTGAATAAATCATAAAAAAGTGAAGAGAGAAAAACTTAGCAGAGATGGAGAACTTACAGGGCTAGCACAAAGAAGAGTGGTAAGAATCACTCCAATAAGAGGTGTTATGGTAATGATCTTTGAGGTAAACTTGGGAAAGAACTCGTTTGCCAATACTGAAGCGAAAGAAAGAACAAGTTAAGATCTTATATGCATATTTTCTTGATTTGATCATGTCTGAAAAACCACGATTCAAAAAAAATAAGAAATTGAACACCTTCCATTTACCTCCAATTATTGTAGGGACCAATACGACTTGAAACGTGCTCAAAGCCAGACCCTGAAGCACAGTAAACCGAAAAATTATTGAATTTCAATGCTGAAACATATTGTATCATGACCCGGATGGATATTAAAATGGAGATAAAAGAAGCTCAAAGTACAGAGGTTATCGAGAGAACTCACGGCTGCATCAACAGGAACAAGTTGGCCTGCAAGAAGTTTAGTGAGAAGCGGCGTCATGATGATAGCTCCAATAGTAGAACACCTGCAAGATGATTAAAAGCTGTTTTATCTTGATGCTAAACACTTAAATCATACATAACCAAATTTCTTGTTCGTTTTCTGTCTCTTAGGTCAAGTCTATCTATAAATGTATAATCAGCCAGAAATTGTCCATAGAGTGAAAAGCAATTCTGAGAAATATATGCTCTGGTTCATATTATTAATGTTATCAGAGTAGAGATTTCTTTGCTCTATAAAAGCAAAAGCTCTTTATTCACAAGATGAGCTTACGTTGTCATAAGAACTGAGAGTGCGACATTTCCCTTTGAGATGTAGGTTGCAACATTGGATGCCTGACCACCAGGGCAACATGAGACTAGGATGAGACCCGTTGCAAGAGGCGCGGACAACTTCAGGCTCTGCATTTTATTTAATAAAAATGACGGTAATCAGAAAGGTTTACACCAACATCCTAGTACAACAGAAAGACAATATAATCTTTTGGTATATTGAGTGTCTTCACATTTAGGCTAAAGCAAGCTTAATATTATACAAGTCTCTTGTCCTGAAGATTTGTTGATTGTGCAATTCTGTAATACTATTTGGAGTTTTCTAAGTATAAGGAAGTAGTTTTTCAAAATGAATGTGTGATAAAACATTCTTACTGAAACTATAGAAGGCCACAGTATACCATAGCTATGACAAACCCCAACAAAGGTTTGATTAGATACTGAGCAAGAAAACCAACTCCAACCTGTCAAAATAAAAGCAAAAAAAAAAAAAAGTTAAAAACTCTTGACAGCAAAAAATATCACCATCAGTCCAAATTTGGACCCAAGTGACAGCAACAGAAAATGCTTCTTACAGTCCACGGATTCCTCAGACACCGTTGAAAATCCTCAAATTTTAATGTCAATCCCATAGAAAGCATAAGGAAGCCCAAGCCCCAAGTAAACAAATCTGTTTCCAACCAAGTCACCTGCACAGCAAAGCCCAAAGTATACTTGATAAATAATTTAAAGTCTCAAAATATAATATTTAGCAGGAGAAAAAAGAGAAGGCATGATTACAGCAGCAGGCTTGCATATTCCAATAATGGTACCTAATATGACCTGCAAAATTACGAGCCCCGCATATTAGAATATAACAGACAAACACACCAATTTGTTAAGGCATTTACAATGAACCCGAAAAGAATAAGTCTATTTTAGAATGAGAAAATGTACCCAGACTGGAAAAAGAGTTGTTAAGGTTTCAATTATTTTCTCATACTGGCTTAGACCACCGGAGTTGTTGTTCGGAACTTCTCCAGAGAGATCTGTTGCTGCCTTGCATGGTATTATTAGTGGCCTCCTGCTTGGATTCAACAGATGTCTATGAAGAACAGAACGCGTTTACTGATACAAAGTCACAATATATGTTCTAGATTGGAATCCTATAAGATACACTAAAATTCTTTCAGCATAGCTTAGAAGTTGTAAATGGATATACATCTATAAATGGAGATACATCCAAACAGTAAAGCATACCAGAGTCACATTTGTATCCACTTCCAAATAGAATATTAGTCTTGGGCCAAATTAACAATTCACAACAGTAAACAAAGGAAACTAAAGCAATAAAGGCAATTTTTTGATCATTAAGATATTATTACAATATGAGTTAAGGGTTTTGCTGTAGTGTTGCCCTCTAATTATTAATTAATGTGGTCAACACAATTCATCTGTTCCATTAGCACAGAACATATATAAACAGTCAGCTCAGCTCAGCATTACTTCTGTTCTGATTAACATAACATATATCCACATCTTGATCTTCACTAAATGCTAACTATTCAGCAACAAATATTTGATTCCAAACCTTCAAAGAATACCTTGAAAGCTGACAAATGGGATTCAAAGCCTTGTTTTCCATAGCCAAACACGTTCTTCCATTCTCAAAGGAAGAAATTCCACTTCTAATATCTATTATAACCAAAAAGAACATAGTTCCATAATCAAACAACTCCAAAACCATGTCTAAGAAACCCATTCTAACTGGACAAAAAGACAAATTCATCAATTAAACCAAAGATTAAGACATACCAAAACGAGCTTGGTGGTGCTTCATCGTTGAAGAGAACCACCCATGGTTTGGTCTATTAACAGAATTGAACGACCTAATTCCACAATCCTTTAGAACAAGCCTAGTCATGGAAGCCATTGGAGAAAACTAGGACTGAACACAGAACATGTAAGCTAAATAGCTAATTCAAGCGAGAAAAATGGTGGGGTTTTGATAGAATTCCAGGGAGAATCGTGAGCCACATAATTGAAAGGAGCTCCTATCCAAATAAGGCAAATCAAATCGGGATAGCGATTTCAAAATGTGCCCATCCTCAATCAATGAAGTCAAATTTGGTGATGTCGCATACTCGCATGTCGTTTCTTCGAGCCTTGAAGCTTCTGATTTTGATTCTTCTGATCAGAGCTTTTGATTGATTCTCTGAATTTTGGTGCGATTCGCATAATCTACAACAAGTCAATTCGAGCACAGGTGTATTGAAGAAGGCCCAGAGATATTGGGCTGGATCTAGAGTTCATAGTTTAATTCTTCTTGGCCCATTTAATTTGCCTTGTTTTCTTTCTTCTTTCTATTTTAGGAAACAAAGCAAAATATCGTTAATCACCCCTTGTTCAGGAATATTTTGCACAAATTCACCTTTTATCTTAAAAAAAGGATAATAGCACAAACTAGTAGAGTACGCAGAAACCAAACCGAATCGAAAATCGAAATTTGGTTTTTAAGGTGGACCGGAAATCGAACTTGATTGATTCGGTTTGGTTGAAATCCGGAAAATTCGAACTAAAAAACAAACTGAATAATATCGGTTTCGTTTGGTCTTAAAACTTCGGATTGAACCGACCCATGCCCAACCCTATATGGAGCATGGAGGAGGTGGGCTAAGCACAAAAAAAATGTTATTTTCTCCCTTATTTGTTTTGAGGTTTTTGTATTTGTTTTCTCTTATTGGTTTGTTCGACTATCGGATTTTTTTATTGTCTCTTGATCTATGGAATATGTCTGTTACATTGAATTTCTTTCCGTGTTTAAAAAATAATTAAATCACTCTTCTACATTCTGCTTTAACTTTTCTTCTATGATACTATCGATTATTGCAAGTCTTATAACTGTTTTTGAGGAAAAATAAACAGATGAGTTTGCTACTTGGTTTAACAAATTTGGTGTAACGTCAAATATTGACAAGAAATTTCTCACCCAAAAGAAAAGGTTTGGCAGGAAATTGCATGGGCATGTCACGTAGCAATTAATGTATATAATATAATATACTCCAACATTCATCTAGATGAAGATGATTTAGGCTCTCTTCGGTACATATGAGCGTTCTCCAACTACCCCCAAAATACTAACGGAAAAACTCTTCCCTTAGGTGTAGGAGGGTACTGAAAATCGTCAAAATTCCGCTCCAGCTAGCTGGGACAAGCTCCCAAAACGCTAGTGCCAAACGGTGCCTTAGCGCTCATTTGACAATTAGCAAAATTAACAGTAGAACGAAGGAGTGGAAACTGAATTTCATTGATCACCCGCCTGATTTTGCACCTTCCTACCCCAAGGGGACATCGTTTTGCTAGCATTTTGGGGTAGTGGGAGAACGTTAGTGAGCTCCCAAACAGACCCTTATTTGTACTCGCTAGTCCCTACTCCCTACTCCCTAGAGATGATCTGTTGACCTATTTTTTTGGGTGGTATAATGCTTAGCCACCCTTCTTGAGCTCTTTTCACCAGTTTGATTTCTCTCTTTTTTTATAAGGAAAAAAATTAGGGGGAACGACTCAATGACATATACATCGCCTGTTGTAGAGCATCCTAACGGATAAGATCTTCAAAATCTCGCAGTGTTGCCTGAGACAAGATGTGGTTGAACATTGCCATCTTCACGGTGAGGTCCGCCACCTTATTGATTCTCCTGAAAAATGTGGTCCAGTCGACTCATCTCGAACCTCTAAAGACACGAGAATATTCGCAATGATGAGCTTGATTACTCCCTTGTTTGTTTGAAATTTTTTCCCTCTTTGTATTTTCATGCCGGTTTGTCCTACTTTTGAACATTTCCAGTCCCTCAATCTATTAGATATTTCTAATACATTGAATGGTTCTCAAATAAAAAAAGTGGAAAAAAAATCAATAAGAACATTTGATAGAAAAATAGTGTATGTAATTAAACTAATTCATGTGATGGTAAATAGTCAATATAACTAAGCAAGCAGATGGGATTCAAAAACAATAACAACAACCAAATGTACGCTACAACGGAATTTGGTGGGGGGGGGGGGGGGGGGGGGAAGATAGAGACACTCCTGACTTAACGTAGAGAGATAGTGTCCGAAAAGTGTGTGGCCGATTAGACCAACCAATAGGCATAGACACGGGCCGGGCCGATCACGGGCCAAAGAATCTAGACCCAGGACCGGCCAGGTATAACACCAGGTTGAAGCGGGCTGGTCCCCGGGTCGGGTCGGGCCGCTTCAGGAAGGCTCGTGCCGTTTTTTTTAATGTAACTAAAAAAACTGGGCTCGTCCGGGCCCGGTCCAACCCAGAACGGCCCATGGCCTGGACGGGTTTAGCCCAGATGACTTGCGGGCTGGCCGGGCCGGGCCATTTCGGCCCACTTTTGTGGGCTGGACCGGGCCGGGCCGGCCCGCACTCCTGTCCAACTCTACCAACCAATATGTAAACTAAGCAGATGGGATTCATAAATGAAAAAACAAAAGTAGATGAAATCCAAATTTCATTCTAACTTCTTAACTACCAGCCAGCTACTAATATGTAGCCGCTATAATTGGGTAAGGTTTGGTTGGCAGGAAATAATGTAAAGTTGCTGTTTTAATTGTTTTGGCTGTCTGTTGCAAATTTAATTAGTTGGTACAGTGTATAAAAAAAACCAACGTGACACTACGGTCCCAGCTAATGCCGGGACCAAAAAAAGTAATGTCTTATAAGAAGTAACATTTTTTGGTCAATTAATTATGACATCAAAAAATAACATAAGGTATTAATTTATAGAGTTTAAGAGTGCATTATAAAATATTTAGCTAGTACAACGTTTACGCTAAGTTGTTAATAAGTAGTGGGGAGTATAAAAATGTACTAAGTTTGGAGACGATGGATTGTGATTGAGCTGTCAAAATTGACCCGATTTTTGTAAATTCGATTTGGATGGTCCGGAAATTTTATGGTTAAGCTCTGAAAATTTGAAATCGAAATTCGAAATAACCAAACTCGATAGATCCGAAATAACCAAACTCAAATACTCAATAGATCCGAAATCTATTGGGTTGAAACGCAAAAAATCGTTGGGTTGACACGATTTGTTATATCTTCATAATATCTATAATATATTTTGAAAATAATAATATATTTTGATATTAAAATATATAAAAATAATAGATTATTATTAAATATTTTTTTTAAACAAAATAATATTTTAATAATTGTAAAAAAATTGATTTTCTTGACTTTTTGGTTCAACCCGACCCGTTCGAAAATTCATAACGAGTCGACTTGATTTGATCCTTGACCTGTTACGATCCAAACCCAAAATAACCAGACCCGAACCCAACCTAATCGACCGTTTGACAAGTCTAATGGTGAACAATAACTTCGTGATATTTAGATAATACATACAAACTGAGGTGAAATTTATTTGTATTTTTGGGATTGCGAGGTCGTATTGAACGTATAAAAAATATGTAGGAAGTAAATATCATCTAAAATAAGTTAAATACTAGAAGTCTTGTTAATATTCGAGACGTCGGTCATTGATTAGTGAAGCGTCAAGTGTAAGATGTGTGTTGCTGTCATTGATGAAATATGTGGTTGACGTGACTTGTATCATAAGTTAGTGGATTTAACATGTGGCATCATCACTTGTTGGAGCCTTCGTAGGTTGCGACATCGTTTGGCTTTTACTTAGCGTGATGACTAGGCAAATTAGTTGACTGTTATGTAGGATGTGCACCTTGTTTAAACTTGAGTTTTGGGGGAGTTTCACTTGCTCTTGTTTTATGCTCTTAATTAATCATGTGTGATGTTTTGATGAAACTGTCTTGCCCAATTAAGCATATTTTAGGGCGAGAGACTGGTGTTCGTACGTTTCTTTGTAAAGTGTTTGCATTCATTGGGTATTATCAGGTCGCGACACAAGTTTCGAACACCTGTAAACGGGTTAGAACCGATTTAATTCCCGTAAACGGGTGAGAACTGATTTACTAACCAATTCTAAGAAAGAAGGGCAAACCATCGCCCTAAATGCTTGAACTTGAGACCTCTTACACAGGGACAAGAGGTTCAACTATTGCATGCGCACATTCGCTGTTAAACCATCTCTATTTATTATAATCGTATTATTTTAACTTTGTGACCCACCACAATTTCCTAAGCCCCAACTAAACACCATAAACGTATTATCACTCTTAAAGCTTCTAAAATCTTCTATTTTTAGGGTTGGGTTAGCAAACAACAAAAGGTAACTTCCATTTGTTAGCCAAATTATCTCATTCCAATGTGGGCCAACTAATTAACTTCTCCCTATCAAATTCGCTTGGAAATATCTGAAATATTAATTAAATACACAATTTAATAATCTTTAATTATAATTTAATGAATAAAAAATGTACTCCGTATGACGTAATTACGGAAAAAATGCTCCCCTGGCCCCCCCACACTAAACTGGTCTATATGAGACTCAAAATCCAGAATTAAATATAAATAAAATATTCCAGCCTTCTAATGTCACCACGTGGACTGGAACTAGGTTTTCTCTCTCAAATCTCTCCCTTCTTTTTCTCATCTTTTGCCTGTTTCCAGATTCTTACAATGACTTGTTAATGGTGATCTGTACTCATCTCCATCCTTGATCCGCTTCGTTTTTCAGTGTTCTCTACTCTCTTCACATGGCCTCTCTCGCCGGCGACCAGCTCTCGGAGGCTACAAATCCATTGATTGAATAGCCGCATTTGGTACTACTCATCTTCCTTTTTCTCTCAGGCAAAACGTCGAACAGTTGGTGTGCGTGGCGGAAAATGGGGGAAATTCCGGGGCATTTGCATTTGCATTTGCTTTGTGTTGTGCTAGTAGTGTTGTTGTCCATGGCGGCTTTGAATCTGAGCAATGGCGAGCCGATTCAGGATAAGCAAGCGCTTCTGGAATTCATCAACAAGGTCCCCCACTCGAACCGCCTCGAATGGAACGCCTCCGCCTCCGCATGCGATTGGGTTGGCGTTGAGTGCGACTCCGGCCGCTCGTTCGTCTCGTCTCTCCGGCTCCCCGGCGCCGGCCTCGTCGGCGAGATTCCCGCCGGATCCATTGGCCGCCTCTCTCAGCTCCGAGTCCTCTCTCTCCGATCTAACGGCTTGTACGGCGGAATTCCGGATGATTTCTCGAATCTCACTTTCCTGCGTAGCCTCTTCCTGCAAGATAACCGATTATCTAGCGAGTTTCCAGCGAGTTTGACGAGTTTGACTCGGCTCACCCGGCTAGACCTCTCCTCTAACAACTTTTCCGGCGCCATTCCGTTCGGGATCAACAATCTTACTCATATCAGCCGGCTGTTTTTACAGGACAATGGCTTCTCCGGTGAGCTGCCGAGTATTGACGCCGCCGATACCGGAGGGAGTCTCAGAGACTTTAATGTGTCGAATAACAAACTCAACGGCTCGATCCCTAAGAGCCTGGCGAAGTTTCCGGAATCTTCGTTTACCGGAAATCTACAGCTATGTGGCGGATCGCTGGCGCCTTGTAAGGGCTCCTTCTTCCCCCCGCCGCCGGTTCCCGTTTCTCCGTCCTCCGTCGTACCTTCCAGCCCCGCCGAGCGAAGCCGGAAGAAGCTCTCCGCCTCGGCGATCGCCGGCATTGCCGTTGCCTCCGCGGTTGTATTCCTCATGTTCCTCTTTTGTCTCGTCATCTGCCTCATCCGCCGCCAGAAGCGGAAGCCGGCGAAGTCTCCGAAGCATCCTCCGGTCACATCGGCCGCCGCCGTGGCGGGGGCGGCGGGAGGAGAGGCCGGGACGTCGTCTTCGAAGGACGATCTGACCAGCGGCGCTGCCGCCGGGGAGAGGAACAAGCTGGTGTTCCTTAGCGCCGGCGCCGGCAGAGGTCGGTTGAACTTCGATTTGGAGGATCTGTTGAGAGCTTCGGCGGAGGTCCTGGGGAAGGGGAGCGTGGGGACGACGTACAAGGCGGTGTTGGAGGAAGGGACGACGGTGGTGGTGAAGCGGCTGAAGGACGTGACGGCCGCTAAGAGGGAATTTGAGATGCAGATGGAGGTTTTAGGGGGCTGTGGCCATGAAAATGTGGTTCCTCTCAGGGCTTATTACTATTCTAAAGATGAGAAGCTGCTTGTGTATGATTACTACCGAGCTGGAAGTCTCTCTGCTCTGTTACATGGTATGTGTTCAATTTTCTTTGAGCTTCAAATTTGTTGATTGTCTGTGTATATTGAATTATTGATCATAGCTCAGAATTTCATCTTCATGTTCTTGTTTCTCTCAATTTTGATTTGGCGTTGGGTACTTGGTACAAAGTGATACATGTAAAAAAATTGCTGTGTGAATTGCTGGATGGAATTGTTCATTAATACTATTGTGTCTGAACATTTGAAATTGATGGTAATGGGGATGCACATTGTATTGAACTTCTGGATTAGATTAATGGTATTGGTTTGGTACTTGATTGGCATTCATCTACATTGGAATTTTGGGTGTGAATTTTTCCCACATCATGGATAATTGCAGATGAATATATTTGTTTGACTAGTTTTGCTTGTAAAATTCTTGTCCTGCGGATGATTTCCAGCCTTTTGGAACCAGCAATATAGAGCTAAAGGATTCCGTGATTAATCCTGGCAAATTTGATGAAAACAGGGAAGCACAAAGGATTTGGTTTCTTTGTTGAAATGAGCTGCATTGTGACTTCATTTTTTTTTTTTCAGGCGTTTTAGTGCTTTACTTTGTGAAGGATCAAATACTCATATTGTCATGCTTTTTTTATGCACCAACTGTCATGCTTTTGTTTGAGTGCCCTTTTAACCTTCAAAAAAAGGGGGTAGAAAGACAGAATTGATTGCTTAGACTTTCTGTCTCTGTTTATTATAAATTCAAATGGGAAATCTGTTGTAGTGCTGTTTGTAAGGCAAGTGATGAGTAAACTGTCCCTACTGTAGAAAATTTTGTATTCATACAATAAGAGTACACCCGAATATCGGTTGTAGAAATGTAGAAGATTTGGATTGTTACACTTTCCCGCATGGGAAATATTGTTTCTTTTGTCAGTCACATACAATAATTTCATATCTATCGTAAAATAAAGAAAGCGTCTTTGATGGCATTCTATAGTCTTGAGTTTCAACATTGTGTTGGCTGTTCCATGATTAACTCACCTTTTGGTTAGGATATTGTAATGATGATCTCTTTCTTGAGTATACTAGCTTTATGCTAATATGTAGCATGTATGTTCAGTCATAGATATTTATTCGTCAAATTCTATACTTTATTTTTTCCTGAAATGCTCTATGGAGTACTTATGCTTAAAGTCAGTAGTAGCCTTTCATGCATAATGAAATCTATAGGCGTTGTATTGATCTTTTGAGTGCATGTAGTTAAAGTTTAATTGAGGTTTTTATCTTGATCCTTTTAGTATGTGCTTACATTAGCTGACTCTGTGTATAGGATCCTATTATGACTCTTGTGCTATGAGTTACTAATGATGAGATTGACTTCTTGACCATACAAATCCCCAAGAAAAACAAATTAATGTCACCGGCTTGGATTCCTTTTTCTTTGGAATCTTTTTCCCGCTCCAACTGTTTTTGTTGATTACTTTCTTTCTCTCTTTTTTGAATGTAGGAAACAGAGGATCAGGAAAATCTGCACTTGACTGGGATGGTCGTATGAGAATGGCGTTAGGAGCAGCAAGAGGGTTGACCTACCTCCACGTGTCAGGGAATGTCGTCCATGGCAACATCAAATCCTCCAACATTCTTCTCCAACAAGACCGCCAGGAGGCTTTCATCTCCGACTTCGGTCTCGTTACCCTCTTTGGCAACTCCGTTCCTCAGAATAAGCTCGCTGGTTACCGTGCCCCCGAGGTTGTTGAAACCCGCAGGTCGTCCTTCAAATCCGATGTGTACAGTTTTGGAGTTTTACTCTTGGAGCTCTTAACTGGAAAGGCACCTAATCAGGTATTGTCCTATGATCTCTTAAAGCTTTTCCCTGCTCAGACCCGCTTCAAAGTTAAAATTAGGACGCGTTTGGATTACCCAAGACAATGCATTATTTGGCATTAAGGGTGATCTCTCAAAGCTTTTCCTGCTCAGATTAGCTTGAAAGTTAGAATTAGGTAGCGTTTGGATTTTCCATCATAATACATTATATGACATTAAGGGTGTGCTTGGATTATCCAAGATAATGCATTATCTTACATTAATTTGGAATTCCAAACACACCATAAATCTTAAGATTTAATACAAGATAATAATACTCCCTCTGTTCACTATAGATAGTCATTTTAGGCTTTGGAATGACTATGAAGGAATTCTAAAACACTACGAACTTTTTCTAAAATATAGGAGTATAAATTATCCACTATCCACCCAATTTGTCCCCCCCTTTTTTTTTATAATAGACGTAACTTGCCAATAAATCATTACCTAAAAATCCAAAATGACAAAGATTAAGGGCCTGTTTGGAATTATCCTGCATGCTCTAAGGGGCTAAAATTCCAAATTGAATTAAATCCTGCATTATTTATAATGCAAGATAATGTCATTATCCTGGCAATCCAAACATGCTCTAAGGGGCTAAAATTACAATCTAAATTGAACGGGGGTAGTACATTATAATGCGTTTTCTTGTTAATCCAAACACACTCTTTAGTTGAAAAGTTTTCTGGAGTAATTGACATTCATTGTGGGTAGTTTCCAATATTGATCTTTGATACCAACACGGGCATTATGTGTCTTCTGGTTGACCAGGCTTCTTACGGGGAGGACGCAATCGACCTTCCCCGGTGGGTCCAGTCCGTGGTTCAAGAAGAGTGGACCGCCGAGGTGTTTGATGTGGAGCTCATCAGGTACAACAACGTCGAGGAGGAGATGGTCCAGCTTCTTCAAATCGCCATTGCGTGTGTCCAAATGATGCCCGATCAACGGCCCACAATGCCGGAGGTCCTCCGCATGATGGAGGATGTCAGCCGGAGCGAGGTCAACGATGGTCAACCGTCGTCCACCGGAAAAATGGCCATTCCATGAGTGAGTTCATTCATGTATTGCTAAAATGCGCATATAGTGCTTAAGTTAGTGGCTAGACTGCGCCTTTTTAAGCTGGGTTAGTAGTTGGTTGATCTTTGGTTACTTTTTTTTTTTTTCATTTATTGGGTTGTGAATTTGTTGTTAGGTTGTCAATTTGAGTTAATTGTGGTAGGGTTGGGGGAGTTGGGGATTTAGGAGTTGGAAAAGATGTGAAGTGTCCTAATTAATGAATGTTGACCAGTTGGATGGTTATTATTGGTTATTTTTCTTGTTCATGAATGATTGATATATTTATTTGGTTAGCATTTTAAGATGTCGTTGAATATATGATGTATTTATTATGCAGTGAGTGTGAAATCTGGAGTTCATCTATAGTTTTTGATGTAAGTTTGATAGATCAGTACTATCTCCAATGTGGCATTTTTGGATACATTTAGTAGAGACAAGTGGGCTAATGTTGTTCATATGGAGGGAGAGGACGATGTGGAAATCAGCAAGTTATAACATTAAAAGTGATTGCATTGCCTTTGAGAGATTGACACTTTGATGGTTGATTCATAATGCTTATTAAAGCTTTGAGAGATTGACATTTTGGTTGTTGATATCATAATGCTTATTAGATATTTGGAATTTTTTTTTATCTTATGCCCTACGGGTATAGAATCAGTGGCGGAACTACATGGGGGTGGGAGGTGGCCCTGCCCCCCCCCCCCCCCCCCCCAACAATTTCTTTAGTATATGTAATATGTATTATTCCTTTCATTGGGAGCTTCGATTTGATATATTATACGCCCTGATCCGATATCCGAGCAAAAAGTTATGAACATTTGAAGATTAGATATATGCAAACTACTTTTATATGTCATTTACATAGTCAAAATACTTCTATGTTTTGTTAAATTTCATATCTTCGTATTGTAATTGAACCCGATACCTTCAACAGAATAGGTTATATTAATTAAAATATTTGAGTATCCTAAAATAAAGTATGAATGCATATTTTAAATAGTTATTCTAGTATCTTCGGACAACTAGTTAATAAGATAGGATGTAGTACATAAGGTCTATGTTTTGACTCCCACATGTCGTCTCCTTGATTTAAAAAGTTCTAGTTATGCATTATAATCTTGAGGGTTTTTTAGTATTTCTTAGTATTTCGTATTTTTTTTTTAAAAATCAAAAAATTTAAGCTACATTGGAAAATTTTTAGCCCCCTCAAAATAAATTCCTGGTTCCGCCCTGTATAGGATAAGAGCCTTGTTTTGTAAAGATTTTTCTAGTTTATTTATTTAGGGATTATATTTTATTTTTTCAAGGGTTTATGAATTCCTTTTAGGTAGGGGTGTCCATAAAAAACCGAAAAACCGATTAATTTTTAGGTTAACCAAACCGACTTTTTTTGAAATTTCGGTTTGGTTAACCGAACCGAAAATATTTTTGGTTTATCGGTTCGGTTTCAGTTCACGACTTTACATATAACGGTTAACCGAAAATATATTAATATTTTATTCAAATATTAGTTATCTTTGATTTATTTAGTGGTTACACTCTATGATATATCTTCAAGGCGTTAATCTAGTTTGTGTCTTTCCATCTTCAATTTTAACAATTTACCCACTATTTTTCCACTTCTCATTGATATAAGTCTCTTATTAAATTTGATGGGATAAAAATTAATACACACAATGTTTGATTCCACATAATATAGTATATACTCTCGATATTTGTTTACAACAACCAAAACAATATGATATATATAAGTACATATTTAAAATAAAAGTCTTGCTTGATCACTTTTTTTATTCAAATTTTATTATTTTAGTCTTAATTATTTAAAGTAAAATGACATAAACGGTTATCGGTTAACCGAGAAAACCGAACCGAAAAATTGGTTAACCGAACTACGGTTAACCAGGATTCACGGTTCGGTTTCGGTTCATGATTTTAACTAACCGAACTTCGGTTAACCGAAATCTCGGTTAACCGGGTTTGGACACCCAGACTTTTAGGGTTTTAGTTTCTAAAAGAAGGTTTCTTATCCCATAACCTTAGGGCATATGTTAGAAAGATCGTTAAATCTTTTAAGGCATATCAGATTAGTAGATTACTCGTGTCTTTAGAATAGTGAATCAAGTAGCTAATAAAATTGCTAACCTTAGCTATTTACTTTCACATATGGACATATTGAATGATCTAAAATTTCGGTTCTCATTCGTTTGGATGCTCCAGTTAAAAAGAAAAAAAAATCATATGTATTTGTCTTTATTAGATATTTTTAGACAGATTTTTACCGTATTTATTCCTCATTTTAATCGAAACTCCTTTTCTTATATAGACTAATTGTACTCCAAACTTCTATGTATATGTAGACTTGGGTTCCAGTTCGGATGAACCGGCGTTCAGAAATCGACGGGAAACCGGTCGGAACCGGAGGCGGTTCCGGTTCCTGAACCGCCGGGTCCGATTCCCGCTACGGTTCCGGTTCGTCCACCCCCGGAATCGGAGAACCGGCGGTTTTGGAACCGGAAATCGGCGGTTCCAAACCGGGTGGAACCGCCGGTTCCACTAATAAAAAATTAAAATAGTGTAACCGCGGTCGCGGCCAATTGGACCGCGATCGCGGTTTTCATTTAGAGGTAAAAAATATATATATATTTTTAATATTTACAGTTCCGGTTCGGAACCGGAACTGGGAGAAACCGGCTCCGGAACCGGACCGGAACCGGTCCATGCCCGGTTCCGGTTTCATGGTTCTGAGGAACCGGAACCGCCGGTTTGCAAACCGGACCCAGGTATATGTATATTGCACTTCAAAATAAACTCCTCTTGGAGAAGAAAAAATCAATCCCACATTGGAAAATAATACCAAACACCACTAGTATATAAAGGAGAATGAAACCCAACCCAATGGCTTAAGCTTTTGGGTAAAAAGGGTGGATCTCAACTTTATATGCTAAGAGGTTAAAATTTCCCGACATGTCACCCGTTTCTTTCGGTTCCCGGAATTTAACAACTCCAACTTACTATGTATGTGAACTAAGAATATTTCAGTAGTACAAAATAAAATTTTCACAATATGATATTCAGGAACAAAAATTTTCATAATGTGTATTGGGAGGACTTCCTTAAAAATGGGACCACGAAGTACCCAATCCAGACGTAGAGTGTTGTTAATCTATGGAACCGGACGAGCTAAATACAAACAAAAAAATTGAACAAAGAGTGTGTATTAGAAGGAAAATAAATCAGATGAGTACCCAATCCAGATGTAGAGTATTGTTAATCTATGGAACCGGACGAGCCAAATACAAACAAAAAAATTGAACAAAGAGTGTGTATTAGAAGGAAAACTAATTAGAGAAGTTCATTTTGAATTTTTTTTTAATAAGGTAAGGATTAGGTTCGCCACAAGTAAGACTTGGGCTCGTCTAGAACATCATTCTTGTGAGGAATGAGCAAATCGCCGCCTGAGAGGTTCGAAACGTTGACATCAGAATACTACCAAAAGGCTTAACCGATGAACCAAGTGGCCGAAGGTGCGGAGTTCATTTTGGAATTTGATCATGATATAGAATTATACAAGGTTTTTTTAGCAAAGAATTATACAAGTTGATTGAACACGAATGGTACACAATTTCGAACAAGATTTACAAGTTTATGAGATTACGAAATATTTTGTTTATAGGGAACCAAACATGATTAATTAGTATATTTGCCAATCAATCATGTTGCGACAAGATTACAAGCTTTATCGTGTCCGGATATGCATGGCTATATCACCCCTTTCGTTTGGCATAGCCCGAATACATATACAGTTCCCTGACCTTTAATCAATTGGTCACTTTGACACCCCATCTTTGAAAATGTTCGATTGAGTACCTAAACTTGCATATTGTGACCTATTAAGCACCTGTTTACTGATGTGGCAATTTACGTGCATCACACTCTCTTTTAAGCGAGTGGGTGAATCATATTTGGCACAAATTTGTTCTTTTTTCTTCTTTGTTTCCTATTTTCTTGTTATATTTTTCTTTTTTCTTTTCATTTTTTCTTTACTTTCTTATTATATTTCTCCAAAATACTCCACTAATTAATTTTCATGAACAAATTTTAGGAAAGAAAATAAACATGTAGCTTTCATCTTATTCAAAAAAAAAGAAAAAAGAAAAAGAAAATAGAGTACAACTACATTCAATTGGGTTCAAGCTCCTGTAGCTTTCATCTTTACTCTAAAATCTACTCCTGAGAATCAAAAACCTAATTTCTTAGCAAATTCAACATCTGAGAAGCCTTTGGTTAGAAGGCATTTGTGTTCCTCAGTTACCAAAATCCACCATATTAAACCAAACATAAAAACGCATCTTGATTATTTTGAGTTCCCCTTTTGCTCTCAACGATTGCGCCCTCCTATCTATTCACAGCCATGGATTCTACTTTCTTGTTCCATTGAATCGAATTCAATAATCTCCATGAGAATCGAATTCGACACTAGTTATGGCTGAACCCAATTTCCACTTGCCATAAGACCTCCTCTCTCCTACCGCCGACGGAGACAAACCTAGAGTTGTGGTTGAACAAGGAGCTCAATCTCTCGATCATGGCGATTACAGTGTTGTATCCAGATCACCGGAGCAAGCACTTGATGGTAGTGGCGATGGAGAAGGCACTTCTGGCGGCTCCGAGGCTCTAAGCACTTGATGTTAGTGGCGAATCCAGTACTGTATCCACCCGGAATTTCCTAACTTGTTTGGCTAATGAGCGTGGAGAAGATTGACATGAGGGAACATAGAAGGAATTATTTCTCCCGACCTCATCGTTCTTTCTCCCAATTTCTTTTTCCAAATCTGGATCTGAGATCTAGATGTAAAATTAATAAAGCAAAACTAAAAAAAGAAAAAAAACACCTTTGGGATATTTAATTTAAACTATTTAAAGTTTAAGTTGTTTTAAATTAAATTAATGACATGGCGAGATGACATGGCTAAATTAATGATGTGGCGGGATGACATGGCGCGAGTCAGTTGCACGCGAATAATTATCAGCAAACAGGTGTTCAATAGGTCACAATATGCAAGTTTAGGTACTCAATCGAACATTTTCAAAGGTGGGTGTCAAAGTGACCAATTGGTCAAAGGTCAGGGGACCGTATATGTATTCTGCCTCATTTTTATCTATAATGTCCTTATAATTAATGACATTATGAGCACATTATTGATTGATTAATTGGTAAATATACTTCTTATATATGCTTTTAATATCACTGTGTAATTGGGTTTTTGACAAGACTTAGCAAACGGATGAAATGATCGATATATAACATGGTAATAAGATAGAGCCAGATTGGTTGTTTAGTTGTTGGCCTCGTTCCAACAGAATAAAATAAAATAAAATTGTCTGATTTACCAAATCATTTTAATTATTGGATGGTTTAATTCTCAAGACATAGGTGGGACTATAATTTTGTGAGAAGATAAAATTAATTGACATAATTATTTTCACTATTATTTATCACAAATGTATTTTTTATTTATTATGTTTGTTTTTAATTATATATTTTATTATAAATTTAAATATGGCGTTTATTCGTTAGGACGGAGGATTCTATCTTAGTCGAAAGATAGAATTTCCGCATGGATTGTGGAACAAGAAATCGTTTGTTCGACCTAGAGTATTATCGGCCCGCCCTAAGAGATGGAGTTTTTGACTTTCTCTCTTCCTCTTCTCCATTATAAATACATGTATGATTGTATGATGACTTGATGAGCATCTCATATTCGATGAGCTCGCTAATTAATCTTAACAAGTTATAAATGACAATATCGATTAATTATAAAAAAATCTTGTATTTAATTATGCTTATGCTAGTGATTGTACGCAACCTATCTTATGGTTGAGGCTATTTGTCGTAACTTTAACAATAAAGACTAGTTTTCGCAACCACCTCTAAAGATTGAGTTATTTTCTTGTAATTTTCCTATCTAATATGTAAAGTTGAAAAAAAAGTATAGCTATTTGACTACATAGGTTGTTTGTAATTTCTTAATGGCATTGATGACAAAAAAAATTAAAATACCTTAATGTGAACAAATGTTTAGAAGACAAATGGAATTATAAGGAGGGTCAAGGTTAAAAAACTGTATGAAAGCTAGCTAGTTTACTCCAAATGTAACTAACTTTGAGCCACATATGATTTTAATCATATGTCAAAAACTCAATACAAAGCACAACCATGATTACATTCCAACAATGAACATCTAGAATCAACCAACAAAAACAAAAGGGATCATAGGTACATTTTTTTGTATGATTAGTAACCTCTTGTGGCATGTAATGCACTAGTTATTCTCATAGGAGAAACAATGCAAATGGGGCGAAAAACTTGACCGAGTTTGCGAAAAAATGCTACATTATTCGATATAACTCCGCGATGCTTATGATCAAGCTTTGGCTAATGCAAGAAACTCCATGGAAAGAGAGGGAACTCGACTCGGAATAGTTGCATAACATGCAATTTTTTGAAGGAACAAAACTTGAGTTGATCGACCAATTGATCTTGCTCTATGTACCTGAAGAAGGCGAAGGAAGGACAGTTAGGGCTAACACGCCGCTTATCAATGCGCTAACGGCTCCTAAAACGAAGGCCGGAAGATTTCCTCCTCCAAAGAGTGCATCCCATGGGCCACTGATTAGGGACACAAATAGTTGTGGCGTCACAATAGCCAAGTTCAACACTCCAAGTGAGAGCCCTATGAATCGAGTTCAAATTATGAGTACATTTGTGTAGTATCCACAAACAAAGACTTCTTATAAGCTATTTACCTTGGCCGGCTCCTGATGAAG
The DNA here is from genome assembly GCA_964016875.1 of Fallopia convolvulus. Taxonomy (NCBI): domain Eukaryota; kingdom Viridiplantae; phylum Streptophyta; class Magnoliopsida; order Caryophyllales; family Polygonaceae; genus Fallopia; species Fallopia convolvulus. The sequence continues at coordinate 1,839,686 of OZ024718.1, read as the reverse complement.
CCGAAAAAATTGATGCTAGCGCAAAAGGAACACTAAAGGTTACCTGTAAAAATTTAACACATGAATGTTCGTAAGATTGAATATGATAAAGTTTGTACATATTAACATATGATTATGTTTGAACGTGCACTTACGGCTTGTGGAATGCCCATAGCCGCGAATAAAGCCAAGGTGCTTGCCTCGACATTTGAAGGCGGGTGACTCCTAAGAGGGTTAGCCTTTCGCGCTTCCTAGGCTTGCTTTGTGACAATGATGGTGAGAAACAAAGTGGCAGCTAATATGATATTGGCAATTCCCCATAGCTTTCTCGCACCTTTAAGAACCTTCGAAAGAGGATCAATTGCTAGTGACATTAAACCGAGAACCCCAGCGGTAAACATCAACCCTAAAGATCCTTTCCTAACACCAGTGTTATACAAGGATTTAGCCCAAGCATCGCCATCAACATTTCCTCCATACACCTCCTTACCGACCCAATCAGTGTTGAAGAGCAAGAACGGGAACCATGCGACCCAGTTAAGGGCGGTTACTAGGAAGAGGATCCACATTGGCCTATCGAGCGTTCTGAAAGCTTCCTTGACTTGCTCCATTACGGGCTCCTCGTGACCAAAGTCGTAGATTGGAGGGGGCTCGGTAACAGCAAGCAAGGCAAATATTGTGATGACTACGAGGATGATAATGTCGATAAGGAAACATGTCTTGAGGTTAGCACAGTATTGGTCGCAGGCTTCTATGTGGGTGAATGGGAAGAGCTTGTAGAGGTTACTATATGAACCAGCCGCGTAGCCAAGAATGTTGCCTACCGCCATGAAGAACGAAAAGAAGGCGTTCGCTACTCTCATCCTCCTATGATCGTTCCTTGATAAGTCTGCCAAGAAGGCTCTTGTCGGTCCCTGATAACATCATGAACAAATCCTTAGTTTGAAATCAACTGTTGAGAATAAGCATTCTCACATCTGAAAGTAAAGACTAAATAAGACCACTATATAAGTTCAAGGACTATTCCTCATATTGTCAATTAGTTTTAAGATGGAACCCTACTGGACTTGTGTGTCAGGCCCAACATGTGAATGACCCGCATACTCTAATATGAACAACTTATAAAACAAATTTACAAAAATGTCACCGTTCCACGAAAGTTTGATTCTACCTGCACTACATTGTTGGCAACATCAAGGATCCAGAACCCGAAAACAAACAAAGTGACAGCTCTAGGCTTAGTTCTCGCCGCCATCGAATCCCCAAATTTCTTACCCAGATCGAGAGCGAAGGAGATCAACAAGATCGCGAAGCAGATCAAGACGCTTCCCGAGACAATATAGGGCTTCCTCCGGCCGAACCGGTTGGTCGAGTGGTCACTACTATAGCCCACGAGGGGCTGAACCACCAAGCCCGATATAGGCCCACAAAGCCACACGAACGAGGACCACATGTGTGGGATCCCCAAGTGTTGGATGTATGGCGTCAGCAATGACAATTGTAGGGCCCACCCGAATTGGACCCCACATGCTATCATTGCCACCACGCCAATCTTCCACAATGGATCTGGCCTCTCATCCTCCCAGTACTCTTCGTCCTTGTACTTAGTTTCAATTTCCATGATTAACAAATTAATTAATAAATAAATACAACCTTCTTTTTTAATATGAAGGTTAAAGATGATAAAAGAAAAAAATTCCTCTCTTTATTTTAGTTTTTTTTGGTTTTTTTTTTAGCTTGATAAAAGATGGGTATTGATCAAAATTGTGGTTTTTTTTTTGTGTGTCTGTGGGTGTTTTTTCTTTTCTTTTTTTTACCTATTTTCAAAACAAAGATAAAACTCCGTTATTGACACAGGATGAGTAAGGATATAAATGTTGTAATGGGTTTGCTTAAATATGCTTGATTTTGTCTACTTAATTAGTTTTTCTTTAATTAAGCCTTATATTGAGTGAATTAGTTGATTACGGGTCATATGTAGAACAACAGGCTAAGAAGGGGGACAAGTGTTGAAAATATTTTGACATCACTATTGACACTTGTCTTTTTAACCTATAAATGTTAAGATCTATTTTTAAGTTGAACATGAGCTATTCTTACTCTTATAATTAGTTCTCTTTACAGTCATAATCATTCTGAGTTTTTTTTCTAATTAGGAGATGTGGATTAAGGTTGTGTTTCATTAGGTGATAAAAAGTAGTTTTTGGGTGAAAAAATCTTTTTATGTCTTGAAAAACGTAAAAAGTAAAGAGAGATGCGCACATTTTAAGTGTGTTAAAAATAGTTTTTAGGTGAAAAGTAGTTGCAAGGACCATAAATTGGTATAACAAATAATACCATTTTTTTGATGTGGTAAAGATTCGGTAGACTTGGTACCCCCGGTGTATCGAGAGGCCATCAGAAGATGGCAGTTGAAACCGACTAGGTGAGGTAAATCCAAAGAGCCACACAAGAAAACAAGAAACAAACAACCAAACAAAAAACTACAAACGAGGCCAAGAAAACCACTGGAACAACACGAATCTATGGGAAAGTTTGAATGAGAGAGTATGACATTTGTGCGGGTTAGAAACCAAAACGTATAGTGTCACCGTATAGCAGGATAAGATCCACACGATCAAACTCTAACCTGAACACCGGGCCTCTCCCTTTAGGTGTATAGTGCCGCGGGTTATAGCTTGAGCCACCATTGCTTCTCTAAGCAAATTTGTAAGCAATACCTTAACTCTCCCTTTATAGCCCATATTGCCATGGGCCTGAAATTCGTACATTGCTTATATGGGCCAAAACAACACATTGAAAGCCCATGTTTCCATCATTTTTCGGCCCAATCAAGTGATGAATATCACAAAATATGCCTTTTGTAATTTCTTTTATATATATATAAGGAAAGTGATTCGATGTATTGTAAATGATTTGAACCATTCAATAGGTAACTCAAATCGACATGAACTTGAAGTGATCGAATCTGAATCTAACCGAATTACTCGCTTGACAAGTTTTTTTAGCCAAAATCAAGTATTAAGAAGCAAAAAGAAGTTCAACTAAACTTTGGGCATATTTATCATGTTGCTCCTAGGGCTGAGTATGGGTCGGTTCAAACAGAAATTTAAAACCGAACCGAAAACGATATTATTCGGTTTAAGAATTTCTCAAATTTCGGTTTCGGTTCGCTTCAAATGTTCCAAAGAATAACCTTCTATTTATCTCAAACTGAACAAAATCGAAACCGAATCAATTCGGTTCGATTTTCGGTTCACCTTAAACCAAATTTCGGTTTTCGGATTGATTTTTGTCGGTTCAATTCGGTTTTGAATTGCTCCATGTTTTTGTGTGCTAAGTTGTTGGCTAAACTTTAAGAAACTTGCTTGTGTCACACATATAAAGTAGGAGTGTTTATAAAAGAAAACTCAACTGTTATACACATCAACATTACAATGTAGAACAAAAACATGCTATTTTTTATATCACACACGTACACATAACGTTGACTAGCATTTTTTTCTTTGTAAATGTACTAGTCATATCATATAATATATAAAATCAATTAAATATCTATATAACTTGGAGGTCGAAGCAACTTAAGATTAATCATTAGCAATATTTGAATTAATTAAGTTAATGAACACAGAATATGAAAACTAAATTTTATCCGTTAACTTGAACTTATAATCTTATTCTAATAAAAAAAAATCTTTGTAGTAATTAGAATTATTCATTAAATAAATTTTAACTAAAGTTATTGCCAATTACGTGAAAAATCAAGTCTAACCATCATTTCTTTTATTGAGTCGAGTTAGTCGACGTAAGCCGATTTATCTAATTTATAGTCTTTATTAACTAGGTTACGAACTCGAGTTTCACCGTGAACAAAATATTGTTCACGAGATTTACTCGAAATTTCAAGCGTACCCATTACTTCATGATGCTCTTTTTTGTTGTTTGCTTAGGTTTGACATGGTATTTATCTTATCGGTTTTTTCGTCTACCGAGTTTCGTCTCGATCTCTCAATTATTGGACATGTTCGGTTTATCGAAATCTTTCCTACTATATATATATATTGTTAATGGAAGTTTTCAATTGTGTTGGGTAGAGTATAGAAATGGGCTGGCTACATCAAATTGATCCTTGATCCAAACCTCCATACTCCATTATTGATGAATTATTAAATCTCTCTGGAAGATTTGGATTTCTGCACGTAATCTTCCATATGTGCCTCGTGAATCTCGAAATGACCCATTTTTAAATCGGACCGATAGAAAAGTTTGTTTTGTTTTGTTTTGTTTTTCGATCATTCGCTCCCAATAAAATAATTATTTTTTCGTCAGAATATATCCAAAGTCATGGTTTCTTTTGTTAACTGGGATTTGTAAAAATAAAAAATTATTTAAGTGTATTTTCTAAGAGAACCACCCCAAATTAAGTCCAGTGCAAAAATCATACACAATCTGTAACAAAATATGCATGATCAATAACAAAATTATATCAACAAGCATGGAACGTAGTGGGAGAGGCTACGCTTTCCTTCGCTAAGGTCGAGGGTTCGATTCTCAATGGAGGAGAAATGAACTTGTTGGGAGAGCAGATCTCACCCAAAAATAAAGGGACCCTCACGAGGCTCGAACTCCAGACGTAAGCGTTTGATGGAGCAAAGTTCTCCGCTGAACTGGAGTGACAATGACAAAAAAAAATAACAAAATTATGCAATAACATTGTACACTCTCAAAGTAAAAAAAATAATGTGCACGATCACACGGTCAAAATTAATTCTTTATTCTATCTTAAAGCAATGTTCTTTTTTTTGGTCGCAAAGCTCGGATCGCACATATCTAAAGAAGAGTAGGTGCAATCCAAGTCACTTTTGAGTCGCACCTTTTCACATATTATTTGTGTCGAACTCAGGCAAATCGAATTACGCACATCCCAAAGAGGAGAGTAGGTGTAACCCCAACGCGGAGTTAAAGCAAGTTTCTCTTGTGCTCCATATATGAATTGAGACAGTCACCTAATTGATACTATTATCATAAAATTTTGTATTTATTATCCAGGGGCGGCTATTTGGGGCGGCGAGGAGGGGCGGTCGTCATAGACCCCAAAATATAGAGGCCCCCAACAAGAAAATTACTATTAGTAAAAATAGGCCTATTAATGTTAAAAAAGCCCATTATTTATAAAAAAAGGCTATAATTTATTATCTAATATAAAAAATAAATAAAAATTGTATAGAAAAGCCCATAAATTTGATGGGCTAAAAAAAGGTCCATTTATTTGTTAATTGAAGGGGCCCTTAAATTTTATTTCGCCCTAGGGTCCCTGAAATAATTGAGACGGACCTGTTAATATCGATCGTACGTACGTGTATGAAGAGACAATCACATAAATGATATCTACAAGACTACAACTATATCATATATATCATGTCCCCTTACATTAAAATCAAAATCATGATATGCATAGATAATATAATATCTAACCATTTGAATTCATATGTAGAATAATTAAGAAAATCAATATTCAATATTCAAGCCCAGATGGTCAAAACTCAACAGGGTTTTTTGCACACTTTCATTGAATCATTGTATTACGATGTAATTGTTGGATTTAAGTAACATTTTGGACTAACACGGAAAAAAAAGAGTTAAAATTATCAAAAAAGTTAGTTAAAATTTATTTAAATTGGATTTCGATGATGAGTATTTGTTTCAATTTTGTGAAATGTACTCTATACATTTGCTTATATATACAATTACCAATAATAAGAAGAATTGGTAGGCAATCTGTCAGGATAATATCATAATTCATAAATACATATCGGCCTGCCAAAAAATATTGGAAAAAAAGAAGATCATGACCCCCCCCCAAAAAAATACTACATTGAAAAAGATCCACCGACAGATTTTTCTTATACTCCGGTATTGTTCAATAGTTTTCTTATTTGTTACAACTTACAAACGATTTAAAATCTAAATATTGTTTGTCAATTTCAAGTTTTTTTAAAAGAGTTCATTAATTTTAATTTAGGAAATAATTTTGAAATAATTTTCAAAATTAGTATTATTATTATGTGTCCATGGCCACACATTAGACAAATCCTTAAAAAAATAATCAAAAGACGATGTATTAATATTGCAAGTTCTTTCATTGAAATTAACCAAATTCAGAACTATATAAATCATAAAAATTTATCTTTAAAAGGAGTATTTTATTTTTACAAAACCATGCCTTATTATTATTTTTTTCAACATGATTTGTAAGCAGATTAGCTGGCAGATATTAATTACTTGAAGATAGGGTAATGGTCTAATTATATTCACATGGAATTACAGTATTTACGGAGTAGTTTCCAGTACAGAGCGCTTCATTAAATAGCAATTGACCTAGAATTTAATTAAGGGTCCATTCTATATCTTAAAGTTGATTGATACTACTCGAAATTGAATCTGAAATTTATATGAAGTGAAGTTGAAACTAAAACTTTACTATGTAGTATTATTTAATGGAAATTTTAGTTTGGTACCTCCGAGTTTTTTCGTTTACAAAAGTGGCGGATTTACTCTATGTCTAGCCCCTACTGAAATTTAAAAAAAAAAATTAAAAATATATTTATTGGAAATTACTTAAAGTTTACATGATGTATTAGAATATACTAAAAACAATACTCTCTCCATTCAGAAATACATGATACGGAGTATATTGATATGTTAGAATTTGTCTCTAAAATTAAAAAAGTATGTGATTTGACTTAAATATCCATAATTTTGTGAAAATCTTTCATTTTCTATTTTCTATTTTTATTATTTTTTTTAATTAATGAGGATAATATTGGAAAAAATATGGTAAATTATGTAAAACATCAAGTATTATTGAACAAGAAAATCAACTAAAACATCATGTATTTCTGAAGGGAGGGAGTATGTTTTTAGGTTTGGAGTCACAAAAGCCGCGCACCTGAGTTGATGAATGACTGTTTGATTACTTATGTTGAGAAAGATGTAGTGCGTTGTATTGAAACTGAAGATATTATTGTACGATTTCAAGATATGGCAATTCGAAAAATGTTAGTGAAATAAACAAATTATTGTAATTTTTTTTTATATATTTTATAAAAAAGACAAAGAAAATTCCTGGCTTCATGTAGCCAAAGGAATTTAGCCCCTACTGACAAATATTCCTGGCTACGCCACTGGTTTACAAATCATGATATTTCTAAATATTTTTTAATTTATATTATATCATATAAAAATTAATTTATATTTTTAACATAGGTTTTATTATACAATATCTACATATTTTTTATATAAAATAAATTTGTTATTCTTAATAAAAAAAAGTCGGTTCGGTCCGATTTTGAACAGGACGGAGCGGAGACTGACTTTCAATTGTTTTTGGACCAAAGATTGGATCGGAAATTCCTCGGTCTAGTCTCGGTCCGATCCAAAAATTTGGTCTGGACTGAATTTTGTTCAGCCCTAAACACAACAGAGCGAAGTGTTATCGAAAAGCAAGTAATCGAGTCATCTTCGTCTTATAAGAAGTGCAAATGAACCACCATAATATTGTCTCCACCTAAATAAGGAATCTTTAAGAGCCTATTTTATGTTTTGAACAACATTTCAACTATTTCAACTCTATTACTCATTTTCATCAAAAAAAAAAAAAAAACTCTATTACTCATGAATTTATTTATTTACATAAATTTTTTGTAACTCAATGTAAGTCAAACAGAACGAACCTAAACGTGGCTAAATCAATTTTTCTAACTTATCTCTTAGGATTTAGAATTTTTTTAATAAAAATTATTAGAAAAATTGTAATTACATAAAATTCAAGATGATATCTTTTCAAAACCGGATTCTTAGGGCACTTAGTGAGATTTTGTCACGTCATAATATCTGATTGAAATAATGCAACATTTATAGCACCTAAATAATGTAGTACTACCTCCTTTTTATAATGTAAGGATTTTTTTTCACTTTTTGTATTTTTCTAAATAAGCTTAAAATAATAAGAAAGATCATTTAATTTTATAGTATTTAATAAATTAAATTATATTTTTAATATATTTTTAAATTAATTTACATTTTTAATGCATCTTAAAACTAAAAATATTACAAAAAAAATTAAATAAATATATTTTTTTAAAATTATTTTAGTATTAATTAAATGAAAATGGACTTATATTTACATTGCGAAACGGAGAGAATAGACTTCAGGGCCGGCTAACTGGGTAGGCCGGAGGGGCGGTCGCCACGGACCCCCGAAATATAAAGGCCCCCAGATTGAAAAATTACTCTTAGTAAAAATAGGTCCCATAATGTTAACAAAATTCATTAATGTTAAAAAAAACCTATTGATTGGTTGATTAATAAATAAATAAAAATTATATGAAAAGGCCTGTTTATTTATTATACTAAAAAAAAGCTTATTTAGTCAGGTGAGCGACCCGGGTCGAACTGGACGTAACCAAGACGAAGCTCTGGTGAACCAGTGGATAACAAAAAAGGCTTATTTATTTGTTATATTTAAGGGTCCCTAAATTTTATTTCGCCCTAAGGCCCCTGAAATGATTGAGACGGGCCTGAGAATAGTATATGAAAAAACGTGGAGACAAGTTCAATCAGTAAGATAGTGGACTTTAAAAGCTATATATACACATGCATACCAACAAGAAGCTTAGAGATATATAACCACAGTAGCCATGGCAATAATCCAAAGCTTTCTATTGTTCTTGTTGTTTGGAGTAGCTAGAGAAGCTTATGCTTCTAATAATTTCACCAGAAAAAGTTTCCCTAAAGATTTCATCTTTGGTATTGGCTCTGCAGCTTATCAGGTTTAATTTTCTTGCTCATTTTTTTTGTTATTGTAAATTAATTTACATACTATATGAATTAATTTTCATGATCGAAAACTTTACGAATCTACCCTAATACAGTATGAAGGAGCGGCTAGTGAAGATGGCAAGGGACCGAGCGTTTGGGATACTTCCATTAAGCTTAATCCAGGTAATGTCAATTGGCAATGTCTCTCGATTTAATTCATCGGAGTGTTCATCTTGTCGGCCTCTCGGTTTATCAATCGAGTTCTTACCTTATCAAAAAAAGTTGTCAATATCTCTCGATTTTGCCTGATTTTCGATTATATCGGTCACCCAATTTATCTAATTAAATTATATATAATTCTTACCGTATCAAAAAAAGTGTCAATGTCTCTTCTTCATTTTTTTTTTCTAATTTTTAATTTTTTGTTGTTAATGAGTCAAGTTTTTTTTTTTTTTTGTAAATTGTAGGTAGGATTTGGCCACAAACTCGTAATTTGATATTGCTAATTATGTTTTTTAATTAAAAATACTTGATTTAATGTACAATATATGTGGTAACTTTGAAAACAAGTTTATATATTTTTTTGGTCTTTGTAGATAAGATAAGTGACAAGAGCAATGGAAATGTGGCTGAGGATTTCTATCATCGCTATAAGGTACAAATATAATAAATATATGAAGATATTATTTTTAATTGTAAATATGTGTATATATATATGTTATATTTTTATTTGTTTATTATCTTTCTTTTCTTTTCTTTTTTGTTCGCCGACATAGTGGAATTAGATATTTAATAATACTAGCATATATTCTCGTACCTTGTACAAGTTTTGATTAAAAAATTAATAATTATTTTTTTCAAATACATCAATTATCTAGAAACAAATAATCACGATCTTTAAAAACAAATTAGTTTTTAATTTACAAAAGCAAGATAAACTTAAATGGGGTTTTTTAATATATTGATTAGACTGCTTTTCCGGAAAAAATTGCCTTTTTTTTTCTTTCAAAAAATAATATTTACAACCATTATAATTGATTTCATGCAGGGAGATGTGAAGTTGATGAAGGAAATGGGGCTAGATTCATTTAGATTCTCCATTGCTTGGTCAAGAATTTTGCCTCGTAAGAACACCATTGATTTTAATGTTTCACATGCCCAAGCTTTAATTATAAGTAACACATTTTCATAATAGTATATTTCTTGATTGGATCTGATCTTACCAATTTATTGCTCAATTTAATTAGGAGGAAAGATCAGCGGAGGAATAAATCCACTTGGAATCAAGTTCTACAACAACCTCATCAATGAGTTACTAGCCAATGGTAACATAGTATTATTAATTTATCAAAGTTGACTAAATCATAAAATACTAAGGCATGTTTGGATGTAAATCATGAAAAAGGAATGAAAAATGAAACGAAACTAGTCCACTTCGACATCGTGATATATATATTATGGGCTTTTTTTAAAACTTGGATATGTCTTAAAAATTGGGGGTTTATAGATTTTACCATTTTTGAAGTCTAGCACCATCATGGAAAAATAAGTCGCGAGTCGCGAATCTATTTTCAATATCGAAAATGCATTGTGATAAAGTCGGATGAATTTTTTTTTTGTTAATGTATCATGATAACAAAATGAACTAAATTTGTTTTCTTTCCATTTTCATTTACATTTCCATACCAAACATGCCCTTAGTTTGTATAAAAAAATATATGTACTTGCATAGAAATTGAATCCTCCAAAAAATAGTGTGCTAATATATATATATATAACGTGGGGGTCTACACAGCTGTTTGTTTGCGATATGAACTTAGTACATAAGCTATTAGAGTTTCATCATAAAATTAAGGGAAATTCCGGTTGATACCCTCGAGTTTTTGGTTTTACCGAGTGGTGCCCTGATAAAAAAAACTTATGTTGTATAATTTAAAATTTAAATTATACAACATACAATCTACTTGACATATATATATTTTTTTAATTTAATATTTTATATGATTTTTTTAATTGTTATTGAACGAAAATTTTGTTTTAATGTAATTAAATACAAAAATATATTTTTTTCATTAGAAAGCAAACTAATTTAGTTATAAACTAACGAAAATTTACAAGTAAGGGCACCAGCCGGAATTTTGCAAAAGTGCAAGGGTACCACTCGAAATAAGTTTTTTTTTTTCAGGACACCACTCAGAAAAGCAAAAAACTCGAGGGTACTAACCGGAATTTGCCTAAAATTAATTAATGGTCAATGAAAAACGTAACTCAAGTACTCATATGCTAAGCTTTGTTTTTCAAACTTCCGATGTGGGGAGCATTTATTCCGTATTTTCACAACATATTGGTTGCTTGAATTAACTTGAATGTCTTGATAGGAATAAAGCCTTTTGTGACAATAATGCACTATGATACTCCTCAAACACTCATGGACGAGTACCAAGGTTTCTTGAGCTCCAAAATAGTGTAAGCACTCGCCTAATTATTATCCTGATGGACTTATTAATTATCTACTAATATTAATCGACCGAGTAAATAAATAAACAAGAACAATTTATTTGTTTCGATGACAATGAAAATGCAGGGATGATTATGTAGCATATGCAGACTTGGTATTCAGAGAATTCGGGGATCGGGTCAAGGATTGGGTGACTTTTAACGAAGCCAACGTTATGGCTTACTACGGGTACGCTACGGGAAACCATGCGCCTTTCCGATGCTCCAAGTACATCGGAAATTGTACGGCTGGAAACTCCGGCACCGAGCCTTATATTGTTGCTCACAACCTTCTCCTTTCTCATGCCACCGCCGTTAAGTTGTATAGGCAAAAATATCAGGTGAAAATCAACGTTTTTTTAGAAACAAGGTTCAATTAATATATATATATATATATATATCTTCTAAATCCGAAGCAGATAAGAAAAATATTATTAATAATTTGAGCTTATAACATCTGGCTATATGACTAATATGTATACTTTCAATCGAACGGTGTTTTTGTAGGACAAACAAAAGGGTGAGATCGGAATCACAATTGCGACTCATTGGATTATGCCAATCAACAACACTGACTCTAGTCAAAAGGCGGCCTCTAGAGCCCTCGATTTCCTATTCGGATGGTACGTGTTGTTGCAAATAAGGATGAATTTTTCGAACAAAAACAGAGAATATATTATCGAAACACGAACGGAAATTTAATTGTATATATAAGTCGCATAAACTATATATAGCCTCGGAAACTTAATACAGATAGACTGAATCTTTTTAATCCTAATACAAATAGGCATATCACAATCGATGATCCCCCTAAATTTTGTCACATTAGCTCATGCTCGCTTGACTAGGGACGCGGTCTCACAATACCTTTTGATTTTAAGTCATCTAGAACACTACAGATTCAATATAAGTATCAAAATTTTGAAGCATTTTCATGGTTCAAGACTTGAATTTGTGTAATGTAATCTAACAGGTTTGTGGAGCCCCTTACATTTGGTCAATATCCTCAAACAATGAGAACCATAGTAGGAAGCCGATTGCCCAGTTTCACCAAAAACCAATCCGAAATGCTTAAGAACTCGATTGACTTTCTTGGTGTAAATTACTACACAGCATACTATGCAGTGAATGATCCTGATTCTTCCAATCCTCTCCAATTGAGCTTCACAACAGATTGGCATTCTACTCTCACTCGTATGTATTTTTTTCCTCAATTCGCATTATCATATATTAGTCCAATGGGGTTCCATCCAGTGGCGTAGTCAGGAATTCGACCCAATGGGGGCTAAATTTCTATGGGTCAAATTCTTGGCTACAATGCTACATAAAAAAAAATTGAAAAATACAGAATTTTTTTGTATAATTTGTTTTAAACAGATAGTGTTCTAAAAAATACTAAACGGTCCCTAGACGGAGAGAGAACGCCTAGGTGGCCTAAACAGCGCCTAGATGAACTTGGTGGTCTTCTAACCGGGTTGAGAGACTAAGCGGGATATGACCTTTTAGCTCCTAGGCAAGACCTAGATGGAACTAATCGGAAATTTTTAAAACAATATAAATTTTTTTTGTATTTTTTTGTATAAAAAATATTGTATTAGAAAACTCTTATTTTATATTTTTAATAAAAATATAAAATTAACCTAGTTTTTTTTGGAGTTTTTATCAATAATCTAATATTTTTTTATATATATTTTTCAAAAAAAATAATTAAAAATTGAGTGGGGGCTATAGCCCCCACTCGCATCCCTCTCCCTCCGCCCCTGGTTCCATCCTAAAACCAATTGGTAATAGGAGGAGTAACCCGCTACATTATATATCAGTCTCAGTTAATCCTAACTTTCAGATGTGCGATGAGTATTCTAACACGCTCCTGCAAGTGCAACTATGGGAATTAGCCCAGTTGACACTTGGACAACACAGGGGGGCGGCGGGCCTAGGACCGAGATAAGCCGTTAGGCAAATAACTCTGATACCATATTAGCTCGGTGGGGTTCTATTTTAAAACCAATTGGCAATAGGAGGAGTAACTCACTAGATTATACGGAGTATATTAGTTACGTTTAATCCCAACTTTCAGATGTGCGATGAATATTCTAACATCATACAACTTTTGTGTAACATTGTATTTGATGTATGTTTGATTTATCTTTGATTTGGTCTAACGTGTTTTATCTATGTTTAATCAGCGTTGAAGGATGGCAAGCTTATTGGTGAAGCGGTACGTACCCTTTTATACATGTTCAACGATGAGTTTTCTGTCTTTCTGTTTTCACATCGAGAATTATTTGCAGATGAACTATATGTAAGTAAGGTATCTGTGTTCCGAATTAATTGATGTATTATTAATTTTGTAGACTGCTTTGGATTGGCTATATGTGTACCCTAAGGGAATTAGAGAGCTTTCGCTGCACATTCAGAAGAGATATAACAATCCCCAAGTGATTATCACCGAGAACGGTACGTAATTAAGTTACAATTCAGATTCCATGTCTCACCTTAAGCTAGTAACAACTTTTTTTCTTTTGTGTGTACTAACTTATGTAACTTATAACAGGGTTTGCCGAGACAAGCAATAGCTCATTGCCAATTCAAGAAGCTCTTAAAGATCGAGCAAGGATAAACTACCATTACAGGCATCTAGTCTACCTCGCAGACGCAATAAGGTGATTATCATCTACAGTGTTTCCAAGGACCCGTTCAGTATTGGTATCTGTATATTAGCTAACCATGAGTATGGATATGAGTCATGCCTATATCTGATACCTCGATATCACTTATAAGTTATACCCATATCATGATAACTATACCAATACCAATACAGATACTTGATATCTCACATTTTCTTTGGTGCATGTATATAGGAAGGGAGCGAATGTGAAAGGATACTACGCATGGACGTTCCTAGACGACTTCGAGTGGGATGCAGGGTTCACGCTAAGGTTCGGTTTTGTCTATGTTGATTTCAAGGGCGGAAAACTGACGAGGTACAAGAAACACTCCGCTGCCTGGTACCAGAGATTCCTAAAGGGTTATTAGTTTAAACGAAAAACCTTCGACCATTGTAAGCAAATTAAACTAGCCGATGCTTGTGAGAGTATTGAGAGAGTTTAAGGGCTTTCTTGTTCAATAAATATGTGGTTGTAATGTTGGTGTATGTCCATTACTTGGACTAGCTCCATGCAACTATGAAGTATTAAATCATTTCGGTTTTTAATCGCCCTTGGTTTTACACACTAAAAATGAGCTAATTGTAGCACATCATTTGATGAGATGAGATTATTGTTGGAGAGCAAATATCATCAATTCTACATCGACCAAAATCATCTAAACACCACTAATATACAAGGAATGGCGCGGTAAATCTCTACCCACTGACTTGAGCTTCTTTTTTTGAGTTCGGTTTATCGGACAAGCCCGATACAACCGAGAGACCGAGTAAACGACAGTCAAGACCGACTAGAACAGACATAAGCAAAAAAACAACACGTAAAGAAAGTACAACTGACAAAAGAGGGAACTAGAAAGAAAGGGTAGTGGAGAAAGTGAGGGGCTAAAGGGCAACGCCTTTAACATTCGGGTCATAAACGGACAAATCAAATTAGAAATTATGTTAGAGGGTGAATCCCGACATTATATATAAAATGATTTAAATTACCGATATATATGGCCAAATAGAATAGGTGAAGATTTTGGATGAGACATATTGATGCTTTGATATATATGGCCAAATAGTGTAGCTGATTGTGATAGCTAATAATTGTGAGACTGCATAAAACACATGGTAGATAAAAAAGGGCAGAATACATCAACATACTCCTATACTTACATTTTTTTTCCTATTGGACCCCTGTACTAAAAAATGTTCAAACAGACCCCTGTACTGCCCCCAATTTTGCCTATTGAACACTTTCAATCTTATTCTCCTTCCAGTGTACATCACGCACCTTATGTGTCATGTTATTTTGCCAAATAAGCCAAAATGGTCAAATACATACATGTTATTTTGGCAAAATACGTACATGTTACATAAGGCGCGTGAAGACTTGAAAGTGTTCAATAGGCAAAATAACATGTACGTATTTGACGATTTTGGCTTATTTGGCAAAATAACATGACACATAAGGCGTGTGATGTACACTGGAAGGAGAATAAGATTGAAAGTGTTCAATAGGCAAAATTGGGAGCAGTACAGGGGTCTGTTTGAACATTTTTTAGTACAGGGGTTCAATAGGAAAAAAAGTGTAAGTACAGGGGTCTGTTGATGTATTCTGCCGATAAAAAAGGATACGTTGAGACTTGAGATGTATGATGGTACAATGAATGAGTGGCGGATTGGCCAGGGCAAATTATGCTACTCCACATATGAAGGTAAAACAAGGCAGTAAGAAAATAGAAAGTCATTGTAGACAATCTATGGGTTAATCATACCAATCTGTCCGGTCACCGGTTTCCGATCTCTCAGATTATACTATATTGATCAATCGAATTCTTACATGATTTTTAAGAAAATATAGATCTAATATTTTAATTTAATAGGGATGCATTTAAAAAATATTTGACAATAAAATAAATAGTCTATTGAAAATTATATTCAAGGCTTTCTTGAAACTTCGGTGTGAGAACTATATTTCAACATTTACTCAACTATTGACTTAGTATATACTTGAAACTTAGATAACAGATCTAGTCTCTCAATCTTTTTTTTTATAGATAACTCGTGTGGCGTGATATTTGTTTCTTTATAGTTAAACTTAACCTAAAAAACCAGAAAATGAAGGACTGTTTACATGAAAGTAGAAGAATTTTGTCGTAAACTACTTGACAATAAGAAGAGTAGTCTACCAAACTCATATACTAAAAATACCAGGCTTTAGTCCAAAGCTTTTATGGCTCATTTGGTATTTGGTACGGAAAAAAATGATTAAGAACATGTGTTTAGTTAAATCTTACCTTATTGTTTATTGATTAAAATGGTAATTATCACCCTTCCTTTCTCATTTTTTGTGTAAAATTTGAGATAATTTTTCACACCCTTTAAACATGAGATAACAATATTACATATTTTCCTCTAACTATTACCCTTTTCCCTCATTTTTCTTGCAAAAAAATAAAATAATCACCACTATTTTACATATATATATATATATATTTATTTATTTCATTTCTCTTTCCTTTGCTCATTTTTATACCAAATGGGGATTAATGTTATATTCCAACACAAGAAAAAAAAGAATAATATTTTTACTTTTTACTAAATATAAATGGAACGACCTACTTACCCCTTGCAATAATTAAAGGTTCGATAACCGCTGTTTGTTTGCCCGATTTCGGTGTTGGAGTATTAACCATGTCGCTCGGGAGTGCAATTCGGCGGCGGACTACATTGTTGTTTCTTTTCGTCGTGTCTCTTCCGTCCCGCTTACAATTGATCTGGTTCTTCGAAACCTCATCCTTCAGGATGCTCTAGGGATCGAAGGTCGCTAGCATGTTAGCGACCGCCCTAATCTCTTTCCTTATCCCCAAAAAAAAATAAAGGTTCGATAATACTACATATTTGCCAATCACTTTGCACCTTATCCAAAAGCCATCCAATAAAGCCACCATATTCATACAATTGTCTTATTTTCTAGACTCAAAATTAAAGACTTGTACACTATTTACATTTCATATCATGTTTGATGAGGCCCCAATGTCTATTCACATTCAATTGTCATTGTCCATATGCAATCTATAGCCATTGACATGATGAGACTCCATGATCCATCTCCAATCTATAGCCATTGACATGATGAGACAAAGCAATAATGATCGAGGTCCCATTGTTCATGTACAATTTATTGTCATGCATGGAGAGACGATCGAGTGATAATGATGGTTAGGCCTCGTTCATTTGTGGTCATCATCTAGGGCATTCTAGCGGGGCGTAGCTAGGCGGAGGCCTGTGAGGGCCGGTGACCCCACTAAGCCGGAGGAATGCAGTTATGCAGATATTTGTGGGGTATATCGGTTAGAGTTTTAGTTTCCACATATAAAAGAGTAGTGAGTCTAGCTAACCTTCATTTAGTCTTTTATGTATCACTTAAATTTTTTTTTTACCGAATTATATTGACTTTAAATTGTAAATTTGTTTAAATTTTAGTTCTTCAAATTTAAAATAAAATAAGTTTAGATTACTATTTAAGAAAATTTTAATTAAAGCACAATTTCTACAAATTCTAAAATTTTATTTATTTTTATAATTATTGTCCGATCAAAGCCGTTGTCAATTTAATATTGTGCCCCCTCTGTCAGAAATCTTTGGCTCCGCGATTGGCCCGTTTTTTAAAATAATGTGAAATTTGTGCTCGTTAATTGGTGATTAAGAATTAGGGTTTGCTAAGTAGTTTGTAACAATATTTTTTTAAAGGTATTGTTTTTTTATGTTAAAATACATAAAAACAATCATTTTTAGTTATTTTAAGACAAAAAAAAACTATGCTTTTTTATTAAAAAAAAATATTATTATTAAGAACTATAGCAATTAGCAAGGCCTTAGAGATATAGGATACTCCCAAGTGCGAAATCAAGAGTTAAATTTTTAGGGCCCGTTTATTTCTATGACAAGAATCGAGAATCACTCATACCTTAGTTTTCAATTGGGTATGGACTCAATTGTATTTTCCTGCTATGAGAATCACTCATTCACATTCCCCTAGTTAAAACAAATATTGATATGAGTTTGAGTCATTTTTAAACCCATTCTCTATACCAAGGGTATATAAACAAACGAGACCTAATAGGCTAATTTTACTTTGGTAGGCTATATTTATCTTAATTTTCACTTATGCATATTCATGTTTTTAAGTTTTATATTTATGAAAGTGTGCAACTCAAAAGTATGAATATACAAACATGAATACAATCATTCAAAAACATGTATATACAACTCAAAATCACACATACAGGATTCACACAATCTTGCCATAATAGTGGTCTTATTTGAACTCAAGTCTATTATAGATAGATATTGTTTGAGATTCGAGCGGGCTCACAAGCCCGAATGGATTGAGATGCTCTCCCTAACTTCGCCTAGTTTGGGCCTTAGAGGTCTGGATGGATCAGTTACCTTGTCCATATTCGCCCAAGAAGGATACTATGAACTTTTTTGAGTTTAAAAAAAAAAATTCTAAGTCATTGTCAAAGCTGATTAGAGCGGGCTGACCCTCGTTTGCTCTGGCCTACGGCCTACCCATGATTGACCAAGACCTAGTACTGAAGAATCATACCCCATGAGTGACTAAAAAGAAGAAGAGTCATACCCATGAACATTGATGTAATTCTCCCACTACTCATTTCGTTCTAGTGCATTTTTTCGACTTTTGTACTTCTTACTATTTTTTTGTTTGTTTCAGTTTGTTTCGTGTCGGCTTCCGAATGCCGTTTACTCGGCCTCTCGGTTTTACTGGGCCTGTTCGGTAAATCGAATTCTTACCTAATAAAAAAATGATGTAATTCTGATTTTTGTACATTGTTGATATTGATTTTTGGGCTGAAATAGCCCACTATGAATTTGGGCATGATGTAGTTACTGGGGGCGTACTGATTGTTTGGGCTGATGGTAATCCACAAGGTCATGATTGAATTGGGTCATGATCAGTGTGGGCTTGGGCTTTGGCTCATTTGGGCTTTGGCCCTTTTGGGTAGATTTGTGTATAAACACACCCTCATCTTTTTGGCTGAATTGTGAATACTTAATACATATGATCCATGACCATGTAAGAGGGAATGTGACCCTACGTTTTTGGCTTGATAAGCATCTTAAGGGTATTATTAGTGCTTTGCATAAGTATTTACTCTATAAGATGTCTTGTGGGGTAATCGGTTGTGTCTAAGGTGTTTGTGTGTTTCTCGGGCTTTATCCTTTTTTTTTCGATAGGGTAAGGATTAGCGTTGTTACAAGTATTATTTGGGTTCGCCTAGAGCATCCAATAGGAATGAGAACTGGTTGTTAACCAATTCTAAAGAGGAAAGGGTAAACCACCGTCTGTGAAATTCGAAACGGTGATCTCGAGATACTACACCAGAGACTTAACCGCCGAATCAAACGCCCGAAAACTTCGGGCTTTATCCTTTTATATAGCTCTGTGTGTAAAATTTCTTTCATTTTTTTGTAAATTTACCACTTAAAAAAAACTTTGAAAGTTAAATAAAAAATAAATATAAATTTGTTTCATATTTCTTCAACAATTTAAAATCATTGGGTGAATAAATTGTAGACCTTTCAAACAAAAAAAAATAGAATAATAAAATGTATATGGGCTATGACTATGATGGATAATAAATGGTGGAAGATAAATAGGGCCTCAATTGTGAACAGCAAATATAAAGCTGTGAAATGCAAAAGTAATTAGGAAAGGCCCACTTCCCACCAAGAATCTCAGCTGGCCAATGGCCCACACCTACCACAATCATGTCTTTTTTTTTAAAATATTTTTTATAAGTAAGAAAATATTTAATAAATTGAGAACTAAAATTAGCATAAATAACAAATTAAGTAGAATATAACAAAAAATCAATGACATTTGAGGTTGTTTGTGGGAAGTTGAGATCATCGATGCATACATTTTTGTTTCTCTACAAAGGTGTGAGATGAGTCGTTTAGACCATATTTTCGAAAAAATTAACAATGTGGCCGACTGTATCACAAAGATGCCCACTTTCAGCCATACTCGTCCCAAACAGCATTGTTGGATCTTAAAGATCTCATTTGTTTGGATGTTCTAGAGCAGAGACGTCCACTACAATTTCTTTCCTTATTAAAAAAAATACTTAAAAATTGAGAGAAATATAATAAAAAAAGTAACATCGTCAAAAAACAAGTCAGGTCTTTTTTCACTATTTTCTTTACTATCTTTTAACAATATCAGTTTTTTTAAGTGTGTCCTAACTCCTAAGTGTATATTATGAACAAATTGATTTGGAAATTAAAATCATAAAATAGAACTAATAAGCTACATTGAATTTTTTTAATTATATCTTAATTAAAAATGTAAACTAATTAACTTATGTAACCTAAAAATCCTAATGATATTATAAGAGTTCCATTCCAATTTCCAATCATACAAATTATTTTGTTGAAACTTTTTGTTCCTTTTATGATATGTAACTACATAAACCCATCATGGGGCATGAAACATCACTTTGCTCCCGACAAGAAAACAATACCTTATATAAATAAATTTAAATTTTGCTTTGATACTACTTTTTCAGCAAATAAAACTATTACATATCATAACTTTTTTTTCTTCTGATCATGTAAAAATTTGGTAATTGGGTTAATTATGCAATACAAAGAGTATATTGACAAATGAAAGCAATAAGTTCTTTGTGGTTGCCTAAAATTCTTTGAGAGAATGAACATGCAAACTTTGCGATTTTATATGTCACAGAATTAGCGTTTCTATGTATAGAAGGTCATCTCCAACAGTTTCTCTATAATTTTCTCTAAAATGAAGAGCCAAAAGTCATATTCTCTAAATAAAATCTACTTTAACTCCAACAGTTTCTTTCATTTTAGAGAATTTTACATTTATTAGTTCTATTTATATATAATTTTTTTTATAAAAATTTCATATGGCCAATCACAAGTTTTCATGTATACACTTTCAATTAATGCATTCTCCAAATAAATTTGGAGAATTTTCTAAATATAGGGAAGACACTTTAATCTTTTGGAGAATTCTCCATTATAAAGAATTAGATAGAGAAGCTGTTGGGGTAAAAAAGTGGGTAAAATTCTCCAATTACACAATTTCCAACAATTTGGAGAAGTTGTTGGACATGACCTGAGAGATAATCACATTCTTCAACGTGAAGCAGAGCATAAAAAAATATGTTTTAAGTATTTTAATTTTCCACAAACATCTAACCTCTTGCTTTAATATTTTGATTAAAGTGTATCAAAAAAATATGTTACTAGTATTTCAATTTTACACAAACATCTAACCTCTTGTCTTAATATCTTAATTAAAGTTTGATTGTCTCTCTCGATTTCTAAGGATACCCTCTATTTGTCTTACATATCATAAATTGAACAAACACATCCTTGAAAAAAAAAATTTCCATAATGAGTATGATTCAAATAAAACATTTTATTCTATAAAATAAGGAGCGTTTAGAACTTTTGGATCTCTTTGATCCAAGGGAAGATGTTCTATCTCTTTTAGGGACGTGGTGACATTTTGGTAATTTCTCAAAAATTACAAAAGTGCATCGCTATCGTGAAAAAGTGCAAACAAAAATGAAGTTAGCAGGGCACACATTCCATGTTCGATTCACTGTAAAAGTGCATCATTATGTTGGAAAAGTGCATTGCGAAATACCAAGAAGTGCATTACTAGACCGAAAAATGAAAACAAAAATAAAGCCCACATGCGTGTGCTCCATGTTTAGTGCATCATTATGGTGGAAAAGTGCATTATGAAACCGATAAAAGTCGATAAAAGTGCAACATCATGGACATTAGATTAACTCAATTCCTAATCAACTCAACATTTTCCTTCCTAATTTTTTGGTTTAGTAATGCACTTTTACCGATTTCGCAATGCACTTTTTCATCATAACGATGCACTTTTTTAATTTTTGAGAATTACAAAAATATCACCGGTCCCTAAAAAAGATAGAACATCAGCCCTTAAATCTCATTGATTTAGGATTCTAAACTCTCCTTATTTTATAGGATAAAAAGTTGTTTTATTTGAACAAACTCATTCCATAATTATCTTTCAACAAAATGGTTGGTTGTTGCAAATTTGGTTTAATTATCTACTTACAAATAATGCCAAAATAATCCATACCTATTATTAATTTAAATCAAATGCTTAAAAATATCATTCTTCCAACTTACAAGCAAAGCCAAAATATTATCCGTTGTATTTCTATATAAAACCAAAAATAAAAGTAGAATAAAAAATTATTCTTTATTTTCAAATTCGGTGGGGATCTTCGTCTTTTGCTATATGTCGCAATCCAGGCTTAAGCAAAGCACCTCCTTCGGGATTCCCTCTTTCTCCCTCACTCTCGAGTTCTTTCACTAAAACCCTCGATGAATTGCATTCTAATTCGATCTGGGTTCTTCGTATTTCTTGGGGAAAAGAACTGAATTTGAGAGATTAGGGTTTGCAAAATTTGGGGGAAAATGGATCTGGATAGCATTGAATGTGTTTCGTCTTTGGAGAGCTTGATTGATGACGACGAGATCAATAGTTATCCCCATCCTATCTCACTCGTCCATCACCAGTACGCGTCGTCTAAGGCTAACGGCAATGGAAACGCCGTCGTTTCCAATTCGACGGCTCAACCGGCTACCAGTGTTCACGAGCTTCTTGAATGCCCCGTTTGTACCAATTCTATGTATCCTCCGATTCATCAGGTTTGTTCATTTCAATTCAAATGTTATGATTTGTCGCTGATTTTGTACTTGACTGAATGAAGAATGTAGAAAAGAATAGTGTATTGTTCAAATTGAATATCTGGATTCTGTATGGTTGAAAGATTTATTCTTTATAGAGATCCAACTAATATCAGTACTTTTTTTATATAAAATTTAAAAAAATTCATGTAAAATTAGTCCAATCTCAATATTAATTGAAACTGAAATGATAATTCAATTGGAATCAAGCTGAAACTCTACAACATGAATAAAGTACCAATTAGTGATTGCACATTTAGAGTTGAGACAGAATGAGCTAGTATTAGCATGGCTTTGTTGTTGTTTTGGGGTTTGTAACTTAAGATCCTTTCTTTTATTTTAAACCGTTGTGATTGAAAACTGAGTTGTTAGTACATTAATATGCAGTCTTATTTCCCTGTTGTTCCTTGGATGGATGACTATGCATTTGGACATTGCTTGTCTTGACTAGTAATAATGTAATATTAAATTCTTGTTTTGGGAAACAAGATTTCAAGCCTCCTGTTTGCAAATTTATGAAGACAGTTCAATCTTGATTTCAACTGAAGCTAGAATGCAAGCTCAATTCCAACCTGTTCAGAAGTATGCAATTAATTAATTCTGCTAAAGAGACTGAATAAATCATGATTGATGGAAAAGGACACTCAGGACAGAATAAGCTGGAGTTAGTATGACTGTGTAATGTTGGAGTATATGATGTTGTAAGATTTTACATTAAATAAATGGCACTATCTGAGAAATTCATGTGGTTGAATGGTAGTAATTTGACATTTTATCTCTTCCGGACCTACCCTTGTTGTTTCTTAAATGGAAGGTTATGCATTTCGGTTATGCGTGTCTTGAACTTGTTGAATGGTTTCATGTGGATCATTTTTCATAACTGTATGCTCAATTTTGGTTTCACTGTTTGTGATTAAAATGATGGACCATTTTCTTACTAAACTCAGTTCTATCTTTCTCTTGTTGATATATTGAGAATATTTCTTTTGTTCATATTTTGTTTCAAAAGCATATTACCTGTTATTTCCCCCCCTTTGATGCTTATCGTTTATTGGTATGATCAATCTCTGTTCGGTGGCTGGGCCTTTTGATGGCTGTTAACTGCAAGCTCCTTTCGAAAGTTCCTGCAATGTCATATG
Source organism: Fallopia convolvulus (assembly GCA_964016875.1). Taxonomy (NCBI): domain Eukaryota; kingdom Viridiplantae; phylum Streptophyta; class Magnoliopsida; order Caryophyllales; family Polygonaceae; genus Fallopia; species Fallopia convolvulus. The sequence continues at coordinate 1,815,803 of OZ024718.1, read as the reverse complement.
ATTTGGAATTTGCTGGCGTTTTGGTTGTGTTCCAAGACTGCTAGATAGCTCTTTTTTGTTATGCTGCTTGTGCATTCATATCCTCTTTTTTAATTCATCTTTTTAAGTGGTCTTGTCACATGTTTGCATATATTGAGCATTTTCTTACTAAAATTCTATTTTTGTTGATATATACATTCGAGAATAGTCTCAGGTCATATCTGCTTGAATTTTCTTACTGCAAATGTGGCATTTTCTACTTTGTAGGCTTATTCAAAATTTGGTATTTAATCTGCTTAAAATTTTACAATGTTTTCAGTGCCACAATGGACACACACTTTGTTCCACATGCAAAACACGGGTGCACAACCGATGCCCTACCTGTAGACAAGAGCTTGGAGATATCAGGTGCCTGGCACTAGAGAAAGTGGCTGAATCACTCGAGCTACCTTGCAAATATTACTCTCTCGGGTGCCCAGAGATCTTCCCTTACTACAGCAAGCTTAAACACGAAGCGATGTGCAATTTCAGGCCATATAATTGCCCATACGCCGGGTCTGAGTGTTCTGTTGTTGGAAATATCCCGTTCCTTGTGGCTCATTTAAGAGATGATCACAAGGTAGACATGCATTCTGGATGCACTTTCAACCATCGCTACGTGAAATCTAATCCCCGTGAAGTAGAGAACGCTACTTGGATGCTAACTGTGAGTGCATTTTATTACTACCTCCGTTAATTAATATTTTTTCTTTTTAGATTTTTAATCCTGTTCATAAATATGTCTTTTAAACTTATTTTGAACAAAAGACAAACAACAACATCAACATCATCGCCAAGTATTGTTTAGCTCAAGCGGGATCTAGGGGGTCAAGATGGGGGCACCCATAACCTGAACAGTTAGGAGGATGCGCCCGATAGACCCAAGGAAAACTAAAATTCAGCTATGTGACAATAATAATTGAATTTAGTTAGAATGCACCAAAATGGATATAGGGGCTCTTAGGCACTGTATTAAAGTCAATGAGCATGAGGATTTAAAAATTCAATGAAGGACATTTTAATGTTTGTTCAGCCATGTTACTGACAAACTCCAATGGTATAGTGTTTCCCATTTCCGTTTCGTATCAAAAACCTGGAAACTCGTTTCTAGTGTGAAATTCTAGTAACTATATATCTTCACGCTTCCGTGTCCTTGTAACATAATGAATGGAGAGAGTAATTTTGTATCGTCCTTTGCTAGGTCTTCCATTGCTTTGGACAGTACTTTTGCCTCCACTTTGAAGCATTTCAGCTTGGCATGGCGCCTGCATACATGGCATTTCTTCGGTTCATGGGAGACGAGATGGAGGCTCGCAATTACAATTACAGTCTCGAGGTTGGAGGCAATGGGCGTAAGCTTATATGGGAGGGCACCCCACGGAGCATAAGGGACGGTCACAGGAAGGTAAGGGACAGTCACGACGGGCTCATAATACAGAGAAACATGGCGCTCTTCTTCTCGGGTGGGGACAGGAAAGAGCTGAAGCTGAGAGTTACAGGGCGGATATGGAAGGAGCAACAGAATCCCGATGGCGGGGCTTGCATCCCCAATCTATGCAGCTGAGAATGAAGCTTGTATTGATGTTTCTATGGTTCCTTCTCCATTTTGGCCTCTATCAATAAAATATTGAGATGTTTCTGTGGTTCTGATGAAATGTGGTGAGAATGATGGTGTGCTATGGAAAGTGTAATTGGTAAATAGAGACATGCTGGAAGTAAAAACCTTGTTGTAAGATGTGACAAGTGTAAGTAGGGGCAAATAAGCTCATCTTGCTAGAATATTGTACTTGCTGTTATTTGTTGCCTGTAAATTTTACCAATGTGAGATCTTTGATTTCTCCACCTGACCAACTCTGCTTACATATGCTTAAACAAACTTTTCAGAAGTGTATGTACATCAGTTTTTCCAAGGCAAAGGTTAGGATTCATTTTGTTTGGAAACATTTAAAAATTACTGATGAGGTGGTTACATAATAAATTGTAAATTTGAGTTGAGTATAATAATCTCTCTTTATTCATTGGGACCATTGGGTACATACAATAAGTTGACTGTTTTAGTTTAATGATTAAATTTCCTTATAATTGTGTTAAAGACTTAATCTTTTTTACAAACAAAAGGTAGTATTAACTTGTTAAAATCGGCCTGAGGATATAAGTTAGAAAAATCGAATTTTGATTACAAACCCAAGCATTTGCATCACCAGAAGATCATGACAGAATGCTCTATATATGTATTTGTAGTCTTTAGTCATGTGAATTGGAATTTTCCTTGACATATCTCAGTGAAGGAATCTAATGGAATGTGTTGTAGGCATCATTGCATCAATACCAAAGCCTGAAAACATTATCTGCTTCCCTAAATCCAACAGAGCATTAGCATTACAATTATTGAAACATGAACTCATAGTGATTAGATTGACACTGAAAGCTGCTGTTGTATATGCAAAATTCTTTCATTCTCATTCATGAAACATGAACTTGACAAGCAACCAAATCAGCTAACTTTTTACACTTGCTTCACAATTTGCATTAGATCAGTTCCCTAAATCAAAGAAAGATCAAAACCAGGCTAATTACTCAGATGCAAATCTAGATACTCTATCTCACACTTTGACATACAACAATCTCAAACACAAACACAATGTGGACCAAAACAAACCAGAAGCTTAAGCTTTTCAGCAATGGAAGCCCAAAACATTCCCATTACTCACCTCAATTGTGACCCTACACCTCACTCTGGTCTCCACATGGTGAGCCAGCACCTTCAAAACCCTAACTCTCCCTGCAATCTTCATCCTCGTCTCCACCTCCATCGTCGGGCCGGGCCCGAGCACGGGCCCTCCGCCTCCGCCGCTCACCGCCGCGGTGGTGCTAGAAGGCTGATTCGCCGCGACGGGGATCGACTTCACGTTAAACGTGGCGGAGACGTATTGAGTCCGGCCGGGGGCGATCTGGCCGGCAGGGATGAACATAAACCCTAGCTGGCTCCCGTAGTAGAAGAGCTGGAGCGAGCTGTCGTAGTGAGAGAAGGCGTACCGGTTAGGGTTCCGGACGGCGACGTATTGGAAGATCGTGAAGTCGATTGTGCCGTTGGAGAGGGAGAACGCCGGGAATCGGACCGAATCGACGGCGATCTTCGGATCCTGCGGCTTGAAGAGCACGAAACAGGCGGCGACGCCGATTGCCGCGACTATGAGGAGGAAGGCGGTGGCTAGCATGCAGGAGGCGCAGCTCGATCCGGATCTCCTCCTCCGCGGAGGCGGCGGAGGCATTATGTACGGCGGATACGCAGCGAATGTCGGTTCTGGTTCCGGTTGGCGTATCGGTGGCTGTCTCGGTGGCGCGGGAGGCGGTGGATGCCGCGGATGTTCGTCGGATGACGGAGAGGGAGAGTGAGGCGGTGGTTTCCGGTGATTGTTGTTAGGTCTCATGGTGGAGTCCGATTGAAGCGGAGATCGAGGCTGAGGCGGCGGCGGATGACGGTGATTCTGGTTAGGTCTCATGCTTGAGAGGTTTTTGGCAATGGAAGATCTGAGATTGCTTGTAGGTCTAGGTCTTCAGTGTTCAGTCTCTAGTGGTTTATTGAGTAGTGAAAAAGCTTGAGATAGCAACAATGGAGGAGAGAGGGAAAAGGAAAAGGGGGATGAGTGGGACACGTGGCGGGAGGGGATTGGGGAAGAGGGGGAATTGTGTGGACTGCTGAAGAAGCGTAGGGAAAGATAATTGTCTGATGCGGTTTGCTTTCCTTGTGGGTGGAGAAAAAGATAATAATGTCACAAAACCATTTTTGTAGTTCCTAATTAGTAATTACATTGTTGTTAGGATATTCAAAGTGCTTTGTTTTATTGTTTAATCATGTGCAAAATTTGAGGCTAGTTGTGAGGGTTTTATGTCTTAAAAAAATAAGGTAAATTCCGGATGGTACCCCCGAGTTTATTGTTTTTCTGAGTGGTGGCCTGAAAAAAAGTTATTTCGAATAATACCCCCGAGGTTTTGAAAAAGTTTGGCCCGTACCCCTTTATGCTTATATCCCCTAATTCTCATCTAACGCTGTTAGTTTTTTGGATTAAAAAATAAAGAAAAATATTTTAGTAGAAGTAAAATGATGAATTTAAGCAAAAAAAGACTTTTGGGGCAGAGTTGGTCGATACAAGCCGATTTACGGTCTACATATGGGTCTGGTTTTAGTGGAATCGGATGGTTCGGAAATAGAATCGCCAATTCGATGTCGGTTTCGGTCTCGGTTCCACCATCCCTGAAAACGTGGAATTGGTGGTTCCACATGGTTCCTAACCGGATGGAACCTATCGGTTCCACAAATAAATAAAAATATATATAAAAATTCTTCAAAATCACGATCGTGGTTCTTAAACTGCGATAGCGGTTCTTTTTTTTTCTTCCATTTTATCCGGTTTCACAATCGTGGACCTGGCCAAAACAGAAACCATAGAATTGATCCCTAACTGACTCTGTTTCCTAGTTTTGGAGGAACTGAAAATGTCGATTCCGAAATCGGACTCAGGTCTAAGCTTACCTGATTTGTGTACTTTTCGACTATATCAACAAAAGTTGGGTTCCTCGTTAATTAAAAAAATATACTCAAAAAGATTTTTTGAACCGAAACTTGTATGAAATTTTTTGTGGTGATAGTATGTTTACTTGGATTAAATAATATCCTGAAATCTTCTTTGAAGGGCAGATTCAAGCCTTATCCGGAGAAATATGTGTAGTTCAATAGTTGTAATAACGTGCAAAGTTGTGAAGTTTATATCTCAAAATGATAAAATTATACAGTTATGTTATTTTATAATTTAACTTTCCATTTTAAAAGAGATATTTCAACCATAATTCTCCCTCTAATAGTGCCACTAGCTTGATCATCAACATTAATTTTTTGATTAACTAATTGATTAAAATTTGAATCCTTAGAACTAGCTTAGAACATGCAAGTGGGAAATTTTATTTTTTATGAAATCACCAACAATGTGTACAAGTTAAAATGAAAATTGCAACATCATTTTTTTAGCCAAATGCCTAAATACACGCAACAACATGGTCCGCGATCGATTGTTATCGATTGCTAGTTATACATCCATGCACAAACATCTCGATCATTTATTACAATAAGATACAAAACGTATTCAAATATCCAAATTATTTAAGGTCCATTTGAATCACTCAATTTAATATACTAAGTTATTAACCGTCCGTACGGCCAGGGCCTCACCGAGCAGGCTCGACGGCCCGACCCGAAAGGCATAAACACGAACCTGACCCGATTCCCTCCCTCTCCTTCGAACCTCTCGGGCCTGAACTCCCTAGGGTTGTCCCATAGCCTCGGGTCGTTGTGGATGACCCACACGTTGACCATTAGTATGGTGCCACGTGGCAGTAGCCCCCCCCCCCCCCCCCCACCCCACCCCACGACGCACTCTTCAGAGGACTCGTGGGGGACTAGCAAGGGCGCCACCTGATACGTACATCCAAAGTGTCTCGTTTATGATGCAGTGGAGGTAGGGCAAGTGGGCTAAGTCAGACTTGTCGAAAAGGCAGTCAGGCCCCACTTGAGCGGCGATCTCGGCTTGGGCTCGCTTGAGGATTGATGGGTGGTTCAGGAGAAGTGACATGGTCCACTCCATGCTCCTTCTATAGCCAATTAGTTTTAGGATGGAACCCCATGGTCTTGTGTGTTGGGCCTAATGCGCATATACGCATGAATGGACATGTGTACCCCCCATGTTGTATTTGCCTACAAGACTTTAACATGGTATTAGAGTCAGTTCGGTCTGGGTTCGGACTCCTAGTCTATTGATGGGCTAGCCGGCCTTAAGACATACCGTCAAGTTGTAACTGGCATATTATGGGGGCCAAACAGTTGCACTTGAGGGGGCGAATGAAAGAATGTTATCTCACATCAGAAATTCTGATATAACTTGCCCAACATATATACCATTTGGCTACTCCTCCTATAGGCAATTGGTTTTAGGATGGAACCCAGTGGGCTTGTGTGTTGGGCCTAACACACATATGCGTATGAATGGACGTGCGTACCCCCACGTTGTATTGACCCATCGGACTTTAACAAATATACTACTGGAATTAACAATCTCTTGTGTTAATATTAAAAGCATAGATTTAAGTTTAAGTAAGACGAGTTTTAGAATAAAACAATGTGGACTAATCCGAAGCGTTGGATCAAAATTACTTCCTTACAAATATTAATATGAACCTTAAAAATATGAATATGCATCTTTTATATATGCAATTTAAAAACATGAATATACAACTTAATAACATGAATACAATCATTAAAACCAAGGATACAATCAAATAAAAGATGAATATGCAACGTAAAATTATGAATATGCAAGTATAAATGTATGAATATATCCTATTGAAATATGAAATACAGAAATTTTGAATACGATCCAACAATCCAGATTAATCCATATCGTTTTACTTTGACACTCGTTTTACCTGAACTCACGAGTTAAGTTCAAGTAAAACGACTTTTTATTGTGAGAACGTGTGCCCAATTTATATTCATGATTTTGAGTTGCATATTCATGGATTTCTATGACTATGTTCATATTTTTAAGTTGCATATTTATTCTTTCCATATTACATTATATATATATTTGTAAGTCGTATATTCATATTTTTATGTAATTATATTTTGAAGTCCTTATAATAGTTTTTTTATTATGCTTATAGTGTTACATAATTATATTTTTAAGTTGCATATTCATAAAAGTGAATAACTCAACAGAATAAATATGCAACTCAAAACATGAATATAGTTATACAAAATCATGCATTTGTAACTCAAAATCATGAATACAAACTGGACATACGGTTTCATAGTAATATACACTAGCCAATGCCTTACCAAATAAAATCTTCTTACACAACCAACAATTTAAACTCATGTGATTTCAATTCACTATATTATACTACTAGCTTCTTCATGTGCTCTCAAATTCGACACTTAGCCACCAACAGCTCATCTTTAGGCATTGACATCCCTTTCCCTTCTTTCATATCCACCAACTCCTCTCCAACTCTCTCCCACTCGAAACATTGTAAGATCACCGCTAGGGTCTCACCCGGGCAGGCCCGACCCGAATGGAAACAACTTGAACTCGGCTCGTGCCCGATCCTTATCCTGATATTAGGAAAGAATAAAAATATAATTAATTTTGGCATAATATATTTTATGTTTAGTCATTATTTTTTATATTTTAGGTTAGTTTAGATTATCTTTCAATAAAATTTCTAATTATACAAGACATGTAACCTCTATATCACATAAGAAACATGTGGCCTTTATCCACCACTTCTATCAATTCACAAATCTCTATTACCTGATCCCTTCCCATTCCCTCAAACCTCTCGGGCCTGAACTCCCTAGGGTTGTCCCATAGCTTCGGTGCCGCGTGGCACCCTGTACCCGCCCACGATGCACTCGACCGAGGACTCGTGGGGCACGAGTAGTGGGCTCGCCGGGTACATCCGAAATGTCTCGTTCATGATGCATTGTAGATAAGGTAGGTTGTTCAAGGAGGCGGTCGTGCCCGACTCGGGCGTCGATCTCGGCTTGGACTTTCTTGAGGATTGATGGATGGTTTAGGAGAAGTGACATGGTCCACTCCATGGTCAAGGCCGAGGTGTCTCCGTACCCAAGGGCGTAGCCAGGATTCGAAGTCAGTGGGGGCTAAACTCGGAAAACTTAATGGTAGGACTCGTTTTTTGGGTAGAATCGGGTTTAGAACTCTAGAATCTATATTTTATGAACCCCAATAGTTGGAAGAAATCTCTTCATTTCCGGAACAATTAAAGAACGTGAACATCAAATTATCAATCCATAAACCATAACGGAATTCACAACAGTCGCAATGTATTACAAAAATCAATGCACAATATAGAGTAGTAAATCACACCCAAACTTATGAAAAATGCATTTTTTTCATATATTTAAAAAAAATTATTTAAAAAAAAATAGTATAGAGTATCCCCCACGCACATGCACTGATGCACACTCTTCCAATGAACTTTCATTTCCCCAATTACTTAAACATATTCAATTACTCAATCCACTTTTTTGTCTAATCATGCTCTATAAATCCTACTAAACTCATCAATCCCAAAATTCAAAGAAACCAAACTCACAATTTCAATAATGGAGGAACTAATCCTCTCCATCTTAGCCTTCATAATCCTACACACATTCGCTAAACACCTCCTCCACAAACTCCAAAATTTCCCACCAACTCCTTTCCCTTGCATCCCAATCATAGGCCACCTCCACCTCTTCAAGCCGCCCTTCCACCGCACCTTGGCCGCCCTCTCGGCCCGCCACGGGCCCGTCCTCCTCCTCCGCATCGGATCCCGCAACCTCCTCGTCGTCTCCTCCCCCTCCGCCGCCGAGGACTGCCTCTCCAAAAACGACGTCGTCTTCGCCAACCGCCCCCGCCTCCTTGGCGGCGAGCTCTACGGCTACAACTTCACCAACATCTTCTGGGCCCCACACGGCGAGCTCTTGCGGAGGCTCCGCCGCGTCGCCGCCACCGAGCTCCTCTCCCCCAACCGCATCGCCCTACTTTCCCATATCCGCTCCGATGAGATTAAGGTGTGTTTATTAGGAGGTAATTAAAAAAATAAATCGAGCCTTCGGGCATCTAGTTAGACTGGGTCCGGTTCCGAAACCGGCGGTTCCGGTTCCTCGGAACCATGGAACCGGAATCGAAACCGGCCTTGGCCCGGTTCCCCGGTTCCGGACAGTTCCGAGGTCGGTTCCTCCCGGTTCCGGTTCCGGTTCGGAAACGAAAATAATAATAAAAACTTAATTTTTTACCTTCGAACGAAAACTGGGGTCGCGGTTACCCAAACGGCGATCGCGATTTGGTTATTTTTTATTTTTTGTGGGTGGAACCGCCGGTTCCGAAACCGCTGGTTCACCGGTTTCGGGGTGGACGAACTGGAACCGAAACCGTACCAGGAAACCGGACTCAACGGTTCCGAAACCGGACCTAGGCCTACATCTAGTCAATCGGTTAAGCTTTAAGGATAGTACCCAAAGGTCTTCGGTTCGACTCTCATTGACAGTACCCTTCACAAAAAGTAAAAAAAATAATAAATCGAAAGTAGTGGAAGGTCGTGCATATGTAAATTGAGTACATAACATTACTTAATAGGACTAATTTTTGTTTAATCAATAAGCAATGTTTTAAAAAATGATAGGGTAGCTTGTTGCTTAGATGAGATGAAAAGGTAGACAGATTGAGGTCTTTCAACGCATAAGGCCTTGTTCTAGTTTGGTTTTAAAATTATTTTCACATCAAAATTACATTTTAGAATTTATTAGAATTCTTGCAACATCTTTATCGTTTATGTTTTTCAATACAATTAAAATACTCCCTTTGATTAATTCTATTTGTTATTCAAGGTATTTTTATCTAAAATATTTCAATTTTATCCTTTGTATTTATCAAATAAAAAGTAAGACACATTTAAATGCATTTATCATTCACCGTTTTCCAATATGAATTTAATATGAGCAACTTGGTAGTAACAGGACAGGACATAACTTTTTTTGTTAAGGGCAATGTTCATGAGAGTCGAACGTAAATCTAATAATACTACCACGAAATCCTAACCACTTGACTAGAGATGTTTAAATGTAAGAATAGGACATATCTTAATATGAATATAAATGTACATTAGACTTATAAAAATAATTAGAACTAAACAGAGAGATAATTAAATATTTTAACTCAAAATTTCATTTTAGTCTACAAGTGGGTGGGGCCTAAGAGATTGAGCCGCCTCTCCTTCGACCAAAAAAAAAGAGATTGAGATTATGTGCCTTGGTCGACTCTCGTGAACAGTACCCTCAACCGAAAAAAAAGAGATTGAGATGAACTCTAATGAAAGTTGTTTCATATATTGCATGTATTTAGTCAATGCTCCGTCGTGTGCACCGATCGGCGGCGTTGGTGGCGGACAGGGCGGTGGATATGAACAAGGTGTTCTTCGAGACCACCAGCAACGTGATGACGAGGATGATGACCGGAAAGCGGTTCTACGACGAGAGCTCGGAGACGGAAGAAGGAAGGAGGTACAAAGAGGTCTTTGCAAAGGTGACCGACGGGGCTACGACCATCGGAGATTTCTTTCCGGCGATGAGGTCCGTCGGACTCACGCGCTGGAAGGAGAGGCTTTTCTTGGACCAGTTTAAGAAGACGGATGGCTTCTTTCAAGACTTGGTGGATCAACACCGGAGAGGATTATCGGATCCGGGTCAAGATCTCGGGTCCGTCGTCGTTGACCGTAAGAACATGATCGAGGTTTTGCTTGATCTTGAGAAAGACGATCCCGGATTCTTCACCGGAGAAATTGTCAAAGGAATGATATTGGTAAGTTTTTCCAATTAATTGCATTTTTTATTTTGGTTTGGCTTGCCCGATTCGATCGGTCACCACTCACCAGGCCCTTTTATATTCGGATCAGCAAGAGACGAACACAGAAAAAATTAAAAGGGGGTCTAATTTCTTCTATAAAGTTATCTAATTAATATTCTTTAATACGAAAAAATTGATACTTATATAATAATAAAATTTAGGAAAAATATTAAATTTTAATGAAAATGTTAATAAAATACTATTTTATGTAGGAAAACGTTAATGTACATTCGAAATTGTCAATGAATTTAACGATTTAATACGAAAAATTGGTACTTATTTAATTATAAAAGTATATTTTAGGGAGGAAATCATTAAATGTAAATATAAATATTATTAAAATTTTATGTAAAGAAGTATTAAATATTAATGAAAGATAAACTAAAATAAAACTATAGGGAATGAAACATTGATGTAATGAACCATCTAGACTAGTTTATTTTCATATTTTTAATACAACTTATTAAAAATTATGCATATTTAACTTACAATTAAGAAAACATATTAGTAATTGATTACCCGATCAAATAACCTTCAAGCCACCCAGGATCTTTTATGGGACTGAGTACTTCATGGCTCCAAGAGAAACTAATTTTGAATTAGTTTCTCTATATGCTGTTAGGAGAATTCGAATTCGAAACTAGCTATGTCGTTAGGTGAATTCGAATCTATTAAATAATATTTAAATAATTTAACACCACTTCACCACTACACCAAGTCAGTATTAAATTAAAAAGTAAAATAATTATATTTTTTTTAACACCACTTTACCACTACACCAAGTCAGAATTGGATTGAAAAATAAAATAATTATATTTTTTTTCTTTGTCAAAAAATTAGGATAATGGCAAGGGCCATAGGAAATTATTAAGTCAGGGACTATATTATAATATCAAATTGACCGGAATTTCGGATCTAACTTCTATACATCATTCTATACGTAGGTGGTTCCAAAAACCTTACCTAAGTCACAATCATTTTCTCTATTCCACGTCAAAAATCTCAATAGAAAAATAACTCATATTATCTTTAAATAAGATCAACACTTAATTTGTACATATTCTTCTTAGTAGTTCATTAAATTCTATATTATCCTTGGACTTGATATAAATTTTTTCATTTATGAGTCTTTCTAAATTAAGTTGATCGAGTTTATTAGAAATTTTATGGATAAAGTTCTAAAGTTATCTTCTCGTTTATCTAAATTATTAATATTGACCTTAATTATTTGATAATGTGTGGAGTTTAGATATTGTTGCTAGCGGGTACAGACACCTCGGCTTTGACCATGGAGTGGATCATGTCCCTTCTCCTAAACCATCCATCAATCCTCAAGAAAGCTCAAGCCGAGATCGACGCCCAAGTCGGGCACGATCGCCTTCTCAACGAATCTGACTTGAACAACCTACCTTATCTCCAATGCATCATGAACAAGACGTTTCGGATGTACCCGGCGGGCCCACTCCTCGTGCCCCACGAGTCCTCGGATGAGTGCGTAGTTGGAGGGTATAAGGTGCCACGTGGCACCATGCTAATGGTGAACGCGTGGGCCATCCACAACGACCCGAGGCTATGGGACAACCCTAGGGAGTTCAGGCCCGAGAGGTTTGAGGGAATGGGAAAGGATCAGGTAATATATAGAGATTTGTGAATTTATAGAAGTGGTGGATAAAGGCCACAAGTTTCTTATTGATGTGTTTATAAATGCAAGGCATATATATGTAACTTCTATAAATTTTCTTATTATGCAAGGCTTGCATAATAAGAAAATTTATTGAAAGATAATCTAAACTAACCTAAACTATAAAAAAAATAATGAGTAAACACAAAATATTTTATGTCAAAATTAATTATATTTTTATTCTTTTCTAATATCAGGATAAGGATTCGGCTCGGGCTGGGTTCAAGTTGTTTCCATTTGGGTCGGGCCGGAGGGCCTGCCCTGGTGAGGCCTTGGCGGTGCGGGTGGTTGGCTTGGCGGTGGGCTCGATCTTGCAATGTTTTGATTGGGAGAGGGTTGGAGAGGAGTTGGTGGATATGAAAGAAGGGAAAGGGATATCAATGCCAAAAGATGAGCCTTTGGTGGCTAAGTGTCGAATTCGAGAGCACATGAAGAAGCTAGTAGTATAATAAAGTGAATTGAAATTGTATGAGTTTTGAATTGTTAGTTGTGTAAGAAGATTTCATTTGGTAAGGTATTGGCTAATGTATATTATTGAGAAATCGTGTGTTCAGTTTGTATTCATGATTTTGAATCGCATATGCATAATTTTGATAACTATATTTATGTTTTTTAATTGCATATTTATTCTGTTGAGTTATTCACTTTTGTGAATATGCAACTTAAAAATAAGATTATGTAACCCTATAAACATGACAAAGAAATGAAATATTAAGAAAGCTTCAAAAATACAATGATATAAAAATATGAATATGCGACTTACAAACATAAATATAATGTAATATGGAAAGAATGAATTTGCAACTCAAAAATATAAACATATTCATAAAAATCAATGAATATGCAACTCAAAATCATGAATAAAAATTAGGCACATTTTCTCACAATGAAAATCGTTTTACTTGAATTTAAATTGTGAGTTAAAGTAAAACCGAGTGTTAAAGTAAAACGGTGTGGAGTGTGGACTAATCTAGATCGTTGGGTCGTATTCAAAATTTCTGTATTTCATATTTAGTAGGATATATTCATAATTTTATATTTGCATATTTATAATTTTATGTTGCATATTCATCTGTTATTTGATTGTATTTTTGTTTTTAATGAAAAGTTACATATTTATGTTTTAAGTTGTATATTGTTGCATATTTATATTTTAAGGTTCACATTCATATTTTTAAGGGACTAATTTTTATCCAACGCTTCATATTAGTTTACACCGTTGTATTCTAAAACTCGTTTACCTAAACTTAAATCTATGCTTTTAATTTTAATACAAAAAATTGTCAATTCCAGTAGTATATTGTAACCCATTAAGGCCAACACCGAGCTTGATTTGAGAAGTTGGATATTTATTAATATTTTTAATACATGATATAAAATGTTATTAATATTATTACTTTAATACAAGAATACAATAGACGTACTGTCAATTTTTGGATATTATATTTGGAAAAATGACTTACAATAATATCAATTATTCACTTTGAACCAATAATAATACGAACTTTAAAAATCACTAAATAATATACAAAGTATTATGATATTAATCCAAAATAATACGAAGTTTAAAAATGACTTATAATAATATCAAGTAGGGGTGTCAATCGGGTGCGTCGGGTCGGGTTCGGGTCATTCCGGTTTCGGGTAAGTTCGGATCCGGGTCTATTTCGGATATTTTGACTATCGGGTCACTTCGAGTTCGGGTCGGTTCCTATCTTAATTTAATCGGATAAATTCGGGTTTTCGGGTCAAATTTGATCAGAATCGTTCGGGTTTCGGTTAAGTCGGATTACTGTTAAATCGGATTTAGTTGAGTCGGATTGCGGGTGAGTCAGATTTCGGTTGAGTCGGAGATTTCGGGTGATTCGGATTTCGGTTCTGTCGGATTTCGGTTGGGTCGGAGATTAGACTTGGTTCGATTTCAATTGAGTTGGATTTCAGTTCATTCCAGTTTCGATAGAGTTGGATTTCGGTTGAGTTAAATTTTGACTAGGTTGATTTCGAGTGATTTTAATTTTGATTTGAGTCTGATATTAGGTGAGTCGAATTTTAGTTGAGTCAGAATTTCCTTAAGTTAAAATTTTATTGCGTCGGATTATGTGGAAATCGAATGTGAGTGAAGTTAGATTTCGAATGATAAAATAGCCAATGTAACATTAAAGATAAAAACATAGTATAATAAATATTCACTATTATAACATTGTAAGAAAATAATATCTCTATTTTTTTGAGGTAAACAATATCTCTAAATTTTTATATTCGATAAATTATACTCCCTCCGTCCCTAAAACTTGTTCCTATTTCTAAATTTGCACAAGTTTTAATAAAATGGAGTTTGAGGGTTTAAAAAGAGAATAAAGTGTTGGAAAGTGGGAAAGAAGTGTCGAAAAGTGTGAAAAAATATTAAAAATAGTAAAAGGGGTAAAGTAGATAGGTTTTGGGATATTTGTTAGGATTGTATGAGGATATATGTGTAATTTTGCCACTTCTAAAAATGAAAAAAAAGTATAAATGGGATCAACATTTTAGGACACCCAAATGGGGAAATGGGAACAAGATTTAGGGACAGAGGGAGTAGATGATAATAAACAATCAAAGGCAAACTAACAACGAGAAATATGGACGTTTCATTGAGGAGGAAGCATTATTTTAACAAAGGTGTAAGAAACAAAATATAGCAAGATAAATATTGATGCCATTCATATGATTATTGAATCCATTCACATGGACATGGCTAAAAAATTATGAAATGCTCGGGTAATATCGGGTCAGCACCTTCGATTATTCGGATGATTGCAGGTCATGTGACTTCAGTTTTTCGGATGATTTCTGGTCGGGGTGACTTCGGTTTTTCGAATGATTTTGGGTCGGGTGACTTCGTTTTTTCGGATGATTTCGGGTCGGGTTGCATCGGACATCAGGTTGTATCAAGCTAGTCCATTCGGATATAATCGGTTTCGGATTAATCTCGGGTTCGGGCTTTTTCCGGATTCGGGCCATAAAATCTCGGGTATACATTTTTTTAATTTTTTTCTGATCTCGGTTCGGGTTCTGTGTCGGTTGGATCGGGTGGGTCTTTCGGATCGGTTCAAGTTTTGACAACCCTATTACCAAGTATCACTTTGAACCAATAATAATACGAACTTTATACAATCTAATGAAGAAGAAAATTCAAAACTCATTTCTTTTTATCAAATCCACCCTTAAAACCGGGTAAACCCAAATCCGAGATCATTGCGCCTCGTCGATCTTTGACCATCTCCTCTAAACCGTTGCATTCGGAGACGATGTTGCCCACTACCCTATCTCCCGCCGCCCGCAACCATCTCTACTGTTTGAATTCGATCCAATTTGTCAAAGTTAAGTCCCCTAAGTCTAACCATGGATGCTAATTTCAAGTGGGATTTTTAGAATTTTTGTTATATTGTGATTTTTTATGTTGATTTTGAAAATTTATTTGATATCTCTATCCATGATTGCTAATTATCGAGTTAGAGTTTGTGTTGATTTGCTATATTTGGGTTTATTTTGAGATTTCGTTCGAAATCTATCCATGATTCCACAAAGTGAAATTTGTATAGAGTTCGTATTATTATTGGTTCAAAGTGAAACTTGGTATTATTATAAGTCATTTTCAAAATTGGTATTATTTCGAGTTAATGTCGTAATAGTTCATATATTAATTAGTGATTTTTAAAATTCGTATTATTATTGGTTCAAAGTGGATACTTGATATTATTAGAAGTCATTTTTCCATTGTATTTTGATTTATCAATAAAGAAATTCAAAAGATTGTCAATTTAAATACTATATCGTAGCTTACTAATACAAAATATAAACGGTTGTCAATTTTTATGATATATAATTTCATATAGCCCATTAAGCCAACACCAAATTTGAAATATGTCTCTCTTAGCATCAATGTATTAAAATTATGATATTTATTTGACTATTAAGAATAACTTTATTAGTTGTGGTGTAAGAAATTATTGGTACTATATCTAGTTAATTTAGTTCATTTATGAGATCGGTTATAATTATAACCATAATTTTGATGGTTTGAAAGTTGATACAATAACTCATAATGTGTGGACTCTAAATTCCATGGCTTTTACAAATATAGATAGAGATGTCAATTAATGAAAATATTGAGCAATTACAGGTGACAGAATTGACATTAGTTTGAAATTTCTTTCTACCTTCCTTAGCTTGCTAGTAATTGCGTTTCTGTTCCAAATACTTGGCAACACAATTTAAAGTGGAGCTCTCTTTGCCAATAAAAGCACATTTTTCATTTGAATATTCTTTTACTTGCACAATAATCTTCCACGATATCGGCTTCGTTCAGCACTAGCGTTTTTAGAGCTACTTCCTGCTAGATAAAGCTGAAAATCTCCAAATCCAGCATCCTCCTACCTCCAAGAGGACATCTTTTCCACTAGTTTGTTGGGAGTAGCGGGAGAAAACTAGGAGACCGCCGAACGAGCCTATTTTCAATTGGTTTTAGGATGAAATTTCATGGGCTTGTGTGTTGGGCCTAAATGCGTATATGTGCACAGACGAGCGTGTTGACCCAACAACGTTAATATTTGTCTGTCGGACTTTAACATAGTACCAAAGCCGTATGGTCTTGGTCTCGACTCCTGGTTAACTGGGCTTGTCAGCCTTAAGAACTAATAGGCTAGGCTGACCTAAAGACATGACGCCAAGTGCAATTGTCACTCCACGTTATATTGACCCACCAGACTTTAACACATAATTAGAAATGAATATGAAGAAAGTAGACTGAGAACATGTCCGTACGTGTGCACATATGCGTTAAACCCATCCCATAAATCCAGTGAAGTTCTATTTTAAAACCAATTGTCAAAACGATGAGTAATCCAAGTATATAACCAAAGGGAGTCTCCACATCTGTGAGGTCCGGAGTTCAACTCTAGTGAACAAAAAAAATTCTTTTTGAGAGACTCACCCACTAAAATTAGGTACGCGAACCAAGTCGAATTAGAGTATTAGACATAACCAAAACGAAACTCTAACGAACCAGTTTACAATCAAAATAATATAACCAAAGAATATATATATTAGCAATGTTCTAAAAAACACTAGGCAGACGATGGACGGAGAGGGACCGCCTAGCGTCTAGACGGCCTGAACGGTGGCCTAGGCGGTCCTAGACGGGTGCCTATGCGGTTTGGATGGCTAGGTGGGCTAGGACCTTCCAGTACTTAGGCGGGGCCTAGCCCGCCTAGCGTTTAGAGGGTGGCCTAGGCGGACGCCTAGGTGGACACCTAGGTGGACGCTGGGTAGATGGGTGCTTAGGCGGTTTGGACGGCTAGGTAGGCTAGGACCTTGCAGCGCTTAGGCGGGGCTAGACGGCCTGAACGGTAGTCTAGACGGTCTGGACGACTAGACGGGCTAATATATATATTAATGTTCTAAAAAAAGCTAGGCGGACGCTAGGTGGAGAGGGACCGCCTAGCGCCTAGACGACATGAATAGTGGCCTAGACGGTCTTAGACACCTGCCTAGGCGGTCTAGACGGCTAGACAGGTTAGTACCTTCCAGCGCCTGATTAAAAAAAAATCAACGAGGTAGACATTTAGCCACCAAAATTCAAATACTTCCTACAACATACTTTTGACTCTCCATCCATGCATCGAGATCCTTCATGAGAAATTCCATTTGTGCTCTATATAAACCCCTAAAATTCTTCACCAAATCATAATGCACATTATTTACGTTAATCCTCCACAATGAAGGAACTAATCCTCACCATCTTATCCTTCACAATCCTCTACACATTCACCAAACACCTCCTCCACAAGCTCCAAAACCTCCCACCAACTCCCTTCCCATGCATCCCCTTCATGGGCCACCTCCACCTCTTCAAGTTCCCCTTCCACCGCACCTTGGCCGCCCTCTCGGCCCGCTACGGGCCCGACGTCGTCTTCCTCCACCTCGGGGCCCGCAAGCTCATCGTCGTCTCCTCCCCCTCCGCCGCCGAGGACTGCCTCTCCAAAAACGACGTCGTTTTCGCCAACCGGCCCCGCATCTTCGCCGGTGACCTCTTTGGGTACCGTTTTACCAACATCTTGTGGGCCCCTTACGGCGATTTGTGGCGTAATCTCCGCCGCATCGCCGCCACCGAGATCCTCTCCCTCCACCGTATCAAGTTGCTTTCCCAAATCCGTGCCGACGAGATTAAGGTACTCTACTAAACATGATTAGGCATTATTTTTTAATTAAATCGGAAATTTAAGAATTTTATACATTAAAATGTATTAAAAATTAAATCTAATCTATTCTTTTTAAATTTTGTATTTTTTTTTTCAAATTTTTTAAGGATAAAATTGGAATTTTTTAAAGTAGTATTGTCTAACAAATAAAATATGCTATAATAATAAAGCATGAAAGGAGGTAGTAGTAGACAATTTGAATTTATATTACTTTTTGTTTTATTCCATATCTATTAATAACAGATGCAAAAATTATTTTTCAAAAGAGTCAAGGCGTTTTTATAAATATGCATTTATTTTCATAAAAATTACTCCCTTCATTTCGTAAAACTTATCCTTTTATCCTTAATTTTTTATTTTACAAAATATACCCTTTTAGCTATTTTTTATGAATTATGATTATGTACTTTCTTAGCTTGATCTCTAATATACTCTACTAAACATGATTAGCAATTATTTTCTAATTAAATAAGAAATTTAAGAATTTTATTCATTAAATGTATTAAGAATTAAATCTAATCTATTCTTTTTAATTTTGTAATTTTTTAAGGATAAAGTTGGATTTTTTTAAAAAAAATATGTAAAATAATAAGTATTCTCTAACAAATAAAAGATGGTATAATAATAAAGTATGAAAGGAGGTAGTAGAAGACAATTTGAATTTATATAGTACTTTTTGTTTTATTCCATATCTATTAATAATAGATGCAAAAACTATTTTTCAAAACAGTCAAACTTCATTGTCAAAGCTAATTCCAACTAACAAAATAAAAATTGTAAGAAGGCGTTGTATTTTGGCATCTATAAATAGTAGGTCTTTATGAAGGTTAGCTAGAAGTTGTTATCAAACCAAAATGTGCACCTACCATACTAACAAATCGAACAAAGTAAATTCAATTCGTGTATAACATTTCTATCTTAGGCCCGTTTGGCGTTTGGTATTCATATAGATATCAAAAATGAGTATGGGTTATATCTAAGAGTTGTCGAAAGGTGACCCGATCTGAAAAACCGATCCGAACAGCCCGAAAATTTTAGGGTCAAGACCCGAAAATTTGAACCCAAAACCCAAAATAAACCGAACCCGATAGACCCGAAGTCCGCTGGGTTGACTCAATTTGTTATATTTTTAGAATATATATAATATATTTTAAAAATTATAATATATTTTATTATTAAAATATATAAAATTAAAATATCATTTTTAAATAAAAAATATTTTAATAATTGTAAGAAAAAATCGATTTTCTTGACATGTTGGGTCGACCCGACCCGCTCAAAAACACGCAGTGACCCGACCCGATTTGACCGGTGACCCGTTACGACCCGAATCCGAAATAACTGGACCCGAACCTGACCTGACCAACCCGTTTGACAGCTCTAGTTATACCCATATTTCGGTATATCAAAAATACCGATATATAGTCATTCTAATACTTTAATATCCATAACGATACCGATATCACATCTCTCATATCATATCAATACCAAACTAGCCCTTAATCAAATTTGTTACCTATAATTTAAAATTTGTGCCTATTTTGTCTATAGTTAATGCTCCGCCGCGTGCACCGATCGGTGTCGGCGGCGGGTGCCGGCTCCGTGGACATGAACGCGGCGTTTTTCGAGACCACCAGCAACGTGATGATGAGGACGTTAACCGGAAAGCGGTTCTACGGCGAGCGCGTGGAGACGGACGAAGGCAAGAGGTTCAAAGAGTTGCTTACAAAAGAGAACGATGGAGTCATGACAATTGGTGATTTCTTTCCTATAGTGAGGTCCGTGGGACTCACGCGCGCCGTGGAGAGGCTAGTTTGGGCCAAGTTCAAGAAGGTGGATGAGTTTTTTCAGGATTTGGTGGACCAACATCGCGGGAGATTGGCGGATTCGGGTCGGGATTTCGGGTCCGGTGATCGGAAGACTGTGATTGAGGTCTTGCTTGATTTGCAGAAGGAGGATCCTGAGTTTTATACCGAAGAAATCATCAAAGGCATGGTCTTGGTAAGTTATATATGTTCTTGTGATCATATCTAAGAAGGAATTTACGTTCTAAATGAACTAGGGGTGAGCGGTTTGAACCGAAATTTTAAGCTGAACCGAAATTGATATTATTCGGTTCGGTTTAGAATTTTTTTCAAATTTCGGTTCAGTTTGAATTAGTTTGATTTGAATTTCTCAGAGGACAACATTTCACCTATCTCAAATCGATAAAACCGAAACTAAACTGAACCAATTCGGTTCAGTTTTTGGTTCACCTTAAACCAAATTTCGGTTTTTGTCGGTTAGATTTTTTGTTAGTTCGGTTTGGTTTTGAACGCCCAACCCTAAAATGAACTGTTGAGAATATGCATTTCCACCTCTGAAAGTCGAGATCAAACAAAACTACCATATAAGTTCGTGGTTACTTCTATCACCAATTAGATATAGGATGTAACCCTAGATTTGTGTATTAGGCCAATAGTTTTTCTAAACTATGTCCTAACACCTAATAATATAGGTTAAAAACGCTATTTTTAGAAACCGAAACCCTACATTCGATGATAACATTGCATCATGTGAGATTGTGGTAAACTTGGAAAATGCTTGCTTTCTCAATTAATCTATTTTCAATGGTTTGTAGATTTTGTTGCTAGCGGGTACAGATACCTCAGCCATAACCATGGAGTGGACCATGTCACTCCTCTTGAACCACCCATCGATCCTTAAGAAGGCCCAAGCCGAGATCGACGCCCGGGTGGGGCCCGACCGCCTTCTCGACGATTCCGACCTAGCCCACTTGCCCTACCTCCACTCCATCATAAACGAAACCCTCCGGATGTACCCGGTGGCGCCCTTGCTAGTCCCCCACGAGTCCTCGGAGGAGTGCGTCGTGGGGGGCTACAGGGTGCCACGTGGCACCATGCTAATGGTCAACGTGTGGGCCATCCACAACGACCCGAGGCTATGGGACAACCCTAGGGAGTTCAGGCCCGAGAGGTTCGAAGGAGTGGGAGGGGACCGGGTCGGGTTCGAGTTCATGCCTTTCGGGTCGGGCCGGCGGGCCTGCCCTGGCGAGGCCCTGGCCGTACGGACGGTGGGCTTGGCCTTGGGCTCGGTTTTGCAGTGTTTTGAGTGGGAGAGGGTTGGGGAGGAGTTGGTGGATATGAAGGAAGGGAAAGGGTTGAGTATGCCTAGAGATAAGCCTTTGGTTGCTAAGTGTCGAGTTCGAGAGCACATGAAGAAGTTGATTGGTGTAGATGAATGATTAATTAAGTAAATTGATTAGTATTTGATTACGTTTTGAATTGTTGTTGTAATAAATGATCGAGATGTTTGTTTGTGCATGGATGTAATAACAATCGACAATGAATCATGTTTGTTGTGTGTATTGTGGCATTTAAGGTGAACAAATGTTGCAATTTTCATTTTAATTAATTTGTACACATTGTTGGTGATTTATAGGGATGCTCAACGGGTCGGGATGCGGGTTAAAAAAGAATAGAAAATTGACTTGCGATCCGATCCATGGGTTACAGGTTTAATGGATCGGGTCGCGGGTCGATCCGTTTGACTAAGTCAATTGGGTTAAAAAATAGTTTTTTACCGATGCCACAAACTTAAAAAATGTTTTAAAATAATATCATGTTTGTGGTCGACCCGTAAACCCAACGAGTTTTTTATTAAAAAAATATTTTATATATTAATAAAATTATAAAAATATGTATTTTTGAAATATTGCGGGTTACGGGTCGATCCATGACCCGTGCGGGTTTAACCCAACCCAAACCGTAACCCGCAAAATAAAAAAATATTGACTCAGGATCAGCAAATTACTATTACTAGTCGGGTCAGTGATGATAGCGGACGACTCGACCCGTTGAACATCGTGATTTTTAAAAAAATTAAGACTTAATTGCCATATGCATGTACTATCTACATTTAAGGATTCAAATTTTAATAATTAAATTATAGTTGTTATTTAAGCTATTAGAGGGAAAATAATTGTTAGAAATACCTCTCTTCACATGAAAAATTGGGAAAAAATAGATTAAGTATATAAATTTAGTCTATGAAATATTATTTTTTATTACCAATTAATTTTAATATAGAAATACCTCTCTTCACATGTTTATGTGCCCACCAACTTTCAATAATTTGGTATTATTCGGATTATAATTAGAGGACAATAAAACAATATTAAATGTAATATGACCTAAATAAACAAGCTTATCTCAAACCTCCTTTCTCACACACCACCTCTACTAAGTTTGTATAAAATAAATAATTAAACTTACAAATCTCGTACCGTCGTACTTCCTAGGTACGACAAAAAAATATTGTGCAATCATATACTTCCTCCGTCCCCTTTTATTTGTCCAGTATTCCATTTCGGGCGTCCCAAAATATTTATCGTACTTTCATTCCTTTCCTTTTTATCCATACATTTCTTACAAAAATACCCTCAATCAATATCATTTTTTACCCACTTTTTAACTTTTCATCCCATCAACTATTCATCTTCTCCTACTTAATATCATATTTTATCCATTTTCCCAATTACCAATACTACTTTACACTTTTTACCCCTATAAAATTACAAATATATCCACAATAAATTTCACATTTTACCCACTTCCCCAATCACCAATACTACTTTACATCCTCCTTAATAACCGCAAAAACCGTCGTTTAGGACAAACAAAAGAGGACGGAGGGAGTATTATACATATACCTTCTTCTCTTAAGTCTCACCACACAAACAAAAAAAAAATGACAACTCATTCCATTCTCCTCTCCCTCTTCCTCCTCCTCTTCTTGCTCCTTGTGGTAGTCACGTCGGAGATCGAATGCTCGATCTCCACGTGTGGGAACCACACGATCAAGTTCCCTTTTCGACTAGCCAGCACTCCTCCAGCATGCAGCCAATTAGGGTTCAATCTCACATGCACTCGCAAACCACCTGATCGCACCCCTACACTCGCTCTCACTCTGCCATTCTCAGGCGATGTCTTCATAGTCGACATAATCGATTATCTCTCGCAAACCCTAAAACTACGCGATCCAAGCAGATGCCTCGCGAGGAGGCTACTAGAAACGAATCTCGACCGTGACCTCTTCCACTTCGCTGATTTTGTGGTTGGTTCATCCGACAACTATACCTTGTATAGCTGCCCTAGGGATCAAGGTGGAAGCCTCGGGTTTTTAAAGATAGAATGCATTGGAAACTCGACTCGATTGGCTTTGGCAGTTATGAACAGTGGATTCCTTAACGGATCCGAAAGGTGTCGAGAGATGGGGATTTTGAGGGTACCTAGTGGATTGAACTTGACGGGTGGTTTGGGTGACGGAGTTCTTGAATTAAGATGGATTTTGTTGCGCTATGAAGAGTGTCATGGCGTACGTGTAGTTGATGATCAAGGCCACCTTCTTTGTATAACTTCTGATTTTGATCAAAGTAAGAATCTTATAACTCCATGTTACATGCATTATATGTAATTATATTGATACGATTGATTAATATATCTAGTCATTTGACTTTAGTTAACTAATGGGAATTTGAATGGAATACGGAAGGCGAAGATGTGATGATTCTTACAATGGCAACATTACAACGACAAAAAAATGTTTTTTTAGCAAAGAAGAAGAGAATATGGAAGAAGAAAACCTAGGATATATATACAAGAATTAATCTCAGGATAATATAAGGTTTTAATTTGCAATTAATTGGTATTGTATATGTGACTTGTGAAAATTATTATTCAATATATATGTGTACATGTAATAATGAGATCAAGTGAAGTTGCTATCACCATACATAAATGTCGACATAAGTGAGCCAAAATGTCAAGGATGCTTAGATGATGAAACCTTGCAAAAGATAAGCAATGGTGTCAACTCAATTGACATTAATTTATATCATCTCTAAAGTTTGTCAAAAAAAAATAATTAACTTTCACGTTTATTAAGAAAGGGATGAAGAAGAAAAAAATAATTAATTAGAAAATTAATGTCAATTGTTAATAGTAATTGTTAATAGTTTCATTAGAAAATGAGAAAAATTGTAATGTTGATGGGTAAAAGGGAAAAAAAAAATTACTAAAAAATTTGTGAAGGTAAATTTTTTATTGGACAAGATGAGATTGAATGGTAATAATATTATTAAAATAAATTAAAATAAAAAAGTTTAAAAAATAGACAAATTTAATTAGAAAAAGAATATGAGACAAACTTTTGCGTACAAAGGAGATTTTAATTATATTCAGCGTGTTTGGAGTCATCCAATCACATAATTAAATCTCTAAAAATAGTATCTAAAAGTTTTCAACTCAATTTTATAAACAATGTCCTTCACCAAAAAAAATAATTAAATTGAGCTAATTTACAATTTATTCGACCTATTTTTAATGATATATTGTGAAATTACATATTTAGTTTTATATATTTACATTTTAATTTAATTTTTCAAAAAAAAAATACAATAACTAATTACAAATTTTAGGCGGAACAAAGAAGCTAACGGGATTACGAATATTCGAGATCGTTTCCTTGTCAATTGCTCTACCAATCCTAATCTTCATAGCGGGCTTCGCCATCTTCCGGTGCGTGCGCGTCAACAGAAACGCCGTCGTCGGCGATGGCGGGATTCACCAAGCCGCTCACGCGCGGGAAACCGGCGGAGGCGGCGGCCTCGATCAAGCCACCGTCGAATTGTACGAGAAGGTGGTGCTCGGGGAGAGCAAGCGGGTCCCCGGCGTCAACGCCGACACTTGTCCGATATGCTTATCGGAGTTCAATTCGAAGGAGACGGTGAGGTGCATTTCCGAGTGCCAGCACTCCTTCCACGCCGATTGCATCGACGAGTGGCTCAGAATTAGGGGTAATTGCCCTCTTTGTCGCAATTCGCCTTCTGATGTAAATAATTGAATAATAGGGCAAAGTAATTGCGTTTAGATTGATTGCTATATAAATTGAATAATGATGATTGAGTGTAGACTTGTTCTGATCATGGAATTTATTGCATCTGAAAATGAGAAATGGTTGATTTTCTGGCCAAAATTGCTGAATCGTGAATTGCAAAGCAGGAGACCACACCTGAACCATCAACCATGTAAGCAATCAAAAGTTTGAACATAATACGTAATTGATTGAAGAAATGATCAATATCCATGTAATTGCCCTCTTTGTCGCAATTCACCTTCTGATGTGAATAATTGAATAATAGGGCAAAGTATTTGTTTAGATTGATTGCTATAAATTGAATAATGATGATTGAGTGTAGACTTGTTCTGCTGATCATGGAATTTATGTGCATCTGAATATAAGAAATGGTTGATTTTCTGGTCAAAATTGCTGAATCGTGAATTGCAAAGTTGGAACTAGTAAAAAAGTGCTGAAATCTTTTGCGTTGTCTTTGGAGATCACACCTGAATCAAAATTTGATTGAACAAATGATCAATTTCCATGTAATAATTCATTGGCTTGGACTGCATTTACCTGCAGAGGGCACATCACTGATCATCTTGGACCGGATAAAACCGAAGCCGAAACTGTGGATGAGTTGCCTTGTCTGGATGGTGATGAGTTGAAGGAAGTGGTACAATTACTGCTGTAAGTAGATTCCAATTCCATAGATAACATGTTCATCTGTCCTTCCAATTCCTTCACCACATTCGACATGGTTGGCCGTCTTGTCGGATCTTCATGTAAGCAACAGATTCCAATCTTTACAATCTTCTCCACCTCTTCTCCATTTTCATCCATTTCTTGATAGTATCCTTCAACAAAGTCTAACAACCGGTTCGCCTCTGCCTTCTTCTTCACCAAATGGACTAGTAGACCATTGTTACTTTCTTCTTCATCATCATCATGATATGTGGAGTACTCCAAATTCCTCCTCCCATAAACAACTTCAAGCAAGACTACACCAAAGCTATACACGTCCGCTTTTTCTGTGATCCTTTGGCTCAACCATTCTGGGGCTAAGTATCCGCGGGTTCCCCTCATTTGTGTCATCACAAAGCTTTCCTCCCTGTCTATTAGCTTTGCAAGTCCAAAATCAGCCACTTTTGCATTGAAGTTCTCATCTAGAAGGATGTTTTGAGGCTTTATGTCTAGATGGGCAATTCTGTGTTGGCATTCTTCATGCAAGTAAGCTAGCCCCTTTGCAATCTGAAGGATGATCTTCTTCCTCGTGTTCCAACTCAGAAGAGTAGATTCCTTCTGTTCTTGTTTATTAAATATCCACTTATCTAAAGACCCATTACTCATATGCTCATACACTAAAAGCCTGTGAACTTTTTCATCACAGAATCCAATCAGCTTCACTAGATTGAAATGGTGTATGCTGCCTAGTGTTTTCACCTCAGCTACAAACTCTTTGCTTCCTTGACCAAGCCGATCTAAACGCTTCACTGCAATTTTGGTTCCATTTACTAAATTCCCCTCATAAACCGACCCGAATCCTCCCCCTCCAAGCTTCCTCTTCAGATCAAAGTCTCCGGTGACTGACTTGAGACTTTCATAGCTGAATCTTCGTAGCAAGCCCCCTAATTGCTCTGCTGAATCTTCCTCCCATTCATTTCCATGCCTTCTTTTCTCGTATCTCTTTGAAAGAAGCCATAGCATAGCAGAAATAGCGAGTAATACTAGTGTAGCAAGAACAACACAAACAACTATGAATATCTTCACTTTCATGCCTACTATCAAATGTGTATCACTACTGACATTTGATCCGGAAGTAGGATCTTCAAACTCTTCAATGCTTGCAGAGGCAGCTTTAAAAGTGCTCTCATCTGCTACTAACATGTTTCCAGTAACATTAACTCTCACAGAGGACTGAAATTTCGGCATCATTCCAGTAAGATAATTGCTAGAAACATCAAGCACTCTGAGTTGAGGCAACAAAGTGAAACTCTGAGGTATGCCACCAAAGAACGCATTATCATTCAAGTACAAATCTAGCAAGTCTGTCAAATTATCAAGAACAGTAGGAATATAGCCTTCAAGCCGTTGATTCGCCAAGTTAACAGATGTAACATTTCCATTCTTATTGCAACCAATAAACTTCCATTTGCAAGCATCCTTACCTCGCCACGAATCCATTAGATTACTCGGGTATCCCAAGGCTGACATTACATCAAGCAGAACAATCACCTGTTCATCACAAGGAACTCCTGGCTTATCTGAGCAGAAATTGCTGGTGTTCCCAATCTCCACCTTAACTTTTTTTGAAAAGTTAGGATACGGGCCGAAGAGATTGTTGTTCTGCAATGAGACATTGAGCAAATTGGGCAAGGAGGATAAGGAAGAAGGAACAATACCAAGCAATTGGTTATCATTCAGCTGAAGATCAATGATTTTAGTGCAATTTGAGAGGTCTGGAATTGTCCCGGAGAAAGAATTGTCATTGAGCCAAACTTGGGTCAACTGGGTCATGGTTACAAGGAAATCAAGTGACCCGGAAAGACCCGTCTCTTGATGATCAAGCCAGAGGGTTTGAATCTTTAAGTTGTAAGAGGAAGGCTCTTGCCAAATTGTTCCGGTGAGCTGGTTGTGTGAAAGTCTCAAAATCTGTAAGTTTGGGGTCCAGAAAAGAGAAGGAACTGATCCAATCATGCTTGTGTTGATTGCTTCAAAGATGGTTAATTTTGGGCTAGTACTTAAATCAGGGAATACCCATGGGGAAAGAGAAGGATTGTGGTTGAGAGTTAGAGTTTGGAGGCTTGGAAGATTCTGGAAGGTGTTGGTAGGAATAGAGGAGAAGCTGTTGGAGTCTAGGTGAATTTGTTTGAGGAAGTTGAGGTTTGAGAGGAGAGGAATCGGACCGTTGAAATTGTTGTTTTGGATGGAGAAATTTGTGAGGTATGAAAGAGAGTTGAGGTTTGATGGTAAGGTTCCGGAGAGGGATTTGGAGGATAAGTTGATGGAGGTTACGCGTGATGATGTGTCGCATTGGATGCCGGACCAGTTGCAGAAGGTGTTGGATGTTTTCCAGGAAGAGGAAGGCAATGGCGAGAGAGAAGCGCGAAGCTTAAGCATGGTGGAAGTATCATTAGCATTTGATAAGGAGAGGAATATTAGAGGGAAGAAAGAGTACAAAATGATTATAAGGATGAATCTCAATGCCATGGTATAACAATTTTCACCTGAAGAACAGCTCAAATGTGTTCAATTGTGATTTTATTTGAGAGTTTTTTTTTTATCAGCATTTTCAGGGTTTGATCGAGGTGACCAACGAATTATATGGTGAGCTGAGGCTGCACGTATACAGACTCCAGAATTGACATTTTGAATGTTGAAAAACAATGCCAGTTTGAATGTTCCTCTGTTGTGCAACTGTATAGCCATCTAAGCCATGTGGCAATTTGTTATTTGGAGGGTTTTGTGATTTTTTTCACCTGTTTCTGGAATGTTTGAAAAGTGAAGTAAAACTACTGTAGTGAATATGGAGAGTTTGAATTGTAATTATATTGCTAATTTGATTAAAAAAACATTGATAAGCAAAACATATTATTTTATCTCAGCCTAATTTATGCATTTCTTCCTATGATGTCACCAGATGTCTGTATTGTTAGCTTCTTCTCTACAACTGATCGACTCAGTTTTCGCCAGGATCGGGATGAGAGCAATGGGTCTCTTGCCAGAGGACTTCCGGTTGTGTCGGTATCGGTGGGAGACTCAGCGGAGTTCTTGTATTGGAATTACAGGGATATGAACAAGATGAAGAAGGTGGTTCTTGAATCAGGAGATATTCTTGTGTTTGGTGGTAAGTCTAGACATGTTTTTCATGGTGTTCAATCTGTTATACCGGGTTCTGCTCCTGCGTTCTTGCTCAACAAGACGGGTCTTCGCCCTGGACGAATCAATCTCACATTCAGACAATTTTGAATGCATAAAGGTAAGGTTTTGTTAGATGTAGCCTTGTTTGGTACTTAGTTTGAATTACTGTCTAATTATTATTAGAGTTGCATCTGTTAAGGATTATTTAGAAGAAAAAAAAAGGGTTGTTAGATCAAGAAGCAAGTGAGATAGAGCTCGTAAAATCCGAAATGAGAAACTGGTTATCTAGTTGTTAGTTTTTAGTCTCCATTTCGATTTTTTACTTTTTTCACTTGCTCAAATCTGATTTGATTGTGCATGTTTATCCCTATTTGATAGCTAATTTGATTTTCAAAAGTCTTCACACCCATCATTCATGTATCATTTGTTTCAGTCTTTAAATAGCATTGACCTGTCACCAATCACCATCACCAATTTCTTCTTCTTCTTTCTTATTAGTAAAAAGATAAGGATACATCAACAATATTATTGTGTAGCCTTCAATGGTGTGTAACTTGCTGATGTAAATCAATTTAATGTTTGACTTGTTCAGAAGCAGTTGATTAACAAATTCAACTAGCTAGAGAGGTTGAAGAAGGTTCATCCCTATTGAAATTTGCTGCATCTCATTCTACCATCATCACTCAACTGCCTGATAATGTCGTCGGAATACGAAGAATCACTCAGCGAGTATGAAGATCCAGTCGTCGCGTATCTTTTGCTGGTATTGCTCATTGGTTTATTCATATTGGTAGCTGTTCCGGAGATTTTTCGAAAGATAAGCCAAGTAATCAACCAGAGACGCCAATTGGAAGCAGCTTGGTCAAAGAAGGTTTCTTTGATCGTGGCTTCGAACAGGATGGAGTCGTACAAAGCTGAGCTGTACTGCTCGATCTGCTACTCTTCTGCCACGCGCCGTTGCAGCAAGTGTGGAGCTGTTGGTTACTGGTAATTAAAGTCCATCAGTTTAAATGATTTCATGATCATTCATTAATTTTGACTTAGATTTTGTTGATCTTAGCTCTGAGAAGTGTCAGAGAGATCACTGGAAAGAAGGGCACAGGGAAGAGTGTCGTTTGATGGAGGATGTTGAGGAGATCACAAAGGCAAATGGAGATAAGAAGGATGAGTTCTTGGGCTTGCGAGATGAGAAAGAAAACATGGCCGACGTCTGCTGTGCCTATCGTGTGGCGGATCTCTGGTTTTGGTAATGAAATTAGCATTCATTTAGATTTCAGTGTTGTTAGGACATAGATTTCCACATATGAAGATTGCTGGGTTCTTTGTTAGAACATACTTGGTCTTTCATGTGTGCAGGACCTTAATTTATTGGTCCTTTCTTGTGCTCTCTGTGTCTAGTATGGTATATAACTTTAAGGAGATAGGATGAAACTCTAATGTGTTTATGTACTAGGCCTATTGCACATAAGTGCACAGATACATAATTTGTTGATTGACGCATCGAATTTTAACATGGTATCAGGGTTTGTTCGGTCTTAGGTTCATTTGTTGCTTTGTCACTATTCTTTCACAATTGTCATATTGGTGTAGGGTTCATTTTTCAGGTCAGAGTTTGATATCTTCAACATTCAAGGCAATGAAAAAGACAGTCGGATACGTTACTTGGACGATGAGTGCCATTGCAAGCCAGTTGTATTCGATGCTAAAGAGAGTGGTAACAAGGCTTCTTCTGATCAGCAAGAATCATGGGCGACAATGGCGTTGTCAGGAGAGCTTCCTCCGTTCATAGCCTCGACGTGCAATGAGAATTTTGTAGCTCCAAACTTGTATTCTCTGTCAAAGCTTTGTTGCAACAAGTGCCAAGTGGTTTTAACCTGGTATGTATTTCAGATTTCCAACTTTTACTACATGCATCTAGAACACTTTTATGCTGAGAATGATTTAGTACAT
Organism: Fallopia convolvulus; assembly: GCA_964016875.1. Lineage (NCBI taxonomy): Eukaryota > Viridiplantae > Streptophyta > Magnoliopsida > Caryophyllales > Polygonaceae > Fallopia > Fallopia convolvulus. The sequence continues at coordinate 1,784,697 of OZ024718.1, read as the reverse complement.
GCAGTGTTCTAAAAACCGTTAGGTAGGCCGCCTAGAGACGGTCTATATGGTCTCCTATACGGGCCGGAAGGCTGAGCGAGCTAGCACCTTCCAGCGCCTAGGCGGGTCCTAGACGGAGCTAGGCGGGGATTTTTAGAACATAAGTAAATGTTAGAAATCTAACTTTACATATGAAAAAGTTAGGATGACACCAATTGGTCAATTGATGTTTATATAACCTAGCTAATGTATAAACTTAATTGCTTACTCCTATTGTCATGAAATCTCATTGGTTTTATATATTGGACTTACATATGTGCACAATTCCTAATCAATCAGCTCTGAGCACAGTCAAAGTAATGAAGGGATTAATGGTGAGAAGCAGGAGGCCCAACTAGTAGATGATGTTGAAGAGAGTAGTACTACGGAGGAGTCTGAATCCGAGATCGATTTCGAATCGGAATCCGAAGATTCCATTTCCCATATTGCTCCAACAACATTGGTTGCAAGTGCAACTAATGACCAGAGTCCAAGGTGGGTTACTCATAACGGTGATGATGATGCAATACGAAGCAGATATCCGAACTTGAATCGAAGCTTGACATCAAGTTCAAGTGAGTCATCATCCTTTGGTTCATGGTCCATGGATGCTAGTAGTGTATCAGATGCAATATCAAGTTTACATGGTTTAGATTAGCCAATTATCATCTCATGACTGGTAAATAGTTATCCTAATTTTTCTTACTGCAGGGGTTGGCATGTTGTAACTATGTATGATCAGTATTCAGTAGGATGCAATTCAAATATTTTGCTTCATAATTCAGTTCCCCATCACTTAAAAGTTGTTAAATACTGTTCATGCAGACCAAGTTCAAGAGAGCAATCCAAGCCATATCTCTTCATAATTCATCATCATCACCATCACTGACCCAGTGAGGCTCCGCTACAGCGGAATCAGGGGGTCAAGATGAGGGTACCCCTGTCCAAGGGAGAGGGGGTAAGCCCGATAGACCCAAGAAAAACTGAAATTCAGCTATGTGACAATAACAGCTGAATTTAGTTAGAATGCACCAAAATTGATATAAAGACTAAATCCATCTCAAAGGCAGTGTATAAAAGTCAATGAAGATGGGGTTGAAATAAGATAAAACAAGAATTCAGTATGGAAAAGAGAAGAAATGGAACATGCTATACTGTAACTTCTGTGAAGAATGATCAAAGTGTGAGTATACAAGTATATATCACCTCTCTTTGTATACACAGAGAGGTTGCAACTTTGCACCCATTCAATGGAAGTTGAAATGAGATGTGGCATGCGCTGGATATTTGGCATGAATCAAGGCCATGTAAACTCAACATAGCATCTGAATCACCTGAATCCATAGAAGAAGATTCAGTTGAATGAAATGATGGGTTCCGTTTGAAGGTTGGATATATGAATGGTATAAATTGTATAATGCCATGGCAAGTATGTTTTGAAGCACTGTTACCACTACGAGTAACTTGCCTTGCCAAATTTTGAGCAGGAGGAACGCGATGTTTCAATTCATATGATTTCTAGGTCTTAATCGTGAGGGAGTGTGGATGCCTAGGCCTTGGACCAGGCGGATTCTACCGTCTTGGCTACAAAAGTGGAGCAAAATTGCGCTTGATGATGATGTGTACACTGTTCATGCATCATTCCTCCTGTACAAATTGAAAGTCATAAATGGCAGCTATATTAGCCTTAGAAAATCATCCTAATAACAGGATAGCATCTTTGTGATTATGCAAATAATTTTTCTGTATAATACACGGAAGGGTTCTCATTCATATCATTTCATTAGTCCCAACTCCCAAATCTGGTCAGCTTCCTCAAATTTGTTTCTAAATCTGTTCAGTCTTATAGCTTTACAGTTTACTCATTTCGTGGAATTATGGATCAACATGCAAGTTATCATTCTAGAATCCTGGTAAGAAGAGAAAATGAGTGTGATGTGATATCAACAGTAACATAAACAATTGAATATTTCACTTACAGGGGCAACTGAAGTAAGCTTTTGGATATCCTCGTCGTCAATAGAAATCCTGCGGATATGAGCGATTTTATCCCACTCAGTTCCATCCTTGACACATCTATCATTCAACAATGGACATTTTTTGATACTCAATACTCTTAATTTATCCAGGCATTGCATTTTACCCTTCTGAGGTAAAAACCTGATGTTGTTGCATTCCCAAATCCACAAAATCTGTAGAGATGACATCTCACAAAGCCATTCAGGAAGAGTCTCCACGCCATCAAAACGAAACAGGGCTAATCGTTCGAGCTGAGTGAACTCACAGAGCTGGCTTGGAAAAGACTGTAACTTTGGCCATCCTACAATATACAAGCTCCTCAAAGATACAGGTAGAGACCCAATATCAGGAAAAGTATGAAGCTCTTTGTCGAAATCACCAATGTCAAGGGAGCGAAGATGAGGCATGCTGCTAAACCAGTTTTTCGGTATCACATTCTGCTTTGAGAAATTGCGGAGCACTAGCTTCTCTAGACGGGTCAAACTTGCCAAATTTGGAAAGATGTCAAATTTGGGACAACCTGACAATGCCAGTGTTTCAATGGAGGTACATGTGTCCAGACCCTTTGGAGGGTGTCTTAGGTTCTTGCATTTTTGAATAACCAACCGGGTTAGGGACAAGAGGCCGGTTATATCAGGAAGAGACGTCATGCTGTCACAATCTTCAACATGGAAAGACTCCAGTGAGTGCAAAGTCTGAAGGAAAAGTGTCAATTCCTTGCAATTGGATATTTTTATTTGTTGAAGGGATGGGAAGTGGGTTGGAGTAGTGACCAGTTTGGGGCATTCTTGGATTTCTAGTACTTCAAGACAAGGAAAAGCCGATATTGCTGAGTCTGTTGGTGGTGCTGACCAATGTTGCAACTTTTGCATCTTTTGAAGTGTTAGTTCCTTCAATTGTGGAAACACTATCCTTCTCCTCTCACTTTCATCCTTGATGTAGAAACCAAACCCGATTTCTTGTAGACTCATCAAACCTTTAATACTAAGTATTTGAAGTGAAGGCAGATGCCCGAGTGTTGGAAGGCGTTCACATCCTTTGCAATTCAGCAATGAAACGGCTCTCAAAAAGAGAAACACAGGCATATTAGACAACCAAGGCGGAAAACTCTTACCGTTATAGTTTTTCAACACAAGACTCTTCAAGTTAGAGTGTGGTTGCAATCCATCCATAACTTCCAAGTCATTTCCATTTTCACCTTCTTCTGATCTTTCCCTGTTCCATATCAGTTCAAGTTCTGAGACCTTAGACATCATCAATAGGTTGGATTGCCCTGCATCTTTCTTGCTTTTTATGTGCTCAACTCCTTTAATAGATAGCACACCACCAATATTTAACAAACCTTTCAACTCATCAACTTTCCAACCTTCTGCCTGCAAATTCAGCATGGGTAGCTCCTGAAGATGAGTTAATTGTCCAAAGCCCAAAGGTAAGTTAATATGTTTAGTTGTGCTGAGATGTCTTAAATTTATCAACTTGGTGATATGGCCTGGTAATTCAACGAGAGAGCCACAGTGTTCAAGTTTTAAGGTCTGTAGATGGCCCACGTCTCCTATTGAGTCAGGCAAGACTTCAAAAAGATTTTTTGATAGATCAAGATACCGTAAATGCTTCAACCTTCCAATTTGTGCTGGAACCTTAGCCACACCACATGTCAAGCTCAACACGCGCAAGTACTTGATTACATTTTTACTCACAGGCATCCCACTCGAAGAAAATAGTGACCGTAATTCAAGCTTGGGAAATCTAGATCTGTTTATGTGATCGGTCAAGGGATGCGTGTTATTCCTAGTTATATGTAAATGTTTAACAGATGAGGCATTGCTCAACTCATCAAGGGACTTCACAACCAAGCATGTACCTTTGGAGATGTAGAGTGCAAGCTTGTGCATAAGATCATGCATACGATACGTAATTACCTCTTTAGATGCATCATATCCGTCAACCTGCAAAAGATGGCGATCCAACAAGACCTTCACAATTTCCTTTCCATGGTCCTCCATTGTTCTCACTTCAGATTGTTTTAGGAAACCTTGGGCCATCCAGAGTTGAACTAATGTCATCTCTGTAGTAGAGCAACCCTTGGGAAGAATTACTGAACAATAAGCGAAGCATCGTTTGGCAGACTCATTAGGCAGATTATTGAAGCTCAGCAGAAGAGAAGACATGACCTTGTCCTCAGTTTCGCTCAAGTCTGAGCCCCATATTTGACTGCTTTCGATTGTTTCCCACTCTAGTCTTTCTTTCTTTGATTTCAAAAGACTTGCCAGCGCTATAATTGCTAAGGGTACACCTTTGCACTTTTTAACTATTCTTCCCCCAACAGCTTCTAACTCTGATTTCTGCTCTGGCCTTCTGTAAGCAAATGCTTCCCTTTCAAACAAAATCCAACTGTCACTTTCGGAAAGTCCTTTTATAGAAACACGACGCGAGGAAGCATTCATCACCGATACGACTTCTTCATTTTGAGTTGTAACCAAGACTTGGGGGGACACAGAACCACCAACTCTTTCTAGTAGATCTTTCATGAATTTCCACTTCTCTGCTTCTACATGCCACACACCATCAAGCACAAGCAAGAATCTTTTTTCCTTTAAGTAACTGTGGAGTGTGTCTTCCATCCCATCTATGTTGGATAAATTGCTACTGCTTTTAGTTACTGACTCAACCATTTCGTTCAAAACCCTCCTCAAATTAAAATTGCCAGATACAGATATCCATAATCTATTAGGAAAATGCCTCATCACTTTCTTATTGTAATAAGCCCTCCTTGCCAAAGCTGTCTTCCCAATACCTATCAAGAAGAGACATGAATCATTGGTTCAATACAAGTTAAGCAAAGTGAAATTTGTAATTTCAAGTTGGTTTTAACTGCAACGCCAAAGACGTTTGTCTTTGGCGTTGCAGTTAAAACCAACTTGTAGAGCTGTACTTGAATAGGATAGCTCACTCACACACAACAACAACAACAACAACCACAGCATTGACCCAGTGAGGTTCCACAACAGCGGAATCTGGGGGGTCAGTACCCCTGCCCAAGGGAAAGGGGTACGCCCGATAGACCCAAGAAAAACTAAAATTCAGCTATGTGAAAATAATAACTGAATTTAGTTAGAATGCACCAAAATTGATATAGGGACTAAATCCATCTCAAAGGCAGTGTATAAAAGCCAATGAGCATGAGGATGCGCCCCAAAGGATAGCTCACTCACACAAAAGAACCAATTGAAAAATGATCAGACACGAAAGGACAGGGATATTTCATGGAAAGTTCTTCTATGCAAGAAGACAAACTCAGGGCCAATTGGACAATATAGTCTAAAAACAACATTCAAATTTGTCAGGTGCACATCTTGGAGGTGATAAGCCAAGAAAGTTACTGACTATAAGCACCTGACATTCCCACAATAGCGAAAACAGATAAGCCCTGATCATCTTGGGCGCAGCATAGCTTATTTACAATCAACTCCTCTTCATGATCCCTTCCAACCAAGTCAGAGGCCACAACATATGCTCGATCATCTTCAAATTCACCACACAACATTCGTTCATCTTCTACAAACTCCACTTGTCTAATTCCAATCCTATCCGCTTCCTCATCGATTCTCCGAGCCATGGACGAGAACTTCGTTACCTTACCAGCAATCCGGAACTGAAACGCCAAAGCAGACGCGAGTTTCCGTATAAAGCAGCTCCTGTTCATCCTGCTCTCCACCAGCAAGCGTATCGTTCTGTAAGACATTTCGTCGAGCACATTGTCTGCATAATAGGCCGCATCCTGAACATCTCTCAACCAAGCAATCACCAGGGCGTTTGAAGTTGTGTTGCCGCATTGCGCAGGTTTAAGCCTCTCCGCTCGCAATAGAGCCTGCAATTTGTTCAATTCTTGCTTCAGAAGTTGGAGATCGGAGTTTAGATTTCCGAAGAGAGCTAGGATGAGGCCTCCAATGGCGGATGATTCGCAAAGAGAATCGACAGATCTCATTGTTACATCCTTGAGGATGCCGGAAGCCATGACGGTGGCTATGGATACTATAACGGCCGTCTCCGCCATCAATTTTGCAAGAGAAACGGATTTGCTAACTCGAATTCGGAATTCGTATTAGAAGAACAATGTTAGAGGTGAAAGTCGACGACGCCCAAAGGAGAAGAAGAGTAAGTAGTTAACAGACAGGCATACACGTCATCACGACTAAAACTAATTTTGTAATGAGAGCTGACTTAAAACATAATTTAAAAAAAAAAAGAAAAACACCGACTAAAACTTCTGGTGAATACCGATCAGCAATAAATTTACCTTTTACAAAAATTAAAATTAAAAAACAATATTTAAATTTATCAAGATTATAATATTTATTGTGTGTTTATAAACACACAATAAAAAAATCCCTAAACTTAAAACTTAACATACTTTGCTGAATAAAAAAGCTCTTTTGTAATGTACTTATCATGTACATTGTCCTCTCCGCCCCCCTAAGGTCACTTTCTCAGCATTATTTTAATTTGTTATTCAAGTTGCTTAAATGAACATGAGTCATTTTCATTTTTTAAGTCAATTTTGTTAATTCGCTTACTACTTATTGATTCGTTAAACAAATCTAAACTAAAAAAAAATTCGTTTCTTAAAAATTTAATAATCAAGAAACTAAAAAATATTCCACGATAATTTGCTTACCAAAGCATTTGGTAATGGTAGACACCTTCCAGGATATTCTCGTGTAATGTTTTTTTGTAGATAATTTTTTTTGTAATATTTTTATAATAGTGGTACATTTTCATTTTTTAATCATTTTGTTTAGTGATTGATTCGTTAAACAAATCTAAAGTAAACTTGACCCCAAAAACAAACCCCAAATTAAACCAAGGAAAATTCCGGATGGTACCTCTGCGTTTTGTATTTTTTCAGATGATGCTCAGGGAAAAAATTTATTCCGCGAAATACCCCTGAGTTTTTGTGTTAGTTCGCCCCGTGCCCTTTCATTAAGTTTTCTCTACAACTTCCGTTTACGTTGCATTAAAAAAGGAAGTAAAAATAAAATAAAAAAGAAAAAGAAAACAAGTAAACTAAACCATACCCGAATAAGTGAATAACTTGCCCATTCTTTCTCCTTTGTCTCCTAACTCACACGATGTAGAGAGAGATAAGTCAGAGAATGCACGTTCATTGAGCTTAGCTTAAGAGAAACGGAGGAGTAGGCGCTAGAAGGCCGAGAGGGCAAGCAGCAAATGTGGGCTAGTGCCGGATGATAATGGACTCGGACGTCGTTCGTGGGAGGTGGACGGGCGGTTTAGGGTATGATTTAGTTGTTTTATACTTTCAATAGGTGTTTTGTATGCTCAATGAGACATGCTATCTGGTTTTAGGGTTTAATTAGTCTGATTTTGATTCTTGAGTTCAAATTAGACTTGTAGGGTTTAATTAGGGGTAAAAGAAACGATATTGGAAAGTGGATGCAAATTTTGACAAGCTATGAAAGAAACTGGAATTGAGTTGTAAGAGAATTGATGTTCTGTGGTGGTGCTAAGTGCTATGAAATTGATGTTCTGTTGAGTTCAACACTGCTTTAAAAATGGAGTTCAACATCGATCTTTAATTATCACTATCGTGCGTTTTATTTTTTTTCCTTTTTCTTTTTTGTTTTGTGTTTCATTTTTATTTCCTATTTTCTTAAGCATTGAGCATGGTAAACGGAAGTTGTAGAGAAAATTGAAGGAAAGGGCACGGGACGAACTAACACAGAAATTCGAGGGTATTTTACGAAATAAGTTTTTTTTCCGAAAAAGTACAAAACTAAGGGATACCAGCCGGAATTTTCCTTAAACCAATTTTAGTCTGTACGTACTAACTATTCAAAGCTAGACTATCTCTATTCTAATTTTAATATTCAAAGATAACTTGGTTATCGAACTTCCCACCGTCCCATCTCCCTTTAATTATAAAATATAATTTTTTAAAAAATTTATTCCTTTTGTAATTTATAAACTAAAAAAAAAATTGAATCATAAATTTAAGATGAATATAAAATATATCCAGCGGCCGCGTTCCATATATGTGACAAGCAAAAGTGAACGCGTGGGGAGAATATTCTCATTATCATAATACCTTCAATTCTCAGTTTTCTCATTTAAACTCACCTTCAATTCTCAGTTTTCTCCTCTTCTGCAAGTCTGCAACCTCTGAAAATTCATTTTCATCTCCATGAACACCATCCTTCTTCTCAGATTTCTTTTAGCTTTTCACTTCCCTTCCCTTGTACATAAGGATCGTTGATCGCCTTTTTTTCTCGGGAGTTGGGCCTATCGGGCGTACCCCACCTTGATCCCAGATTCCGCTATAGCGGAGCCTCACTGGGTTAATGATGATGATGTTTTCTTCCTCTGTAAATTTGGTGGCTTCGTGTTAGGCCTCTATGAACGACAATCGATCACGCAATTTCAAAGTCCATTGATGGACTGAAAAATTGCTTCTTCTTCTCTTCATCTTAGTTTCTCCGTTATAATTTTAGTTTTCTGAGTTTTTAAGAGTACTTTCTCTCTCTCGCTTTTACTTCCCTACTTTTTCTCTTTTAGTTCCGCCTTTTTCACCTTTTGCTTTAGGCCCATAGATAACCGGTAAGGGTCCATAGATACCGGGTTCCACCTGAGTAGATGTTATTGTTGTTGTGTTCTCTAATCACTAAATCCTTTTTCAGGATTGGAGGCAAGCTTGAATTTTCCTTTGTGTCAGCTTCCTGAAAATGGAAGTAAACGGTAATTTTGGTGTTCATGTTTTTTGAATATTGATCCCTCCTTTTTACCCAAAATTCAAATTTTCCACTTTCAAGCTTGAAAAAGTTGGATTGAAATGGCGGTCCAATACATTGAGTCGTTCATCGAGCACTTCAGGTCCAGAGACAAAGCCTTGTTCGCTTATCTTTTGATATTCTTGGTTCTGTACATATGTGTATTGGCAGCCTTGTATATACCAGCCGCCATAGCTTTGATCTTATGTAGAAATCGGTTGGCGGCGGCCAGATCAAAGGAGCTTGCTCTGATTGTAGCCTTCAATCAGATGGAATCTTACATGGCTGAACACTATTGTTTAGTTTGCTGTTCCTTTGCTACAAGCCGTTGCCATAAGTGTGGAGTTGTTCCCTACTGGTATGTATCTAAGTATCTTGCAATTTGAACTTTGTTTATTGTTGTTATTACACGGAAACGGAAAGGAAAACGAAATGGGTACAGAAAAAAAAATATTATTTCCATAATTTTATTCTAAAAACGAGTTTTTGTGTTTCTGTTTTCAAGTTTTCGTGTTTCCGTGGGAAACGAGAAAATGATTCTCCGAATGGAGATGGGATTATATTGGTGTCGTGTCCCATCTCCGTTGGAGAAACCTGTGGGAAATCGTCTCAAAGGATGTGTATTTTACTAATATTTAAGTTTCTTTTTTAATGTAATTTGGAAATTCATCACCCAATCACGTCGTAGGGGAGTATGAAAGGGAGTGCATTTAGGGAGTAGAAGATTTGATTTGGTACCGGAAAAACTTATGTAGTCCAAGTCTTAGTATATTATCAATTTCACTATTTTTTCTTGTCGACTTCATTAATTTTATGCTGGCATATTGTTGATATAAGAATTTAAACTGTATTAAAATATAATAAAAATATAAATAAACAACTCGCTAGAAAGGTGATAGGAAATTCCCAACACTAGGGGTGTCCCAATGGTCACTTGACCCGTAATCGACCTGACCAGACCCGATCCATAATTTAAGGGACAGGTAACGGATTGGTTTTTTTTAATTTTACGGGTTGACCGTAGGTCGACCCATAAGATTGGTTAGCTTCGAGTAAATTGATAGAAAACTTTCTAACATTATTGATTTTTAAATTTTAAATTTAATTACGGGTTAACGGGTCGACCCGTGGCCCAACTTGTAACTCATGAACCAGGTCGTGAGTCGGGTCAAGTTTATTTTTTACGGGTCGGGTCAAACCGTGGCCCAACTCGTAACTCATGAACCGGGCCGCAAGTCGGGTCAAGTTTACTTTTTACGGGTCGGGTCAACCCGTTGAACACCCTACTAAACAGATATCGGAATTGAGAGGGTACTTCCTGCCCCGAATCTGCCTGTTACCTTTCCTACACTATGATCTTGCATAGATCTTGATTGTACACAAGCATGATCATGTTCTTATGATAAATTTCTCTTGCAAATTTTCTATGTTTAGCTCTTGGAGATGTGAGAGAGATCACTGGGAACAGCATCACAAGAAAGAATGTCCTCTAATGGTTGAGCTGAAAGGATTCAATATGAATCATGTGGCACTTTATTATGCCAATGAACACTGCAAACCATGCCAAGAAGATGCAGGAAACAACAACACTAATTGTAAGGACTCTGAGTTTAGTTCAAGTGCATCTAAGCAACAACAGAGACAAGCGACAGCCAAGACAAAGAGCGATAATGAGTTTATTGTTGTCAATGCCGAGTCCATGTCAAAGGATCGTCGTCGTTCCAGCAAGTGCAAACTGGTTATCTACTGGTAAGTTTTCAAATTAAGCACAACATTAAATCGATCAAAACACAAATTTGGAAAAATGTGAAGCTTCATGGGCCACGTGCATACGTAAGCCCAGTATACAAGCTAAGTGGGGTTTCATCTTAAAACCAATTGGCGATAGGAGGAGTAACCCAAGGGTATATATACTGGCTTATTTCTCTTTATATTTCCGATGTGTGATGAGTATATTCTAATACGACTTAACATGAATCCTTCAGCTCTGCGCGCGGATGGATAAACAGCGATCATAGGAAGAAGCCCCAGCTAGTGGACGTCGGAGGAAAGATTAAGGAGGCGTCTAAACTGAAACATCTTGTTCCTCGCGCTCATGCCAGCAAACGGAGCTCATCATCGTGTACAGCTTATTCATCTTCGTCCGAATCTATTGATTCGGACGCTATGTCGAGTTTACATGGTCTGGATTAGGTAATAGCCAACAACTGTGTATAAGTAGGGTTAAATTTAAGTATTCTGTTTTGAAGGTGTAACTTGATTTTGCTGGTGGTGTGATTAAAAATTGAATTGCATAGTATTAGTTTGTAACACTTGTAAAAATCTTGTCTAGGTATTGTCAAAGCTTTGCCTATGTATTCGAGAAAGTCCAAGCCCGTCTAACCTTTCAGTCCGTTTAGGCATCCATATGGAACCTCCAAGAAACCATTTAGTCTGCTTAGCTTTTTTTAGAACATTCGTTTGTAACACATACGATTAAACCTCTCAGTGTATATTGTATATAAATAGAGATAATATATTTGTAAAGATCATTCTTAAAGGAAGTTATAGTATAGCATGTTCCATTTCTTCTTTCTTTTTTCTTTTCTGAATTCTTGTTTAATTCATGCTTCTTGGTAGAGGTGGGAAACCGAGGAACCGAACTGGAAAAAACTGCTAGTTCTAGAATTAACATATTCCGATCCCGATTCCTCGTTCCTTGGACTAGAGAACCGACGGTTCTATCGGTTCAGGAACCGAACCGGCAGGAACCGGGACAGGAACGGAGTATCGAGAGTTAGCTAGTTTGGGTTCCATGGTTCGAGAACCGAACCCACCTCTACTTCTTGGTCAAAGAACCAATATTACAACCCGTGTAAACAATTCAAACCCTCCATCTTGATTAGGGTTGTCAATGGGTCGGGTTATGGGTGGGTGAAGCACTTCCACCACCCGACCCGCAAGTTAAAACGCCCCACCCGACCCACCCGTCACCCGTGAAATGTTCTACCCGTCATCCAAACCACATGTCACCCGCTGGTTATATGGGTGACTCGTTCACCCGTATAACTATTGTATAACCGTTGTATTTTATGTCTATAAATAAATTGTCATACATAAACTAAAACAAATATCCATAATCCATACATAAACAAAAACAAATCCCATAAGCAATAAATATCAAAATAGAGTCAAAGATGGGTTACAAAAGGGCTTATATATCAAAGGCCCGAAATGAGTTATATGGGTGACTTCAAAGGCCCATACATAATAGAAATTATGGATTGAAATGGGTTATATGGGTGAAACGGGTGATGGGTCGGGTTATTGGGTGATAAAATCTCACCCTTACCCGACCCATAACCCGTTTCGCCCGTCACCCGAACCGCCCATCACTCTCTTTGATTGGGATTCACCCGTTTATTTCGGGTGAGTCAAGCGGGTGAATCGGTCACCATAGGTAATTGACAGCCCTAATCGTGATTAGTGATGTAGTCTTTCAATCATTAAGCAACAGAAATATAAAAAAAATTCACAAACCGCCAAAAATCAAAATACCACAAGTAGTATATTCAATTCAACAAACAAAACGGTCAATTTTGGAGACTTCAAACCCAGAAAAAACACAATCAAAATCCTCCATTGATGAACAAATTCACAATTCTGAAGATTTTGCTTCTTCTAGAGAATCTAGTGCTCCGCAATTTCTCAAACCAGAAGGTGATACCGAAAAACTGGTCAAGTAGCATGCGGCATGCCTCATCTTCGATCTCTTGACATTGGCGATCTCGACAAAGAGCTTCATACTTTTCTTTATATTGGGTCTCTACCTGTATCTTTGAGGAGCTTGTACATTGTAGGATGGCCGAAGTTACAGTCTCTTCCGAGCCAGCTCTGTGAGTTCACTCGGCTCGAACGGTTAGCCCTGTTTCGCTTTGATGGCGTGGAGACAACTCTTCCTGGATGGCTTTGTGAGATGTCATCTCTACAGATTTTGTGGATTTGGGAATGCAACAACATCAGGTTTTTACCTCAGAAGGGTAAAATGCAATGCCTGGATAAATTAAAGACTGTTAAGTTATTGAAGACTGTTAAGTTGCCGTTGAAATTGCATCACACCACTCGTTCATCTTCTTACCCAGAATTCTGGATTGATGACTTGCAGTTGAAAATTGCAGTAAAATTGTAGTACAGGGAATCTCTCCATGGTCAAATATTGTGTACAAATTATCAATTTAACATGCAACTCACTATCTCAGAATGGAAATGCAAGGGGTTACTTTTGATACACGCAATACCTCTTAAATCATAGAGTAGTAAACAATTCGAACCCTCCATCTTTGAATAAAGTAGTAATCATACTTCTCTTTCACAATCATTCAAGCATCAGAATTCAGAAGTATAAGAAAATTACTAACCGCCAAAAAAAAAAATCCCACTTGCCTTAGATGTCTACACAACTACACAGCCACACAGGTAATATTCAACAAACAAAACGGTCAATTTTGGAGACTTCAAACCCGATCAAAATCCTCCATTGATGAACAACAAATTCACAATTCTGAAGATTTTGCTTCTTCTTCTTCAGTCAAAACTTATCATACAATGAAATCAATACTTAAAATTTCATACCTTTTCTTCTTCTTCTTCTTCTTCTTCTTTTTCTTCACTCTATCAAATGCAGACGATACTTCCACCATGCTCAAGCTCCGAGCTTCACTCTCTCCGGCGCCATCATCATCCTGGACACTCTCCGATTCCTTCTGCAACTGGTCCGGGATCAATTGCGACACGTCATCACGCGTAACCTCCATAAACCTCTCCTCCAAATCCCTCGCCGGAACCCTACCTTCAAATCTCACCTCTCTTTCTCACCTCACGAACTTCTCCGTCCAATTCAACAATCTCAACGGCCCGATTCCTCTCCTCTCAAACCTCAATTTCCTCAAAGAGATCCGATTAGACTCGAACGCCTTCTCCTCTCTCCCTTCCGGCGCTTTCCAGAACCTTCCGAGCCTCGTCACTCTCACGCTCAACCAAAACCCTAGTCTTTCGCCATGGGAGTTCCCTTTCACGAGCACCAGCCCTAATTTAGCCGTCTTCGAAGCGATCAACGCTTCCATGACTGGATCGTTTCCGAATCTTTTCTGGATCCCGAAATTACAGACTTTAAGGCTTTCGCACAACCAGCTCACCGGAACGATTTGGCAAGAGTCTTCCTCGTACGATTTCAAGCTTCGAACTTTATGGCTCGATCATCAGGAAACGGGTCTCTCTGGTTCGCTTGATTTCCTTGAGACCTTGACCGATTTGGGTCAAGTTTGGGTCAACGACAATTCGTTCTCTGGTTCGATTCCGGACCTCTCGAATTGCACTGAAATCTTCGATCTTCAGCTGAATGACAACCAATTACTTGGAATTGTTCCTTCTTCCTTAACCTCCTTGCCCAATTTGCTCAATATCTCATTGCAGAACAATAATCTATTTGGCCCGTATCCTAATTTTTCAACAAGGGTCAATGTAGAGATTGGGAACACCAGCAGTTTCTGCTCAGATAAGCCAGGAGCTCCTTGTGATGAACAGGTTGTTATCCTGCTTGATGTTATGTCTGCCTTGGGATACCCGAGTAATCTAATGGATGCGTGGCGAGGTAAGAATGCTTGCGAATGGAAGTTTATTGGTTGCAATAAGAATGAAAATGTTACTTCTGTTAACTTGGCGGGTCAAAAGCTTGAAGGCAATATTCCTACTGTTCTTGGTAATTTGACAGGCTTGCTTGATTTGCACTTGAATGATAATGCATTCTTTGGTAGCATACCTCAGAGTTTCAGTTTGTTGCCTCAGCTCAAAGTGCTTGATGTTTCTAACAATTATCTTACTGGGATGATGCCGAAATTTCAGTCTTCTGTGAGAGTTAATGTTACTGGAAATATGTTAGTAGCGAACGAGAGTGTTTTTGAAGCTGCCTCTGCAAGCATTGAAGAGGTTGAAGATCCTAGTTCTGGATCAGATTTCAGTAGTGATACACATTTGATAGTAGGCATGAAATTGAAGATATTCATAGCTGCTTGTGTTGTTCTTGCTACACTAGTAGTGTTCGCTATTTCTGCTATGCTATGGCTTCTTTCAAGGAGATACGAGAAAAGAAGGCGTGAAAACGAGTGGGAGGAAGATTCAGCAGAGCAATTAGGGGGCATGCTAAGAAGATTCAGCTATGGAAGTCTCAAGTCAGTCACCGGAGACTTTGATCCGAAGAGGAAGCTTGGAGGGGGAGGATTCGGGTCGGTTTATGAGGGGAATTTAGTAAATGGAACCAAAATTGCAGTGAAGCGTTTAGATCGGCTTGGTCAAGGAAGGAAAGAGTTTGTAGCTGAGGTGATGACACTAGGCAACGTACACCATGTCAATTTAGTGAAGCTGATTGGATTCTGTGATGAAAAAGCTCACAGGCTTTTAGTGTATGAGCATATGAGTAATGGGTCTTTAGATAAGTGGATTTTTAAAAAACAAGAACAGGAGAAGTCTACTACTCTTCTGAGTTGGAACACAAGGAAGAAGATCATCCTTCAGATTGCAAAGGGGCTAGCTTACTTGCATGAAGAATGCCAACACAGGATTGCCCATCTAGACATAAAGCCTCAAAACATTCTTCTAGATGAGAATTTCAATGCAAAAGTGGCTGATTTTGGACTTGCGAAGCTAATAGACAGAGAGGAAAGCTTTGTGATGACTCAAATGAGGGGAACGCGAGGATACTTAGCTCCAGAATGGTTGAGCCGAAAGATCACAGAAAAAGCGGACGTGTATAGCTTTGGAATCGTCTTGCTAGAAGTTGTTTATGGAAGGAGGAATCTGGAGTATTCCATATATGATGATGAAGAAGAAGAAGAAAGTGGAAATGGTCTATTAGTCCATTTGGTGAAGAAGAAGGCAGAGGAGAATCGGTTGTTAGACTTAGTTGAAAGATACTATCAAGAAATGGATGGAAATGGAGAAGAGGTGGAGAAGATTGTAAAGATTGGGATTTGTTGTTTACATGAAGATCCGACAAGACGACCAACAATGTCGAATGTGGTGAAGGAATTGGAAGGTCAGATGAACATGTTAGTCATGGAATTGGAATCTACTTACAGTAGCAATTGTACAACCTCTTTCAATCTATCCTCAGTTTCGGCTTCTGTTTTATCTGGTCCAAGATGAAGTGCAGTCTGAAACAATGAATTATGTTTCTATCAATTGCATTATTAATTATCAAATCCAACTTTTGATGGTTTTCATCAGTTGATTTGATTGTGTACATGATTGTTGAACTTAAAAAGATATCAACATTTATAGTAAATCTTTTCTTATTATCATTATTATCTTCATGCACTTCCTCTGAAGATGTAGAAGATCTGTCTCTTCTAAGAACAGCTGACAAAAGGAAAATGTAAAATATTACAGCAATTACAGGTTTATTTGTGTTAAAAATGAAAATGAAAATTTTACATCAGAAAATAGTCACCCATTTCCCCTTCTGTTAAGATTAAAGGTCCAAATTGTAGCTAGAACTCTTAAGCTGAATTATATTCTAGAGGAGCAGCTTTTAGGTTGAATTTATTAGTGTTGGTGTGTTAGGTAAATGTAGGTGATCAAAAATTGGCTCATTAAGGAAATTAAATCCCACTTAGTATAAGTCAGCTTTTGGCCACCAAAACTTACTTTCTTGCCTAAAATCCTTCTGAAAAAGCCCCTTGCTTTTTCAAATAGGTTATCTATCATTTTCATTTGTATATATAAACTATGGTATCCATGATATAACATTTACATATCTTGGAGAGAAAATACACATTAACCAAATTGAGCTTAAATCTTGAAGAGGGTAACAACAAAAATTATGGTTTCTGATAAAAAGTTTGTGGTGGAGGTGGAGAAGGCGAAGGAGGCGGGCAATGGGAAGCCGTCGACAGGGCCCATTTACCGGAATGTGATAGCTAAAGATGGATGTCCTCCATTGCTTCCTGGCTTTGAAACTTGCTGGGATATCTTGAGGTTTTCATTCTCTTTTCTTTTCTTTAAACTTAACTCCATAATTTGGATTTTTTTTAACTTTTACAAGATGAAATGTTATATATAAGCCTTGTGACTGATAACATCTTTATAACTGATTTCAGTAAGGCAGTGGAGAAATTTCCTAACAATCCGATGCTCGGCTATCATCGCCAATCTAAGGATGAAAAAGTGCATATCATTTTGGCTTATAGTGAACTTTGTATTTTACTTGAATTGAAGTTTTTTCCTTAATCCTTATTTGTATGATGGTTTTGCCTTTGGTTCTGGCAGGAAGGAAAATATGTTTGGTTGAATTACAAGGATGTTTACAGCATTGTGTTGCAAGTTGGAGCTTCCATTCGCGCTTCTGGAGTCACCCAAGTATGAAATGAGATTTTTCAC
This sequence comes from Fallopia convolvulus, assembly GCA_964016875.1. NCBI lineage: Eukaryota > Viridiplantae > Streptophyta > Magnoliopsida > Caryophyllales > Polygonaceae > Fallopia > Fallopia convolvulus. The sequence goes on along the minus strand of OZ024718.1, from coordinate 1,767,466 downwards.
TCTATTTACTGGTTTAGTAATTGATGATTGTATCTAAACTAAAGCTGTCTTTTGGTGCTCTTCTGTTTAGGGTGGAAGATGTGGGATTTATGGTACAAATTGTCCAAACTGGGTCATAAGTATGCAGGTACAATTTTGATCTCTGACAATTTGTTCATATAAAATGTCAAGTTTTTGAACTATTATAATCTGAATAAATCTTTGCAGGCTTGCAATGCTCATGGGTTGTATTGTGTACCTTTGTATGATTCCCTTGGTACTGTTTTCTCCTTCTATGCTTTCAACTTCTATCTAACCTCCATTTATGTCCATTTTTAGTCAGTTTTGATTAATTTTGGAAGTGAATCTGTGAAGGTTCTCCTTTTGTTTATACACTAGTAACACGTCGTTGCGATAATAGGTGCCAATGCAGTGGAATTTATCTTAAGTCATGCTGAGGTGTCTATTGCATTTGTGGAAGAGAAAAAGATTTCAGAGGTAAGTTTGATTTCTTACCATTTTTTTTTAACCTTCAAATTTTGTTCTCTAAATTTTTTTCACCTTTTGTAGGTTTTCAAGACATTGCCTAAAACAACAAAATTCCTAAAGAGTAAGCTGCAAAAAATCTTCCACCTTATGCAAGCTATATGAGACATCAAAATTGATTCATTTGCATCTTTTTTCTGGTATATGTAGCACTTGTGAGTTTCGGTAACATTACGTCTCAACAAAGAGAGCTTGCTAAGTCATTTAGTTTGGCAATTTATTCTTGGGAAGAATTTTTACTGTTGGTAAGTTCTTTGGCTTCTTATAAGGCATATGGCAACTTCATAGCTTGTGTAAATTTATCTACATGATCCTTTCTTCTACATGACAGTAATAATCTTTCGGGTGCATCCTCCTGACATGTTCAGGCTACGGGTGCCCCCATTTTGACCCCCCGGATCCTGCTGGAGCGGGACTTTACTGGGCGATGATGTTTGATCTTTTCTTCTACATATACAGGGAAAGAATCAGCATTTTGAACTTCCTACGAAACAAAAAACCGACATTTGCACAATAATGTATACGAGTGGCACCACGAGCGAGCCTAAGGGAGTGATGATTTCTAATGAAACCATTGTCACTGTTGTGTCTGGTATCAATTACTCATTGAAGGACATCAATCAAGAGGTGAACTAAAAAAAAAAAACACTTTTCTTACACAGCAAAAGTTATAATTTGAATTCAAGTTTTTATACTAAAATGTTACATTCATATATGGAAATTGGAACAGCTCCAAGAGAGTGATGTATATCTCTCCTATCTTCCTTTGGCACATATTTTTGATAGAGTGTTAGAAGAGCTACTGATCTCTGCTGGTGCTTCAATTGGATATTGGCGCGGCGTAAGTAAAATTTTGTGTTTGTGCAATTTTTTTCTTTCCAAAAACATTTTGAGTTGAATAATTTGAACTCTAATTGTGTTTTTCAGGATGTGAAATTACTATTTGAAGACATCAATGAGTTGAAACCAACTATTTTCTGTGCTGTTCCAAGAGTTTTGGACAGAATTTATTCAGGTATGTTCAGTTGAATGTAAAGAAATTTAAATTAGAGACATATATTTTGAAAAATTACTAGATTGATCTCTTGAGCACAAAAGACTTGCAAAATTACTCTTAATCATACTGGCTTTAAAAAATCATCTCAGGTTTGTTGGAGAAGGTTTCTTCAGGCAGCTTCCTTAAGCGAGCAATATTCAACATGGCGTATTACTAGTAAGTTAATACTAAGAACAAGCAATTACTATGATCAAATTCTAAAAATTTACAGGTATTTGCTTGTTTCACCAACTCAAATTTCCAATTTTTATGAATGCAGCAAACTATACAATATGAATCAAGGCTATAAACACGACGAGGCGGCTCCTAAGCTAGACAAGATAGTTTTCAGCAAGGTGATACATTATGAATCTTCCAATTCATCTTGTTTTTCTTTATCTTATTCATGTGATTGTATACTTAGATTGAGTAAAAAATTTGTTACTACAGGTAAAACAAGGTTTAGGAGGCAAAATTCGCCTAATTCTATCTGGAGGAGCACCTCTTGCTCCTAGTGTTGAAACTTTTCTAAGAGTTGTCACATGTGCTCATGTTCTTCAAGGATATGGTATGAAACTACTAAGAAATTCATGTAAAGTAATTAATTAATGCACACTGCATTTTAACTAAATTCAGTTATTATTGTCACATAGCTGAATTTCAGTTTTCATTTGGGTCTTTCAGACGCATCCTCTTCATTTACATGTTCACTGTTCAGGCTATGGGTGCCCCCATGACCTTCCAGATCCTACTAAAGCGGAACTTTATTGGCAGATGATGTTGATGTTGTATTATTTACCTAATTAATGTTGTTATCCAACTTGCATTGCAGGATTAACTGAAAGCTGTGCAGCTTCATGTGTAGCACAGCCTGATGAAATGTCAATGATTGGCACGGTGGGACCGCCTGCGCCAAATGTTGACGTGTGTCTAGAATCTGTCCCGGAAATGGGCTATGATGCTCTTTCGAGCACCCCGCGAGGGGAAATCTGTCTTCGCGGTAAGACTCTCTTCGCGGGTTATTACAAGCGCGAGGATCTTACTAAGGAAGTCATGGTTGAAGGATGGTTTCATACAGGTTAGGAGGCCCTTTCTCTATGTCATTCTATTTGTTGTAAAAACTAAGGCATTGTTATATTTGTTGGTTGAAAAACGTATAGAGTAGAAAGATGTACGGATTTTAAGAGTGTTAAAAGTAGTTTTTGAGCGAAAAGTAGTTTTGAGGCACAAAGAGAACAAAGCCCAAGACGAATTTTGTTGAACAGAAAGACAGAAAACGAATTTTGGATCGGAGCAATTGCCCTCTCTATAATACTTCTTTACTAATTTAACATTGTGCTCTTTGTTGGGTAAAAGTAACTTTTACCCAAAAGTTACTTTTGACATTTTTAAAAATTCGTATATTCATTCTATTTTTTTACGTTTTTCAAGACACACAAAATAACTTTTCACCTAAAAATTAATTTTGCGGATAAGTAAATATAATCCTACTCGCTTGACCACGACCCCTTGCCATCTCTTTTAATTTCAGGGGATATCGGCGAATGGCAACCAGATGGTTGTATGAAAGTTATTGATAGGAAGAAGAACATTTTCAAGCTTGCACAAGGAGAGTATGTTTCAGTTGAAAGTTTAGAGAATATTTATGGCTTATCCTCAGAGATTGATTCGGTATGTTATCTCCAAAATGCTAAAAAAAACATATGGTTTAATGTATAACTAATCCTAATTTAAATTTAAAACCTTGTGTATTTTTTTTCTTAGATATGGGTATATGGAAATAGCTTTGAGTCCTTCCTAGTTGCTATTGTTAATCCAAATCAACAAGCTCTTGAATCATGGGCTAAGGAAAATGGAGTTGATGGGAAATTTAATTCATTATGTGAGCATCCAAAAGCAAAGGCTTACATTGTTGAGCAACTCAACAACATAGCTAGAGAAAACAAGGTAATGTTTTTGACTAATTCATACATAGACATACATGGTCTTTGTTTGGATCGCACATTTATTGCATAGTCTCATTAAACTAGGGGTGTCCAACGGCCGGTTTGACCCGTAATCAGATCCGACTTGCCCGCTATTTTACGGGTTACGGGTCAGATTTTTTTAGTTTACGGGTTACGGGTCAGATTTTTTTAGTTTACGGGTTACGAGTCGGGTTATAGGTCGACCCACAGGATTACATGTTGACCCGTAATATTAAAAAAAAAATTGTCGTAGTTAGTGAAAGGGTGAAATAAAACTTTACGGATCTAAAAGGGTCAAAATGGTTAATTTTATGGGTCGAAAAGGGTCAATTTAACCCGTTTGACCCTTTTCGACCCAGTCAAATGAGTAACCCGACCCGTAAACCCGTTTTAAGGGTTGCGGGTCAGGTCACTAGTTGACTTTATTTTTTTATGGGTCGACCCGTAAAACGGGTTGCGGGTCAGGTCGGGTTGACCCGTTAGACAGCCCTACATTAAATCATGCATTTAATGCAATTTAATATAACTTAAATGTATTATAATTACATTCATTTTGCAGTTGAAAGGATTTGAATTCGTTAAGGCTGTGCATATTGACCCAATTCCATTCGATATGGAGCGTGATCTTATAACACCGACATTTAAGAAGAAGAGGCCTCAATTGCTTAAGCATTATAAGGTTTACCTTTTTTTTAATGTCTTTCGTTATTAATTTATAAATTTCCTAGCTTATATTTTTAATATGAAACAACTCTAAATTTATTTTTTAATTTCTTGTTGCAGGGTGTTATTGATGGATTGTACAAAGGAAGTAAATGAGAGAATGCAATATCAGTTTTTAAGATACGTAGAAATCATACACACACTTGTTATTTGGGTTCACTCATGCATTTAATTGCTTTTTTAATATTATTTTTTAAGGGTTTATGTTTCCTTCTTAGGGTTTAATTTTCATATTCAGTATTTTTAACATATGTCCTTAGAACATAGAAAAGAAAAACCGATATTTGTAAGCTTGGATTGGTGAATGTTCATGGCAAAATATATAAATTTGCTTTATAACTTGCTGTATACACAGTTCAAAATTCACTAATCATACACAATTAAATGACATTTGTGGATTGTACCCAAAGAGTTTGTCATGTATGGGAATTATATGGCTATTATGTGATTAGATGGAAAATATGGGCTTTAATTGTAATTGTTGTAAAAGCCTATAAGAGACATGTGAATGAGTCTGTAGAAGCTATCGATTGAATGAATAACAATTCTATCTTCTTCTCCTTCCTCTATCTCTGCAATTCTCTTCTTTCCTTCTAATTCTTCTCTAAACTTCCTATTTTCTATCAATTGTCCTTGTTATTGTCCTTGGGACATAACAGAGTTACGGTCGAATCGATCTGAATCAAAATTGTATGCTCCATTTTATGTTTTTTGTTGTTTTAATTGGTTAGATTAAATTTTTCTAGTATTTTATTGATGTATAAAATACTATTGGAGAATTTTGTGTGGTAATAACGAGGTTTTGTAAAATCCACGCCATGCTCAAAGTTTTCTGCTCCCTTCGATTCGTAATAGAGGATTTTTTAGCTTAAAATCCTTATTTATATCATTTGACCTTTTTATCCAATAAATAATTAAATATTTTTAAAATAACACGCATTCATTTAGTGGAAACACAATTCTAGATAAAATCAGAAATGAAGTGATCAGAAATATGGTGGGAGTGGCCAGTATAAGAGATAAGCTGAGAGAATCTAGACTGCGTTGGTTTGGGCATGTCCAGCGGCGGGGCCCTGAGGAGTCAGTTCGTAGGTGTGAGATCCTGGATTTTAGAGAAGTACGTAGAGGGAGGGGACGACCGAAAAAATGTTGGAATGATAGTATCAGGCAAGATGTCAAACAGTTGGGGATTTCGGTAGAGTTGGCGATATGCAGGGATAGTTGGAGGGAGAAGATTCGAGTGGTGGACAGCTAGGTACCCGAACAGACCAGCCCAAGGAAACATCAAGGCTACGGTGATATGTTTCTTGTCCTTGTTTCTTGTCTCGTTTTTCGCTTTTGTTCTGTCTCGTTCTTGTAGTTGCCTTTGGGTCTCTTTTTGCTCCATGTGCTCTGTAGTCTGTCGGGTATGTTGGGCGCTCCTCCTCTGCGTTACGCCAGGGGGCCTATCTTGACCCCCCATATTTCCCGTAAAGGGAGTTCAACTGGGTAGTTGTTTTTGTTGTTATTTTTATTTATTAGTATATTTTATTCTAGTTTCAATGAAACTCTTTTTTAGAATTGCATTGAAACTATTCATTGAATCATTAAAATCTAACCTAATAAATCCTTCTTTTCTAATTTTAATCTAGCATTAAAAAAATGTGAAAAATGATAAAAGTCCATCTGTTATGAATCAAAACGAATAGTATTTTATTGATGTATAAAAAAGTTATTATATATTTTTTGCGGAATTTCGGAAAACCTTGAACACTGCGCTGAATTTGCGAACTCTAGTGATTTTCACACGATATTTCCCAAAATTATTTAATTTGAAAATGAATTAAGTTAATTACTTATGTTGTATTGACTAATGAGGTATAGAAGAGATGATGAGATTTAAATGGTAGAAATTTTAGTTTGGTCGAGGCTTATGTGGTTGATTCACAAATTCATGATCACCTAATTCATCACTTTCGTCGAGTGTATATTTAGCGCATTTATTAGTGGGAAATTTTCATCACCAAACACACTTAGTTGAAAGTTGGTTCAACAGTCATCTAAAACGTACACAAAGCTAATTGCTTTAATTGCTCCTTTCTAAGCAAAAAAATTAACCTTTTTTCTATTGTTTTTGGCTCGCCCGATTCGATCACTCAATACCGCTCTGCATTCGAATTGAATATATCGTGACCCATTTTGAAAAGACCCTCTCAATATATATTTCTTCATACATATTGTCAATGGAATTCGAATTCGAAGTTTTTGGACAACACTTGAATAATTTAACACCACTTTATCATTAAATCAACTAACGAGTTATTTTAGATAATTAAGGCCCTCCATTAAACAATGATGGTATATAGGTAGCTACTCAAAAAATTACTTTTGTTAATCCAAAAAATTGTATAAAATAATATCATAATTTTTTTTGAATAGATAAGAATTAGGAGGTCCTCTTTACGGAGGACGATTTAGAGCATTTTTACGGATGAGAACTTGAAGTTTTGAATGACTCTACAGATGTTCATTAGAGATAATGTGACCCAACTTTGCAATTTTATCAGCCACAACATTACAATCCCTAATCACATAAAACAGTACCGACAAAATTAAACTTTTGAAACGAAACCAAAATATCTGAAACCGACATTTCGATTACCCAAGGATAATGGCCAATACCCTTAATTATATTTATGATTATAAGATTGCCACCCTCAATCTCTATTTTGTATAGTCCCGTCTCGGAGCACAGGCGTCTCTACTTGTAAAATCAAATTGTGCCAAATATCTCTTAGTTCTCATATTAATTACTATATTTAATTGGGTTTTTTAAATAAATTTTTTTGAGCGATTGTTTGCAAACACTTATAATGTAGGGGCAATTTTTCGCAAATACTTTAATAAGGGGGTGGCTCCGTGCAAGCAAATGTCCATAACGGATGAATCTTGTACACATTTTTTTATAAAAAGGGCAATCTATACAAATAGTGAAAATAAAGGGGCAATTTTATGCATTTCACCTAAATCACCTTCCTTTAAAAATCAAAAAACCGACCCCCATTCTCTCCCCACTCTCTCTTTCCCACCCCAAAAAAACTAAACTCAAAAAAATGAGACCTCACTTCCTCCACCACCACTCCTCCCTCCAATGACCAACTCCACCTCTCTCCCACCGCCGCCCTCCGCCGCCTTCTCCCCCGTCGGCCTCGGCTACGCCATCGCCATCGCCTTCGGCTTCCTCGTCCTCCTCTCCACTCTCCTCCTCTCCTCCTACCTCTGCTGCCGCCACCGCCCCAACCACCGCCCCTCCGCCGCCAGATCCGCCTCCGGAATCTTCCTCCCGCGCGTATTCTTCGTCTCCGACGAAGATTCCAACGATTACGACGAGGAAAACCCTAATTACTCGCCCGGAGTCGTCGGCCTCCACCAATCCGCCATCAATTCGTACCCTAAATACTCGTTCTCCAAATCCGCCGCCAAATTCGATTCGAATTCGGCGATCTGCTCGATTTGCCTCTCCGATTTCATCGAAGGAGAATCGATGCGGATGATGCCAGATTGCAAGCATTTCTTCCATCTCGTCTGCCTCGACGCCTGGCTCCGCCTCAACGGCTCTTGTCCGGTCTGCCGGAGCTCCCCGCTCCCGACGCCGCTAACAACGCCGCTCGCTGAGGTGGTTCCGCTTGCTCTTTACGGCGACGATCGCCGCCGGAGGTCGTAGTTTTCAGTTAGCACGCCTCAATGCATCAATTCGAACCCTAAGTACACGTTCTCCAAATCCTCCGCCGCCAAATTCGATTCGAATTCGGCGATTTGCTCGATTTGCCTCTCCGATTTCATCGAAGGAGAATCGATGCGGATGATGCTCGATTGCAAGCACTTCTTCCATCTCGTCTGCCTCGACGCCTGGCTCCGCCTCAACGGCTCTTGTCCAGTCTGCCGGAGCTCACCGCTCCCAACGCCGCTCGCTGAGGTGGTTCCGCTTGCTTTGTATGGCGACGATCGCCGCCGGAGGTCGTAGTTTTCAGTTAGCTCGTTAACCAAGAAACGCCATTAACAGAACAAGTCCCTTTTTTCCTCCTTTTTCTTTTTTAATTTTAGTTTGGAGGATGGATTTTTATTTATTTTCTAGGTTTGAAATTAGAGGTAGAACTGTAGAATTGAGCGGTTTTTGAGATTGATCGAATTGAGCGAGAGATTATAAAAAAAAATTATATTTATTTGTAAAGATTTTGAGGGCATTTTGAATTTTTTTCCCTTATGAGCTTGGTTGTTTTATTTGTTAAAAATTCGATAAATTGGATAGAATCGGTAGATCGAGAAGCTGAAAATATTAGTGATTGTAGTAGGTATTAAAAGGTTGTTTAAGTCTCGCCTAGGCGCTAAAAGATCCTATCAGTCTAACTATCCAGTCTGTTTAGGCGCTCGTTTAAAACCGTCTAGTCAATTGTTTTTGCCGTCTAAACGCTAAACGACCCCTCTCCACCCAGAGTTCATTTAGCATTTTTAAGAACATTGTCATAAAATTAGTAGATAGCTTTTGAAGTTGAAAAGATTAGTAATGGTAGGATAATTGAATAAGCTTGGTTGGTTGTTAGATGCTCTAGTGTGGAGATATGGTAACTGAAATTGTTGTTAACACTAAATAAGGTTTTTGTTTTCAATAGGGTTTGTGGGTTGGTTGGTAAATGGTAGAGATGATGCAATTACAATGAATTAATGGTTTATTGATAATGTATTGTTTTAACAATGGTAAAAATACTTTAATCCTTCTTTACAAGAAAAAAAATCCTTTTTTTTTGGTTGAAATTTTCTTTATGGCGTGATCTTTTTGCCTGGCCATTGCACATTTTTGTGCTTGGGTTTGTGTATTTTTTTTGTTTATATGTGGTGAATTATGTACAATAAAGTGTAAATTGGAATGCTTTTGACCAAAAAAAAAAGTGAAAGGGAAATGGTAAAAAGAAGACAAAGTTTGGCTTTGGTATCTATATATGTTTCCTGCAGAACAGGAGTTATTTTGGCATTTTTGTGATGGGACAATATTTATTCTTTTGATCAGATTTTTGGCATTTTACCTGATCCAAATAACAGTTATTCAGAAATCATTTGGTGGCTTTTGGGATAAAGTCTTTTGAAATTAACTCCAAAAAAAAAAACAGTATACACAAATAAAATAAACAGCATCATAAATTAACCAATTAACTTCTAAATTAAACCAATATGAAATTCAAGATTCAAGTTAAGTTTAAACCCAAAAGAAAATATAGAATCTGATATGATAAACAAACACGAAAGTTTAATTTCCTGACCCGTTTTTCTGTCATACTCACCTCATCCTTTATTCTGTAAGTTTTTATGTCAAAGCCTCATCAATCGAGCTGATAGGTAATGACATTGTGAGTTCGAATCTCCTTGCTCTGTTATTTCCTTATTAATCTAACAATCTTGTAATTTGTACTTTCGTGCTGGTTATCTGGCAATCGAATCTCTTACCTCTTGATCTACATATGTCTGATAATTGAATTTTTTTTCCTTATAAAAAAAAGTGAAAGTTTCTTGACCAAAATTAGACATATCTAAATCAATAAAACATGTCGATATGTAATTATTTATAGAACAAGTATCATAACAAGATCATGTTTATATATTTTTTTAAAAGGGTTGTGTTTTATATCGGTGCTGTTCCGGTGGAGTTATTAAATAACTCTATGGGTAAAGTTACTAAAATCCTATAGGAAATTAATGAACCCGTCGGAAAAAAATAAAAAATAAAAAAATTATAAGTTGATTTGGAGAGAGAAGAATCCAATCTTAGACGTTAAATTGTTATTTAACGATTAGGATCTTCTAACTCTATCGATGGAGTTTTTTCACAACTCCGCTATAACTAAATCCAAGATATAAAGACCTTTTATTTTCAACATTATACCAACAAGATATCAACTTAGCTTAATTAATGCTTAATTATAAGGAAGATTGTCACAATGTGATAGAGCATCATCTTCTGATCCAAGTTGGCATGACATAATAAATATCAAATTAATAAACAAACAAATCATCTGCATCAACCATGTGATTATGATACTTCCAAGCAAGACATGTGTGGTTGCTTGAATTGCAATCAAATTAAGATCTTGAGATTAGTACAACCTAACCTCGTGGAAAGAGTTGACCTGTTTGCTGATTTGCAGGAGTTTAGTCACAACTCACAACCATATAAACTATATTTTATAAGTATTTTTTGAATGCTTAATTATTTAATTAAGGTTGAGCTTATGAAGGGGTCTTGGTAACTCCAACTCTAGGTTAAGCTTCGAAAACACTAATCTCAAAACTTCTAATTTATTTTACTTCTTCTGAAATTCTGTAGTTCTGTCTCATGATCTTTCTCTTATGGCCATAAATAATAAAGTATGTCACTAATAAGTCAAATGGAAAGTTAAATTGGATTTGGTTGTTACTAGATTTAATCTATAATAATTTGGTGATTTCAAACATCCAAGTCACGATCTTGGGTTTATTGATTTGAGTATGTGTATCAATGAATTCTTGAATTGGTGGTGTTGTCTCGATACTAAGATTAGTTCATTATAATTAATTATATTTTTAAAGACTTTTGGGCATACCGAAGAAGAGTTGAAAGAAAGTCATAAAATAAGGTGGGAGTCGAGGATTAGGAACAACTGAACAAGCTGGGAGTGGTCAGTTTAGGCGAAAAGCTCAGAGAGTCGAGGCTTAGATGGTTCGTGCACATACAGAGGAGACCGTCAGATGCTCCGGTTCGGAGGATCGAAAGTTTGATCTTTAGTGGTTTCGCAGGGAAAGGGGCAGACCGAAGAAGAATTGGAAGGAAGTCATAAAACAAGACCTTACTGTTCTGGCAGTTTGGCCATGTGTATGAACCAATGGCGCGAAAAGATTACAGCGGCAGAGCGGTAGTAGGGAAGACCTGGAGGAAATGTCTTGCTCTTTTCTCCTTTTTTTAGTTTTCTTTTATCGTTCTCTGGGTTTCTAGCGTACGTACTTTTTCGTTTTCGCTTTTACTCCCCCTTTTCTACCCCTTCCAGTTTTCAATCGTGTGTTTTTGCCCGTTTGCTTCTCCTTTTGCTTTGGGCCCACCAGAAATATCCTCTCAACTTTCACTCGGGACAAGGGTGCGTACATCTCGACCTTTCAGATCCCGCTCATACCGGGATCCACCTGGGTAGATGTTATTGTTGTTGTTTTAAACACTTTTGGGGCTTGTACGTGATTCTTTGGTTGTTTAATTTATACAATGTCTTTGAGATAGACATAGTCACATATCAATTTTTTGTACATTGTAACTAAATTCAGTTATTATTGTTACATTAGCTGAATTTTAATTTTCTAATCTTGCTCCTGATATTTTTGGGTCTATCGAAAACACCCTTTTTCAAGATACGGGTGTGTACATCTGACCCCTAGGTCCTGCGAAAGTGGGACTACATTGGGTAAATATTGTTGTACATTTATGAAGACTCAATTTGAACATGACAGTTTGAACTAAATAAACCAGTTTAGTTGAACGGTCTTGAGGCTTCGGCGCTTTGTCTTGGCTTTATGTCTTGGTTTTTGTTTTTTTGTTTTGTTTTTTTTTTCGTTTTTGTTCTGTTTCGGCTTTGCTTTTGGTTGCCCTGTTCTCTATCTTGCTCTGTGATCCTATCGGGTCTTTTGGTCGCTCTCCCGTTGCTTTAAGCCAGGGGTGCCTCCATTTTTGACCCCCCAGATTTCCCGTAAGGGAAGCTCAACTGGGAAAATGTTGTTGTTGTAGTTAAACCAAAGCAGCCCAAACTAACTTTCCCCAATGTGGACTATCATCATTCTATATAAGTAGTTAAGTACTGTTGTAACAGAACTCAACTAACTCGATCTAGTTGTACAATTATACATAAAATTACGTTAAGTGTTGGCTGTTGGGTAAAGGGTATAAAACATTTTTTTAATGTGGCTGAAGTTAGAGGTGAAAATTTGGCGATCTGGTTCACATTTGGGTTTGACCACTTTAGTTATAAGAATGCATGTATAAGTTTTATACGGTTTGGTTCAAACCGAAATTTTAAGCCGAACCGAACCGAACCGAAACTGAAACCGATATAATTCGGTTTGGTTTAGGAATTTTTCAAATTTTGGTTTCGGTTCGGTTTCCGGTTACATTTCGGTTCGGTTCGAATTTTTCAAAGAATAACCTTCTATTTATGTAAAACCGAAACCGAACTGAACCGACCCAATTCGGTTCGGTTTTCAGTTCACATAAAATGGAATTTCGGTTTTCGTTTTCGGTTGGTTTTTGTCGGTTCGGTTCGGTTTTGAACCGATGCTCAACCCTAGTAGTAAGTATTCATTTTTTAAAGAAAAAAAACATGACCTCATATATTATTAGACATTAAGTTCCGTTAAATCAATCATACCAGAAAATCTAAAACAATCACTTATTAGACATTAAGCCATAAGAGCAAGAAATGGACAATAGTAAAGTCAAATTTTGGATAATTAGTTCAACTCGGGTATATTTTTTCAGTCTAGAGGATTCACATTTTTCAGTTATTTAGATACATTGTTGAATTGATAATCTAAGTCCTTATAATTTTGTACTCCCTCCATCGAAATAAATTATCGTTTTAACACTTGACAAGAAAAACATTAACTAAACTCAAAATTTTAAAAATTTTAAAAACCTTTTAAATATCACCCACCTTTTTCAATAACAATTTTCATACCTCACTCCTTAATTAATTGCCCACAAAACTAAAACGATATAAAAATCAAAATTAACAACACTTATTTCCGATCGAAATCGGAGGAGCATCAATTGGTCTATTGGAAGATACAACAATGACATTTAAATTTTACTTTAAACCAAGTAATGTCATTCAAATTCTGTTGTTTATTGAACCACTCCAAACTTTTCCCTATACAAACAAATCCCACACAGAGAGATGACACTTAACACATTCACAAACACCTGTATGGAATGAGATTTTAGACAAGTACAAAAAATACATGTAATTGAGTAAATTCTCATCCAATCCGCAGAAAACTGGTTCCTCAAATCTGTCAAAATCCCTGATAAACTATCCTCATTGAACTAAACATGGGATAATGACAACTAGTGTAAGCAAGTCTTTCATTTTCATCATGTCACACAAACGAGAAACAGTCACTCGAATCGCCTTGTCGGCTACTCTGCCCTGTAGAGAGAAATTGTATACAATTTGCGCAACAATTATGTGCAAATGTGATATATAATAGATCAAAACATATTTGCAATTGAATCAACTTATTAAAGAATGGAAACCATTGCACCACATCATGACTCACTGGGGAAAATGGATAAGCGTCGTATGATGACTAATTACACGCTTAACGGACCCATAATTTCGTTTTTTTCAGTGTTCTGGAGGCGTGCTCGGGTCCCACGTTCGGCTCTGTGATGGCGTAAGAGGAACCGTCGAGAACTCTGACTCGTATTGCTGTACAGCTGGGTAAGTATAGGGTGATCTTGTTGAGTCTACACTATATGATGGATTTGTGTTCAAGTAAACAGGAGGACGCCCGATCTTACTGGTTCTAATGTTATTGTTATTATCTGGTAATGGTAGAGTTTTCGAAGCACTTGGGCTAGGAATTGGCTCGTCAGAGCCAGTTCTAGCGACGGCAGCTGCCATGGACTCCATCTTTTCTTTCTCAGATTCAGTGAGAAGAAAATCAACCCATAAATCTGCAAAGGACTGTAAAAAAGAAAAATAGAGAGTGATTTTCATCAGGATTATTGTGTAAGGGCTTGTTTGTTTGTTTCATCTTAAGTTTCCAGGTTTTTTCAGAGCTAAAAACAGTTTTTTTGGAAACACTTTTCTGGTTTTCAGATTTTAATTGTCAGCTATGTTACCCGGACAGAAAACGGAAAACAAAATCGACATACATGTGAAAACGCATGGTTACCATGATTTTTCACTAGGAAATGAGATTCCAAGTTTCCGGTTTTCAAGTTTCTGACACGAAACAGAAATGGAAATGCTGTCCTATTAGAGTTTCCAGGTGAAATAGATTGTCGGTTTTAAGAATTTTAGGTTTGAGAATTATAAGGTGGCTACTGTCTACTAGGGTATAGGATATACTTTTGGAACAACTATTATAATAACTATTAAAAAAAAAATAGAGATGTTTCAAAACTGAAAACTGGAAAGTCAAATTCAAACCAAACGAGTCCTAAGTTTGCAATTTAGATTCTGTATGTGTATAAAAATAGCATAAAAAGAAAATGCTTACATGATTATCAGAGGTCAAGTCTGTTGGTGCTCGAGGAGAAGCTCCACCACCACCACCACTCATGATGCCACCAACAAGGCGGCCAGGTAAGCCAAGAACACCACGGACTACGCCTTTTCCAGCACCTTGCTGAGCAACGCCTATTCGTTGTTTGTCTTCATCGGAGAATCCGAGCATCCGAACCATAAGATCAAGAACCTGCATACATTTCCAGATGAATGCATTTGTAGGTGAAGTGTGGAAAGCAAAAGGATATTCCAAGGATCTTGATCATATTTAAGAGTTTTTACCTCTTTACTGTGGTTTCTCTGGAAGTAGGTCACCAATAATTTGATTACAATGCGCCTGAAAAGTTGAAGAAGAATATTACTGAGCAAGAGAGTCCATGCATAATCTGATACACTATTAAATCAAATTAAAGTCACATTTACAACAGCACTTCTAACAAAGATACAAGAAAGCGTCACAAATGTCATTTTTTAAAATTTCTTTGAAATATCCTCTTGCTTTCTGACATCAGGAATCAGATTGAGTCTTGATATGTGGGAAGGAGACTAACCTGTCAACAAGAAAATCTGAATCCATAGACATTCTATTGAGTCTGGTCATACTTTGCTCAAGAGCGCGCCGTAGTTTTGCATTGTCTTCCTCAAGTTTTTTCACCCGGCCACTGGTTTCAGCAACCATATTCTCTGTGTGCATTAGCTTGGCATTTATTTCTTCCTTTTCTCCCTTTGAAACTTCAAATTGATGATTTAAATCCTAGATTAAAAGAAACATTCACGCATGAGGGGAGGAAACTCAAATTGATGATTTCAAGAAAGTAAGGGAAACACACATTATTATTTTAAAACATGATGCCTGTTAGATGAACACAGGCAAATGATATGATACTGTCAAAATCAGTCTTGATCCGTCTAACAATTTAGTAGACCTATTCCCCATCTAATGATGTTTCAGGAAGACTGCAAAGCCCAAAACTCCAATATATATATTCTAGCTATCTGCACCATAAAAAGTGTTGCTATGGTAAAGATTGGGGGAAGGGAGGTCTGGGGAGTGAAAGAAGCACCAAAAAATCCACTTCTATCACCAGATATTCAACTTGAAGATATCTTATAGGTGTCATTATGATCTGTGCTGAAACAGTGGCTACAGATTTTCAAGAAACTTCTGATCTCTAAATAGAAAAAAATCCACCTTCAACTGTAGTGTAAGTTTACTGCATTCTTCTCTTGCAAGTGATAAATCGGCTTCCAAGCGCTCCTACAGCATAGAGAGAGCCGTCAAGATGTGGTTCGAAATTGGTAAAAATGAAAATATATTACTGTCATTCAAAAGGAACATATGGTATGGAACCTTTGCTTCTATTTCAGCATAGTACTGGCCAAGTGCTGTTTGCAAATTCAAAAGCTCAACATTTTTGGCATCAATGGTTCGCATACATGCAGCAAGTTTGTCCTTGAAATCAGCAATTGTTTCCTTGGCCTTCTTGAGTTCATTGCTGTTAACATTCTTGAGCTCCTCCTGACCAGCATATGCTTGCTTTAGTGCTTTCTCCAAATTAAATATGGTTCCTTTTTGATATTCGACATGCTCCTGTAGCTCCTCGATGATTTTACTGTCCTCGTCCATCTTTTCTGATTCTTCAGATTCCTGGAAACAAGGAACACACTCATCAGGACCAACCACTGAATAAGAGCATATTATTTGACATCATCCGGTATATTTGAAAATTGGCTGCCTGTAATTGTGAATCAAGTGTGAAAATTGTTGATTTCTGTATATAGTAAAGACTTTTCATTTTGCTTATGCCAGAGGGCTCATGGCAAGCATTATACATGCGTATCTGGAGTGCCCAGAAACTCAGAAACTTAAGTTTATGTTTATTTCTGAATCATTAGAAGATCGTTGATTTTAAAAATGGCATAATTAAGAGAAATCAATAAACGGGGAGAAAGGGAACACCAATGTAATCCAATTGAAAAAGTTGACCTTTCCTATAACAGAAATGAAAAAAGTACACAGCCATATCTACCACAACAAAATTTTGACATGAAAAGTAACAATTTTAATCTCAAAATGGTTGTATCTTCTCCATATTGTGATCAATCATCTAAAGATACTAATTATCTCATCTGAACGAAATTTTATTTGGCACAATCGAAGTTTAGAGATGCATAACCTTTTGTAACAAATGCTGCTTAAGACGAGCAAGCTCTTGTGATGCTTTATCTCTTTGTCGACGGGTTTCTTTTAAATCTTTTTCCATCTTTTGCAATGTACTCTCTAGTTCATCCTTTCCAGAAAAACTCACGGATGGATCAACATTCTAGCAAAGCAAATACAACAAGGACCACAACTGAGAAAGTGAAATTGACCGAATATATTGTCAGGGCAGAGAAACAAGATAAAACTATAGAATGTCGTAAACATCATCCTAACTCACCACTGCAGAACTGTGTGTTCTAGATTTTATTGCAGCCTCGAGATCCTCCTTCTCTCTCTACATTAAGCATAATAGATAAACAAATTGGTTAAAACTAAATTGTACAAGTCCAACTGATAAAACATAGTTTATCAACGCATTCTATTTATAATAAGGGCCTAGTCTTGAACATTTCAACAACAATTTGAAGCTGCAGAGTATACATGTATACTTCCAAATATAAGTATGTCTTGGATATTAATGAAACTACTGGGAATCTTGATGCATCATAAATTCGTGCAATACCTTAGCTCTTTGTTAGAAAGAATTGGTTTTTTTCTTCCCTAAAAATTAGGCTATTGCTATTACATGACATACCAACCTTTAAATTTTCTTTCTCCTTCTCTAATGTTGCAATTAATCTTTTCATACTGCCCGTTTCACCTATTTCTTCACCCCCTTTTCTACTGAGCTGTGTTTGCAATTCTCTGATCTGCAATTCTTTGTCATTCAGATCTTTATGTAATCTGTTTAGCTCAAAGGAGGTCTGCAAGTGGAGAATCATCAAAGAAAGAATCAGAAAAATTATGAAGGTGCCGAGTATAGAATATAAAAATAGATCTTGTAGAAGAGTTGTGCAAAGCTCACTTTATCCTGACCCTGTTTTAACAAGCTCAGCTCCTCTAGCAATGATTGCATCCTCTTTTGTTCCTCTGAAAATAAAAGCATGCGACTTTGTCAAAGCTTAAAAGTAAAATGACACATTAACAAAAGAATCGCATTTCATATAACAAACAGATATAAATGAGAAAAGCATAATAATTCCTCCCAATGTCTCAAAGCTTTTTCGTCGCACAATTCAATTCATTCACAAAGTTGATTAATCCCACTTTAATAGAAATCAATCATGCCTTAATCCTTATCTATCTTTTTTTTCTTCATCTTAGTTTCTAAATTTCAGGCAGTCCTGTTAGCCACCTTTATAGCATGGTGAGTATATTTTACTCTTCCCAAGACATTTTTTATGCTAGCAGTTATTTCTACTCCTTATTAGGTCTATCTCTTCACCAGTGATTACTCCATGCCTGTAACTTTGTTTTTTAAACCAACAGCTCTCAAACATATGCACAACCTAAACAATCTCTAGCACATATAGCATCTTATTCTAATATAATAACCAACTCATAGCCTGTCAATATAGATTTGGATTATTTAAAATAAATGTAGCACATCATCCATGATTCTACCTACCACATAGGTCTTCGGATAATTAACAAATTAGGAGCCAATGAACAGATTTCTCCAATTAATGTGCACAGAATTACACAAGAATAAGACACCCATGAACATTTTTTATTGATAAAGTGCTTAGCTTACCTTGTAATTTGACTTGTGTGCTTTCAGACCTATCATATTCTTGCTGAAGCTCTGCTTTTAGCTGCTTTATTTGTTGCTCATAATTAACCTGCATTGAAGCCAGGGACCTGTTTTTCTCTTCGATCAAATCTGCAAGCTCCTAGAAGCATTCATTAATCTGTGTCAAGTCAATTCATGGTGTATATTCACAAACAAAATATTGAAAGAATTTTAAGGATCGCGAGGAAAACTTTCTTAGCACAGTGAAACCACAAAAGAGGAGTTATCGTTCACTTGATTCAAAGGTAAGGAATTAATAGTTCGCACATATGTCAAACAAGTAGCACTAGTACAAAGACTAGACCAGTAGAAACAAGAAACAAATCGCAAGACAAGTTAACTTTTTTAACAAGAAAATAAATTTTCCTCTATTAAAAAGTAAAAAAATAAAAGATTATTGTGAGGGTTCTAAGACAATGTGCATTACCTTAGATCCAATATCATCTTGAAACGAGCGTGCGAATCCATTCCCATGTCCTTCCTGCTTAGATACTACCCCATTAGGCATCTGTCCTCCACTAAGACGGTTTTTTCCTGAAGAAAGCCTGCTTTGTCGGTTAGGAGATTGATCAGAACCACCCTACACAGTTCAGCCAACATTAGCTAGTGAAACAAGTGACAAATACCACTCTGACCTATATCTTTTAATTTTCTTACAGGTTTTCACTTCAATAATTAAAATTCTAACACGGGTTTATTACATAGCTACAAATGCAAAAATATAGAAGGCTACAAAAAGAAATACATTTGTTTGACAAAACTAACTTAATAGAGTCGCAAACCACGAGAGCAAACACCAAACGAAAAGCTATGCAGGAGTGAACCATCAGACTTCAATCCTACCTTGGATGCGTTTGGGCTAGTTGTTGATGCTCTTGAAGCCTCACTTTTAGATGCATTTAGTGCTGCTGAGGTAGCATCCAAAGTTTGCTTCAGAGTGCCGTTTTCTTGATTTAATCGGATCATCTGATCCTGCTCAAAAATAAACAAGTGATTGATAATTAAATTCACATATCTGCACACATATCACTACTCGGAGTACAAATGTCAGGCATTATACAAGTGCAACATCCGCTTCTTAATCTTCTCATTTTCCCCTTCCATAAACATTATCAATCCAAACTTGTATACCATTTAGTCTAAGATACTATGATTTAAAGATGCACCTGAAAACTCTATTCAATCCTATAAGAGTTTTATCTCCACTCAAGTTGTTTGTGGATGGATCAAAATGATATAATTTATACAACGTAGAACAGTATCTTATAACCTAAATACCTTTTGGATTTTCAGTCATGAGTAAGATGCAAAGTTAAAGTTTCCATAGCTATTAACAAAGGAGTGCTTACAGAAAACAAAAAGTAGAGACCCAATGAACCAGGGACTGTTAACTGTTAAGCAGCCAAACATGACAAGTGTGCTGAAAGGGGCATCTGTGCTAAGCCTAGTATTGATCAATCGAAGTTCCACTCTCTTCCAAACTATAAATTCTCCATACTCGTAGCTCCAAAATGATCAACATAATGTGTCAGAAGCAGAGACATTACAGGGTTGATATTCCAACTGTCTAAGAGTTCATCATGAACTTACCTAAGAAATTCTATCTTCCTTTAAATTATAATAAGTTGCTAAATGCAAGTGAATATCAGCAAATTGGTGTCAATCCAAATATTAGTTACCTGTTGTTTTCAATAAAATTAAAGATCTCAGGGAAATAACTTTATGTTTTCCTACATATCAATTGCCTATTACCTTGATCTAAAAATCAGGCTGATCCACTAAGCACCATCACTTTACTTCAAACATGTAATGGAATTATGACAAACTTCCTCATTATGAGCGCTTAAAAAAAAGAAAAATATCAGTATCCAGCATATGACAAGGATATATCCCAGCACATACCTCTTTCTCCTTCAGAAGAGCTGCATAATTAACTGAAAGTGCTTTAATTTCTGCTTCAGATTCCCTAAGCCTCTTTATCTCAACTTTATACTGCTCGATCTGCATGTGAAGAGGACATTATTCAGCAGCCATCAACAGTACAGACCCGTGACATTAAGCAAGTGGAGCAAATTCAAACGGACAAATTAAAGCATGTTTTCAGCTAAAATCCGCTTTTAGCCATTTCCAGCAATGTATACTACTAATTATTCCTAACATAAAGCAATTAGGTGAATCTGATTACCAACTGCAACTTCAACTAGGCTAATTCTAAAGTGTCATTTAGCAAATTCAGCATACAATGGACATATAAAATGTTTCAATTTCCCCTTTCCGTTGACAATTAGCAAGACTTCATACAAGATCCCTAATCCAAAACCCTAAAACTATCTTTCCTGCGTGCACCGTATCCAATCCAACAATCGAAGTACCTCCGGATTGTAGGGCGAGCCAATTCCGTTCGATAAGGGAGAATCGGGGGCCGACGATCTGGAATAAGCATGACTATGGGAGCGTCTCCGGTCAGCGTAAGGGGAAACTGGACCGTCTCCTCCTTTTCCGCCATAAATCCCTAGCTCCTCGTCGTCGTCGTCGTCATCGTGAACATCCAGTGCAATCTTGTTCAAATTCTCCTTCAAATTCGCAATCGAACCCCACATAATTCGAAACTCTTGAATTTGTAATCGCTCCGGAGAATGAAATTTGTGTGTGTGGGCAACTGGTGTGAGATCTGGTGACGGGGAGAGAGAGGGAAGGGGGGCTTGCTTGGTAGATCTGGAGGTTGGGGGAAACAAGTTCGTTTGGACTACAAATACATGTAGACATCATCTTATGCATATTTATATCTTGACCAAAAAAATTCATCTTATGTATTTTATATGGAAATTAATTAGGAGTTAAAATTTGATGTACCAGCTTTTGGTATTTTTGTTCAATTTGGGTCATATTTTTTGTGCATACTTTTTTATTAATTATGACTATTTGGTTTACTTGACAGGCTGGTAAAATCGAGAGACCGTGAAAGCGGCAACTAAAAAACCGATTTGAACAAACTAAAATAACAAAAACAACCTGTAAAGTAAGTATAACTGGTAAAAAGTCAGAACTAGAACGAGTAAAGTAGTGAGGAGAGTGAGGGGCTAAAGAACCCCTTTAGTATTCAGGTCGAAGTGGACAAATCAGGTAAAATAAAGTGGACTACTAACGTTGCCTCCACCGGAATAAAAGATCTTTAGAAGCCTCGAAAACATCCAAGCAACCTCATCAATCACAATCAATCCACACTCAATCCCATAACCAAATCTCGGAGTCATAGAAACCTTACTCGGGTCAAACCTGAAAAAACGCAAACAAATACAAACCAAACAAAGGAAAAACAAAGGCCTAAAACCAAAAAGGCCCACAAAGTCACAGGAAAGACAAAGGTCCCACCAACAGCTACGCTGCATCACAAAGCAACGAATACATTAAAAATTTGTATACAAAGTGCATTTATTGCACATATTATACATCTTACTCATATTAAGTTGATTGGATGCTCCACCAACCCCTACGTGGGTGCTGGGGTATATTTGAAGGCGTCGAGCCGGCTTCTTGACCTGTATCCATGGGCCAAAAGCGGGATCTTCTTTGTTTTGCACCCGATCAGTCGTAGATTGGGCATCAGAAGCTTGTGTCATGGTCTGGTCACCATTGGCGGAGTTTCCATCTTTAGAACCATTATCAAATTCGACTTTAGAGGGGCAAGCGTCCATTGTAAGTCTGATTTAACCACAAGAATAGCAAACCATACGAAGTCCCTCATATTGAACTCTCCAGGTACGGCTCCGAAAGTAGAGCTTAGACATGAGTTTCTTGTTCAGATCAATCTCGACCCCGAATCGAACAAATTGACCTCTCTCCACACCCTTTTTTGTTTTATCGACCCTAACAACTTTCCCAATCTTCTCACACAAGCAATGAAGGCATTGTTCATCAAAATATTCCAACCCTAGACCGGAGATACGAACCCAAACGGTAAGCACAAAAGCAACATCACTGGTAGGGTAGAAATCTGGTGTCCAACGGCGAATCATAAGATAATTATCCCTTATCATCCAAGGCCCCTGAGTGAGAACTTGATCATAATCATCTCCATTTGTAAATCTGACCACATACCGTTTATTTCCTACGTCGATCAATGAGAAAGACCCCCCTAAAAGCACATTTCATTTCCAACTTCCAAGCTAAGCCTGAGCAGTTTATACCTCGGGCCCTTATCGAACATGCGAACAATCAGGGCATGAGACCATGGTGCATGAAGTCTACGCTTCTCTTGAGCCGTAAGTGTTACGGTAGGGCAATCCGGGTCCTCCTCCTCTGGATCTACATCATCATCCGTGTCGTACAAGTCCGACCTCTCTCCCTCAAGGGACGCCAGTGGGTTGTTCAATGCTCCTACTAGTCTACCACCACCATATCACGAAAGACTTGGTCGTAGTTTCCAGCATCGGAAAATGGGTCATGCTCAGGTTCGACGTCACATACTTGGAAGGAAGACCATACACAATGTTCACTTCCATCCCAGAGTGGATGGGGTTGTCACTTGTCACCGCGGGGCGATGACCGAGCGACGTGGCCATCATGTCCAACATCGGAAAATGGTTCATGCTCAGGTTCGACGTCACATGCTTGGAAGGAAGATCATGCACAACGTCCACTTCCATCCCAATTGATGGGGTTGTCACTTGTCACCGCGGGACGATGACCGAGTGACGTGGCCATCATGTTGTGATTTGAGTCTTGCAAGTTGCAACACATTTAGGGCCCGTTTGGTATTGATATCCTGATATCAGATATCGGTATCGGGCAATATCTTGTGTTTGGTATGTGAGTATATGGATTTAGATATCGGCATCGGGCCATACCTTGTGTTTGGTATGGTAGTATATGGATATCATGTCATATCTTTGATATCAAAACAAGGCATTTTCCATGATGTTTGATATACCCAAAAAAAGAGAGGTATGAGATATGAATGATATCCCATATCCGATATCGATACAGATACCGATACTCGATACCGATACTGATATCGATACCAAACGAGCCCTTAACGGTTTACCATAAACCAATCGTGGCCGATTTTCTGAATTTGGGCCCGATTTAGTATTTCACCGGCCCACCAAAATTGTACACAGGCCCAAAAGCTCCAAAAATCTCTATAACTAGTCACTTCACCACTCTCGTTATCAATTGCTTCAACACTCTCTAGGGTTTGCAGTTGCTTCAATAGTTCAATCCCTCTGCTCGCCTCTCTAATTCATTCATTCTTTTCGCTTCGATTGGAGATAGCTAGATCGGTAGATGCGATGACGAGAAACGGAAAAGAATGAATCTGAAGAGTTCAACTCCAATGATTATTCTCAATCCATCGGTTCGTATTCACCGAGCATCATTTTTTGATTTCTCTGTTGTTTTTTATTTTGTTTTTTCAATTGCGCAATGGTGCTGATCCAACGAGGGAGCTATGGAGGAAGCGCTCAATCTCAATGCGCTTTCATCCAAGCTTGCCTTCGAAAACTGAAGAACAGCGGAAAATCGGTCTCGATTTGGATCGAAATTGTTCGATTCAAGCTTGATTCCGATTTTCTCTGTTGAGTTCATCAACTCCAATGATAGCATCGTTTCAGATTCCTCTCTTGTTTTTTGAGTTTTTCTTTTCAATTGCGCAATGGTGTTGATGCAACGAGGGACCTATGGAGGAAGCGCGCAATCTCAATGCGCTTTCGTCCAAGTTTGCCTTCGAAAACTGAACAACCAGTGGAAAATCGGTTTCGATTTGGATCGAAACTATTCGATTCAAGCTTGATTCCGATTTTAGATCTATGATTTTCCATATATCGGTTTCAATTAAATTTCTGTAGTTTGTGTTTTTGTTCGGCGAAGGTCCCAGCAGAGAGGTTGGATTCTCCCTTTGTTTTGGGATTGAGACCTTCTCTAACTATTTATAATCCTTCGCAGATTGTTCGAGCCGTCTGGATTCAGATTTGTCTAAGAAATTTGATTTTTAGGTGAATTTGAAATCTCGGGCTACATTTGGTCAGCTTATTCAGCTTTATTCCGGCTATTGATTTCTATCATAATTTCAGGGTTTCTGACAGAACTGGAATGATGATTCCTGTATTGTTGATTGCAGGAGAAGATGAAATGGGAAGCTGATTATTTTCCCCTGCTTGAGTTTCACCTGAAAAGTGAATCTGAACTGCTTGATTTGGAAATGTGAGCGTAAAAATGGTTTCACTGAACACAAAATGTTGGTTCATATGTTGACAAGCAACAGAGCAATGGACTGGCGTATGGATTGAGAATTGTGACCTAAAAACGAAATGAAATCATTGAAATTTTATCATGGAATAAACTTTGGTGGTTTTCATTTCTCACTAGAGTACTGTATTCTCGATGTAGTTGTAGACTTGTTTTCATTTCACAAAGACTGGAAGTCACTAAATTGAGAACTTGAAATAAGGCCTAAAATTTTCCCTAAAAGCATACTGGCTGTATATGAAATGAACACGACATTCCACTACAATCATATCTGTTAGGAATGCACGTATACAAAGATTCTTCAACTAGTTTAAGAGACTAATTGTGGAAAATATGACATGGTTGTGCATATAGAGGAATAAAACAATTTAGACCATATACAATGGGAGTTCTTTATTTGGAGGGCTTAAGGGTACTCAAGTATTATTATAATATTTTCTCTTTTTAACATCACACAAGCAATCATTTATTTTTTCACTTCAATAGAGCAACTCTATGGGTACTTATAAGTACTTATTTATTTCTTTTCTACCTTTCATTTTTCATACCAAAAGTATAAATATGTCTTTATATTATCATTATATATGTTATTTTAATGTAAAAATTAATTATTTAATAATTTAAATAAATTATTATGCTCAAATAATACATAAATAAATTATATTAACTATTAGATAGTATTGTACTTAATTTTAAATATTCAACAATATTATTTCATTTAATTAGAAAAATTAAAGTATTAACAACAAAATTTAGGATTAGTTTTCTATTAGTAAAACATGATTGACCAACAATCATATTAAACTTAATAATAATTATATTACAAACCACTAAATATCTCATATTACATTAATTAAATGCAATACACTAAAATGACACACGAATGAGAAGAGATTACTTCTTAGAGTAATTACTTGAATATTTATATTATATAATATGTAATTAATCCTAAATTAAATATTTTTAAAAAAAATACAAAGTGCATACAATATTGGTCTCATTGGATAGATAATATTATTTTATAAAATTATTATATATTATAATTTTAAAAACTTCAAAAAAATTATGGTCAAAAGTTTAATATTTAAACCCAAACATAGAAATAAAATAGACTAGTTGAATGACATGTGCCAAAATATTAGTGGTTAGAAGGTGAGTGGGAGAATTTCTTAGAGTGTGCTTGTATAAGCACAAGATGGTACTTAGCATTTTCTCTTTTCTTTTTACCCAAAAAATAGACAACTACTCTTAAAGTACTCTTAAGAACTCACCATTGTACATGGCCTTATAACCAACAAGATAGTATGATACTCCCTCCGTTTCAAAGTAGATGTTCTAAGACAAATTTGCACACATATTAAGGGGAAAAATTCTCCCAAAATTCTCCCTATTAAAAGATCTTAACAACCTATAAAGTTGCCCCTCTCTTCTTAATAAATGTCCCATCAATTTTCAAAATTATATTAAAAAATAATTTTCTTGGCAACATAAATACCTTCATTAATTGAAAATAAGAGATTAAGCAAATATAAGAATTTTTGTCCAATAAATATCTTTATTTAAGAGAGAAGTTTTAAGAAATTCATGGAAATTTTTTAAGAAAATTTACTATATTTTTTACTAAATAAATTATGTGCTAAAATCTATAAATTTAAATATTCTAATTCTAAAAAATTATAATAATTTTATAATTAAATATCTTAATGGCACTTTTTAGTAATGTATAATTCAATTGTACATTAGAAAAAAAAAATCAAATTTGTTTTCACCCGTATAAATGCATATCACAATAAAATTATTCTTAAAATTAAAATATTATCGTAATCTTCTTATCTAAATATTAATCCAAAAATTAAATATTTAATTAATTAATTAAAATTAAATTAAAATCTTAATAAAGTTATTCATTTTGGTCAATAAACGTGCTGCCATTTTTGTATTAATTTCCACCAGTATTGAAATATAATAAATATGTAAAGACTTACATGAAAGAATAACTGGCTATTCATCTCATTTTAAGGACTTTAAATTTCCTTATTCAAAATATAAATAATAAAAATTATATATCATATAGAGAGCATATGAAAGATTTATCATTATCGATTATTCACAATATCATATGTACGAGAATCACATTAATTTGAATATGAAAACAAATCATTGATAGATTAAGCAAGTAAAATTAAAATAATACTTAAGTGTCAAATTAAGATGGATGAGAAATTTCTATATCTTAAATTGGTATATTTTGCACCGATTAAATTATCAAATAATTTGTATAGTTACGATTTTAACATTTTTTTATATTATAAACATTTATGGTATTTTATAATATAATTCAATTGGCTCTAATTTAGTATGATTGATCACATGTTTTAATTTTTAAAAATCTAAATATTTAAATTATATAAATATATAATACAAAATTTGTCCCGTCCAAAGGACGGACTTAGAATTCTAGTATTCCTAAAAGTTGCTTTGTGAAAAGTGTATATAATTAATGTGGAGGGTTTGTTTGCGCACTCTCAATATTGTGTTGCGCACTCCGATATGGGCGGATTTCCGTCCCACACAAAAAAATGGCACAAATATGGGCGGGTTTCAAAATCGCACAAGAAAATGGTACAAATACATGAGCGAGGTTCAAATCCGCACAAAAAAAATTCATATATTTATGGGCGGATTTAGGATCAGCTCAAAATATTGGATTGCGCATCCGAAAAATCGGAGTGCGCAAAATTTCGTCGTTAATGTGGTGTAATTATTAGGGATATAAATGGAAAATTTTCTTATATGAACATACATTATGCAACAAGAAAAATATTCTTTAAGAACATCTATTGTGAAACGGAGGGAGTACTTATTTGTCTTTTTGGCCTTCTTAATTTCAATTTTCAAATACCTTTATAGAGTATGACGAGGGGATACGGCGGCGCCAGGTCGTGCGGGGGTATTCACATTCATAGTGTGGTTGCGGGATGTCGAGTGTCGAGGGACTATCGTTGCCGGTGAGATCGCTCTCCTCCCCCCCCCCCCCCCCACACACACACACACACTCTTCTCTATTTCTCTCTTGGAAGCTTGTGGACAACGAAATGAAAAAAGGGCAACTTCACCCTTATTTATAGGACTTAAATTCGTGCATGCCAGCTGTCCAGGAAGATTCCTGATGGATATAGTGTGAGGGTCGTTGTGACAGTAAGGGTCATTTTTTTTTATTTTTTTTAAACTTTTATATTTCACGCAAGCTTAATACGGTTCGGGGAGGCTGTACGGTTCGCGGAGATTTTTAATAAAAAAAAGCACGTATGTCGCTCTTCCTTTTTTCAATTTTGGGTATTTATTTGTTATGTAGATTTTTGTTTTTAGTCATTTTAACTTTGTTTTAATTTAAAAAGTAAAAAAGTAATTATATATAACAAATCATAACTTTTTTTACCTACACAAAGATACTAATTTTATATATATTTAATTCACTTTAAAAATTAAATTATTTTTTTGGTTGATTATGGGTAAACAAACACATGTTAACCACTTTTTAAAATAACTCAGGGTTTTAACTTATAAAAATTATATTAGATTCATAAATTTTTTATCTAATTTATTATTCACCAATTTTATATATATTAAGGTAAAAATTAGTGCAATATATATATATATATATATACATATATCTATTTTAATTTGCATCAATTTTTACAACCACGCAATCACACTCAGAGTTGATTTTTTTAGGGTAAATTACACATTTTGGAGGAGATCCTTTTAATATTTTGGAGGAGATCCTCCTAATATTAGTTTCTCCTGGATAACACTTAAAGGAGTCTAGCATCACTTAACCACTGGACCAACTAAGTATTGATGGAATAAAACAATTTATCAATGAATCAAGAAGTGAAAGAACTCTAGGAACTTAGGAAGGATAACAGTGAAGACGAACAAACTAATATAAGCAAGTAAGTACACAATGAGGCTAAGCCAAGGGCCCTAAGACCAATAAATGGGAAAAACTATCATCAACTTTCATAAAAATAAACTTTGATGGATCAAAGAAAGCGAATGGATTGATAATGGTAGGTTTGGTGATGAGAAACCATAAGGGAGAAGACGCTCAAATTAACCAAGAGTGGAATTTGCTCAAAGCGGTAGCAATGGATCTGTACATGGCCATTTTCGAGGCCCAAGAAAGAAAATTCCCAAAATTGAGATCGGGATAGATAATATCACTATAAAAGGAACAAGACCTTGTCCATGGCCAATTAAAATGAATACCTTTAACTCGAGTTAGTTTACAATTTTATAAAGTTTATCGCCATTAAACATATGCCTCAACTTTATAACTTGGTTGCTAATGCAATGGTTAGGCTGAGATATTTCTCCACATACAATCAAATTAAACTTAACCCATAACTTTTGGTTCTTATCTATAAGGCTGAGATGAAACTTGTTTATTCCTAATTCTTACCTTAATCTACCCTAATACATTATAAAGCAGAACTCAAGTCTGTTGTAAAATTTGCGCCACGTGGCATTTTTTAATAAATTAATGTAAAATTGTATTTTAGTAAATTTTATAACAACTTATAATATTCTTGCTATATTTTACTAAATAGATAACATGTTTATATAGTTTTTATGTATATAATTTTCTATCCATGGATTATGAATTAGTTTACTACAATAGATAACATATTTATATAATTTTTATATACATAAATTCCTATGAGATGATATTTTTCATATTAATTTAATATATTATTTCTTAACAAGATTTAGGGTCTTAATATATTTTTTTATCTTTTAACAAGGCTTGAGCTCCAAGTATAAAATTTATATCTATATAATGATATAATTTTAAATAATAAATTTTGTTATGTTGATATATTTTTATTTTGAGAAAACATATAATTTTATGTGTAATTTATTCTATATATACTATAAAAACTCTTCATGGTCATTCAATATTAACGTGTTTAGTCTTCGGCCTCCTTCGGATCAAAACAACGAACTTTCCTTGATCTAATATTTTTATAGTAATTTTATGCATAATAATTTTTTTTTATCTTTTAACGAGACTCAGTTTTCAAGTATATAATTTTTTTTATCTATATGTTGATAAAATATGGCGCACAATCTTAAAGATTTTTTTATAAATTGCATAATTTTATTATGATATTATATAAGTATTTTAAATTTTATATTAATATCATAGTATAATCTTTAGTAAAATTATCCCGTGAATATTACGGGGATTCAACTAGTTAAAAAAGAAAAAAAAGAATGTATTTAGAGGGCGTGAAATAGAAGGTATAATTTCATAAAAAAATTAATGTAAAATGCACAAAATTATTTTTAATAAAATTTATGAATTACTTGAATATCATTTTACAAAAACATAATTTTTTTTTATCTAAAATAACTTGAATAAATGATAATTTTGGGCGATTTACAACGCATATAATCAATACAATTTTTTTTGGTCTAAAATATAATTAACACAATACGTAGAACTAATTTGTGCTTAATTTCTTCTACCAAAAAAAAGTGCTTAAGTTCATTAAAAAAACTATTTAGACGCTGTTTTCTTATCTTATCCGGACCCTGAATTAGCTTTTCTCCCCAATTTCATACCTCCATGATTATCCTTGCAAATTCCCTCTCCTAGCAAATCTCCACACAATTTCTCACCACTCGACACGCAAACCTGCATCTCTCTCTTTCTCTTCCCTCTCACTACATCGATGTCCATTTCCGGGCTCACAAACATCCTCTCGAACCCCAAGCACGAGCCTTTCATACCCACAAACCCTAGCATCAGGCGCAATGCCAATTTCACAGTTGATTTTAGGGTTTGTGCGAAGACTAAGGATTACGAGCTGAAATTGACTCATTCAGGGTCGAGTATAAGGGGAGCTAGTGGCCAATTCTCCGCCCCTGTCAAGCCGATCAATCCGAAGAAGAGCAAAGAAGACGAGGAGCGCCAGAATTACCATGTCAATATGGGCTATGCGATTCGGACTCTCCGTGAGGAGTTTCCGGCGTTGTTCTACCGGGAGCTTAGCTTTGATGTTTTCAGGTGTGTTGTTTTGGCTTAAAAAATGGTTTCTTTTGCTAATTTTTTAGTGTGGAAAATGAAGAAAGTTGTGTGTCTTTTGGTTGAAGCTTTTGCTTGCTGAATGTTTGGACATGGGTATCAGTTCTGATTACAAAGCTCTTTACCAAATCACATGGAGATTAGTAATTGAAGAGGCGTTTTTTTGTTTGAATCTTTTTTAGTACTTCTGATCATAGATGAGTGATCTCAAACAGTTCATGTCTGCTTCAAAATGGTATCTTTTGCTAATTTGTAGTGTTGAAAATGTAGAAAAGTTGAAGCTTTTGGTTGAAGCTTTTGCTTGCTGAATGTTTGGACATGGATATCAGTTCTGATTGCAAAACTCTACCAAATCACATGGAGATTAGTAATTGAAGAGTTATTTTTATTTGAATCTCTATTAGTATTTCTGATCATAGACGAGTAATCTCAAACAGCGAGTTTTTCAATGGAATGCTGATTCTTGTGTTATGGATTTATGTTCTCATCAGTTTATTATGTAGGACATGAAAAAAGTTGAACAATTTCTGTGTTGAACTTTCCTGTTTTGTAGCTTGACAATATAAGCTCATGATTTTGTGGTTTAACCTGTAACACATGAGAATGAGAGTGTTAACCTGACATGTGCATATCTATTAGTAATTGAAGAGACATTTTTTGTCTGACCATAGATGAGTAATCTCAAGCAGTTCTTCTCTGCTCTATATAGCAAGTTTTTTTAATGAAATGCTGATTCTTGTGTGATGGATTGATGTTTTCATCAGTTTATTAAGTTAAACATGGAAAAAGTTGAATCCTGTTTTTTGGCCTGATAATATAAGCACATGTTTTTGTATTTGAACTTGTAAAATGCTTGAATTGGAGTGTTAAACTGACATATGCATATCTTTTATAGGGATGACATTGTCTTCCAAGACCCTCTAAACAAATTCGTTGGAATTGAGAACTACAAATCAATCTTCTGGGCATTAAGATTCCATGGCCGAATATTCTTCAAGGCCTTGTGGATTGAGATAATGAGTGTTTTGCAGCCCATGGAGGGCGTGATCATGATCCGCTGGACTATCCATGGCGTTCCACGTGTCCCATGGGAGAGCCGTGGTCGTTTTGATGGCTCGTCCGAGTACAAGCTTGACAAAAATGGTAAGATTTATGAACACAAAGTTCACAATATTGCAATGAAGTCACCTCCAAAGTTCCATGTAATGAGTGTAGAGGAATTGATCAGTTCCTTTGGTTGTCCCTCAACGCCGAAACCTACTTGCTTTGAGCTCTCATCCTCGGAATTTGATCTGTTTATGGAGAGATTCGCCATTTTTAGGCGCGGTTCAGAGCCTGGCCCTTCTGATTGCTGGAATCAAGAAACTGAAGCTTCTCATGAATTATAATTTTCGAGGTGAAGTAATGAAGTTTTGGTGCTAGTTACTGTTATAAGTGGATTATATGTAGCAAGACTGTACTCACTCACTTTTATATGCAATTGCTTGTAAATATTGTATACATACATACAGGGTACTAGGGAGGTGTTTGTGTTGTTTATCCTTTATGCATCTTTTGAGTAGTGATAATAATATATGAAGTTTATAGCACTTGGTTTTGGATTGTCCTAGCACATTTTTGTAATGCATCCTTTTCTGTTGAATATGTGTTGAACCCGGTTCACGAACAGGCTAAACCCTCAACAGCCGGTTTCGGTTCAGGGTTTGACCTGTTCTGACCCGGTTCCAGCTCAGTCGACTGAACTGGTGGTTCGAACCATTGGAACCACCGGTTGAACCGGAACCTAAACCGTAGGAGGGAATGGGTGGTTCCGGTTTTGACCCAATCCAGTCCGGTTCGGCGGTTTAGGTGAACCGGGTACATCACTCTGAGTACCATATGTGATTGCAATTTGCAATCAGCAATGAATGCAAAAAAGCTCAACTTTATCTACAAAATTCATGAAGTACATGATACAGAATAATTGCTAACAAGTGGTACAAGAACAATCCATGGTACATTGGAAATTCCGTTGTGCATAGAGGTGTAAACATAATTTACTTCGACATGAATCTGACTGACTGACACATACTTGATTACCATATAGAAAACCTTACAATTTTAAACTTCATCATATGGTAATTTAATTTAATAAATATAAATTTGGGCGGTGTCCTGGAAAATTAATGGCTACCATTCATTTTTTGTGAAATAAAAGACAGAAGCTTCATTGGGAAATCTGCAACATCACCCCTCTCCCACCACTCCCACCGAACTCATTTAATGCTCTTCTCCAACAACAATGAAAAGAAAAACTTCAAGTTCAACCCCTCTCTTCAATCTTCATTGCTTCTTCTTCACTCTGATTCATAAAAGAACCAATCTTTAAACTCGTTTTGCTTCCAATTTCAAGTTCTCTTGCTAATTTCTTCCTTTCCGATCCGATTTCTCACTTCTTGGGTTCTCAAATTCTTCCGATATTGTAAAGATTGAATCTTTTTTTTTATTAAAGAACAGTTTTTTTAGAAGAATTGAAAATGGAAGTGAAGCAGCTGAGGTTAGAGGGTCAAGCTATGACTTACGATGAGGCGTCGTTGGAGCGAAGCAAGAGCTTTGTCAAAGCTTTACAGGTTTTGTTTTTTAAATTTTTAATACTTTTATCAATTTTTATATGGAAATAGATCTGGATTTTTGTATTTGCTCTACAACCAAAGCTCATGTGGCTACACTGTTTGATCTGAACTTTGCTTAGTTCTTAATTCTTGTGTTGTGTATTTCTTATTATCAGTTGACATTGACTTTTCAGTCTAGAATTTCATCTATGATTGATCAAGAAAGTCTTGATTGGCAAAATCTCATGTGTATTGCATATTTTATAATCATCCATTATTAGCAGTTGATGACCTGTGTCCAATTATCTTAAAAGTTGGTAAAAGCATTCTAAAAGCAATGATTGGAATTGACATTGTTGGCAAAGTAGTATAAAAACTAGTATTTGAGTTGAGACTTTGAAGATCTTTGCTGTTGAAATTTCATGAGATCTCATCTGTATAAGACATCTGTGTTGCCATTGTTAATGCTGCACACAGTTTCATAATCTAAAATTTCTTATTGATTGCTACTTTTTGCAAAATTTTGGAAATTATGTGTGCACTACACTGCACTCAGATACCAAATTTCTGATAATTCCACTATTGTTTGTCATTTTCTTGTATTGGTTTAGATTTAGAACCTATCTTGCCCGAAAACTCTAATAGGGTAGCGTTTTCTGTTTCTGTTTTATGTCGGAAACTCGTTTCATAGTGTGAAATTATGAAAACAATATGCTTCAGTGTCCATGTCGTTTCTGTCTCCGTGTAACATAGTTCAGAACTATAAAACTGACCAATTCCTTCAGCATTTTGTATTTTGCTTTCGCTATTTATGCAGACTTTTGCATCTTAATGCGCGATCCAAACCGGCCCTTAAATTCCTTCGGTTGATTGAATTTTGACCGTCCTTTTACCTCTAAACATTGCAGGAACTCAAGAACTTAAGACCACAACTTTATTCTGCTGCTGAATATTGTGAGAAGTCTTATCTTCACAGTGAGCAGAAACAAATGTAAGCTATAGTTTTTCTGCAGATCTTACATTTTCTTCAATGGGTTTTTATATATCAGCATTGTTTAGTAAATTCTTCCTCTACTATATGTATATTAGGGTTCTAGACAACATAAAAGACTATGCTTTACAAGCTCTTGTAAACGCCGTTGATCACATTGGCACTGTTGCATACAATTTAACTGGCCTTGTTGAGCAACATACTACAGATGTTGAAACCGTGGATCTTAGACTCGCGTGCTTAAACCAAGTAAGCTCACTTAAGAACAATAATAGACCAATCTAATTAAGCATATTGGATCATAAAATACTTAAGTTAATAATGAACCTAAAGAATCTTGCTTTATTTTTTTTTATCAGCAAGTTCTAACATGCCAAACTTATATGGATAAACAAGGCCTCAGACAACAGAGGTTGCTGGCTATCATTCCTAGACACCATAAGCGTTACGTATTACCGAGTAAGAATGTCAAGAAGTTAATTGCTTTTTACCTCTTGAATTTTACACAGCCCTCTAATTTTTTTTTTCACTTTATTGACAGACTCAATGAACAAGAAGGTGCATTTCAGTCCTAACACACCAACAGATCCTAGTCAAATTCATGTTCATGCTCGGCCACGCGTTCATCCTTCTGGTAATTTGCTTCTTTGCTCAAAGCTTGATACTTTATCTTATATTTCTTATTAAAAATAGTATTGAATTTGTATTATTATGTACAAATTCAGGTACTCAGCAAAAGACACTGTCTTTGCACTTAGCCTCCGAAACAAAACCTTCCAAAAAAAGGAATCAGAAGTCTCCTGTGAGGTTTGTCCAATTGTACCCACTTCATATTTTGACTCTAATAACCTGTGTTGATAACAGAAGCTTGATTTTACTTAGATTTTTTCGCGTTTTATTGCAGTTATACTTCACAACAAACTCCTGTAAAATCGCCTCCCGTATTCCATCTATTAGGTATGTCTATTTCAGTGTTCAAATTGTTATGTTTCAAATGAAACAAATCACACAATGAGATTCACATGTTTGGTGTAGACAATAAAACCGCCTTCCAGGCGAAATCTCCAACAGCATCATATGTGTCAAGTAGGAATTATCAAGCTTCTAAGGTATACAAATATTTAATGCATTAAGTTACATTAAACTACGATAAGCGACTAATGTGATTGAATGGTCTTTGTAGGATTCGTCCGTTGTATCTAAGCCAGTGTCACCATATAGATCATTTGACATGTCCCAGCGACAGCAACAGATCACGCGGGCGCCTCCGAGAACCAAGAGCATGATCTCCGCCTTCTTTGCCAAGCAGAAAGGGCCGAAGCGCCAGGCTGGCAGTGTTTCATGACAAGGTCTGAAGCAAAGATGAGAAGATGAAACTTTTATGAAAGTAATGATCAATGTGAGTTTCATATTCTGTTATGTTGTTGTGGTTTTTTTGTTTGTGCTAGTTAAGATTCCTAGAAATTATGACGTGTAAGTCGGGGACTATTAATAATGTAAGCCGTTTTTGGTTGTATATATGGTAAAGATATCCCCAGAATCCGCTGTAGCGGAGCCTCACTGGGTCAATGATGATATAAAGTAAAGATTTATGTTTTTGTACGAGTAATTCATCAATTGGGAAATGATTCAATAATGTAAAGAGAATCCATGAAATTGAGCTTGTCAAGTCTACAAGTTCGTCTATCAATGTCATTGTCGGTCTAGAAATTTTCTTTACCCCTATAGTACTCCAACTTGGTAGTTTTCGCCTGTCTAGGTTGAGATTTGAGATTTGATGACATCCTCTGTCTTATTCCTCATAATGATTTTTGGCTAGAAAGGGATTTTATGGAGAAAGTGAAACAAGGCCTTAGTCGATATTTACTTCTTTGACATCGTCATTGCCTCTTCTTCGGGAAAAGTTCACGACCTGTGGGCCTTCTACCTTCCACGCGGACTGCTCTATCAAGCTTTCGCATATTGCGGAAAATTCCCCATTGACATGGCACTAGATATATAAAACTTTTGGTCGAGTTTGGATTGTGATTTTTAGTGCATTATCTTATATTATAATGTATTTTTAACATAATTTACATCAAATCATGTAGTATATTGCAAAATAATATTACATCCGCTCAAAAATACTTGTCATTTTATGATTTAAGAAAAATATTAAGAAATTATTTGAATTTATCTAAATATTCTTCTATAATTAATTTGCTTAAATTTTTTAAGGAGAAGAATTTTTTTACTCTTTTTAATTATTTTTAAGGACAAAATTGAAAAAAAATAACAAAATATATAAATCAACAAATATTGTATTGAATGATAAAAGTATTTTTGAACGAATTATTGTGCGAGCTAAACCGGGTTTGATTTGGGTTCGGGTTAAATCTAAATTTGATTAAATTGAGTCAGCTCGGGTCGGGTCGCTAAAATTATTGCATAAAAATTCTACCTGCAAGGTTCTAGAAGTCCACGTCATAAAACAGAAATATCCAGAAATAGAGGCATCCAGAGCTCTGCTCGTACTCCCGCGAATTCTCTCGAACTTGTAACGTCTTTTTCTTCCTCCTCCTTCCCGAGTATTTAAAACCCCATTTTCCTCTAATTTTCTTGTCCCAATTCATCAGAGAAAACAAAATCCCAGCACAAAAGAGGGCTAACTTCTTCGGATCTTCGCGATTAATCCCTTAGGGTTTGCGGTTTTGATTTGAATCGATATCTAAGTCATTTGGATCTGTGGATTGTTCGGCTGGTGTTTAGATCCTCGCGCGTCTGTTTTCAGCTTTATTCCGTAAGTGATCTTTGTTATCCTTTTCCATTTTCAATTTTGCGATTTCAATTGAGCTCGAATTGATTTGTGTTGGTGCTCTGTGGCAATTGCGATGGTTTGATGTTCGCCTTTTTTGGGCACATTGTTGAAATTTCGTTGATAATGAGGGCTGAAATTTTGGTGTATTCAGTTTTTTGAGTTTTTGAATTGATGATTGTAATCCGAAAAGCGTCAGGATGTCAGATCGAATTCAGTTTGATAGCAAGTTAGAACTATGCTTTGTCTCTCATAAAATTTGGGACACCTTGTAAATTAGAATTTCACTTAAAATTAGGGTTAAAGATTGTAAATTTTGTTAAGCTAAAGTAATTAGGCTTGCAAGGGTTAGAAGTTCACTTAATTATTCAATCAATTTATTTGTAATAAAGCTTGTTAGACATGGATTCATTAGGAGCTTGATTGATAAATTAGGCAACTAAGTGTTCCGGATTTGATAGTCTTTGGATTTTAGTTCATGACTTAGAACTTAGAAGTTGTCTACATTCTCACATTCTTCTAGTCTGAACAAGCTTAATGTCACTAAAAATATCAGAGCTAGCTTAAAACCTTTTAATTCTCTCTGTTAACCATGAACCCATGACCAACTTTAGTATGCTGGTATTGCATCATAGTTGCAATCCATATCCAAGTGTGACAGATTCTAATGTAGATACCGCTGTTCTAAAATAATTGTCATTTAGGTCTCAGATCGCGTGAGGAAATGTTTCTCATTTTAGAGTTTTAGGAAATGATTTGTTCGTGGCTAATGAGGTTTGTTATTGGAAAATGAACATTCTGACTACTTTGATGCAGATGCTTGTTATTCATTCATTTGAAATGAGATGTATAGTTAACAATATATACATTTTAGAAAAAGTTTGTAGTGTTTTAAAATTTCATAATAGTTGTATTAAAGTCTAAAATGACAATTTTTAGTGAAGAGGGAGTAATAAAGAAACACTCACCTGCAATGTGATATTGTGTTTGTGCCTGAAGGAATATTGAGAAGCCATTTTAGGCTCTGCTGTTGAGACACAAATAAAAGACAAGTATACATTGCACTTGTTTTCTTTATTTGTCTTTTACTAGTATTTAGTTCAGATAGACAGTAAAATTATTATATTTAAAGCTTCCTAGCAATCTATTATAATATTTCATAGGTCATAGGTGGCTATTTCCCACAACCTCAAATCCTTTTACATTCCTCTATATTAAGTTAGGACAAATGTATTGAAACATTACTAACCATTGAGTGTGAATGTTTTCTTCTCTTCTGCAGTTAACTAAAATTCTTGAATAAACACAAAAAGGGTGAAAAATGTTCCCTGCTTACGGATACAAGCACGGATACCCTCAAGCGAGACCCCAGATGTCTACTGAATGTCGTCATCATCCTATCTCAGAAGGAATCCCACCTCAAATGAAAATTGAAGCTTCTAACACACCCTTCTTATATGAATCATGGCCTCCTCATCACTATGGGTATCCGGTTCCCACTCAATGCCATTCATGTTGCAACCACAATAATCCGTACCCGAGTTACTATCCTTATAGACCTCCTTATCCTCATTTTCCATCACAACATCTTCATCCACAACCACAATGTTATGGAAGCTATCCTGTTTATCCTGAGCCTTATCCTTTTCATTATGCACCGCCTCCGCACTACACAATGGAGATGCCTAATTATGAATATGATAAGAGCATGCCCGGGAATTTCCATTGCTGTGGATGCTCCCATCCTAAGGTCAATGTGAACGGAGATAAGGGTGTGAAAATTGAAGAACAGGAATCAGAAGCTGAGAATCAAGAGGATTCTTTGGTTCCTTCTGGTTTCAAGAATCTTCAAAAACAACCGATCATGTGGGTCCCGCCGGAGTACATGAAGAGTCAAGAACGTGTTCCGGGTACTAAACCGAGGGAGCTGAATACTTGGCCTCCATTGGATTATGAGACCATCAAGAGGATTTTGGATAGCGGTGATGGCAGGAAAGTACAAGATCAAAAGAATAAGCGTTTGATAAAACCCAGAGAAAGGGAGGAGGATGCGGATCATAAAGAAGCACTGAGTGTGAAGATGCCACAACAAGATTCAGAAAGTGTTGGACAGGAGCCAAAGATTTGGAGTGGGTGGATGCCTTTGGATGTAGAAAGTCTGAAGAAAATGTTGCAGCAGAATGAGAATTTAAAGAAAGATCATGATGATCAACCAAAGAATCAGGGCCATCAATTGCAATTTCCTATGATGTGGTTACCCTATAACAATGAAGAAAAGGGCAAGACAAGAAATGAGGAGGCAAATTCTGCTTCAGAATCATCAACACAGAAGCAGTTTGAAGGCGATGATCACACCCAAAAGATCATTCCAGCTGTGGAAGCTGAGGGCAAGGGAGGAAAATTGTCGATGGAGAAAAGTGAGAAGCCTCCTAGAACAATCCCTGTGAAGTATATGGATGAAGCTACTGATGTGAAGGCAAAGAGTATGGAGGAAAATAAGAAGTCCACTGAGAAGGTGACTAAGAGCAAGCCGTCACCCCCTCCAAAAGCCACGAAATTGCCTCCAATATGTCTCAGGGTTGATCCACTACCAAAGAAGAAAAATGGTCAGGGGAAGTCAAGGTCTCCTAGTCCTCCTGG
The DNA here is from genome assembly GCA_964016875.1 of Fallopia convolvulus. Classification (NCBI taxonomy): domain Eukaryota; kingdom Viridiplantae; phylum Streptophyta; class Magnoliopsida; order Caryophyllales; family Polygonaceae; genus Fallopia; species Fallopia convolvulus. Next base: position 1,727,743 of record OZ024718.1, on the reverse strand, counting down.
AGATAAAGTTAAACAAGTTGACGCTGTGAAGCCTTCATCTATGTCAGAAAACAAAGCTAAGGGCGTAGAATATGAAACAGACAAGAAGAGTGTGGAGGCGCCGCAACAAAAAACAGAAGTGAATGCTGTTGAGTTAGAAGAAGCATCAAGAGTTGCAGTAGATGAGAATGTAGGCAAAGATGTTGGAGAAAAGCCGAAATCACAGGAGGTGGAGGTGAAGAAAAAGATTTTATCTGGCACAGAAGCAGCTACAATTATTCAGTCAGCGTATCGTGGATATGAGGTGAGAAGATGGGAGCCGCTGAAAAAGATGAGACAAATTGTGAATATTAAAGAGGAGGCTGATGTGTTGAAAAGATGCATTGAGTCTAGTGCAAGCTCTATGGATCACAAGCAGAAAGTTGCGCTAGGAGAAACTATAATGAATTTGCTGCTCAAGCTGGACACTATTCAGGTATGCCATGTAAATATGTATTTTTATGTTTCAAGAAGTAAATGTTACATTAGTCTTGTCTTTATTTGTTATTATACTGTCTTTTCTCATATACTAAAGAAGTACATATAACTCTACATGTTTCTGTGTATAATATTTAGTAAATGTTTTTTGATGTGCATTTGGGTTGCAGGGATTGCACTCTAGTATCCGGGAAGTTAGAAAATTGGTGGCAAAGGAATTGGTCAGTTTACAAGAGATGCTGGACACCATAGTGCTCAAGCAACCTGACAGCTCTCATGAAGAGAGGACTACAATACTGACTCCAAACCATGAGTTGTCTCAAAGTCCTGAAACTAGTGAAGCTGAAGCCAAGGCGGATGAAACTCAATTACAGACTGCAGATGAATCATCTCTGAGCTCTGGCATAAGTACAGCTGAAGATCAAGGTGCAGTGGAGATGGCAGAGGAAACAAAGGATCAAATTTCTAGTTCACATGAAGAATCTGGAGAGGAGTCCTCTAGTGTGCCAGATTTGCTGTCAGGCGAAATGACCCATGGACAAATAATGCCTGAGAAAGAAGCTGAACAAAATGAATTTGATGTGGTGGTGGAAGAGGCTCATGAACCATCTGTCAAACCAATTGATCAGGAATCGAGCACTGTGGTTACTGAGGTTCATGTTGATTCCACAGATCATACCGACATGAACCATGATTTGCCGGCTGAGTCTGAATTGGAACAAACAGTGGATGAGGGTTCTAAACCTCCTGTTACCGAGCCTGAATCTGATGAGGCTTCAAAGGGTGAAGTTCTAATTGAACAAGATGCTGAATCTCCTGAGAATGTTGTGACTGAATTGGAAGAGAAACCAGTAATGGAGGTTTCTGAATCTCCTGTTACTGAGCCTGAGAAGTTGCAGGAATCTGATGAGGCATCAAAGGATGAAATTTTAATTGAAAAAGATGCTGAATCTTCTGAGAATGTTGAGACTGAATTGGAACAAAAAACAGTAATGGAGGTTTCTGAATCTCCTGTTACTGAGCCTGAGAAGCTGCAGGAATCAGATGAGGCATCAAAGGGTGATGAAGTTTCAACTGAACAAGATGCTGAATCTGTGATTCCAGAGGAATTCCATGTGCCAGATCATAATGATGAAAAAGATAAGACAGAGTCAATGAAGGTTGAATCCTGTGAAGTTTTAGAACCACCTTCTGAAGTTAATGAGCAAGCAGAGGTGATAATCAAGAACCCAATTGAGAATGAAGAAGATGCAAGGCCAGATTCTTCAACTGAAAACAATAATGTCAAGGAAGATGAAAGTGAGAGGAGAGTGACGGAAGAGAACGAGAAGATGAGGAGTTTGTTGGAGAAGTTGATTGAAACTGGGAAAGAGCAGCAAGAGGTAATATGCAGCTTGAATGAGAAGCTCAAAGAACTTGAAGGTAAACTCGCCAAGGAGAAGGAGAAGAAGAAAGCGAGTCGAAAAAGGAAAGCTAGAATCTTGATGCCTCGCTCTTGTAGAACATCATCCAATGGCTTTTCTAAGGAAGGTCAGATGAGTTTGGCATCTTAGTTGAGTTTTTTGGTTGATGATGGCTGTTCTTTATGCATGCTTGTAAGCTGTTAAATATGGGTTTTCATCCTTCTATTGTATGTAATAAAAACTCTCCTTGTTGTAACTTTGTTACAGAGTGTGTATTGTCATATGGTTATATCAAAGGAGAAATTTGATCAAAATATGTGCTTGCACTATGTAGTGCAATGACAAAAGTGTAATTCAAGTTCATTGGAGAAGATTGTGTATTAATTTCAACCAAAAAAAAGAAGATTGTGCATTAATAATCTTTTCACATTAGTTCCTTCATAAGACTCCATATTTAGGAAGAAAAAAATTATTTGATTTAAATTTATTAATTTTTTATAAGATTTATTATTCCTAATTTATGATATTAGTTTATAAATTAGTCTTGTACAATATCTTAAGGACAAAGGATAGAAAAAAATGGAAAAACAAAAAGCACAAGAGTTAAACTCAATGAAGAAGGAAGATCTATTTAGTGGGTCACCATGAACTTGGTGGACACACAAAAAAAAGGTTTAATAATACATTATTTTTGCTCATTGCCATAATATATGAGATTAAATAATCCTTTTTGAGTATACTATCCATTTAGGTTTTTGTAGAAAATAGGAGTCCTTACGACCTTAAATTAAATATTCACTTAGTATACCTCCCAATATTTGAACTTATTTTGAGTAATGTGGTTAGATAGATCAAACTAACCCATAGTTGTAACAACCTTTTTTTTTTATCTCTCGCTCGGTTTGATTAGTCGGGGTCAATCTACGTCCGAACCGGGTACTGCAGAGGCCCATTACTGGGGGCGACCCTCCCAATTCAATTTTTTACATACACGCCGTCAGGAAGATTCGAACTTCGAAACTCCTGAACAAACGCTTAAGAGCCTAACACCTCATCCCACTAGACCAATTGGTTATTGGTATAGTTGTAACAACCTTGAAGGGAACATGTTTGACAACTATGGGTAATTTAGGGTTTTATTATATCAAAATATAAATTATTTATACAAAACTTTAAGAGTAATGTTTTAGTGTTTACAAAAATGTTCCATACTCCAATAATTTTCATGTCCAAACTTAAGTGCATGCAATATTCCTCCCATAAAAACTCTCATCTTCACTACTACATAAAAACATGAGTCAAAAAACACTTTCATTCAAAATTCATGTACAACTTCACTACTCGAAAAATAATTACAATTCTCCTTAAACACCTTATTAAAACACTAATCAAGCATGCATGTCAAACACATTCCAAAAAGAATACAAAGTTTCTGTTCACAAGTGATCGATTTTGCATGGATAATGGATTTGATTTGACCAATTAATCTCTCTAATCTGCACATAAAATCAACAAGGGGAAACAACTAAACGTCTAAACTTCATGTTACAAGTATTTCAAAACTCATCATCATCGCCCGTTATAGTCCCACACAAACAGAATCTGGATAATCAAGATGGAGACAACTATACCATGATCAAGAGGATGTACATGATAAATCAAATAAAACAGAAATTCAGTTATGTGACAAAATACACCAAATTGATCGATATAGGAGTTATATCCATCTCAAAGACATTGTATTTCAAAACTAATTAATTAAATAAAATTAGTATAAAATTGAAAAAAAAAAACAATGTAAGAGAAAAGAAAGAATTAGAGCTCCCTTCACTCCAAATCAAAAAATAATATAAAAGAGGTAACCTTCATCTCCCAATTCATGCTCACCCCTTAGAATGCGCCTCATTCGCTAAAATGCACATATCTTATGGGTATTCATGAATTGGCAGATGTGGAAATTAACCCCTTTGTTTTAGATTTGGAGCAAAGAGAATTCTAATTTCATCACCTTATTAAGACACAATGAAAATTTTACAAATTTTCTTCTTACAAAGAAGATGCTTGAATCAACTCAATTACATTGATGTTTTTTTTCCTTTCTTATGGTATGTATATAGAATTGGTTGGATTGCCTTGTTTATATAGGATGCAATGGGGGTTGTTCGATGAACCTTCTTTTATTATTCAGTTTTGGTAGTATGTCTTAAATGAGATTTGTTTCCTTTTCTCAACGATTTTGGACAATTAGGAAGACGATTTTTCTAACCTATGCCCTTTAAGAGTCTCAAAATGGTAATATATTTTGAAATTGTATTTATTTAGTTTTAATTATTTTTTCAATAGGGTTTATTAGTTTCCTATTAGGGTTTTAGTTCCTAAAATTAGTACTCTTAACCTATGCCCTTAGGGCATAGGATAGAAAAACCGTTAAGAAGATATTTAAATTACAGAGAAGTCTTTTGGTCAAACATTTAAATGAGACATTGATTATACGATTTTAAAGATCGATTTTTCTAACCTATGCCCTTGGGGCATAGGTTAAGAGACTAAAAATGGTAATATATTTGGAATTTGTATTTATTTAGATTTAATTATTTTTTCAATAGGGTTTATTAGTTTCCTATTAGGGTTTTAGTTTCCTAATTAAGTACTCTTAACCTATGCCCTTAGGGCATAGGATAGAAAAACCAATTAAAGATATCTTTTTTTATCGGGTATTATCATTGTTCTAAAAATCTCACCTAGCTAGGCGTTAGGACCGTCCAAGCCATTTAATTGTTCAGTTGGCTTAGGCAGTCATCTGCGCCGCCTAGATAGCAATCGCCTGGGCCACCTAGACAGTTGTCTAGCTAGGCTGGCCTAGGCGCAAGGCGGCTCCCCTCCGTTACGGGCTATCTAAAGTTTTTTTAGAACATTACTACCAAAATTCCTTGACAAATTTTTCCTAGACAAATTAACCCCTCCGTTACCGAGGCAATTCTAATTCAGTTTTTCCATTCACGTTGTTAGATAAATTTGAACCCAAATTCCTAGACAAATTTGTTTAAGAAAAACTTAGCGCTTCATTACGTTAGAACAATTAGTGATTAGTCAATTTTGAAGATATCTTCCGATGAATTTAATAACAATTATATTACATGAAATTAGATAATTGACATAACACCGACCGAGTATTGGTAAACCTAAGTAAAACTGCGAGTCTTTAAATCATATGTCTAAGTCTCGTTTAGACATTGGAATGTCCCAGCTTGCCTAGCCGTCCAGCCTACTTAGGCAACTGTTCTGACCGTTTAGATGCTAGGCGGCTCCTCTCCGCCAAGGATCTACCTAATGTTTTGTAGAATTTTGGTTATTATTATGGCATCTATTTTATTATCTTGGCTGACAAATGTATATCAATATATTCTATCTTTATGTTTTGTAAATTTTCACATGTTTTATTGTAGTTTTTTCGAATGTTATATAGCTTTTGTATTTCTCTTCTGGGTTGGATTTTTTTTTGTTTTGGGTAGATTGTTTGTTTACTATTTAAATATAAGTTACGTTGCACATACAAAAGAACTTTTTTTATTCAATTCATAGTTTGGAGTAAGAGAGATACAAAATTTTCAACCACTTTTTTGCGTTGAAACAAAATAGTATTCCATCATACTACTCTACAAACAAATTAATAAAAGCTTTCAACTTCACTACTATACAATACTATGAAGTACAAAACGTTTTTAATTCAAATCATGTACAACTTCACTTCTAGAAAAATTTGTACAATTATCCTTAACAACCTTTATGAAGCACTAAGGATGTGTTTGGATTACAACAACCTTTATCTAGCTCCTTCCCATATCTTGTTCACAAGGTTTTTTTCTATGGATTTGTTTAGACCAATCTCTTTTTTTTGGTTGTCCAACTCGACTCAAGTCGTTCACCTGGCTTTGGAGGATGATTCTCTTAAAGGAAACTTTTTAACATCCACTGGAGTTGGAACTCTAGACCTACCTCGTGGATGTACGTGGAGCAGCCCGATTACCACCTAAGCCAACTCCATTTGGTATTAGACCAATCTCTTTAATCTGCACTAGAAGGACATAAGATCAACAAGGACAAACAACTCACACCAATAATAACAAAACCTAAACATGATAACACATAACTTCATATAGACCTAGGTCCGGTTCAAGATGAACCGGCGAACCGCGGGGAACCGGAACCGCCAAGTCCGATTCCCGGTACGGTTCCGGTTCATCCACCCCCGGAACCAGTGAACCGGCGGTTCCAAACCGGGTGGAACCGCCGGTTCCCCCCATAAAAAAGTAAAAATAACCAAACCGTGATCGTGGTTTCCGTTCAAAAGACAAAAATGAAGTTTTTTTTTTTTAATTATTTCCGGACCGGACCAGAACAGGGGAACCGGCCCAAGGCCGGTTACGGTTCCGGTTCCATGGTTCTGAGGAACCGGAACCGACTGTTTGCAAACCGGAACTAGGTCTGTCTTCATATTACAAGTAGTACATGATCTATTATACAAAGTCAACAAAATTTAAAAAAAAACACACAAGAGAAAGAGATAGAGAGAATTAGAGCTCACTTCACTCCAAACCAAAAATGAACTAAAAGGGCTAAACCTCATCTCCCAATTCATGCTCACCCCTTAGAATGCGCCTCCTTCGCTAACATGCGCATATCTTATGGGTATTCATGAACAGGCAGATGTGGATAGTTTTAACCCTTCTTTTCAGATTGGAGCAAAGAGAGTTCCAATTCCATCACCTTGTTATAATACACAATCCAAATCAATTTCACATGTTTCTCTTCAAAAGAACAAGCCTTTAAACCTAATTGTATTGATGTTTTGATTAGGTTGGAATGCCTTGTTTATATAGGTTGTAATGGGGTTCATTCTATGCACCTTTTTTTTTAAAGTTTTGGTAGTATGTCTTGAATGTGATATTTTATTTCCTTTTGTGAATAATTGTGGACAATGAAGAAGATTTGTTTTTATTTTTTTTGGTGAAAACAATTAAGGAGATGAATTTTGGTCAAATATTAAAAGATTTATGTACATTTTTAATTACGGTATGAAATATTAAAAGAGATAGTGTTACATACCATGTATCGGCCCATTGTTTCAAATTTCTAACCTATACATTATTTTATTTTTTAAATCAGGCACACAATTTTTTTTTATGGGCTGGGCCTCGTCTGGTTCGGCACTTTGTGCCTACGTCCGGACCGGAGTTGGGTTGGACCCCGTTAGGGGTGTTGCTCCTCCCAAGCCTCTCTGCTGCATACACACCGCCAGAGAGTCTTGAACTCGAGACCTCTGAATAAATGCTTAAAGCGACCTAGTGCCAATTACCACTAGACCAAGAGGTACTTGGTATTAGGCACACACTTTTAACCTAAACTTTTAACATACACTTTTAACTCATCTTGCTAGAAAGTTTACTAATCGAACCGGGCGAGAGATAAAAAAAAAACCTAATGTACTCTAAAGAGTATGAGGTGACTAATTCATTGTGAATCCATCTTCGTTGGGACGCTTATATATATATTGAGATAATTTGTTTTTAATATCTAATTTAGTTCTTGTCGTTTTCGCATGTAAGTAAAATATCTTTTAACTGGTGTTCATTTAGGTGTTCAAATGTTGCTCGAAGTAAATGTTAAATTAAATGAATCTGAATGTGTTCTTTCCAAAATAATCAAAATCAAATATGTTTAACATCTCAACAAACTAACGAATAGGGTCGTATACCACTATTCTTGAACTAGATGATTGAAATGCAAATGTAGATGAATTCACTAGTTTACATTATGAACTTATTTAGGACTTCTTTGACTTCTATTTAAATTATCGTTTTTTCCCATAGTTTTTGTCATTTTCTCACGATCCACTCTATGAATATTTTTGAATTATACATTGAATTTATTCTCTAAAAATGATCGAGTGATAAGTAGACAACCATAGAAACTCCACTTGGTTTACCAATACTCAGTTGGTCTAGTGGTTAAGTGGTGCTAGACTTCTTAAGTGTTGTCTAGGAGATTCGAAGTTCGAATCCCACTGGCGGCATGTATGGAGAAACTGATATTGGGAGGGTCTCCCCCAAAATGGGGCCATGAAGTTTCCGGTCCGGATGTAGAGCGGTGTCCGACCGATCGAACCGGGCGAGCCAAAAGGCAAGACCAAAAAAAGAAATTCCACTTGGTTCGCTCATCATTAGGAGTTAAAGTCGTCTACTCTCACGAAATGCTTCTTCTTTATATTTGTTAATATTTTAAATTTTAATTGGTTAAAATGGATGTTTTATTATTTTGTTAATAGATAAATTTTTATTTTCTTATTTAATTTGAAAACGAATCAATTTTTGTTTTATTTCGTGGTAAATTAAAAAGAAAGTAGATTGAAGGAAAGCCTAAACCCTAAAAATTAAGAAAGCACATAATTTGACCCAATTACCCTTTATCAATTTCCTTACTTTTACTTAAATGTAAATTATAGAATATATTCTGATTTGGTTTAGATTGAAGGAAAGTTTAAATTTTTTTTTACCTATTTTATAGAAGGGTAATAATGGAAACATGGGTACATAAATAGTTAAAACATCATATTTTTTGGAACAAGAAAAAAACCCTAAAACATCATCTTTTAATAACGGAGGGAGTAATTTTAAATTACGTGGTTTTTTTTTTTTGGATATTTCGTCCATTAATTGTTCTTATTAATTAGTTAAAATAACTCGATTTTTTCGTTTAAATCGAGTTTTTAAAGGGTATAGTTGTGACTTGACTTGTGACACCTTTATTTAATCAGAATAGACTTTTCGAACATCCAATCATACAAATGATTGAATTAACTTGAGTTGATTGGGTTGGCCAATCTCATTAGCTTTTCATGAAAAGCTGGCAAATATATTGGGTAATGATGAGCTTACACACCTAATAATGACATACTCTCTACCAATTTTCCAGACAAAAAGAACACTAAAATAAGTTCAACTAGTGCAAGATTTTAAAAAAAAATTTGAAAAGTATTTTAGTTCTTGCTCTTAAGTCTTAACACAATCACTACACATGCATGATTTTCCTTGGTAAACATTAGGTTATCTCACATGTAGTGTGATATTGTCTAGCTTAATTGATGATTGTTACTCATGTAACTCTCGTGTGAAAGTTCGTGAGCCATAATAAGGGGTCGTGTGTACGAAAATCCAATATACGTCCAATGTGATTTCATCTTAAAATCAATTGGCGATATGAGAAGTAACCCAAGGACTTGTATGGTAGACATTTTTAGTCTGAGAAACTCAACACACCTTGCAAGTGCAACTGACATGGCCCAGTTGACACTTGGACAAACGAGTCTATCATCTCAATCTCTTTATAACTAGTTAAGAGAATGGGTGGTGACATCTCAATCTCTTTATGGACAAACACATCCCAAATAATGGGCGGGTAGCATCAACTGCAAAAGTCAAGCCCAAACAAGCCAAGAAACGAGTCCAAGACCAGACCTGCTTTGATACCATGTATGAGTTCGTGGGCCTTAATAGGGGGTAATGCGTACATAAGCTCAACACAAACCCAATAAGGTTCCATCCTAAAACCAATTTATAATAGGAGGACTAACCCAAAGATTTATATAGTAGACATGTTTAATCCCAACTTTCGGATGTAGCAATCTCACATCGCGAAAACATAAACAATTAGTTAGAAAACGAATCTCGCCTACTTTGATATCACCATATACAACATAAATTTGTATCCCAGCACCGCACCTCAGCTCACTATGACATATGACAATGGTATTCATTTTGTGTGTTTCAATTATTTTCTCTCACCCTTCTCTAAACACATAAAAATAAGATGCCAAAAGCTGAATAAAAACTTTTATAAATAAATCATGACACCTAGGGTTGGTCATGGGTCGGGTTATGGGTGGGTGGAGCCAATCACCCCACGAATAAAAATAGCTCATCACCCGACCCATCCGTCATCCATAAAACCTCACCCATATCCAACTCACTCGTCATCAGTGAGTGAGTCGGGTGACCCACCACCTGCAAAAGAAAATAACATTCAACTGACTAACGAACTAAAATCACTCAAAAATGAAGAGAAGCACTAACCAACAATGACATATAGAAGGGGCAAAGACTGAAGTGAGTAAGATTGGAGGAGTGGCGGCGAAATAGAGAAGTAATGATGGGGCACGACCGGAGTGAGAAAGACCGACGATGAAGGAGAGTTATTGGTAATGAAGCTGAAAAGACGACAACAAAGATACAAAGAAGACGACCGGTGAAGTGAAGGTGACAACGCCTATCGGGGAAACCGAGGGAATCCAAAGATTGCAGAACACGACAGACATAGATGATAGACTAGTTGAGTAGTAGAATTTGGAGACGATAATGCTATATTGTTAAGTTTGTTAGAGGTATTAGAATATAGTATATATATATTAAGTTAAATCAATACAAGCGGTAAGTGAGTAGGGTGGCGGGTGGTGGGTCAGATGATGGGTCGAGTGAATCGGGTGTAAAATCTCACCCATATTCAACCCGTTTTACCCATCACTCGCTTTTTTTTTCTTCTGTTTTTCGCTTGTATATTTGGGTCAGTGAAACGGGCGGGTCGGTCACCCACAGATAATATCCAGCCCCTCCCTAGTGGACTAACTAGGTTAATTTTTTTTTCATTTCCGTTTCCATTAGTTATAACCAAATGGGCCCTAAATAAACTAATAGAAGAAATTGCCAAGTCCACCCATAACTTAATTAAAAGAGGTTGGTAGATGATTACATAAACTTGCCCAACGTTGGTCATGCAAACAAATGCCACTTCCCGCTGGCATCCTCTATACTTTCCCACCTTCCCCTCTTTTCCCTCTCTTTCATTTGCCTTCCAAATACAATTTTCCTCTTGCCTACAAATCTATACAAATGAAATCCACTCACAAAAATACAGCCATTTTCCTTCCTTTTTTTTTCATAATTCATGCCTTTCCACTTCCCTTAAATTCCATTTTAATCGCACCTTCCTCAGTTCCTAGCTACTAAATCTGATGTTCTAAGCAATACCCATTTCATAACTTTTCCAAATTCAATAAATCTTTGATGTTCTAAGCATACCCTTTTCTTCTTGCTAAGCAATTTGATCATTTTCTTTCACTTGGGCATTTCATCACACACTTTTGTTTCTTTTGACTTTGGGTCTTCCAAATAAGCAATGTCAATAGAATATTAGAAATTTGATGATTGTTTGATCCAAAATCACATCTTTCATACAAACAATGCTATATTCATGGGATCCAACAAAATCTATCATGCCATTTGGGTAATGATCACCATAACCCTATCAATTTCATCCTCTTCTTTCTCAATCATCCATAATCATGATCATGATCATGATCCGGTTTCTTTAGCTTCATATTTTCACAACTTCACAAATTCACTCATTCCAAAGGCAAGAACAGGCATCTTGCACAAGGTTGATCTCCCTTCTAATTTCTCCGGCATGGAACTTTCCTTTGTCAAGTTACGAAGTAGTCGGTTTTGGGCAAAAGGATCTCAATTTAATCCTCATTTCAACATTCCTCCAAGGATCATAGCTTCGCCTTACGTTAAGAGACTTGAGATCGCGTATGAAAATCTTGGAAATTGGTCTTCACACTACTATAACTTGCCAGGATTCTCATTTCTTGCACCGATAATCGGCTTCACACTCTACAATGCTAGCTCAACCAATGAGATGATCAATCTTAGATTGTATGGAAAACCCATAACCATCAACTTCACCAACATTCTTAACCCGGGTCTAATCAAGATCCATCGTAAGGCCAAATGTGTGAGGTTTCAAGCTAGTGGAAGAGTTGAATTGAGTGAAATGGTTAGTGATTATGTTTGTTCATCGCGTCTTCAAGGGCATTTTAGTATTGTCGAGAGGAAGATTCATCATCCGTCGCCTCCTTACACGAAGAAGAGGAAGATTGAGGTTTGGAAATGGTGGGTGATTGGATTTGGTGCTGGCCTTGTGGGTATACTTTTGATTGGTATGTTGGGATTTTTTGTGTGTAAAGTTTGGTTATTGAGAAGAATTAGATGGATGGAAAAGAAGGCTGAAAAGAGTGAAGCTTTGAGTACAAGATGGATAGGTGAAAGTAGAATGCCTTTTGCTTACATGACAAGAACTCAAGCTACACTTGAAAATGATTATGATGATCCTTGAATAAGGGTCCTCTAATTTGTTTTTCCTTTGTCATGTAAATCCGTTTTCAATAGGATTAGATAGTTCTTTGGAAGTATGTAAAAATGTGAATCTCTTGAGTGTGACATTCTCAATGCTTCTTAATTTGGATGCTTTTTGCACATTTGCATTTACCATATCCATGAAAACTAGGGTTTGCAAAGACCCTTTTTTAACTTTTATCGAAAATAATGTTACAAATAACTCGAATTTTCTCATGCAAGATACACTAGGTAGACGTTGTTGTTGTTGACCAGAAGTTCTTGATAGTGTTTTTTTTGCAAGTTTGCATATACCATGTTCATGAAAACTTGGGTTTGCAAAGACCCTTTTTAACTTTTATCGAAAAATAATGTTACAAATAATCCGAATTTTTCATACAAGATACACTGGATAGATGTTGTTGTTGACCAGAAGTTCGTGATAGTGCATTTGATTACATAAATTTGTCCTAATTCAATAAGTAATTGAAGTATTGTAGGGAAATTGTATATTGGTGGTGATTGGTGGCCATAAGTTTGCATCACCTGAAATAATTTTTTGATATTTTTCTATAAGAAAGATGGAAGTTTATGTGCGAGTGAATAAAAAAGTAGGGTCAAAGAAGGCTATAGATAATCCATGGAACTTTATGCATTAATCATTGTGCACATATGTGCACATTCTTTTTGGATGATTAGTGAGTTAGTCTCTCACTTTCAATGATAATTGAAGCTAACAATATAAAATGATGAATTTTGCAGGCTGAGCCAAACTCTGACAACTCATTGATAATGGAAGCTCTCCTATATCTACCAACTCACATATATAATATTAAAGCTATGGTGGAACCAAAAGGTCAACCAAACTAGCTTTACTAACACAAGATTCCTATTATTTGTCACAATTTGAAAATGGTTAATTCTTCATCTAAGTCTTGAGTTATTCTAGAGAATGTTTTAATGTAAGCTTAATGAAGTTTAGCATGATTATAGATAGGTTATATGATATTTGAAAGTCTTTGTTTCATTGATACAAGTTTTAATTGTTTGTTTTTGAATCTATGTGACAAATGCTAACAATGTGACTTGATAAAAAAAATTAGCTTGTAGAATTTAGTACATTTAATTTGACACTTTCAAAATGCTATCTTATCAAATCAATAGTTACTTAGGCAAAATTGCAAAAATTACCCGTTATGTAGCCCATTTTACCTAAAACCACCCACTATAAAACTATTTCTTTTTATCCGCCCACATTATGCATTTTATTAACAAATAACCACCTCGATTTCCGATTAAGAGTTCATTCAACTCTATGAAAAGTTATGCATCTCACTGAAAAAAAGTATTGAAATACTAACAAACTCAAAATAAATTAATAAAATCAAGCAATCATTTGTAGTTAACGGGTCATTTTCTGCAATTTCGCCAATTTAGCGATATAGGTTCTTAAACATAAAATACATTATTTTTTTTAGTAAAAGGAATTGAAGATATCCTGAAAGAAAAATCAAACAAAATAACACAAAATAACAGGGCTAAGTAGGAATTAAACGGGATCAGAATACATTATCATTAGGCGACACTACTTGAGAAATAAAATTGAAGTATTATATGTCATAACTCATAAGAACAAGCTTTATTAAACTTAATATTGAACTAAAATCCTTTTCTTTTTTGGTAGAAAGAGAGGCGACACTTTTCGTCCCCTCAAAGGGAATTTTTATTAAAAAAACGTGTTAAGTAGTCAGCAATCGGAGGATAACCTGACCCCGCTTAGAATCATAGCGTTTTTACTTCCTATAGAATGTGGTTGATATCACATAGTTGGTGAAGAGGAAAGGGAGGGTCGAAAATGGAGCCATTGAGGATGGCCTTTGCGACGAGCTTGTTGGCAGCTTCGGTGACGTGTATGCCGTCCCAGCTGACGTAATCCGCGGGGTCCACGCAGGCGGTGGTGGTCAAAACGGTGCCGTTTATGGTTTTGGTGTTCCCACAAAACACCAAAGGGCTAAAGTTGTAGTCTCCTCCACCGTGCCCACAACATGCCTTGGTTCCATATTTCATGCCTTCAAACCAAAATGCATCAACTTTTTGTACACATAAATAATTTCAATCCTTTTTTTTAATCAATCCACTGTCTTTTCAGTTAACAATTTACCATTTTTTCATATAAATAGTAGGGTTCCATTAATTTGTAATTTGCCAATTTTAGGGCGGTACAAGGAGGGCCAATGTAAAATATCTAACAATTAATGTACATAAATATATCTAGATCTGTCAATCGGGTCGGTTCGATCGGGTTTGGTCATTTCAAGTTCGGATTGAGTACGAGTTCAGGTCAAATCGGGTCGGGTTATGGCAGGTTATCGTGCGGGTTCGGGTTGATCAACAGGTCAATGATTTCATTTTTAAATTTTATTTTCACGATTAAATTATTAAATAATAATATAAATACGTAAAATAAATAAAATAATTTTAAAATTGAAATTATATTAATATTTCAATAAAGTTTTACATTTACTGGCCAATCAATTCGGGTCTCAGGTTAGTCGAGTTCGGGTTATATATTCTCAAGTCAGAATCAGGTTCGTGCCAAAATTGGGTTTCGAGTTGAGTTTAAGAGCGGGTCGGTTGGGTTGGTTTTTCGGGTTCGGTCAACTTTTGATAGCTCTATATATATCCAATAAAGAGAGATTTATTTAACAGTTTTCAATCATATATCCTTGGGAATCTCGATTTAGAAATATCGTCTTGACTTTTATAATTTACTTAAGACTTTAAAAATATTTTATCGGGCGAAAAGAATACATATTAGAAAAACCGTTAATTTAATTACCTTCAAAACATAGGATAGACAACAACAACAACATCAACCCAGGTGTATCCCGGTATGAGCGAGATCTGGGGGGTCGAGGATGTAGGCACCCTTACCCCGAGTGAGAATCGGGAGGGTATTTGTGGCAGGCCCAAAAACGAATGAAAAACCAAGACTAAAAGCAAGACTGAAAACTGAGGGGAGAAGCAGACGGAAGGTAAAAACAAAACGAGAACGAAAGCGGTACGTAAAAGAAACTCGGCCAGCGAAAAGGACAAACAAAGAAAAACTAAGCAACGAAGACAAAGAGCATAGGATAGAAAGATCGTTAATTCAGTTACCGTGAGTAGCGGGATGCTGAAACAAGTCCAACAAGACGGAATGGATGTCGACGTAGATAACCGATGCACCCGGGAGGGCGGATCTGGCTCGGGCGAGTGCATCCCTAAGCATGAGGTTGTAGTCAACCACGGCCTTGTTGTAGGAGATCATGCATCCATACGAGTCCAAGTCGGCGGCGTCATGAGGAAGCTCCACCAGGAACGCCGGATAACAGCCAATGGGCGCCAAATTCAGCACCCAAAACGTCCTTCCTCCTAATTTGTATAAACCCTGTCACAAGAATGTTTGAATTAGAGGGGTTGTTGATTTAATGGGCCGGATATTGGGCTGGGCCTAGACATGTCAATCGGGTTTGTCGGGTCGGGCCATTTCGGGTTCGGGTTGAGTTGGGTTCATGTCGTAACGGATCAAGGGTCAAATCGGGTTGAGGCGACCCACTAGGTCGTAGCAAAATCATAATCATCATCATCATCATTGACCTAGTGAGGCTCCGCTACAACGGAAAACTGATATTTTAAAGGGGGTACGCCCGATAGACCCAAGAAAAACTGAAATTCGCCTATGTGACAATAATAATTAAATTTAGTTAGAATGCACCAAAATTGATATAGGGACTAAATCCGCTTCAAAGGCAGTGTATAAAAGCCAATGAGCATGAGGATGCGTCCCATACTAAAATATTGTCGTAGTAAAATATTATTTTATTTAAATAATAATATTTAATAAGAATATATTATTTTTATATATTTTAATTAAAAAATATTATAATGTTCAAAATAAATTTTATACATTCTAAAAATATAACAAATCGGGTCAATCCAACGGGTTATCAGATTTCAACCCAATCGGGTTCGGGTCAACCGGGTCGGGTTTAAATTGGGTTTCGGCGTTCAAATTTCCGGGTTAAAACCCAGAAATTTTCGGACGGGTTTGCGAGTTGGGTCAGCTTTTGACAGGTCCGGCTGGGCCTATTAGATTTGGGCCGGATTAGTTGGAATTGGGCTGATTAGCCCACCTTGATTGAATCAGAAATTTGGGAGACAACTTGAGGAAGATATTGCTTCACTCCGGCTATGCCTATGGAGGGTAATTTGCCGGTGAAGTCGTTTTGACCGATGTAGAATGTGTAGAGAGATTTCCCGAATATGTCACTTGATGGAATTGGACTCCCTCCTACATAATACAACGTTAATTTGGTTATTAATTGTTCCGAATGACTTAAAATCAAAAGATACTATACTGCTATGCAGAGGCGAAGCCAGAAATTTACACCAGTGGGGGCTAAATTCCTATTTACATAGAAAAAAAATTGTATTTTTTTATATATATAAAAATTTGTACGATTTTTTTTGTATTTTTTCATAAAAGTCTGTATTTTTCTGTATAAAAATTATTTTTTTTGTATATGAGAACCTTTTTTGCATATAAAAAATTAATTCGGTTTTTTCTAGTCAAATAATTTAGTTTTATTTATATTTTTAAAAAAAATAATGTTTGCCAGTTTGAAGTTGGGAGTCGTTTGATTGTATTTAACAATATATATAGTACATGTTTAATCAATGATATGTGTAATACTAATATTTTGTGTACTAATAATATTTATATTTTTAAAAAAAAATTTAAAAAATTCCAGTGGGGGTTGTCACCATGTCCCTCTGTTAGTGCTGCTATGGTAACTAATAAACAAAGTTTTTAGTTTCTGTTTTGCGTTAAGACACGTTTTCTAGTGTAAAATATAAGATCTATATGTTTCTTAGTGCCCACGTCACTTCCATTTCCCATGCATTTCTATGTTCATGTAACATAGTTATATTGAGAATATAAAGTCTTCCCACATCTAAAAATTGGGATAAATAGATATAAGTTGTTGACAATATAAACTCTTCCATCATTTTCACATGCAACAACTAAATCTACATGGTAAGGAGGGATTTCGACTTTAGCAACATCCTTACCCAAATCCACAATCTTCTCGTCCATCCCATTCCCTTTCAGCTCTTTCACAATAATCCGTCTAAAGTTAGGCATTTCAAGACTAATAAGTGTTTTAAAAGCACTTTCACAATAATTTTTCAAGACCGATAAGTGTTTTAAAAGCACTTTCACAATAATTCTTTTTTTTTAAAGTGTTGAAAATGCTCTTTCACAATAATACGTCTAAAGTTTCGTTTCTTTCAAAGTGTTGAAAAAGCTCTTTCACAATAATATGTCGACTGATATGAGATTCAGGATCTATAATTGCCTAAAAAATTCCAATATACTTTATTTCGAAAACACATGTTAATAAATCGACATCATACTTGTCCTTTATATACAAAATATTTGACCAATTTTCTAAATCTTCGGGTTTCTGGCATGAAACGAGTCTCAAAACTCAAACTTTTACTCTTTGTTATTCATCACTAAAAAGAACGAATGATTCATTCATATAATTATCCGAAGAATAAAAAACATATCATAATGGAGTATGAATCTTTGGGTTTCTTCCTATTTGTCCGCATCTTCACAAATTGATAGTCATAGCGATCTTCCTTTGGTTTCATAAGCCTTACTCCTTTAAAGAGACTAGTATCGAAAAAATGACATCTCAAACTGTCGTTTCTTTATGCTGTCTCGCTTTCACATTTTTATAGTACCAATATATGATCCTATCATTTAGTCATTTCGTTGGCCCCAAGCATGCAAATTGTGTAGATGCAATCTCATAATATAAAGGTTCAGTTCTAGAAGAACCTCTACCAGACTTATTAATAGAGGAACTGGACTTATGAACATAAGTAAAGGACTTGGAGATATCACGCGAAATGGGAGGAAAACGCGACTCGACTATACCATTACAAAATCCCTATAAATAACCACATTTTGCACCACAACCGCTTTATATCATTGATGGAAGAAAGAGCAACAATCATATACACCCTTTTGTCCTCAACCACAGGACATCTACCAAAATGACACTTTTGACAATTTGTTGCTTTCACGTATTTTCTTTCTAGTATTGCCAACTATACGTCATATTTGAGTAAGAGCGCTAGAGAAAGTCCCATGTGAATAATTGCAGTACCAATAAACTGTATAATGTATTTGTATCTTGGTTTTGGACTATATATATCATGCTATGATGTATTTGTATATGGGGTTTGGACTATATTTAGCATGCTTTAGGATTATATTTACTTGTCAAGTTAGTTATTTGCCATTCTCTCAATCTTTTTTGTTGAACAAATTCATCCTAATTTATAACAATAATCAAAATCACATAAAAATAATACTTGATTAATTTTGGTTGAGTTAGAATAGAGATTTGAAGGGACTTAATTACTTGCCTGATGGGTTAGAGTGAGATTGTTGTTGAAGAACAATAGATTTGAACTCCTTCATTTGGTTGATTTGAATGGCCAAGGAGAAAGGGCTAACTCCCGTTACAAACAATGAGGTTTGAGGTAGAAGAACCGTCGATGCCAGTGTCGCAAAATTTGCTCCATGTTTGTAATCTGATCCTATAGACTTCAAGTATGGGCTCAAAAATGGCACCCCAAGACCTTGTGCTGCAAAAATAACATACACAATGTATCAAGCTAAGTGCCTAAGTTATAACTAGAGCTGTCAAAAGTTGACCTAACCCGCAAACCCAATTCGAACCTCCCAATAATTTTAGGGTACCCAAAAATTTGAACGTGAAACCCGAAATAAAGCGAAACCAATAGAACCCGAAACCCATTGAATTGACCGATTTAGTATATTTATAGAATTTATGATTTTTTTTTGAAACTTATAATATATTTTATAATTAAAATACATAAAAATAATTCATTATAATTATATATTATTATTTAATTAAAATTTATTTTTAATAATCATAAAAAAGGTATTTTAGACCCGTTGGTCAACCCGACCCGACCGAAAACCCGCTACGACCCAACCCAGTTGACCCGTGACTAGTGACCCATAATGTAACCAAATGCGATTTAAACCGAACCCGTTCGATCCGACCCGATTGACAGGTCTAGTTTATAGCTAATCATATTGATTTTTTTTTTGGTCGAAATCATATTGATTTATTGTACTTATGTTTTTACCATTTTATAAGATCTCACCAACTCTAAAAAATCTAAAAACCTCATGAAAAAATAATCTCATTTTGACCAAATTGGGCTTTTTAGCCCGGCCCAATAACAAACAATAGGCCCAATAAAGACTTACCAATGAAATCAATCATGAGCCTCCCATCACAAGCTCTGCCCACCGGCCTCTTGAAGTAAGTCATCCCATTCGGCGGCGGCGGCGCCGGGAACGCCGACCAGAACCCGCCGGTGTCGGAATTCGAGTCGCCGAAGTTAAAAATCGCCTCGAATTCGCACTTCCCTTCGGCTAGAAGCGGGCCCAAACCCACCACCGCCATTGCCACCATCACCGCCGCCACTAGAGCAAGCGGCCGCCTAGTCGCCGGAGCTATAGCCGTTGTCATTGGAGAAAAAATTGAGAGGAAAAATGTGTTTGAAATGGAATAGTTGTTTGTAGTGAAAAGTGAGTGTTTTTGAGTGCCTTATCAAGTTTGTGTTAATAAATTTGGGGTCCATTTTGTTTTTTGGCTTGTTACTATGTTAGCATGTGCTGTGTCCCAGCCTCCACGTGACTCCTACGTTGCAATAATTTGCCCTCTTTCAAGTTTTTTCAAGGATTTTTTTTACCATAAAGGCATATGGTAAAAAGTCAATTTTAAAAAGATGTTACGATTTTTTAAAGATATTTTTAATATTTTTTAGAATTTATTTATTGTATTTTAGGATTTTAGTTTTCAAATCAGGATTTTATAGAGCATATTATAGAAAGATCGTTTTAGTTCAGCATATATGGATTACCACTAGAGCTGTCAAAAGCTAACCTAATCCGCTAACACGATCCGACCGTCCAATAATTTTAGGGTCAAGACCCGAAAATTTGAATCGAAATCCGAAATCAACCGAACCCGATAGAACCCGAAACCCGTTGGGTTGACCGATTTAGTATATTTATCGAATTTTTAAAATTTATTTTGAAAATTATAATATATTTTATTATCAAAATAAATGAAAATAATATATTTTAATTAAATATTATTATTTAATTAAAAATTGATCTTAATAATCATAAAAAAAGGATATTTTAGACCCGATGGTCAACCCGACCCGACCGAAAACCCGCTTCAACCCGACCCGATTGACCCGAGACCCATAACGAAACGGAATCCGATTTAACCCGAACCCGCCCGACCCGACCCGATTGACAGGTCTAATTACCACAAATATAATGCATTGGATTAAAAATTCATGCAACACGATAAAATTTAATACGATAAATGTGGTAATAATTTAAATGAGTCCTCATTATTATAAACGATGATATTTTAATGGCAATCATTTTTCAAAAGATACTCGTAAGTAGAGTTTTATTACATTTATCGTGAGGCGAATTTGATTGCAGATTTTTTTCTTCCCTCGTTTTCATTTTTTACATAACTCACAATAGATGTTTTGCATTGAATTTTGGACAGTGTTAGAGATCAGACTACCTAGCTTGATTACTTCGTAGATAATTTTTCTTATTGCAATAAATTTTGAAGGGTGTCTTTAAGCTTTCCACCAAAAAGGATAAGATGTGCCTTATACACATAGGGCCCGTTTGGTGTAAAAGTATGGAAAGGAAAAGGAAAGGAAACAAATTTATATGGAAGAGTGGTGTTGATCCTCTTTTTTTGTGTCTAGAGAGAGGGAGAAAGAAAATGATTAGAGGAGAATAGGGGATATGCTTACCCCATGTTAAAATGAAGGAAAGGGATGAGGAGAGTTAGCTCAAATTTTACATGAAAATTGAGGAAAAGGGGGTAATGGTTACCACTTGTATCAATGAATCATAAACTAAAAGTAGGCTAGATACATTTACTTAACAGTTTCCTTTCCACATCTAAAACCAAACGGGCCCATAGTGTAAATAGGTTTCTTATTAAATAAATAAAGTTCAATTTTATCCAAATCTAAATGAACCGAATTGAACCTGGACAAAAAAAAATATGAGAACCGAGAACTGAACCGAACAACCTTAATTTTGATTTTTGATTTTTGTTCGATTTACTTGAACCGATAAACAACCCTACTTTTGGGATTGTGACTCAATCGGATAAAAAGCAAGGTCATGGTCTCATGGATGTGGGGTCGACGCAGTAATTATATTGGACGGTAGAGCTGTAAAAAACTAACCTAACCCGTTAACCCGACCCGTCCGATAATTTTAGGGTCAAGACCCGAAAATTTGAACCCGAAACCCGAAATAAACCGAACCCGATAGACCCAAAACCCGTTGGGTTGACCGATTTAGTATATTTATATAATTTTTAAATTTATTTAGAAACTTATAATATATTTTATTATTAAAATAAATGAAAATAATATATTATAATTAAATATTATTTTGTAATTAAAAATTGATTTTAATAATCATAAGAAAAAAAGGAGATTTTAGACCCGCTGGTCAACCCGACTCGACCGAAAACCCGCCTACAACCCGACCCGATTGACCCGTGACCCATAACGAACCGGAACCCGATTTAACCCGAACCCGAACCCGCCCGACTCGACCCGATTGGCAGGTCTATTGGACGGTGAAAAGTGGGGCCTTGGAGTAAATGTTGAGGTGAAAGCGTTGGTTGGGGTTAATTGCCATAGGTAAAAATGTGAAAGCTGAAAAAAGTGGATACCTTAATTTACATTTTCTGCAATTTGTTTGAAAGAATTTAGGGCATGTTTGAATCGCACATAATATAATACAAGATTCAATGCAAAATTTTACTGGTATATTAGTGTGCAATTCAAACAGCCCTTATATACATTGAGAATGAGTCTCTTATGTAACATATTGCAAGTTCCATTCTCTTCTTAATTTCTTATTGACCTTCAAGTTTAGCAAACTGGGCCCTATTTTTTTTTTTTTTTTTGATGCTTCTTCAATTGATCATCGTCAAAAATTCTCTACCATTTCAGTCAACAGGCTGCTACATGCCTACATCAAAAAAATTTATCATCAACATTTCAGATTTGGACTGGTTTGTTTTTTGTTTTTTGGTTTTGATCTTGTTCGGAATATTTTAGTTGATTATTTTTGTTGAGTACCAAAAGTTACTTAGAGTTTTTTTAACTAGTTACGCAAATTCGTATAATTACAGTTTGTTTGACACATAAAAATAAGTAGTAAACTTGTTGTAAAATTAGTTTTTTTGAGAAAAATATTTTTTAAACCTTTTGGAAAAAATTTAAATATTTTTTAAAATTGATAAAATTATGATTTTTAAAATAAGAATAACCCTACTTTAAAGCAAATTTTAAAATTATCACTACTACAAAAAAATTTATTACCAAAAAAAAACTATTGATGATAAACTAATTGAATATTAGCAAACAATGTTTATATATTTTTTTAAACTCCAACCACTTTTTCAGTTAGTTTTATAACTCCAACTAATTTTTTTATTAATCTAACAAACATAACCTTAATATTACATATTAAATCGTTAGTCATCTTTTTTTTTTTTGTTTTTTTGAGTCAAATCATAGTCATCATTCTATTGACCAATTTTGCCTTTTTTAGTTTTAAGGTATCAGAAAAAAATGTTATTTGGTTGAATGTAGGATGTGTAATTTTTAGAAAGTTATTTTTTAAGAATTAAATTCATATGATTTAAAATTCTATAAATTTGAGAAAATATTTTTGGTTGAATTGTAAACTTTTGAATTTAAAATAAAAAATGGGGAATTGGAACTTATTAAGGGATTAGATAAGTTAATTTCCTATAAAACGCGCAGAAACTTAAAATTCCGATAATTTTAAAGTCATGTGATTTTCGGTCATAATTTTTCAACCAAATTAAATACATATATTTAGTCTTATTTTCTGTAATTTTCTAACTCATTGTGATTTAAAGTGTTAACCAAACAAGCACTCAAGATAAATTTTGTTTAATGATCCAACTTTGAGATTATTCGTGTTCAATTCTCTCGTTATTTGTTTGATCTTTTTTATATTAAAGATTTGTTTTGATCTTTTTTTATATAAAAGATTTGTTTGATCATTTGCAGCGTGCTTTAATTAATTAATTAATTAATTGGTTGATCACTTTGTCTTGTTCCTTGAATTGCAAAAACGTGTTGAAGTCCCATATAATGAATGAGAAAAGTGATTGAGGTATATGTTGTACATTTGTGCGTGTTGTCATCTTTAAGTATACATTTTTTGGACCAAGACTTTTCACAAAGACAAACCTTTTGTTTGACACAAAATAACATTTTGAAACTTATTTTGTCTTGGTTACCCAATTGTTGTGTGTGCTTAGTTTTTCTCTAATCCTTATATTTGTCATACTCACTTTATTCTGAGTCTTTGAAATTTCATAACATTTTGTTTATTTTTCTTTCGACGACTTGATGTTATTCTTGATTTTTCATGTCAGACTGACTCTGTCTTTAAAATTTTCATAACATTTTTTTTGTTTTTCTTTTGACGACTTGATATTATTCTTGGTTTTTCATGCCAGTTTGACTGACTACAGAGCCCGTCTTTATCTCTTAATCTACCAAATTTAGTTGGTACTTCAATCTTTTTTCTTAATAAAAATATATTGTGCATTTTTTTGAGTTTTCAAGCGTTGAGATATACTCTTAAAGTGACTTTAAAAAGTAATAAAAAAAAATTCTAGTTTAGAAGGTTGATGTTATAACTTTTTTTTTATTAATTAATTTTAAGTAAGAATTTTATTAAATATGTATATTGAATCATATATTTTTTTTTCTAACTTATGCACTTAAAGTATATGCTAATAAGCCTGATATGAAAACATTTAAAAAGATTTTAATAATTTTAGATTTTAAAAATATTTTTATGAGATCTATTATTTTAGTTTAGTTTCTAAAGAGAGAAAACTTAACCTATGTTCCTAGATTAGAAAAATTGATCTTTCTAACCTATGTCCTAAGGACATAGGAGAAACTTCCTGATTTTTGAAATTAAAACCCTAAAAGGCTAGGAATGCATAAATTCGTCGGGAAAAAATAAATCCTTAAATAAATAAAAATATCAAATCTTTTTAAAATTGGATGTTTATATATTATCTTATACCCTAAGAATATAGGTTAAAAATTCCGTAAAATTGATACATAAGTTAACAATTTTACGCCCTAACAATTTTGAATGTTTATTATCTTATGTCCTAACAAATTTTCCAAATTAATCTAGAAAGTTAACAATGTTTATTAATGCGTAAAGTTAACTTCCGATGCACATATATATTTTGAACTTGAATGCGAATTTACTTTAAGCTGGTTCAAGCCCATTTCGCCTATCCTTTTAATTTATTATTTCATGTCGTTTTCGTATCTTTATAATGTATTATATTGTTTCAACCTTTTTGTGTGGTCTTGATTTGTTGACGTCTAATCAGTAATCAGTGAATATCGATTAAACGTGCGCATGTTTATCTTTAAAAATGATTAGAAGTTAATACTCGAAAACTATTACATACAAGATATATCTTCTATAGGGTTCATCTATCATCTATGACCTTAATTAATTATATATCCACCATTGAATGTACAACAACATCATCAACTCAGGTGGAACCCGGTAAGATACGGAATCTGAGGGGTCGAGATGTACGCACCCTTACCCCGACTCGAAAGTCGGGAGGGTATCTAAGGTGGGCCCAAAGCAAAAAGTAAAAACGGTGGGAACCAAAAGAAAGAGAAATAGAGAAGTAAAAGCAAGAACGGGAAAGTACTCTTGAAAACCCAGATAACTAAAAACTATAGCATAACAACTAAGACTGATACGCTACAATCTGGATATGGATTTATTATTAGTATTTTATTAAGGTTATCTTTTAAACAGAGTTTTATAAACTCTTCTCGGGTTTTTTTTACGGTTCTTTCCCGGGACGCTTTATTTGAACCGTTAGGGCTTAGTATAAATATCATATTTTGTATTTCAGGAAGAAAACAATCAATGAGAAAATAATTATCCAAAACCCTAATTCTCTCCTCTTTCTCCTGACCTTTGGCCCTTCTTCCCTTCACCTTTATCTGTTCTTTGATGTTACTATTACAACTTTCTTGGTACGGTAATTCCAATATTATCGTATCAAAGGCGAAGAGAAAAAAAGGTCAAGGCACTCCCTCAAGATCGGCATCACTAACGCTCTATCAATGTAATATCCACCATTGAATGTAATTAAAAAATATCATACTTCTCTTAAAACAACAAAAATGTACATTAATTTGAGTATAGGTCAAATGGGCAATACTTTAGTTCTTTGGAGCAAAAAGACTAGAACTTCCGAGGAAAAATTTATATCTAGTATGTGCGATTATATAAATGAGTGTGTATAATTTTATATTTGAATGTACACGATTTTATAACTGAGTATGTAACATTTTATTAGTGAGTGTATAGGAACTTATAATTAAGTGTGTTATATTTTCATAGTAAGTATGAAAATGTTGTTTCGCACATTCAGTATGAAAAATATTGCACATTTAATATGAAAATGGTGTACACTCGTATAAACAAGATCACACACGTTGTGCGAATAGCTTAGACCATTGCTCTTCGACAAGAGATTTTTGAGGCCACGCGATGTAGCGACATTCAGATTGAGGACGACAATTTTCGTTTGATCAAAGTCGTTCAAGGTACATAAATGAATATATCATTGGGAGTTTAAGTTGATTCGGTCGTGTTATCTATACTAAATTCACTTACAAGAGGCCAAGTTATTTTTACTGAATTTAAGTCTCATCTCTGTATTACAAATAGACTGTGCTGAGACTTTTATTTCTGTTGCTTGAAACTCAGCGTTTCATTTATCTTTCGTTGATGACGTGTAACCCTGTAATATTCCCTTCATATAAAAGGGGATAACAAACTCTATACGACACAATTTTTTCTTGAATGCAAAACCGAATGGCTTGGCCTCTCTAAACCCTCGTTTCTACCTCCATTGATTCATCTCACGAAACCTCAAATTATGATAGGTCGAATATCATGTACGTGCTAGTCCGATTTAAGAGTTGGTACATCTCCTACGTCTTCCATGAGATTAACACGTTTTCATATCCGCCTCGTTCCGCCGCTTTTCTTCTCTTCTGCTTACAGCTGATCCAGATCCTTTACAACCTCGTCTCACAAAAATACTATAGGGCAGATCACCTCTCATTGAATAAGTTTACTAATTTCTTTTCTTATAAAAAACAAGACACACAACCTCCTAATACACAATCGGGTCCATTAAAACCAAAAAAAAAAATCGTTGTTGATTTGAATCCATAAAGTTGTGTGCTTTTGTGTGGATCGTCTTTCGCAATTATCACCACCTCTAGGAAAACACGACGAAATGAGAAATGCGTAAGCAACGGGGCGAATTATGACGTCATTGTCACCGGACATCCGGGACCCACCAAAGCCAACACGGAATTATCATTATCCGGGTTAGAAGATTCCGATCAACTTCCTTTTCCACTAAAACTAAATACTCCAAATTAATAATACTCCGTTCAACTCAGCTTAAATTAGGGTTTGAATTATATGAAAATGGATGGTTAAGTGAGAAATAAGAAATAATAAGAATTGTTGAATAGAGAGAAATGAAGGACTATGATCATTTTATTTAGAATGGAGAAAAATACGCCACCAAATTTTTGGGGAATCATTCGCGTTTAAAAAAAAAATGGATATAGGGGTTGCACCCAGATTGTTCATCAAAACTGTGATTTTATGCATCAAAATCAATTATTTTTTCATTAAAAATCTATTGTTTGTTCATAAAAAATCTATTATTTATACATAAAAAATTGAACGCGTGCAAAATTATGGAAGAGTCTTTGAATTGTTTTCAAAATAGCAGAATAAACACAAAACATATATAAAAGCAAGAAGCTATAAAATAAAGGACATAATTACTTATAGAGGAACCCTACAACAACCAACCAGTTATGTGGGCAAACCTCTACCTCAATTAGAGGATCTGAATGACTTACTTCTTTATTGATTGTTTCTTAGTTACAACAGACAAGACTCAAACTTCTTTGTTCTTAGCGGTTTTCGAACTCTAGAAACACTAATAAATCTTCTCAACCTAGTTCCTAAGCGAACAACTCAACTAAAGCAAGTAAATTAGACCTTATAGCTGGAGTCGACTACTCAGTTCTCTTGCGTCTAGGAACCCCTTCCTTCCCGTCCTCGAGATCGCACATGTGACTTCTCTGGATCTTCTTTCACATGTGACTTGATTCAAATGCGTGTATATATATAGTGTCAACTCTTGATACTCATCGGGCCGTTGGATGCATGAGATCATTCTGATGCGCAGACTATCCCTCTAGTCTGTTTGGAATAGGCTTCCACATTTCTTCACACTGGTTTGTCTTTGGACTGACTTGAGAGTTCCCTTGAATAGGGAACATGCGACACTTGTGTTCTCTTGATGGGAACATTTGCATATGACTTGTAGTTCTTGTTTAACCTGTAATTTCCTTGAAATACTTGAATAAAACATGTTAGTTTCCTAATGGTATTTGTCGTTATCAAAACTGAAGGGAGCGATCGTTGTTCCAATATTATAGAACGTGAAATCCCAACACTATTCCTACAATTAGTCTATTTTTTTGTTTTTCATTTAACCATATTCTTAACTACTTGATAGCTAATCAAGAGTTTAACTCAAAATGCATTTTTTTGGCATAGTAAAAAGCTATAAATATTTCATCATTTGCTATGTTCAAACACAAAAAGTAAATATAGGGAAAGCTAAGTGCACTAGTGACTTGTCATAATATGACTCATAGGCTCATACACGTTGAGTTGCCTTATAAAATCCCCTCATTGTCCCCTCTTTTTGCAAAAAACAAAAACCCATCTAAAATCTTCAATAAAAAAAATCTCCCTTCACTACTAAAATTAAAAACATACTTCATACACATCTAGCTCTATTTTGGTGCCTCTTTCCCCTTCATTTGCCGTCAAAACTTGCCAATTAACATTCCACACAACTTTGAACAACATTTTTTTTTACACTTAAAATCAAAACCCTAATCCGATAAACCCTAAACCCAGATCAGAACTTCCATTCAATGGAGTTCAAGGATGTCAAAAGGCGAGATCTTGTGGTGAATGAGCTAGTTCAGGGGAAAGAGCTAGCGAAGCATCTAATGAAGCTTTTAGAACCGTCTTATACTCCATTGGAAAAGCGCGAGTTCTTAGTGGATCAGATCCTCGCAGCCTATGACAAGGCTCTCAACTTGGTCAAGATAGACGACCACCCTATCCATCAACAAAGCTCCAACCATGGTGAAGATCGTTTTCGCCCCTCCAAGAAGAGGTACAATTTGTTTACATTTTATGTTACATTATGTAACATTGTGAAAGTCCATGGGCCATAACAGGGGGTTGTGCATATGTAAGCCCAACACATAAGTCCATAGGTTCCATCCTAAAACCAATTGACAATAGAAGGAGTAACTCAAGGGTATATATATAGGCTGATTTCACTCTCAACTTTCGATGTGGGAGGGAGGGGCAAACATGAAAAACATGTAATAGTTTAGTCTCTAATGTTTTGATTATTATTTTGTTGTTTAATTTAATTGTAATTATAGGAGGAATACATTGCCACGTCGAGTTGAGATAGTGAAGTTGAGTAGTGGAGAAGAGCTTCCTAGTGATGGGTATAGTTGGAGAAAGTATGGTCAGAAGGCTATACTTGGAGCTAAGTTTAGAAGGTAATCAAATTTCTTATTGTACCTAAGTTCAATCAGTTTGTCTAATCTATATCCTAAGAAATCAAACTCAGAAGCCTTCAAGAATTTAGTCAAACGATTATGACTTTAGAATTGTGCACTAGTATCATGAGATTTTCGTTTCGACTCTTAAAAACAGTAACCTTAGAAAACCAAAAAGGAAATTGAACTTAGAATATATTTGCTAGCTAGATTTATCAATTTATGATTTCTTAACCTTCTTAGTAGAGTTTAGGGCCAGTTTAGTGTCCACATCAGGATATCAGATGTATGTATTGATATAACAGATATCCATATCTAATATTTGGCATATTTTGATATTGATATCATACTGATATATGTTGATTGGTATAGGAAGATATCGATATCGATCAGTTGATATCATAGTGCTATTTTGATATACCCCGAAAAATTGGTATATCAAAGATATTTTTCATACCCATACCTTCATATCCATATCGATACCGAGACCGATATTCGATATCTCATATCTTAAATATTAATACCAAAAGAGCCATCAAATGCCTTAGGGTATATGATTGAAAAACCGAAGTTAATCAGATGTTTAATTTTTTTAAATCATTATTTTTCTTAATTATCTAGATCGGTTTTCTTGTAAGGGCATTGATTAAGATGGTTGTTTTTAGAATATAAAATCTTAAAAAATATATACTATACAAAATATAAATAACTCTAAAAAAACTACAATCTAACAACAGAAATCATTTTAGGATTTTAACCTAAGATTAGAAAAAAATGTTAATTATTTATATAATATCGAAAATGACCGATTCTATTGCGATATGATATATTAGCTAGTGTTGTCGTCTGTCATTATTTGAAATCTAGCAAGTGTTGTATGTTTATTCTGGTCTGGCTTGTCCAATATATATTAGTCAAAATGATTTAACAGGTAGAGGTAAGATAAGAAAATTGTACTTGACCAAAAAAAAAAAAAGAAAATTGTAGTCTGAACAAAACAAAATAGATTTTTTTTTTTGTTTTCAAATAATAGTCAAATCTTAGCAAAGCGAACAAAAATGCATTATTTCGAAAAAGAGATTTTCAAAATAAAACACTTTTATTTAGTGCTTGTTTGGTTGAATGTGGGAAGTATAATTTTCAAGAATTTAATTCACGTGAAATAATTTACATGAACTTGCAAATTATAGGAATTTAAAAAACATGTTTTGTTAAAAATCTATTTCCTAGGAAATTATGTGAAAAGAAAATCTTACGCACTCCCCCCTCAGTACTTATATGTGACTTTGAAATGTAGGAATTGAGAAATCCATGGAAGTTAAAAATCATGAGTTTTTTAATAGCTAATATTCAACCAAACACATGTATTTTATTAACTTCCTGGGATTTTCTTACTTCATGTGAATTTGTTTAACAACCAAATTAAACAAGCACATTTTACCTTAAAATAGAATAGGATTTTTTTATAGAGTAAATTAAGTAAAATATTTGGTTCCAAAAATCTCTCTTTTAAAATAATGTATTATAATATATAATATGCATACAAGCGAACGAGCTCGTAAATTAACTCTATGATTATTAGTTCATGTTACTAAAAAAAACTTTAAGGTGGTGTTAAATTTTATAAAAAGAAAACTAAAATTGACAAAAAAATATTGTATAAATTCATTTATAAGGTTAATTAGCTAAGAACTCCGTCGTGTGATTTGAACTTCCATGATTGAAAGTGCAAAAGCAACTCGATCGATCACATGAGTCATGACCATAAAAAGAAGAAGGAATCTTGACGATGGGTTGGTTGGAAAGTTTGATGAGAAATTGAGAACCTTATCTTCTTTACAAATAAAATAAAACGACTTTTCAGTTTTAAACAAGCTAGTAAAGCAATTGTCTGCCACCTATTAACTCATATAATGTGTATTTGTTTTTAGCAAGAGACCCACTTGAATCGGTCGACAAAGCGTACAAATCAAGTAAATTATCTTACATTGACCGGCTTGATTTAATAGTAAGAAGAATGGTGAGACTTGATTTTTCACTCAAATGAAAAGACGAAGAAAAGAATCGAACTTGAGACTTCTCGACTAACATCCCCATACCTCTTACCATTTTTACATTTTTTTTTTACTTCCTGTCTTATTCGTTATTCCATAATTCCATACATGAGTTTTCATAGACAGTTATCGTAGTAAAAGTTGATACGATCTTCGCACATCTAATCAAGTAATTATGATTTTATGATAGTATTACAGTTTTTTCGTTTAGTGGATGAGTTGAAGTTTTAGAACTTATATTTGTAGATGAAAAATTTGGGTATCTCGTATTTTTCTAAATAATAGAAGTAAATTTAAGAAAAATAAAATAAAAATAGATTTAATGAAAGAAATTTAGAGCAATATATGAAAATTTTGAAGGTATAGCTTATATTTTTAACGATATTTAAACCACCTTTAACTCTAATAAACTTCAATAGGTTTATATTGCGTACATAAATTTTATTAAACTTTTCGAACTTAATTTAAGACAAGTCGAATGGACCATATTTTCAGTAACGAAAACATTTGATAACATAATGTTTGAAATTAATTTAAACTATCTAGCATGTTTGTTTTAAGGGGGGATCATATAATTAAACATTGTTAAGATTTTGTTAATTATACTCTTTCTTTTTTCATCATTCTAGGTTTTGTTTAATTTATTTAACGTGTGCATGTTCAGGCATATTTCAAATCGGTATAATATAGTAAATGGGTAAATTTTGGATCATTTACTGTAAATATTACTAATATATTTACGTAAGTTAAATTGAATTGAATTCAGTAGTATTAGATTTTTAACTCTCTTTTAAGAAAAAAAAATCACATTAGAATAATATTCCGTAAATTGCAGGGGATATTTTAGATGCACTCATTGCCACTCACAAGGCTGCTCAGCACTAAAACAAGTCCAGAAATCCGACGAGGACCCCACCATCTTCCACGTCACATACATTGACGATCACACGTGTACCCCACCCTGCCACCTCATCCCTCCCTCCACCACTATGAACCCGCCACGCGTACATCTCAATCCGACTCAGCACTCGCAAGAAAACGACCAACAACAGCTCACTCTGCTGACCCAAGAACTCGACATCTCGCTCTCATCGGTTTTTGCGCCGGTGATGGGAGCATCGGGTTCCGAACCCCTTCCGTCATCTCCGATGAATATATTCACGCCGGAGTATGATCTTCGAGAGGGGTTCTCTGCTCCAAATTCAGGGGAGAATTCGCCCGTTAATGGGCTCGAGTTTACACTCGAAGAGCTCGGTATTGATCCCAATTTCCCGTTTGAAAACTCTGAGATGTTTGCTTAGACCGTTTTTCGGACTGCACTTTCTGTATAAAGATACAGAAAGTGTAATGGCCAAGCAAAGAGGCCGGCAAGAGAAAACAGAAGATTTTATTGAGGATTTTATTATATCGACGTTCTGATATAGTCCATCTCCAACAAAATCTCATATTTTTTTTAAAATTTAGGTACGAAATGGATTATACTTTATCGGATCCAACTCAATCAACCCGAATATTAGAAGTATTTAAATCTAATAGAAATAAAAGGGTGTGTGATTGTGTCTAATAGTGTGATTTTTTTAGGTTGAAGAATTTGTTTTTACCCTCAAATAAGCTTTTATAGGAGTGAGGGTTTATAAATATATATTCATCTTTGATGTTATTTTGTAAGATTAGAGAGTGAAAATAACAATAATAGATATGTTTTCAAAAGCAAAGAACGTCATTGTTCATCAAACGAAAAGTCCAAGCAAAAGTGAAGGACGACAAGGGTACCTTGAATTATTGGATTGATGAAAGATGAGGCCTTCTAGGCTTTTAGCATATATGTATGAGGATTTGTTCCTATCTTGAGCGTTTTCGGTTTACCTTCCTTGTTGTCGGAAAGGTACTGCTTGTTTGTCTTTGATTATTTTGGTGGAATTCTAACTGATACGAGTTTTTGTATATTCCTCTTTTACTAATTGAATTTTACCGTTTAAAAAAAAAGAATCGAAATTTTGTGGTATTTTCATAATGCAAATGCTTGTAGATATTTTAAAGAATTTTCTTCCCAATTATTTTGCTTTCTGCAAATGCTGAGGAAAGTTATAACATCACACTATATCCCAGCCCGCCCTAAAAAAAAGGATAAATTTAATAATAAAAAAATTAATTTAAATTAAATTTAGTGTTAAATTAAGGTAATTTAGTCCACCCTAATGTTAAATACTGCATCCGTCCCCGACACTATCAAAGCATAAAGTTTCTTAATCATCCGTAGAAACAAAAAGATGTGACCCTATTTGTCATGTAAAGAAGTATCATCACTATTCATATCCAGAGTAAGTGCTCATGGCTCAACGGTTGAGCCTCTTGCCAATGTGCAAGAGGTCTCAGGTTCGAGCATCCAGGGCGGCGGGTGCCCTTCTTTGTAAACCGTTCTCACCCATTTACGGGTGCTTTATGCTAGTCCAAGTAAATTGACTTGCGGTTATGGTCGTGAAGAAATACAAAAAATTGTAAAAAGGAGAGTTTTATGTTTGGAGATCTCAAAGCTATTTATTTTACAACAAGTTTGAGAGCTTTGAGCTATTTGTCGATAAATATGGGTCGTCTAAGTCACGCAAATCTGTCAAAACTTGACTCGACTCGAAAAATCGACCTGACCCGTCCGAAGTTTTTTGAGTTGAAATCCGATCCGGAAACTAATGGGTTAAGAGTAACTCGAATCCGATTGATCCGGAAAAAACTGGGTTGGGTTGACTCGACCAACCCGATAAAGTAATGAAAAATTAAATATTTTATTATAAATTTTATATAAAATTATTATTTATTATTATTAAATAATATTTAATATAATATAATATTAATTATTTCAATAAACATAAAAACAAAGGTTAACGAAATCGACAATCTTGACTCCCCGTACCAAATTCGTAACGACCCGGTCCATATGAACCCATGAATTTAATGACTCGAGATCCGTTTGGACCCGAACCCGATTGACCCAAACACGAATCCGACCCTCCCGACCCATTTGACACGTCTATTGCAATGTATTAATTCGTTAGGACAGATCCATAACTCGTTATAACTCTGGGTATGAAACGAACAAAATCAAAACCTCGTGGTTACTATCCGAAAAAAACTTATTTGTGGGGGATACGAATTGAAAAATCCTAATATAAGGGCACCAAACGGAATTTTGCTGAAATAAAAAATTTATGCGACAGAAATTCGATCAAGCCCAAGCGCTGTCCGTGAGAGAGAACTTGGAACATCGAAAGAGATCTACACGACGAAGATGATTTACAGAAGGTGGAGTTTGCTTACGGCTACCATGGCTTTCACCGGAGGTATCATCGGCTCGGTCATCGCCGCTGATGTACTCTTCGTCAATGTGCGTCTCTTCTTTCTCCTCGCTTTTAATAATCCCCTTTTGAGCTAGCCCTAGATTTCTTATTTTTGATTAATCTTCATGTTTCTGAGAAATTGCTTCTGCTTATGTCGATGAATTTCTTAGCGGTTTGATTTGATTGAAGCTTTAGGAAAGAGGAATAAAGATTGTCGAGATTTGTAGTTGAGAGAGGTTTTGAATTTGATGTGTGTTGCAATTATGTTGACGAAAATGTTTCGATTATTTGTTTGATTGACGATTTAATGTGAGAAATTCGTTTTGTTTCTTTATATGAAGCCGATTGAATCCACGTCCTGACAATTGGAAGTGAAAATGCTTGTTACTAGTGTTTGTGATAGATGTTAAAGGAGGATCATTTCTGTATTTCTCTGGTGGTTTACGGATAGTGCATTTGTTGATACTGTTTGTGATAAATGCTTGTTACTAGTCCTCTTTGTTAATGTGCGTCTCTTCTTTCTTCCCTCTTTTATCCCCTTTCGAGCTAGCCTTAGATTTCTGATTTTTCGATCAATCTTCATGTTTCTGAGAAATTGCTAATACTTATGTCGATGAATTTCTTAGCTGTTTCGTTTGATTGAAGTTAGAAGAAAGAGGAAATGAGGAATAAAAATTATTGAGATTTGTAGTTGAGAGAGGTGTTGAATTCGTTCTGTGTTGCAATTATGTTGACGAAAATGTATCGATTAATTGTTTGATTGGCGATCCAATGCGAGAAATTCGTTTTCTTTCTTTATATGAAGCCGATTGAATGCACATCTTGACAATTGAATGTGAAGATGCTTGTTACTAGTGTTTGTGATAGATGTTAAAGGAGGATCATTTCTGTATTTCTATGGGATAGGAACGGTGCATCTGTTGATATTGTTAAAAATTAGGATCCATTTGTATTCATAGGTGATAAGCTCTCTATTCATTGCAGTTTTTTTTTTTTGATTTTGGTGCATTCTAACTAAATTCAGTTATTATTGTCACATAGCTGAATTTCAGTTTTTCTTGGGTCTATAGGGCGTACCCCCTCCCTTGGGCAGGGTACCCCCATCTTGACCCCCCAGATTCCGCTATAGCGGAGCCCCACTGGGTCAATGATGATGATGATGATGCAATGGGTTGAAATTTATATGGATAATTGGATATCATGTTATTTTAGCATAACAGGAAACTGTGATCTCTATTTTGATCCTACTAAACATGCTGTCATTTGGCTCTTTTAGTTGGCTTCACCTTAGCATCTCAAACAATGTCTCAAATAGTTTGTTTCTAATCATATATGACCTGGTTACAGAGTTTATGAAGGTGACATGCTGTTTTTAATTTCAATCCAAGAGACAATGCTTTTGCTAGAGGTTTTGATCAAGCAAATAAGCAATAGTACATTAATTAATTTTGAAAGAGCTGAACAAGTGAACTGTGAACATACCATTGATAAAACCATAAGTGATGCTTGAATTTGGATTATACATTTGGTATTGTGGTGTTGAATTCTTTGAGATTAGTACAAGCTTGAGGGATGGTTACTGATTAGTATTACACTAGTCTGAGTGGTTTTTGATTGTCTTTGGATCTAAGAAGCTTTTTTTAAATATACAATCATGGTTTCTCAATATAATCATCCACTATTAGTGTCAGTTGTAATTTGTAGTTTTATTGGCTTGGGTTTATTGATCATTTTCATGCTGATATATCAATGTGACGAAAATCAAACGTCAATGATACTCCCATTTGAAATCTTGTTGCTAAATTTTGTCTGTGTGAATGCTTTATATTGCAGGATCCTTATCTAAAGCCGAAATCAAGCAACCAGGATGCTACTCCTTCAATCAAGTAGGATGAGATTTGAAGATGATTTCCAGTCAGTTCAATTCAAGGCTGTTTTCTCAGTGCTTTAAAGGTTTTCTCTGATGTAACCCTAAACATGTGAATTCATCTTCATTCATAAGCTCAAATTCTCTTATCCAATAAGTTTATGATCATAGCTGGGTTGCTTCCATTTTTAGTGTTTGCTATAATAATGTCCATTACTGTTTCGACTTCTGCACTTATATAGTTATATATGTGGGCGCGTTTAAATACCCGTTTCATGTTTTTTTTTTCCATTCAACTTGTCTTCCTCTTCTGTAATAGCCAGTTTTGCTCTTGAAGAAGAGATCTTTAATGGATTTATTGGGTAGATGCATTGATAGTTGATGGTCCTATACATTCATGTACTAGTCCTCTTGAATGCAATTTGCAGCTTGCAGTTTGTAGTCCTAATCCTGAAGCACAACTTTGGGTTGTGTGAATATTTGTACTGTAATGTCATAGCTTGTCCTTGAGTATTCAAAGCTTCATGATTTTGTGATAAAACTTGAAATTAGGGATTCTAAAAGCCTTCCTGCATATTTGTGCTTGTTTATATCAGTTGCAATGTTGAATTTATGTTCATTTTCACGAAAAGAAAATTTATATTTCGATATAAACTACCTTTGAGATGGATTTAGTCCCTATATCAATTTTAGTGCATTCTAACTAAATTCAATTATTATTGTCAAATAGCTGAATTTCAGTTTTTCTTGGGTCTATCGGGTGTACCCCTTTCCCTTGGTCAGGGGTACCCCCATCTTGACTCCCAGATTCCGCTGTAGCGGAGCCTCGCTGGGTCAATGATGATGATATAAATGCAGTTTGGCAAAAATATGAAATTGTTGTTGTTTTGGCCAACTTAGATATGAATGAATGCTACAACAATTAAATGGTTAACATTGTCAGCTCAGAAAAATTATTGCCCAGCATGAATGGTATTGGATTTAGCCATGTTACCTCAACTAACTCAATAATCAAATATTATAGGATGAGAGTTGGAAAACTTTCGACTTGTAATATAAACTTGAAAATGCATAATTTGAATATGACTTTCCTGGTTCATAATTTGAATATAACGTAAAGCAACATCTCAACTACAATCTCATGTCATTAGCAAAATTTATCATACTTGAAAAATACATAATTGGTTTATCACACATTTATTTTTAAATTTAAGGAGGTGGTTTATCACACTTTACTACCAATTATGATGCATTTTAGCGTCAAAAATATCTAAATCCGCTAAAACAATTAACACAAATTAAATGTACATCTCACATTCAAAAACTTGAACTTGAAACTTTTTTTTTGTTATAATGAGAAACCCATCTCCATTGGCAAATCTCGGGCTCGTGACCCTATCGATAAGACGATAACAATCACGAACCATGTAAATCAGTTTGCGCTAACCGGGTCGACCCAATAGAAGGAATGATAATGAGACCAAGTGAAGGAGTGGAGGCAGAGATCGAATCTCCCAAACATCACCTATAATACCTTCTGCTATTGGACCACTCCATGCAAGACTATAATTGAAACTTTGTTAAATATTAATATCCGCGATTTGATTAGTAAGTAATATAATTACTCTATAGCTCAAGATAACCAAGAAAGAGGATCAAACAAAATGTTTGGATTAATTAAAAACAATAAAATAAAATGTTCACTTTTTGGTGCATGTTGGGCGGGCGTTACAATCACTTTATATTTGAAAACAAAACCTACAATTCAACACATTTATAACATAGTACTGATCTAGTAGTAAAGTGATACTAGACTCTTTGAATATTGTCTAGGAGATTCGAGTTCGAATCCATCTGACGACATATATAAAAAAACTGGTATTGGGAGTGTCTTCCTAAAATAGGGTCATGAAATACCCGATCCGGATGTAGAGCGGTGTCCGACTGATCGAACCGGGCGAGCCAAAAGGGAAGAACAAAAAACACACATTTATAACATCATCAATCAAACAAAGACACTTCCAATTTATTCATTCATAGCATTACATTGAATCCAATAGAAGCACTCCAATTTCAACACACAAACATCAAAACCTTATCAATCGGGCAAATGACTTCTTATACTTATAATTAGACACCTTCTTAATACAATTCCCTCTCCCCTTCAACACCCTCCATTTCTTGACCACCATCCACCCACACCCGCCGCCACCAACGCCACCACCGCCACAACCATCGATGATCTCGGAGCCCACCACCGTCACCGCCTTAGCCACCGAGCAAATCGGGCCCCGCAAATGCGCCTTGAACCGCTTCGAATCCCCACAACAAGAAGCTAATTGCCCCGGAAGCACCATGAAATGCTTCTCAATCATAAAACTGACCGATACCAATTCATGTAGATCATACAAGGGGCTCCCACAATCCCAAACACGCAGCGTTTCGACCCCTTCTTTGCCCCGAACGGTGTCGTTTTGGGTCGAGTTGTTTGTGATTGGATCAAGAGAGGAGGCTAATTCCATGATAGATCTAAAGAGAAATTAAATCACACTCTCTAAAGAGAGTGTGATTTGTGAATGTGGGCTTTGGAGTAGTATATGTAGAGCTAACTTTGGCAGCATATACGATTTTTGCATTGATTGGTGAGAGTAAATGACGGAATTGCCCTTTCTATAATGGGAAGATTTTTGTTTGGAAGAGGGGATGGATTTGTAATTTGGGTTTTAATATAGAAGATGCTTTGTTCGGTGCACCTATTGGGAGGGTTCAATGAGTTGTCTTGGATACTAGAGGAAATCTTAGATCTAGGTATTATGAAATTCACTTAATTCCAATTGGGAAATGTATGATGCATGTAAGTTGTATGTTAAAGAGTAATATTTATATTGTGTGGGCTACGTTTCTAGATCTTTTTGGATTGGAAACATACATGATACATCACTTGAGAAGTAGCATATATAGAAAAGTTATAGGCGAAATACATCTACAACTCTCTTAATTTTGAGAATTTTTGTAACCACATTCCTGTACTTTAGGAGTTTCAAATAGGTCATTATAGGTTGCGTGCAATCAACTCGCGCTGACGTGGATATAAATTGTGACATTTATCTGCCATGTAAGTGCCACATGGATGATTTCATGCCATATAATCATTATTTATGCCACATGGATAATTTTATTAATATTTTAATCAAAAAATTACACAATTTTAGTTGCCAGACTTCTTTGGTTGCCAGACTCTTCCAAACCAACTCTCGACACTCTGTCATAAGCTTTCTCCATGTCAATGAATACCATTGTAGGTTCTTCTTTCTCTCTTTGTACGCCTCTAATAGTCTCCTCAACAGATGAATAGCTTCCATAGACGATCTCCCAGGCATGAAACCAAATTGATTCTCGAACACCTTGATTTGTCTCCTTAGTCTCAACTCGATGGTCCTTTCCCACAACTTCATCGTATGACTGAGGAGTTTAATACCCTTGTAGTTGCCGCAGTGTTGTACATCCTCCTTGTTCTTGTACAGTGGGATCAACCTACTAAGTCTCCACTCATCCGACATCCTAGCCGTCTTGAGAATGACATTAAAAAGCGCTGCTAACCACTCTAGTCCTCTCACCCCAGGCACTTCCACACTTCTATCGGGATTTCATCTGGTCCCACCGCTCTTTTGTTACTCATTTTACGGATCACTTCGTTTATCTCTTCCCTCGAGAACAGCATGTAGAAAAGGAAGGGGCTTTCCTCGCTATCTCGACCCTAGCTTCGACATGTGTTGACTTCCTGTCCTTTCACAACCCTCATTAAGCAGACCGCAGAAGTATTTTTCTCACCGTTGTCTTATTTGCATTTCCTCCACTAACACCCGCTCGTCCTCGTCCTTGATGCATTTTACTTTGTCCATATCCGAACTCTTCCTTTCTCTTGCCTTAGCCAACCTGTACAGAATTCGTTCCCTACCCTTTTCATCCAGCTCCTTGTACATATTCTCGAACACTTTCTCTTTAGCAACTGCCACTGCTCTCTTAGTTGCCATCTTTGTTGCCTTGAGCTCTCAAACTCACTTCCCTGTCTGACACCACACTATGTAATCACTTCTTGTAGGCTAGTTGTTTCATCTTAACCTTCTCCTGAATCTCATCGTTCCACCAACCTTCTGACCTTCTATTAGTGGACTTTCCTCTCGACATATCAAGCACTCCACAAACCGCTCTCCAGATACATTCCACCATCATATCCCACATCTCATCCGCGTTGCTAAATTCTTTATTCTTTTATATAGGCTAGTTTCTAAATACAGAATGTTTAAAGTACATATGTTGTAAAAAAAAGTTCAAAAAATAATATAACAAAGATATTGACATATCTTAGACCAAATTATTGTGAACACAATAGAAAGATTTAATTTCTAACATTATAATACTAAACTACTCAATTTGAAAGAAGGAAAAAAAACCTAATTAATTAACCATTATCATTGATCATAACCACTACTAAAGTATCTCCCCACAACATTATCATCCAAGATCCTCAACATGTCCTCATTCTTCACACACCTAGGCATCTTAAACTGCACCACATTACAACTCTCCATGGACCTCATGAAATGCTCTAGAACCTTCCGGAACGTTCCGCCACCGACGACCCAGACCTCCAAGGGCTCGATCGTCCGGCCCCACCAGCTCTTGACGTAGCCCAGGCCAGCAAATGCCGAGTCCATGCAGCTCGAGCACTGCTTTGTGACAATATTTTTTGTTACTTCACTCAATTTGAAGCGTAGATGCTAATATCTAATTTTGGGATTAAAGTTTTTATATTGAAAATGAAACCCTAGATCTGAAAGTTGATTGAGTTTAATACAAATTATCATTGAAAATGGCTTGTATTTGAATACAATCTTAAAATTTGCTATTTGTTCATCATATCCCCCCTCCCCTTTTAAGTTTTATAGGTGGATTGTAATTCTTCCTAAAAAAATAGGCTTGAGTTTGGGTATTTTAAGCAATTCGGTCGAGGTGTGATGGTTGTAGGATA
This sequence comes from Fallopia convolvulus, assembly GCA_964016875.1. Taxonomy (NCBI): domain Eukaryota; kingdom Viridiplantae; phylum Streptophyta; class Magnoliopsida; order Caryophyllales; family Polygonaceae; genus Fallopia; species Fallopia convolvulus. Next base: position 1,686,417 of record OZ024718.1, on the reverse strand, counting down.
TCGGCGGTGGGTGTAGGTGATGGGTTGGTGGCCGGTGTCGGGTTGGGCAACTTAGGCTAGAGGAAGAAGACCAGCTGAACGAGAAAGAAGGAGAAGGTTTATAAAATTTAAAAAAAAATTGGGATAAAAATTTATCCCAAGCCTCGTAAGCCAGCCTATCTGATGAAATATTTTTTAACCCAACCTATTTTTGAAATAATTTTTTCTCCTAAGCCTATTATGGGAAAAAATTCTCAATAGTACAAGCTCTACAAATACTCTATAGCTTCAAATGCTCATATTTTTATTGCTTGAACTTAGTTTGGGTTATTTGGTAAGTGATACTTTGACAGATTCCATTTTTGATGGGATTGATATGGCTAAGGATGATATATTTCATATTGATATTCAAATGGTAGAAGAAACTAGATGATTATTTGGAGAGATCTAAACACATATATTGTTTGTAAGTTTTAAGGATCATGAAAGTTGTTGCACTAGACTTGTTGTGGGTGCACATTGTAGCAGTTGTGCTATATTAAAACATTGTTCTCAAAGGATTTCAAAAATTTCTTAGTTATGACGTATTACCACTTTAGGAGATATCGACTTTAGACATTTTGAGTCGTTGCCATTCTGAACCAGATTTACAATATCGGTATATTTTGCTTATATTACCGTGTCTATAGTAAATTTACTTGTGTTTATATGTTCCTTTTGTTATCTAAATCAAAATAAAAAAATTACTAACAATTTCTTATATATTTGTATTTATAATATATGTACATATCTTGCAAGTTATGACGATATTGATCCCTACTCTTGCAAAGTTGTGGGTCATTTAGGTTATCGTGATCTTTACTACTATTTTGGCAATACTGTCCAGTTATATGGGTGGTCGTTTGATTGAAAATTTAATATAAAAAAATTGCAAAAAGAAGTGAAGAATAAATTCTTAGAACAAGCACAAAGAGCAATAATAGATGAGGAGAAGAGACAACTCCGGAAAATCATGAAAATTGTTGCACTTGATTTGTTGTGGATGCGCATTGCAACGACTCCGGAATGCTATGTTTATATGTTCATTTCAGTTATCTAAACCAAAAATAAAGTAGTATCTTGTCGTATGTGGGTAGAAACCAAGTTGGTGGGTGTTTTTGAGCATATAATTATCTTTTTCCTTGTTCATCTAGGTAGGAAGTTACCATTTTTCCTTCCACTTACCTAGATTCAAAAATTAACTAAAAACATTCAATTACAAACTTAAAAATTAAAAAAAATATTACATACATCATTTTTGGTCGAAGAAAAATCCAAGTGATTATCAAAACATGTACAACTCTTACAACCTTACATGATATGCGGCTCTTTAAATCTATCACAAAACCTAAGCTCTTGTACAATATGGGGTCCCCAGGATATCTAAATGATGCATTACTGCAATGACACTAGAAAACTCAGGAAAGTGTTGATTTTTATAATTGATATTCCAGTTATATTAAAAGAAAAAAAATTAAAAAAATATTAAATGCATCAATAAACAAAACATGCAACCAATTAGAGTTGTTTGCATTCAATTAGATAAATTAGAAACGTACTTAGCAAAAATATGCATTACAGACTTAAAAGCAGTCGTACATCTTTAAAAGAAAATAAAAAAATTAGAGTGAACACATCCATGTAACTTTCCCCACGAGCCCGTGTGAGAATTCCTGGTCACCCCAGATAGTGAGCACGTCGGTGACCCTGAAGCTGAGGTGAATGCTGCCTCCATTCACCTCGCCCAAGAACTTGCTCTTCGCCAACCCGACCGGGAATCGGAACCGAATTTCTGGTTGCCAATATCTTTTGGTGGTGAAATCGCTAGTGGTGAAATCCCCATCCTCCAACAGAACCAAAGATTCACTCGAGAGCCCCGCGTAAAAGGCCTTCACGCTTAGGCTTGTAAAGCTTCCCCTAGTTTTTCTAGGTTATTTTGTGTCCGAACATTTTTTTTCTAGAATGGTTCTTTGTCATATATCAAGGTTGGTGGAACCAATATTGTGTTGCGTGATGCTGAAGAGTGCAATATTCTCATCTTTACCGATAAGAAAACAATCGTGTTTGGAGCAGATGTGACACACGATGACAAGAGTTTTCCATCAGTTGCAGCATTATGATTTTATTTTTGTTTCATTTTCTTTTATTGAATATTTAAATAGTCCTTAATTTTTGAAAAGAGACAACTCCAGAAAATCATAAAAATTGTTGCACTTGATTTGTTGTGCATGCACATTGCAACGACTCCGGAATGTTATGTTTATATGTTCATTTCTATTATGTAAACCAAAAATAAAGTAATATCTTGCCGTATGTGGGTAGAAACCAAGCTGATGAGTGGTTCTGAGCATATAATTATCTTTTTCCTTGTTCATCTATATAGGAAGTTACCACTTTTCCTTCCAATTACCTAGATTCAAAAATTAACTAAAAGCATTCAATTACAAACTTAAAAATTAAAAAAAATACTCCCTCCGATCCACATTATTAGTGGTTTTACACAAATGCACACAAATTAAGAGAAAACATTTATCCCACTCCAAACACAATTAGTTGTGCATTTAATTCACTTCGGAAAGGGATATCATGTTTGCATGTAAAAGTTGAACCAGTATTATGTCACGAATGGAATATATGGGTTAGATTTGTAATTAGAGAAAAGATTGGGTCATATATGTAAAATGGGGTGAAAGGCCTATTTGAAGGCAGCCATTCCTGTACGTGGGATTATCCAGAAAATTAATGAAAATCGATCTCCTTCTCTTGTTTCTATCCTCTGTTCTCCTACTATCCTCTTCTTCTATCTTTCTTTGAAATCCTTCTTTTTTCCCTCTAATTTCTCTTGTTTTCTATGAAATTCATTGTTATTGTCCTTGGGACATAACATATTATGTGGACACATGAAAAGTTTTGAGCAGAGAGCATTTAATTTGACCGAAAAGGAGTCTTGAGATTAATGAAAAAATTAGAAAATGTTAGTAATGATTAAGAATAAAGTAAAAGAGCTCTTAAACGTCAATTAAATCTGATCAAAACCAATAGGCTAAAACGACTAATAATGTGGATCGGAGGGAGTATTAAATATATCTTTTTTGGTCGAAGAAAAATCCAAGTGATTAACAAAACATGTACAACTCTTACAACCTTACATGATATGCGGCTCTTCAAGTCTATCACAAAACCTAAGCTCTTGTACAATATGAGGCCCCTAGGATATCTGAATGATGCATTACTGTAATGACATTAGACAACTCAAGAAAGTGTTGATTTTTATAATTCATATTCCAGTTATATTAAAAGAAAGGAAATTAAAAAAAAATATTACTTGCATCATTAAACAAAACATGCATCCAATTAGAGTTGTTTGCATTCTATTAGATAAATTAGAAACGTACTTAGCAAAAACATGCATTACAAACTTAAAAGCAGTCGTACATCTTTAAACGAAAATAAAAAAAATTAGAGTAAACACATCCATGTAACTTTCCCCACGAGCCCGTGTGGGAAGGGTTACAATCGAACCGAACCGAGCCGAGTTTTGAAATGCTTAGGTTCGGCTCGGTCATTCAAAGCCTTGTTCGGGCTCGGGCTCAAGCTCGGTTCGAGCCCAAATTTTTGTTCGAGCTCGGTTTGTTTAAGGCTCGTCGAGCTCGAACTTGGCTCGCGAGCTCGCTCGTTTGTCTTGTTTACAATCACAAACTCGACGAACCTGCTCATTTATATTGTTTATGAGCACAAGCTTGACAAGCCTGCTCGTTTAGTTCGTTCGCGAACAAATCGAACCTGCTCAAAATAAGGTATAAAACCTGCTCAAATTAATGCATAAATTCACGCACATTATTAACACTTTAACAACATTTTGCACACATTTATAATTTATTAACATACAAATTGGCTAGGAAGCATCACAAATTCGTAAGGAAAAAAACTGATCTGAAGGAAGCCTCTATTGTGTTGCTGTTGTTTTTCTTTTCTCTTGTACTTCAGTGGGCTGAGCCCTTCTATTTATGAATGTTATTGTTGCCTCTTATGTAATGTGTTTTCAGTTCCTTACTTCGAGCCCATCTGGAGGCCTTCATGTGTTACAATTCCTCCTTTTTTGGCTCTCAAAAGTTGATTATAGGATGTGTTACCGACAAAATTTCAGACTATAAAACTAATGCAAAATCATTTCTCTAACAAAACCAATCGATACCAACACACTAATACTTCCTAAACACATTCCACCATCACATAACATGTCGCGTTGTGGCTATTAGGCACATTCCACCATCACATAACAAAAATTTATAATGATTAACACTTTAACAACATTCTTTTCATAATCATGAAGCTGCAAGGGAGATCAGAAGCTTAATACTCTAAGCATAGAAAATGAAGATTTTGTAAACATTACCGGACCTTGGCTAGATGTGAGCTAGAAGTGAGTCAAGTGACACCAGAAGCTTGAATGTTGCTTCACAAATTGACACACCACTACACCAGAAGCGCTACTTGCGAAGGACAAACCAAAAATCAAAAACAAAACTTCACAAATTACTTCACCTGCGAGGATGTGCTGTGAAGGACAAACCAAAAAACTTCACATGCGAAGGACGAAGCAATCGAGATCGAGCACCTGCGAAGAACACACGATATGTGCTGGATTTCTCCTCTAGCTTCTCGGCGTTAGATCGAGCACCAGAAGGGGAGAGTCGGAGAGAGTGACGTAGCTGCAAGAGAGATCTCACGGTTGTTGACGGAAGCGGCTGACGGAGTCAGAGAGGCGGCCGGCCGCCAGGGCTGTAATCGAACCGAGCCGAGCCGAGCTTTGAGTTGTTCATGCTTGACTCGGTTAAAAATAGACGAGTTCGAGCTCGAACGCGAGCTTGGTTCGAGCTTAAATTATTGTTTGAGTTTCGTTCATTTAAATGTTCACCGAACTCGAGCTTGTTCGCGAACCTCTCATTTAGTTTCTTCGATAGACAAATTCGTGAACAACTTGTTTACTTGATCAATTATACAAGCAAATGAAACTAAAAATTAAATTACGTGGTTTGAGAAACAACACCAAAACTATGTAATTTAACATAAATGTTATATTGTATATAATATAGAGTATAGTATAGTTTATTCATGAACATGTAATCTAGTTTTTTATGAGTGTATAATCGAGCTTGCTCATGAGCATAAAATCGAGTTTGCTCATGAGCAAACGAGCCGAGTTATCTTATGCTCAAGCTCAGTTCATTTATCTTCCGAGCCTTAAAATTATGCTCAAGCTCGGTTCGTTTACAAACCGAGCCGAACACGAACAAGATTTAACCGAGCCGAACACCGAATTTCTCACGAACGGCTCGGTTCATTTACAGCCCTACGGCCGGCAGGACAAGAGACGGAGAGAGTCAAAGAGCTCACAATATGAGAGAGTGAGAGGGGAGATGAATATCTGAGAGAGTAAGAGGAGAGACGACTCAGAGAGAGGGGCAGAGAGCGGCGCGAGGTCAAAAGATGAAAAGAGTCTAGGTTTAGAAGGGAGTAAATTTTAGTATTTTAGGGTTCTAAAAAATGGGCCTCTCAAAAATGGACCGGTTAATAAATAATGAGTTATATGTTATTTAATATTTTTTATATATAATCGAATATATTCATGAACATAAAACCGAACATGTTCACGAATATGTAATCGAGCTTGTTCATGAACATATAATCGAGCTTGTTCACGAACAAACGAGTCAAATTCTCTTGTGTTCAAGTTTGGTTCATTTATTTTTCGAGCTTGATCATGTTCGGTTCGTTATAAATCGAATCGAACACGAACGGACTTTGACCGAGCCGAACGTCAAATTTCTCGTGAACGGCTCAGTTCGCTTACAGCCCTATGTGGGAATTCCTGGTCACCCCGGACAGTGAGCCCGTCGGTGACCCTGAAGCTCACCTCGCCCAAGAACTTGCCCTTCGCCAACCCGGTCGGGAATCGGTATCGAATTTCCGTCTGCCAATATCTTTTGGCGGAGAAATCGCTAGTGGTGAAATCCTCATCCGCCAACAGAACCAAAGATCCACTCGGGAGCCCCGCGTAAAAGGGCTTCACGCTTAGGCTTGTGAAGCTTCCCCTCGTTCTACCCACTGGAATAAAGGCCGATCGAACTAGAAGCATTGTTGGATTGCCTGAGCTCGGCATCCCTAAAAACTAACAGTTGCTCAATTTCAGTATGGGCTTTCTTCTAAGGTTGTTCGCATATCCTCTTGACCTCCCAAGTGTGACACCTTTTCCTATTCTCAAGTCTTGAACAATTATTCTCTCGGTACACAATGTGCACAACTTGTATCACTTGTCATGGTGCATATTCTTTTTTACCGTTGCTTTTCTCATCTTTTCTTTGGAGATGATCTCTAATGAACTCTTTTAGGTTCCCTTTCTCAACCAAATATTCTAGCATGGCCTTGCCTGAGTCATATACCCTCTTGACCTCTTATCATTGTTTTAGGCGTTTTATATATCGTTGTTTTAGGGATCCCACTTATCATTTTTTAGGCGTCCATAACGGGCCACTAAAAGAAAGATTCATTCTTGATTCTTGGGATCATAATATATACATGGGTGTTGAAAACCATCTTCAATCCTTAATATGCCTCGAACATATAAGAGCCAACCTTATAATGACTTCTCTTCTTTTTGTCAAAATTTTGTGAGGGCATCTGATGCGATCCGCCTTTCGGGTGGATCCCACGGGTGCCCGATTTAGGCTCAAAAGGGCATCGGATCTTCTCTAACAAATCGTAACCGGATTAAGCGCGAACCACAGGGTGGCTCGTGAGGGAAAACTCGACGGATCGAGTTCAGGTGGCCTAGGGCGTTAGGAAAAGGGATAGAAAAGGGTCGGTTCAAGAGCCGGATTTGACGACTAGGCCTTAGGGAAGAGAAACTCGATTCACAAAAGGCAATCTGTATATAGCAAGGCGTAATTAAAATTGAGTACAACAAAGGGTTTAAATAGAAAATGCAAAACCTAACTAGGTCTAGCTAATGGACATAAACTCACCATTGGGCCAGTCTCTTAAGTATAAGTAGACACACGCCCAAAAATAGTAACAACGGAAACATATATAGAAACTAGCTATAAATAAAAACATGCCAAAATAGGAAATATAATAAATAATACTCCGTAAGAAATATAATAATAATGAGCTAGGTCGGAATCCAAGGAGGACGCCAAGGTCTCGGTAGACTCGGGCTCATCATGATCGTTCTCGGTCTAGAATCGGAACGCATCAACATCGTAAGGTAAGGCTCTTCTTTAATCAGGACGAAAAGTTGGAATCGCTATGGGAATAACGAGATTCGAACAATCATCAATTTCTGCATACTGAGACATGAATTTGGAGGTGAAATGCCGAATGCTCTCTTCATTTTTCTTCCTTAGAACAAACATGGTGTCGAAAGATGCGAGATCCTTGTAATTAGAGACGAAATGCGAGACAAACAATCCCGCGATCTTCTTCCAAGAATGTATCGAAAGCGAGAAACCATAGGATTTTTTAAGGCATTCAGGTAGATCCAACAACTTTAGTGAAACGATATATGTTGAGAGTTATCCCACATGGGAAACTTAAGACTAAAAATGCTAATATATAACCTAATGAGCTACTCCACCCATTGCCATATGATTTTAGGTTGGAACCTCATTGAGTTTGTATGCTAGATCCGTTACACGCACGACCCCCAGATTATCGGCCCACCAGACTTTATCAATATCTTGAAGGACACAGAGGAATATGCTCGCTCGATGCAAGCTTTAGTTGTCCCTATACTTGAGAAATGGAGGCCACTTTCTCATTTCTTGTTATTGCAAAACTGTTCATTTAAGTTAGAACTTTGTGGTTAATTTGCTTGAAGACGATTTATTTGTATCTTTGTGTGATGATTGAATGAAAGTGTTTGATTATTAAGAAAAAGTTAGTTTTGAAAACTAATATAGATAAACCATATAATAACATTTTTTCTTAAAACCTAAATCAATAATCTAGAGAATCGTTTTTTTTTTATTCTTATATTATATCTAATACACTGAAAGGTGGATTATTACATTGATTTAGTATGCGAAATTGCCCTTTCTATAATGGGATCGTCCGGCCCGCCTGCTCGTGACGTAGCCCAGGTCCGCAAACGCCGAGTCCATGCAGCTCGAGCACTGCTTTAACACATCATCGATCCCTAAAGCTGACGTCGTCTCCGTTCGATAAAGGGTTGCTGATGAAAGTTGAATTTCAATGTAAAATGACAAATTTTAACTAACATAAACATCATAAGGCCCCTCCTCCTTGATTATTTTTGGCGCAAATATCAACTACCAAATGTTAAATGCTTATAATAGTACTTATCTAATTTCATAAGAACTCTTTAGGCAATGAAGCAAGGATCAATAAAATCTACCAACATTAACAATTCACGTTCTAGCCATCAATCATGAACAAAATAATATCAACATTGTAACACCTCAATACTTTATAAGGGATGCACATGTTATTAATATGAATAAGAGCTCTTTCTTTTCAGGGTTTGAGTAACGTGTATGAGAGAGAGGATGATCTCCTGCAAAGTTCTCGAGTTAACATGAAATAGCGCTTCTAAGATCTCTCGGAACTTAAAATCAATCACAACCACATTTCTAGTAGAATACGATGTGCATCCCACAACATTGTTCGGGAGCTTTCACAGAATACATTTGCATTATTGTACTAGTCTGAAAATATCTTCTGAAATAGGAATAAAATATGGATCAAATTTTCATGAGAGAATAGGAAACTTATAAGGACTTCTTCCAAGCCAAAAAAAACCCACTAGCCATGCTTTAATCGTGTCTTCCTCCCATTAAATGAAAAATTCAATCATTGAATTAGCTACATAATTGGAAAAATAAAAATCAAACACGTCATTGAAGATGTGGAATGATGTGGAAGCCAACACAGAAAATGGAATTCATTCGGGTCAATTTGTAAATCACATATGGAGAATTTAAAGGATTCAAACATATCATATAAATAGATGAGCTACTCTTCCTATTGTCAATCGTTTTAGGATGAAATCTATTAGACTTATGTGTTGGACTTGGTAGCTGACCTATTCTAGATTTTTCCTTCTAACAAGTGGTATCAAAGTTGATGGTTCAACGCCTTTGGCCTGTTGCGTGGTGGTCTCAGTTCCAAGAGTGAGCACATGACGATCGTGCAAGTCAAAGGTGATTCTAGGTGAGTACGGGCATGTGAGAAATTCATAAGTAAATTTATTAATTCAATTGGCATATAAGTAAATGGGCTACTCCTTCTATTATCAATTAATTTTAGGATAAAATCCATTGAATTTATGTGTTGAGTTTAATAGCTTGGCCATTCTGAACTCGAATTTATAATAACAATCCTCAAGAATACATAACGTTTAATCAAATTAAAAGGATTCGTACTTTCTACAAAAAAAAAATTTAAAAGGATTCGTACTCATCATCAGTTCACACTTCACACTTCACACTTCACACACATTGTTAGCTCAATCAATCAAATTAAAAGGATTATTTTTTTATAAGGAAAGGAATTCGAAATAACAGGCAAATCCTGATAGTTCGAGAGACCGAGATGAAACTCGATAGTCGGATAGACCGACAACAAACGACATCCAAACGAAACCAAACATAACCAACAAAACAAAAAGAGAACAAGGTAGACAAGCATCAGACATCGAGCAAGGAAGTCGGAGAAACTTGAGTCCACGTAGGAGAAAACACTTTCGCGGGTTAGTAACAAACTAACACAGGCGTATAGGGCCGTCGGTGCGCAAGACAACAACAGGAAGCCAACTTGGAGAGGTGTGACGATTCGCCTAGAAAAGAACAGGAAACACACCACCGAACAACACCGAAACATAACTCGAACCACGAACCAAACCACGAACTTCAATCCGAATTTAAAACAAACGAAAACCTTACAGAACATTTTTTGTAGAGAAGTAATTTAGGGTATACCCAACACGTAGCAGGATTGGTGTGATAAAAGAGATTGTTAGGCCTGAAGAAGGCATCATTTTGAGTTTTTTTTTTGTTATATTTGAATGGTTTGATGGTTGTTTCAAATTGATATTTGAAGCTCATTTAAACTTTTTTTTTTTTCATTTCACTACCCCATTTAACCTCTTCTCTCACTCCTCACAAATAAATATTTCATGCTCATTTTCATCATTTTACCATCCACTTTAATTTACAGAAATTAAATAAGCTCATTCTACTAAATATCCATTGACTTATTTTAAAATACCAGCTTTTTAAATCAGTTATAAATTTCAGCCGAAGATATTAGTTTTAATTACCAATACATTTTAGTCTCATATAACTTGATTTATCCGAAACCTAAATCAAAGAAATATACAAGACGTATTAGTTTTTAAATTTCGGTGGGTCAATATGATGTGGGGGGACACACGTCGATTAATGCGCATATGCACGTTAGGTTCAACATACATGTCTATTTGGTTTCATCCTAAAACCAATTGGTAGTAGGAGGAGTAACACGTGAATTTATATGGTGGGGAAGTTTTTATCATAAATCCCGATGTGGGATAGCTTTTTATCTCAACAAGCCCCCTCAAGTGCTATTGTCTGACCCTGTAATATGTCAGTTGCAACTTGACGTCATGCCTTAAGGCCGGCTAGTCCATCAATAGACCAGGAGTCCGGACCGAGACCGAACAGTCTCTGATACTATGTTAAATTCCGGTGGATCAATATGACGTGGGAGTACACACGTTGATCATGCGCATATGCGCGTTAGCCCCAACACACAAACCCATAGGATTCCATCCTAAAAACTAATTAACAGTAAGGGGAGTAACTCATAGATTTATATGATTGGAAAGTTTTTATTATAAATACCGACGTGGGATAGCTTTTATCTCAAAAGTAGTTCTCGAATTGTATGTGTATTTTCTTAAGTACTTGCAATGTTTTGATAATAAGTGCAGGCAATTATCACATTTGACTCCTTCCCAAAATAATGATTGGCGTCACGAACATGTCAATCAAAGAATATATGATTGTATACAGATCAAGAATATATGATTGTACCAAAGCTTCTATTTGGACAAAGTTGAGAATTAAGTGTAATTAATTAAAATCATTACTGATTTAGGTATTGGAAATGAATTAGATTTTTTTTTCTCCATTGTTTTACAAGTTAAGTTATAATCTTAGAAAAGGTAGAAGATTTAGACGCAATTCTTGATTGCCTTAGACGAATTTTTGAACTAACACCTTAAATAGTAGAGTAGCAGCTTCATGATAAAACAATACATTTTTTTTTCTTAGCAAAAACAATATGGTTTGAAGAAAAATAAAACTTAATTGGTCTATTAAACTATATTAACATTTTGATTGATTGTACTAATTATATATCGTCACTAGAGTTATAAAAAGCTTACCCGACTTGCAAACCCGATCCGAACAGCCTAGAAATTTTAGGGTTAAGACCTGAAAATTTGAATCCGAAACCCGAAATAAATCGAACCCGATAGATCCGAAACCCGTTGGTTTGACCCGATTTGTTATATTTTCATAATATATACATGAATATATTTCGATTTTCTTGCCCGACCTGTTGGATCAACCGACTCACTCACCTAAAAACCCGCAGCGACACGACCCAATTTAACCTGTGACCAGTTACAATCAAACCTGGCTTAACCCGAACCCGAAATGACTGAATCCGAACCCGATCTAACTGATCCGTTTGACCCGTCTAATCGTCATGCATGAATAAAAATGCTAAGCGTACCGTTGTTATTTTGGTTTTGAAAATTTCTACCAATACAGAACATGTACAGCAATTGTTTGACAAGTGGTTAGAATTATAATATTTAGTACTAAAAAATCTCGACGTGGACGATACTTAACTTTGATCTCCTCCGCTCAACCTCTTCATTAGTGAGACTAGTTTTTGCAAATTTACAGCTATCACTGTTAAAAGCTGGTCGGACCCGTAAATCCGATCCGAACTATTCGAAAATTTAAGAGTTAAGAACTAAAAATTTGACCCGAAACTTGAAATATGCCGAACTCGATAGGCCCTGCAACCCGTTGGGTTAAAACACGAAACCCATTGGATTGACCGATTTAGTATATTTATCCAATGTAGAAAATTTATTTTGAAACTTATAATATATTTTATTATCAAAATACGTAGAAAATAATACATTGTAATTAAATAATATTATTTAATTAAATTTTAATTTTAATAATCATAAAAAAAAATCAATATTTTTGACCCGCTGGTCTCAATCCGACCCAACCCGAAAACCCGCAATAACCTGAACCATCCGAGTCTAGTTCTAAGCAAACCCTCATGTATCCCCGATCCCAGGCTAAGCAAAGGCCTTGAAGCGCGCCCCAAAGCTCAGCTAATAGGCACAATACAAATACCAATATATCAGGACAAAATCTACCTGCCACTACCCATTGCTGCCGTGAACCATTCCTCCCGCAGCAGCCGTTCCATCTGCGTGAACCGAACCATCCGAGTTAATTTTGACAAATGATTCTGCCGATGGAGTCCATATAATAAAGTGCTCTTCCTTTCTGCCCACTTTGACACTTTCTCCCGCCTGTGTTCCACATCATCGTTTACTTTGAATATAAATATTTTAATTAATGCCTTCCACATCATCCGATTAATTTTGATTTTGATGTTTAGGGCAGTATAGAAATATATATAGTTTGCAGCAAGTCTCCGTAGGAAAATGATGTTTCATATAATAGAGAAGTGTAGAACATGTATCAATCAAATTGGCTTTCTTCCCTAGCTTTCTTATGTCTTACACACAAGAATTGATGGAGGAAAAGATGAAGGATGAAGAGATCGATTAATCTAGGCATCTAGCCCTCTGGCAGTTTGATCAACATTATATATACGAGGATCGAACTATTTTGTTCAACCTAATACAACGATCGATTCGGAGAAGATCATGGAATCCGCGGCCATGGGATCGGACGGAAGTTGCACACACACCCGGATACGTAATCCCTTATCGGCACTTGTAAGTTGTAACACCGCTCATATGTTAATACACATTTATTTACATTCAAATATTTGATACATGTGCGAATGGTCGTGCTGTTGAGTAATGCTCCATTCTTATCGTTGGTGCAGCTGGGCCATCCTGGACTTGAACTAGAGACCTCATATGCAACGAATAGTTTGCGTGGGAAATGGGCGATGAATATACATCATTTTTCCCCTTTAAAAGTGAAATTCGAACCAGTGAAAAAACAGAAGCAAGGTACATTTTTGTAATCTTTTTTGCGTTCAATATATATTTATCTATATATTTCAAGAACGAAAAAAAGAGAGAAAGAAAGCATGGTACGTGCTATTAATTGTTTTGCTTGTAAAATATACTCAATCATTGCGGGTGGTCAAATAAAAATAATTGCATTTCGACCAAAAAAATAAATAAAAATAATTGCATTCGACCAAAAAAAAAAATAATTACAATTTTATGGGTGATTTATATCTTATATTTTAAAGTTGGACCGGATCAAAATGGAGCCCAGGCAAATTGACCATATTCCATGTTTTATAAGCCCATAATGTCAAACTGGGCCAATCTGTATGTCACGAATTGGCCCAAGTATTGTTGTAGGTATAGTATTGGGCTGGACTGAATTAAAATTTGTTGTAAAATTATTTTTTTGGAGGAAAAAATGAAAATTCAGCAATCGTTAAATTTGTTTTATTAAGAAAAAAGTTACAATCACCTACTTATTTTTGACAAATTCTTATAGCCTATCACTTTATTATTTGAATGGTTGGTTGTGCTACCTTCGTGTTGTTGCAAATTATTTGAATGGTAAACTTATAATCAATTACATTCTGTTTTAATATTATGTAGAAAAGGGAATGGAAAATTGGAAATTAACATTTTCATAATAAAAAAAAGAAATAATATGTTTAATTGTTTGAATGGAAATTAACATTTTCATAATGGAAAATTGGAAATTAACATTCTGTTTTAATTATTTGAATGGTAAACTTATATTATGTAGAAAAGGGAATGGAAAAAAAGAAATAATATGTTTAATTGTAAAACTATTCCAAAAAATTAGCAATTCAACATTTGCATACCCATTTTACATTTAACAATTTAAATTATAACATGCATGTAAACATTAAAGTTAGGTTAATTAAAAGAACAATGTAGGTATTTGACGTGGATATTCTTCCCAATCATTTATAAGCATAGGATAATAATAATACCCTTGAAATGAATTAGGATTTTAGTTTTTAAAACAAGAATAATTAATCTATGGTTCGTCTAAAACTATTCCCTAAATTAGAATTAATGAACCCTTTTAAAAAAATCAAAATTAACAAATAAAATCCAGATATACCAAAATTAGAATTCTAATTGTGTGCCCAGGCGCACACATTTGAAAAATCCATTAATCTATGCCCTAAAACTAGACCTGTCAAAACTTGACCCGACCCGCCCAAAGTTTTTCGGGTTGAAACCCGACCCGAAAATCAATGGCTCAAGAGTAACCCGAACCTGGTTGACTCGGAAAAAACTGGGTTGGGTCACAAACCCGTTGGGTTGACCCGACCAACCCGATAAAGTATTATTTCAATTAAAAATTCAATATTTTATTATAAATTTTGTAAAAAATTATAATTTTTTTATTCAATAATATTTTATATAATATAATATTAATTATTTTAATAAATATAAAAATAAAGGTTAACAAAATTGACGATCATGACCCGTTGGGTCAACCCGAACCCATAGCAACCCGGTTCATATAAACCCGAAAATTTTACGACCCGTCGACCCGAGACCTGTTTTAACCCGAACCCGACCCATTTGACATGTCTACCTAAAACCGTTATAATTATGCTAGCATCATCATCCACCATTTTGTCTTGATTTGGTAAAAACATACCAACATGTTGTTTACCTTAATCAAAAACAACGGTAAATAACCAAAGACGTAACAAATCTCTGAGAGACTGAGACAGTAATAAATCTCAGTCTTCTCAGAGATCGAGTCAGAGACGATCAAGTAGCTATAACAAACCTATAGAAAGCCGATTAATTAGCCATCCCTATAATTAATCCTCTCAATGGAGAAATTAATCTGATCAAGGTCGACGATCCAATCACGTTCAATTCGTTCCTTCATCTGAAATCTTATGTTATTTGACATTTGAGTATGATGATGGATCGGAAGCTTCGTCTAATCTGCTTTGTAATCATGGTGGTAAGTCAGATGGTCAGCGCCGGGATCCAACCGATACTTTACAGAAAGGCGTACAAGGAAGGGATTGAGTTGGAAATCTTGATGACATACACTTTTTGTGTGGGTTGGATCATCAATCTTATAATCGGAGTGCTTTCTTCTGAATGGTAATAATTATATATGTCTTACCCTAATTATTATGGTTAATTAGTTTGATAAATTGTGGTTATAAACAGGAAAGAGTGGAGGAATCTGACATGGAGGGACGTCTTTTGGGCTTTTATGTCCGGAATTTTAGGGTAAGTATTGTAGATTAATACATAGCCACTTTTGAGTGAAAACCCTAAACGATCTCAAGATTGGAGGGTTTTATTAAATAAAGGGCAATAATTAT
This sequence comes from Fallopia convolvulus, assembly GCA_964016875.1. Classification (NCBI taxonomy): domain Eukaryota; kingdom Viridiplantae; phylum Streptophyta; class Magnoliopsida; order Caryophyllales; family Polygonaceae; genus Fallopia; species Fallopia convolvulus. The sequence goes on along the minus strand of OZ024718.1, from coordinate 1,670,748 downwards.
GCTTAATTCCTAAACTTCTTAATTGCCAATTGCTTAAATTAGTTAATTCTAGAGTGATATTTATCAAGATATTGTGTTGGGAAATCACTAATTTTTGATATCGAAATAGGCATTATGGAAGTTCTATTGTACTTAGTGTTCTAAAAAACGCTAGGGGGAGACGGACCACTTAGCGCCTAGGTAGTCTAAACGGGCGCCTAGGCGAACTAGACAAAGGTCTCCTAAACGAGCAGGAAGTTAGGGCTAGACAGGCTAGCACCTTCCAGCGCCTATGCGGGACCTAGAAGAGCTAGGCGGGGATTTTAGTATAATGATTGTACTCTAACAAATGCCTCTTTATCCTTTAAGGTCTATAATTATATGGATAAGGTTTAAGACTTTCCACCTTTGTTCAGAATTACATGTTGCTATAGAATTTGTCTTAAAAATTAAGAAAGCATATGATTTGACTCAAATATCCTCAATTTTATTAAGAACTTTTACCTTTTGTTGTATATTTACCTAATTCTTTTTATTTATAATGAGGTTAAAATGAAAAAAGTGTGGTAGAATATGTTAAACGACGAGTATAGTTGAACAAAAAAAATCAGGCCAATATGAATGGGAAAAAGGCGCATTGATAAATCATCTTAGGTGATGCGTGAGAGTGTATATTCCTTATATAAGTATTGAAGAAGGTGTTCTTGTGTGATGCACCATGGGACCATGGGACAATATAAAGGGCTTCTATTCATAAATGTGTTCTTGGTATCACTGTATCATGAGAATGACTTCAACATGAAATAAGTGCCTTTTGCCACCGCTAATTATAAATGTTGGATGCAATGACATTAGTAGATAGACATAATTTTGTTGTCACGAAGATTTGATGCAAGGTGCTTAATCAAGACTAGGTGAGATATTGTCAATCATTTTAAGGTAAATCTAGTACTATATAAGTGAAAATTAAGATAAAATTCAGCCTTACTATCAAGGTAAACTTAGTACATAAGTGAAAATTAATATAAATTTAGCCTAATAAGATAGTAATGATCATACATTATAATGCATTTGTATATCCCATAATAGGTCTCATTCTTCTACCCTTTTTTGGGAGTCGATGACTATTCATAGCTACTATCTTCACACCAAAGAAGAGTTCGATTGTAATGTTTTATTCCTGTCCTAGTTGATCTTGATTCTACATTAGAAGTATATTGATTTCCCCATAATAACTAAATCCTTTTGTTTGTAAATATTGCATGTGATTCTATCTATTTTCTTCCCTATGTATGACTAGTCTCAATAAGAATGCTACTTCTTACTATTCCTACGTTAAGAAATAAATATACCGATTTGTTATGTATGGAGGATGACATTTCTTTGGTACAAAGCCAACTCCAATAGACTTATTTGAGGTTCTCATTGGCATGCATCTAGTTGGAATTGAACCTAGCTACGAATTCATCAATTATGAGTTGGACACTTTAACCATTCTGATATGGATGCTTCACGAGGATCCCTCGTACATGGCGATTAATACAAAACAATTATTAGCATATAAATGGGTAAAACCCTTAACTGTTGGCTTAAAATTTTTGGGTTAAAAAGTGAATCCGACTTTATATACGAAATGGTAAAACTCCCAACACATGTACACCATTCGTTTATATCGGCCTATCAGAATTCTATAGTAAGATCACAAAAACAAGGAGAGAATAGTTGAGTTTGTCCGTTCCAAGAATTATACTTTTTTATATCTTCATGAATTGTGGACGTATACTTGAAACCAAAAACCAATGTTTTAAAAAACGCTAGGCAGATCCTGGACGGAGAGGGACTGCCTATCGTCTAGACGGTTAAAACTGTTACCTAGGCGGTCTTAGACAGACGCCTATACGGACTGGACGCCTAGGCAGATTTGGACTTTCCAGCGCCTAGGCGAGACCTAGACATAATTTTTAGAACAGTACGCCAAACTATGTTCGCATCTTGCGTTATCCGATCCTAAATTTTTATGCTATGGTTTTATATCATTGTGGTATGAATGCATCGCACCTACAATATGTTCAAATCTATATATGCTTGAATGTACTTTAATTATGCTGCTAAATTTGGATTGCAGAGGGCCATTTCCGCAGTATTTGTTCGTGCTAAGCTTGGTCTTTGCATCATCCAAACAGGCTTCAATTGTCTCCACTATTGTCCCGTGTGTACTCTACGTTCTGTGCATCTCCTTCGGGTTTGTACTTAACTTCTGTCTTCATTTTTCCCATGGACACATTAAATTCAATAACTTGTGTGTATAATAAAGTACACAAATTAAAGTATCGCTATTTTAACTGATTTTCCATTTTAACAAATACATCAAAATACTTCATTAATTAGCAGTCAATATAATTCGGTCATTTTGCTGATTTGCCATTTTAACTTAATAAATATTCGATAAGACATACATACATACATAAAATATCAAGCCTCACCAATCTATCGTTGGTAGTTGATGATATCCGTGATCATAGATCATGAGTTTGAATTCACCCTCTCTCGTTGTAATGGCCTAAATATCTCTTATGAACCAAAAAAATGTCATAAATAAGTTAGTTAAGTTATGTTGAACTGCTAATGTATGCACAACATATGGATGCATGGATAATGAGTTATGTGCAGTTTTAGGTGGTTCTATTTTTTCAACCCACTATATAAGTTTAATGAGATTCTACCATAAAATTAGAGTAGTACACTAGTACATAAGCTTATACACTAGCTAGTCTATTTTATCTCCTAATTGTTTATGTGAAAATGCATATTCTGATACGTTTTCATAAATATAACTGGTCTGATTCAATTGACATTTAAATAAACGGGTCTAGTATCTCTCAATCTCTTTGTAACTATCCTAGACAACAAGTGGTGGCATCCCAGTCCCTTATAGTCATCTAAACCCAACTAACAAGCAAGTCCAGAACCAAACCATCGACCTTGATATCATGTGAAAGTTTTTGGACCTATTGATTGTAAGTCGTGTATGTGTGTAGTATGCACAATACATAAGTCAATTAAAGTTCCATCTAAATCAATTGACAATAGGCCAAAGAAGCTCATAAACTTATATACTAGTGTATTTTATTTCTGAACTTCTCATGTAAGAAGGCGTATTCGAACAATATGTACTTACCCTAAATCCAATAAGTGTTTGAAATATATTATTATATTGTACGTAAGAGATAGATATGTCTCGACTTGTATAGCAAGGTTTGTAATCCCTATATATTCTAATTAATGTGAATGACATCTCTAAGGGGAATTTCAACATATTTTTACATGGTATCATAATGAAATTTATGCCGAAATAACCAATTACAACGAACCACATTTGCATTAGCAGGACGTGGAACAACCACATTTGCTGCTTTCAACCATGCTCAACCTTCTACTGAGCATTGCCTCCATGCCATCAAGTGTCATCTCAAAGTCACCCTCATTGCTAAATCTGACTCTTTTAATTTCCGCCACAAAAGATGGCTGAACTCTGTTAGAAACTTGAGTTCAAGAGCTCCTAGAGTGTGCATTTCTTACAACCATTCTACTCGTAGTTTATTAACTATGCTTGTGCAGCCTTTTGTATACCCTTCTCGATCCCTTTTGTTCTCGAGAAATTGAAATGATGATTTCAGACATACTAGTATCACTCAAATGGTTTGATACTGTAAGTATCTCTAATGTGATCAGGTATTACAATGCAGTGACCGATAAAATTGCGAAACTGGGTCACTTGTTGCCTCACTCACATATTCAGATTTACCCATAACTTCAAGTTCTTATCCGAGAGGATACTCTAGGTCGTCTTTTGTAAGGAAAACCTCCTAATCCTTACTTGATCAAATATATATATAATCTTTACCTATTTTCCAAAAAAAAATTTGCATGATATTTCATGTCTTGCTTTAAGTTACATTGATATATCATTAATTTCCTTAATTTGAACAGCAAGGAGAAGTTGTCAAGAAGTATATCATGTGTGGCAAAGGTGGTTGGAAGAGTCTTTGTACCGATTGCCGCTGCATTGCTACAAGGCATCCTTAATCGAGGGCCTTTGACTGTTGTTGAATTTGCAGTACTAACGCCAACAGAAGCACCGGGTCCAACACCATTTCCGCAGCCGTTTATATATATATCGTCTGTGTTTGAAGTAATATTTGGATTCCTAATATGCTTGCAAGGTTCATCAACTATCGCTACTTGGCTTGCTTATTATATTCAGGTAATAAACTAAAGAGTTTGGTTCAAATAAAACAAACTCTTATCCTGAAACTTGAAATGAATACACTTTTCCTAGTTCGTAGTGCACTTTTCATACGAAAGTACCTTGCAAAGTACGAAAAGTGAAATGCGAAAAAGTGTACTACAAAATGTATGAAAAGTGTATTACAAAGTACGAAAAGTGCAAACTGAAAAAGTGCAATTCGAAATTGGAAAAGTATACTACAAACTAGAAAAAGTGCATTCGTTTCAAGATAAAGAGTTTGTTTCCGGAGAGCATCTCATGATGTAAACATATTATCATAGATTGGACAACATTGAACATTCTCACATATTCAATCTTATACGAAATATGTGTTGCTCAATCCTGGAAGTTACCTATTCTTGCAGGAGAAGACAGCTCCAAAATTTGTTCATACCTTCACAATGGCAGCTTTGATGAACTTCTTTGGAGCACTCTCACTGATGATATATTGTGTATGTCGCTATCACGATAGGGAGTATTACAACCTGGGACAGGCCAATACCAAAATGGCGGTGTGCGCATTTACTGTAAGTTAATTACTCATATGATACAATCCGGCCTCTTTTTTTATTTGACAGAAGGAGAGGTGGCACTCTCCATTCTCTCGAGAACAAATTTTTTTTTTTTTTTTTTGGTCAGACGAGAACAAATTTTATTAATAAAAGAAAAAGGTTAAGTCGTGAACAAATGACACTCTCCGTTCCTTGTTTGCTCATCCGGCCTCTAAACATGAGGCCAGCCTAATTAACTAATGCTATGGGAAACGAGTATCAAGTTATATGTATACAGTATACTTTGTTGAAGTAAATCTCAATGTCAAATACTAGCTAGATGTATAACCTAATTGGTCTAGTGGTCAAATGGTGCTAGGCTCTTTGAGTTGTCTAGAAAATACGAGTTATAATTCCCCTGAAGATATGTATGGAGAAACTGATATAGGGAGGGTCTCCCCTAAAATAGGGTCATAAAGTAATTGGTCTGAACATAAAACGGTGTTGACCGATCGAACCGGACGAGGCAAAGACAAGACCAATAAAATACTTGATGTACAAACATGAGAGAATATGTGGTGTAGATAATTGATGTTGTCTCATCATAATAGCTTAACCTTGCATGTACGTGCATGTCCAGGTTAATGCCAGATTCAACTCAAGCTAATATATTGACCTATCAGGCAGGATGGCCGGAAACAGGATTTGAAATTAGGGTGGACTAATTTTCACCAAAAAATTTTGGGTGGGCTAAATTAGTTTAATTAAATTTGGGAACATAATTATACAAAGAAATCAATAATTTTTTATTTAGAATTCTTATAATTTTTTTGTAAAGGATTTATGATTTCTAAAATATGATTTTAGTTTCTAAATTCATGTTGTTATCTTATGTCCTAAGGGCATAGGATAGAAAATCTGTTAGAAAAATAACCCAAAATTTCATATAATAGGCAAGAGTGAATCGTGTGTAATATAAAATATATGAGGCTCACTACTAGTCATTGGATGCATTCCATCTATGGTCCTTATTAAAAGTGCATCATAAAGTGTCAAAAATACATTTAAATTAGGAATGCACTTTTGATTATTTACGTTACACTTTTGATACATTATGATGCATCATAATTAATATTGTCATTTAGATATACACTTTTGAGGTTTTACGATGTACTTTTGATACTTTACAATGCACTTTTGTTTGTCACATATTTGTATAGAACATTTGTTCCACACGATTCAAACGCATAATAGGTCGCCTAGTTTCGCACAAACTTTAGATTGTAGGATTGTTATATTCCAACAATTGGGCAGTGTTGGAAAAGTCTACATTGGGATATTAATGTGATGTGAAGTATATATACAAGCATAGTAGGCAATTCTCACATGCACAAAGTTGTTGGCTTAAGGGATCTTAACAACAACTAACAACATTACCTAATATCTCCCGCTTGAACGGGGTCTAGATGTACGCACCGTCCTCAAACAAGTTGGGAATGTGTTTTCGATGATTTTAAACAATCTATTGATTAACTTTCTTTAATTGTTAATCGATATTGCAGTCCATCATAATTTCTGTGTTGGCAACGTCAATGGCGACATGGTGTATCAGATGCAAAGGGCAAGATTATGTAGCTTCATTTTCCAACCTTTCTCTAATAATAGATACAATTGCAGTTCCATTTATGATGGAAGGGAGGCTACAATGGGGAAGGTATAGAAATTAACCATATCTAAATCTAATTTACAATGACATACATTGTTCTAAAAATTCTCGTCTAGCTCTGTCTGAGCCCCGTCTAGGCGTTGGAAGGTGCTAGTCTGTCTAGCCTTTCAACTTGTCTAGGAGACTGTCTACTCCATCTAGGCGCCCGTTTAGACCGCTTAGACGCTAGGCGGTCCCTCTCCGCCTAGGGTCTGTCTTGCGTTTTTTTAAAACACTAATGACATATGAATGAGATAATTAAGAAATTTGGAGTGAATTCATGCATGCAGTGTGGCAAGTGTTGTTCTTGAAATATTTGGAGTTGGTGCATTCCATTGGGGTAAAACCAAGGAAGCTATTGTTGCTGCATCCATAGCCCCTGCTGAAGAAATTCAAGAAACTAAGGACGTTGAAGCTGATATAAAGGATCATCCTGCAGAAAGGTGAGATTACAAATATATATAAGACTACTAGTATTATAATAACACTATGTAAATTGTCTGTATTTATGATTTTGAGTTGCATATACATATTTTTGAATGATTGTATTCATACTGTTGAGTTGCATATTCATTTTTTCATATTGCAGTATATAATAAGATTAAGACCACGTGAATAATCCGTATTCATAATTTTGAGTTGCATATACATGTTTTTGAATGACTATATTCATGTTTTTGAGTTGTATATTTATATACTTATATTATTATATTCACGAAGTTTCTCTTATCTTTTATCTCTTTATCATGTTTATAGATCGAGCTGCATATCCATGTTTATAAGTTGCATAATCATAAAGTGTGTAACTCAAAAGCATGAATATAGTTATTTAAAAGTATGCATATGCAACTTAAAATCATAAATACATATTATTCACATGGCGCTTACCATAATAGTTATCTTACTTTAACCTACCTACCTCCCATGTAATATTATGAACAAAAATTAAGATGTAAAACAAATATTGTTGAATGGAGGCAGTAAGATTTAATGAAATCTTTCTAAATTAGGGCTCTTAATAGTATTTGAAATTAATGTTCCGTTTGTTTGTTGTGATATATGGAAACGTAAACAAAACGAGAATGAAATGAATCTAGATCAATCATTTTTAGTATCATGATACATTTATATAAAAAAATATCATTCAACAATTTATCCATTGTAAAAGTGAGATGAAAATGAGTGATTCTACCATTTTGTTACTCACTCTTATGATGGAAGAATGATTGAGGTGGAGCAAACCTCTTTTTACAATAGATAAGAGGTTGTGCAAAACAAGTTGATTTTTTTTGTTGTATCATGACACTTAAATGCACTACATTCATTTCCATTCCGTTTACGTTTTCATGAATTGCAACCAAACGGGACCTAAGATTGTAATATGATCAATGAAGTGTTATAATAATTGATTGTTGAATTGGTTTATTTCCTCTCATTTGCAGCACTGAATCACGCAAAGTTGATGTTGCCCTCATCATCAATGGCTCGCAAACCCTAGAAACAGGCATTGAGATGAAAAACATTGTCAGCGATGATCAAGATGAACGAATAGAAGAAACTGCCCTTCACCATGATGGAGGAGAATCACATAACATGGAACATCATGGCGACGTGAAATGCAATGACCTTAGAATTGATATGATCAATACGTCGATTATGGAGAGCAATGATCAAGATCATGAAGTGCATGCGGCTCTGGTGTTGGGAAACCAGGCTCAATTCCTAGAATGCAATGCAGATGAACATGCATGTGAAGTTGAGCCCAACTAGCTAGGTCAAGAGAAATCAAGTCGACAAGAGCTATGTATACCGATACCTGCCAGGTACAGATTTACCGTCGTATAGCTACCTAGCTAGTACTTGTGTTAAAGTCTGGTGGGTCAATTATGACATGGGGTCCACATGTCCGTTCACGCGCAATATGCATGTTAGGCCAAAGCCAAACACATGAGTTGATCAGTGCAATTCTATCATAAAACTAATTGGCAATAAGAGGGATAATTCGCGTGTTTATATGCTAGGCAATTTTTAATGTGGGAAACTTCTTTTCTTCCATAGTTGCACATTGTTTGTTGAACATTAAACATACTTACAACTCTAGCTTTCTCGTAAGCTAGAGATTATATACAATAAGTGTATAAATTAATACACAGACAATAGATTATATACATTGATAAGTGTATAAATTAATACACAAACAATATAACATTCAGTACTTTAGTTGATGAAATTAAATCTGCTGCCATATGTTCTTGCCAACAAACAAAGTCATCTATAAATTCGACAATTATAATTGTCAGGATGATGTATATGACAATCATATATCTTACGGGATTTTCTTACCAACGAACATAGGTGTCAATAGATTCGTCGACATCTATGTTTGTCGACATCAACTATATGTACACACCATATCCCAATGGTTCGACGATAGTCAACTTTTTCGATGGAATCCAAAATTATATCAACAATGGTTGGTATATCTTCGTTAAGTAGGGATGTTATGGACTTTGGACATCTAGTCAATCGGTTAAACCTCCAAAAATAGTATTCAGAGATCTTCGGTTTGATTCTCATGTGCAATGCCCTTCAAAAAAAAGAGTAGAAATGTTAGTGAAGAAAGTATGCAAATGGGCAAATACAAACCGCATTGTATTAGAGTGAGATGGAATAAATTAAATCGAGAAACTTAGGAGATGGCTAGAAAAAGATTGGCGCTTCAAAAATGTTTGAAACATTTGAGGAGATGAATAATTATGGAAAGTGTTTGAAAAAATTGTTCAAATAGGTATTTGCAATATTTTGACTACTTTTTATTTAGGCTCAATTAATATATTAGATCGGCGGGTATCCAATTCTGGTTAAATTGTAAGAGTAAGTTTATATGGTTGGGGAGAATCAAACCTTGTTGAATTAAAATTTTATAAAAGTACTCATCAAAACATCTTTGTTACTTAGTATTTATGTGCACTTTCCAAAAATATATATAGTACCAGATATCCGGTTATCTCACAACCCCAATTAGTATCCTATCCGATTATTTCAAAAAAATTCTCAGATCGAATTAGATACGGATAAAACTTCACCAAAAAAAAGAAAAAAAGACACGGGTAAAACAATTTATAATCCATAAGATTTTATCGGATCAACCAAATCAACGAACCTGATATATTTGCTCAACCCTAGGATCAGGGACGGACCGCAGGGCCTGCTCTCCAACCCGCCCTAAAAAAATAAAAATAAAAAAAAAGTAAATTTAATAATATAAAAATAAATAAATTTAGTCTTAAATTAAGATAATTTAGTCCACCCAAAAAAATTTATTGACAATTAACCCACACTAATGTCCGTCCCTGCCTAGGATACGTACATGGTATCACAATTTTTTTGGGATTATCTAAGCACTTGTTACGGTGATAAATTATGTGTCCATAACTTAATTTGGTCAAATGATTTTAAATACAAAAGTGAGATTTCTAGCATGTATAGACCTTAATCTTCTTCTAACAAATGCTCACTACTGGATTTGCATTATAAAACGAAGAAAATTAAAAACAGAAACACTAATTAATTAACCCCCAATCCTCATCATTGATCATAAGCACTACTAAAGTATCTCCCCACAACATTATCCTCCAAGATCCTCAACATATCCTCATTCTTCACACACCTAGGCATCTTAAACTGCACCACATTACAACTCTCCATGGAGCTCATGAAATGTTCTAGAACCTTCCGGAACGTTCCGCCACCGACGACCCGAACCTCCAAGGGCCCGATTGTCCGGCCCCTCCGGCTCGTGACGTAGCCCAGGTCGGCAAACGCCGAGTCCATGCAGCTCGAGCACTGCTTTAACACATCCTCCCTAAAAGTGCATACGTCGTCGTTTTCGTTGGTTGGACCACTAAGCTCCAAGAAGATGACGTAGTGCTCGTTTCCCGAGGCGAGCTCCGCGTGGCTTGTGAAGTCGACGAGCTCGATTTGCTCGGCCGAGAGGTGGCCTAGGGCCGCGTGGAGCGCACCCTGGAGGTCGTTTTCGGTCGTCTTGTCGATGTGGATGGAGAGGAGGATGTTACCTCGGCAGAGGAACTTGAGGATTGGTGTTGAGTTGTGGAAACCGGTCACCTTGACCCAATCTCCTAGTCTATATCTATACATGCCTGCATACATGCATAATGAACACAAATTGTCATGAACAAATTAACCAATTTATTATAGAGAATGTTGTAAAAAAATGGTAGGCGGACTCTGGGCGGAGAAGGGTCGCCTAGCGCCTAGACGACCAGAACGATTGTTTAGGCGTTCTAAACGAACGCCTAGACGGACTAGACGTCTAAACAGGTTGGGATCTTCCAGCGTTTAGACCGGACTTGAACAGAGCCTAGACAGGTCTAGACAGGTTTTTTAAAACAGTAATTATAGAGCTATAAAACATAGAAGATATTCAAATGCACATTCATAGAGTACCTTTTGTCCAAGAAAATTCCTTGTGGAACAAGGTTTATTTATAGATTTTTGTAAAGTCATATCATGGGTGAGAAAATGGCTACTATTGTATTTGTAAGACAAGTTCAATTCATCTTAGCCTCTTATCAAAACTAACCATCTACACTCTCTGTTTTAGAATAATTATCATTTTAGATAATTTCACATTTTTTAGAAAAGTATCTAATAGACATATATGTCACTATTTATTACTATTATATTTCATTTTATTTTCCAATATTATCAGTCTACTGCTAACAATTCTCCTCTTATTTATTAAAAAATAACAATAAATACAAAAGTATAAGCGTAAACTAGGTAATAAAAAAATCTAAAATGACAATACTTTTGAAACAAAAGAAAAAGTGTCTTGGAGTATTGAATAGTAAGTAATGATTAGTATCATTATAATCAATCACTACTTTGTTAAATTTATTGAATGGTAATTAGCTTTGTTTGACAATCCATTATGAAGTACTTTCTTAATCATATACTCCTATTCCCTTTCACTAGAAGTAATATCTTATTTTCTAGGTATAATGTGATTTTGTGTTAAGAAGTAGTTTTCACACATTGGAATATATATGGTGTTTTGAATTCATAATTTGTGTGGTTTTTTCTAAGATTTTTTTTTGAAAAGGACATTATTTGTAGAAAAACATGTACCAAACAAACTTTTTGAAAATAAGTGTTTGTACCTAAATATGTGATCATTATATATGTATAGTACCAAAAAAAGTAGTTTGACAAATTCCCTTATTAATTATGACAAAGAAATTGATTCATTCATCTATCCTAGAACATGAAAAATTCACAAGGATAAGAAATAGTACCTTGGAAATTTGTGAAGACAATCTCATAAGTCTGTCCAACCTTAACCTCAGTCATACCAACCGGGCTCAGGCCCGGCCCGTCTCCCGGCCCATCCTTCCTTGCCTTAACCTCATCCAAGGGTATAAACTCAAAATAAGCAATGTTTGGTATCAAAGTGAAATTTATCTCCTCAGGCACCTTTCTTGGATGTATATTTGTACCCACCCAACCTTCTGTGGCTCCATAATCCATACCCATAAGTGGCAACTCGCCCGCGTAAAACCGCACCCTACCCAAATAGTGTTGGGCACTCCCCGTAAAAACCGACAACACGTACTTAGCGCTAGGGAAGAGCCTCGGCACCACCCGCCTCCACCCTTTCCTCCTCAGCTCGACGCAGGCCTCGTAAAGCCCACGGGCCGCCTCCGGGTCGGGCGGGCCCATTTGGGCCCGGACCACGGCCCGGAGGATCGGGCACGTGACCCGAGACTCGCTGACCTCCCCGTGTCGGATGTCGTGGCAGAGCTCCTCCCAGGACTGCTCAAGGCTTTGGAATGCCACCACCATGTTGTGGGCAAACACTGCAAAGATGTATTGGATCTCATGCCTGTGTTTTAGGCCCAATAAGAGGTGGCAGTATAGGGCCTGGGCCGGGTCGGGGGCCCGTAGGACTTCGTCTGGGCTGGCCCGTTGGGTTTTGAAGGCTTGCTTGAACTTGGGGTGGCTGATTATGTGGGCGCTCACAAGCCCGGTGACCAGGCCCGCTGGGTTTTTGGACTTTTTGCTGATGTAGAGGAATTGTAGTGACTTTTTGGTCTCATCAATTGGGTATACTCTATACAATTCCACACACAAAAAAAAAAAAATTAGCCTAGAAAATCACATGGATTTGATTAAAATCATAACATCATCGCAAGACAGGCCCGAAAGACCCAAGAAAAACTAAAATTCAGCTATGTGCCCAGGGACAGACCCAGGATTTCAAATTAGGGTGAGCTAATTTTCACCAAATTTATCTGGATGGGCGAAATTTACCTTATTTAAAAAAAATCTACCTTTTTTTTTATTTTTTTAGGTGGATTGGGGGCTATTCAAGCTTATCCGTCATTCCTATGTCTGTCTTTGTATGTGACAATAATAACTTAATTTAGTTAAAAAGTACTAAAATTGATATAGAGATTATATCCATCTCAAAGACACTGCATAAAAGTCAATGAGCATGAGAATGCGGCTTGTAATTTAATTTAAACCATAATTATAAATTTAAAACTAATTGATGTATTCAATGATTATAGTAATTATATGTTTGGTTACGTGCTTGTAATAATATAATCAAATATTGTTAACTTTATTGTAAGATAGTCTTTTTTTAATTATTATTTATTTGGCCTATTGGCAGTCAAATTCAAAAGCTGGCCCTTCACTAATACAAAATTAGTTGGTGGGACTGAAGAACACATGGTGGTAGAAAGAATCTTGATAGAGACAAGGCAAGTTGTTCTTTGGTTCAAACTAGATGGGTTGACACTTGATTTATAGTACATAGGAAAGAAAAACTTTTCATTTTGATAATGGATATAAGTCCAATTTAAAGGCTTGTTTGACAACTCATACATATTTATATATAACAATTACTACTTTTTTTAGCATAAAGAAGTAATTAGTTAACACAAATGTTGGAATATATTTATCGCATCGAAAATTTGATCCAAAAAAAGCCTAATTAATCCAAAAAAAAAAAAGACTAATAAACTTATGTATTGAACTTACATATGCACCACTCTCAATCTATCAATCTACTAACTTTTATACAAATCATGCATATTCTCTCTATTCTAGGCCTATAATGAAGGTCTAGAAAGTATCAAAAATTGGACTATACCTCTAACATCAAAAGTTTATTACATTAAGTCCATGACCATTATGTCGCGAATTCGAATGTTGTTGACATGGTTTGCTTCTTGGTCTTCATTATGGCGCTCACAAAAGGAAGACAGATTCGAATTCGCGACATAATGATCACGGACAAACGGTTATCAGTTATCACCTACCAACTAGACTAGTGAGGCTTGACTAAAAAAGACTAATATATAAGATTAATAAATTGTTATCAATTAGGTTTGCAATAAAGTGTCAAGTGAACTTATGTAATAAACATACTTATACACAACTTCCAATCTATCAATCCACACACTTTCATACAAATCCTTCATATACTTTCTATTTCAAGTCTACAATGAAGGCTCCACATGGTCTAGAAAGCACAATCTAGTTAAAACCAATGCATAAAATTTAGTCCTTGTTTGGTGTTGAGGCATTTAGAGGTCAGAAAAAGTGGGAAGTGAAGTGAAATGACATTTCATTTGTTGCATGCTTTTCAAGTAAGCCAAGTCAAAGATAATCACATCTCAATATATCTCAATCCTACTCTAACATTAAGCTCATCTCATTGATGGAAATTAGGAAAATGACTGATTATAAGAAAGAAAATTCACTTTTTTGGAAATGACTATATTGACCATCTTCAGAAACCAGTCAGAGGAAACCAAACAGAGCTAGAGCTCTATTCTGTCTGTCTGTTTACTAGAGAGCAAAATTCAGCAAGTACAACTATTGCTACAACTACTAGAAAGGCAATACCAGGAAACTTCTGAAAGCCATTTAAAAAAAAATGAAATTAAATCAAAATTACCTGCTTCTGTAGGCATGAGATGTGATCAATGATTGAACATATGAATCAATTGACTCCTCTGTAAATGGGCAAATCTTGGGCTTCCCTTCACTTGTACCAGAACTATCAAAAAAAAAAATTTAAATTAAAAAAATTAAATCACAAAATACCCAGAAATGAATTATCACTCAATTTCATCAAATCAAGCAAAACCCACCTCCCAAAATTCATCAAACTCAATTGTATCAAAATTTTGTGAATGATTATCAAAACTACCCAGAAACATTTTCTGAACAATTTCATCAATTCAAGCAAAACCCACCTCCAAAAATAAAAGAAAAATAAATAATAAATAATTTACAAAATACCCAGAAATGAATTATCACTTAATTTCATCAAATCAAGCAAAACCCACCTCCCAAAAATCATCAAATTTGATTATCCAAACTACCCAGAAACATTTTCTGAACTATTTCATCAAATCAAGCAAAACCCACCTCCCGAAATTCATCAAATTTGATTATCAAAAGTACCCAGAAACGTTTTCTGAACCATTTCATCAATCCAAGCAAAACCCACCTCCCAAATCATCAAAATTCAGCTACCCAAATAAAAATCCAATTCATTACCTCAAAGACAAAGTGGAAACCGGCGATCCAGTAAGCACACCGGAGACCTCGCCGGAGGCAATCCGATCAAGATAAGGCCTTAAATCGGAGTAATCAGCGAGAGGAACAAGAGATTTGAAGGATTCAGGATCAGTCTTTCCATTCAATCCCAGCTTCTTCAAGTACTCAACATCCTTGTTCTGTTCTAGAATCTTCTGGAGAGTTTCAATCTGAACTCTTTCGGCATCCTTTGTTATGGCCTCAAATTGCTCTATCACTTTCTCCGAGCTGAATTCTTGCTCCGGCGGCTTGACCGTGCTTTTGGCCGCCGGAAAGTTCTCCGTTGACCAGGAATTTTTGTTGCAGGTGAGTGATGATGATAAGCAGAACTCACTACCCATTTGAAGATTAAAGATGGGTTCTTTTTGAGAAATTTTGATTTGGTGTAGAAGAAATAGTTGTTTGAGTTTATGGGTTTTGGGGATTTATAGAGATTGGCTTAAATTGTGGGTCTTTTGGGAAGATAAAAGGTTGTTGGAGAAGGAAGATTCTTTGTCAAAATAATGTATTTTTATAGCCTTTGTTTCACTTTTGTTTCCAAAATCCATTTTTATTTAAATAGTCACTTTTAATGTCTTAAAATTTATGTAAATCTCTTTACTTTTTATGTTTTTTGAGACACTAAAAATTAATTTTTACTCTAAAAATCCCTTTACACTAACAAGTGAAACAAGTATATGTCCCTTGTTGTGTCCCTTTTGTATTTATGAATATATAATTTCCTTGATAGGTGTGGATTTTCTAAATAAAAATTAAAAAATAATTTGAGTTTTAGTCCACTTGATCAACAAATACAAAGGAATTACATAGGAGACGCAAAAAAGGGACACAAGTTGGGGACAGAGTATCCGGACCGTTGAATTAGTTGTCGTTCGGAATTTGTTAAGGGTTCGAAGATGCAACCCCCGACAATATCAGGACTCAGGAGTCTTGGGGACGAAGCCCCCGACAGGGAGATCGAGGAATGCTACCCCTCGCTTGTAGTCTCGTTGTCGGGGGCCATCACCTACTAAAACGATAGTATATAATACGTAGTATTATGTGTTTGGGCCTCAACAATTTGTTGGCTTATAAATCATAATAGTGATTTTTGAGTCTCTATATAATCTCTCAAAATACCTAATAATATGTAAAGATGTAATAGAATTTTGGATCTTTTAAGAAGATAAAGAAGGAAGATTCTTTGTGTTGCCCAAAATAATGTACTTTTTACAGGCTTTTTTAGTTTCCCTCCCTTTTTATTTAATTATTCTTTGGCAAAAAAAAGTATTTTTTTCCTTCTAATTGGTTGACCAAAAGAGACGTAGATCTCTATACAATTTTCATTTTTTATGGCTTTCCCAAAAGGGTTATTTTCTCCAGGTTAAAAAAGGTAAAACCAAAGCAGTGTCCAGGTTAATGCAATCGGAATATCATATGGATTATAATTATGACTTGTGTCGGTTCTTAATTGTTTATGTATGATATTGGATGTTGTAAGTGAGATACTATGTATATTGGGAACTTGTCAAATTCGGTTTCAATTCGAGGTTGATGTAAACCTTACTTGTATTGATACAACTTTTAGCATTTAATAATAAATGCTAATGAGAATTACATTGATCTAACATTTTAGTTAGTTGTATTTTAGCAAATTCATTAGATCTTTTTAGGGTGGTTTCAATGACTTAGTGATCCATAACCCGATCCAATTCGTAGTTTATGAGTCAGATTGCGGGTTGCGTGTTACGGGTCGGATTATAAATCGACCCGTAATGCTCTTAAAATGACTTGTATATTTATAATATTATTTTTTAAAATTTATTTTACAATAGTTGGAGGGAGAAGATTCAAGTGGTGGACAGCTAGTCACCTGGACAGATCGGCCCACGGGGACCTTGAGGTTTTCGGAGCTATGTTTTTACGTTTTTTTTTATGTCTCGTTCTGCTTTGTTTCGGTTTGCCTTTAGTTGCCTTGTTTTTTATCTTGTTCTGTGGTCCTGTGGAGTCTTTTGGTCGCTCCCCTGACGCGTTAAGCCCGGGGCGCCCCCCATCTTAACCCCCTAGATTTCCCGCAAGGGAAGCTCCACTTGGTAGTTGTTGTTGTTGTTGTTGTTTTATTTTACAATAGTATAATAATGTCTTACTCTTTACAATAATACATTAATATCTTAAAATTGTTGAACTTTGAACTAGTTAAAATGACCAATATTCAAGTTAAAC
Organism: Fallopia convolvulus; assembly: GCA_964016875.1. NCBI lineage: Eukaryota > Viridiplantae > Streptophyta > Magnoliopsida > Caryophyllales > Polygonaceae > Fallopia > Fallopia convolvulus. Next base: position 1,653,446 of record OZ024718.1, on the reverse strand, counting down.
GGATTATAAGAGTTCAACAGGTCAAACGGGTCAACCATAAAACCTAAAACCATGAATTGCGGGCCATTTTTTTTGTAGAAGGAGAGGCAGTACTCTCCGTTCCCTCTAGGGGAGTTTTATTAATAAGAAAAAGAACTAAGTAGTAATCAAACGGGGGATAGCTCGGCCCCTTACATCATCCAAATAAAGAATAAACACCCCCGGGGGGTCACACAATACATGAAAACCAATGTTGTAAGAAAAAGCCAAAGAAGCTAACAAATCCGCCACTCTGTTAGCTTCCCGGTAAATATGTCGAAACTGGATAGACCAGTCTCTACTAAGAAAGCCTTGGCACTGATGCACCAGACTGGCGAGTGGATGACTACATTCCACATGCCTAGGAGAAGACACACAAATTATGAATCAATTTCCAAGACAACCCTCCTGTAACCCTTGCTCCAAGCAAGACTCAAAGCACACAAAACTCTCCATAATTCAACCATAAAAACAGAACAAATACCAATATTATGGACAAATCTTATAAGCCACTTACCATCACTATCCCTTATGACTTCCCATAATTACGGATCATTTTAATTTTTATTAAATCGATCTATAATCTATAAACTGAATTACAGGTCGGATCGGATCAACGCATTAAGCCACCCTAACATTTCTAATCATTCCATTTCTCATCAAACTGGGTCGTTCTTTACCGTGATTTTTAATCAATTGTATATTATTCGATTGTATAATATATGGTCAATCTTATTTCAGTTTGCGGCCATTTGAGTTTGGCATTATCCACTTCCCCTCCATCATTTTTGTTGGGTTACGTGACTTATGTCATATAAAGTCAAATTTTCAACAATAATACGTAATAACCACTAACATATATTTTACAATTTCGGATTAGTTTTCTATTAGTACCTCTAACCTCTAATGAGATCGAACTCCAAAACTCCACTCTTAAACCCTAGGCTTTCATAAATCTTTTTTATTTTAGTGGGTCCAAACTTCAAAGTGGCTAATCGACATGAAAGAAACATATAAAATTAAAATTTTACAAAATTTTAATGTTAATTAGGCATTTTGTCTCATCCTCTCGACATAATGATATCAAAAGAGTTTTAAATAAATTATACGGGTAAATTTGAGAAATTTTGAATTTAAAATAATTAAAACATTTTTAGTTTTTTTTTTTAATCTACAACAGGTTACAACGGAGGAGATTCGAGCGTGAACTAATAATCAAAGATGTCACCATCTACCAACTAGGTTTAACTAAAATATCTTACTCTATGTACGTATCAAAACATGTTTTTTTTTTATAATTTCAATACTTTGATTTTTTTATCTATAGGAGACACTTAGGCCATTACAATGAGGGAGGGAAATTTAAACTCACGAACATAAACATCCTCACCTGATTCTTTTAATGTGTGCCATACTGCCATTAATATATTAAATTTAGAAAGAATATTTAAATTTAAACTATTTTCAAAATTAAAATTGGTGAACTATATAAAAAAAATTAACTTAATAAATAATTTTCATAATTTACAAACTTGGTTTTTTTTTGGTCGAAATTTACAAACCTGGTATTGTTTTAAAAGAATGCTTTCGATCAACTTTTGTGTGCATGCTTTGTTTATCTTTGCTACTCTTTTAGTGCGCCATTTGGTTTTGGATATGTTAGGGAAAATGAAACCCACAATTAAAGAACAGTTCTTTTCTTGTTTTCGTGGGTGTCTTCTGGCCATTGTCAGCCTAATCTAGTAATCTGAATCATTGCACATGGTGGCCTTGTCTTTGCATGTTTTTTTTTGGTTTATACTTGAACCAATTATGCAAGGCCAAATTGCTCTATTTCACTATTTGTGTGTTTATTATGTTTTCAATTTTGGAAGAGATATAGCTAATGTTTAAAAAAAGGGAAAATGTTTGAAAAATAAAAGAAAGATTCTGGATTTTCTATCGTCATTGTTCTAAAAAACGCTAGGAGGGAGTTAGGCGGTGGGATGAGGTCTAGCGTCTAGACTCTAAACTATTAGGCGGAGTTTAGGTCGATTAGTATAATTTTTTATTTTAGAAGGTTATTATTTGTAATTGGTGGGAATATATAAACAAAGAACAATGTCATCATAATGTCGTCGTATAAATTCAAATCTAGAGCCTGCCTAAGTCACCTAAGAGGCCATCTAGCCTGTTTAGAAGGCCATCTAGCCTGCACAACCCGTCTAGGCTCCTGACTAGGCATCGGGATTAAATCAGAACAGTGGACCACCACCGCCCAACTTCTAGGCAGCCGTCTAGACCTTTTTTTAGAATAGTGCCTAGCGTCTAGAGTCTAGACAGTCTGAATAATTTCTTAGGCAATTTCTAACAGGCTCCTAGACGAGCTAAAAAGCTAGACGAGTTTTGGCTTTTTAGCACTAAAGTAGCAATGAGTATAGTTCCTAGAAAATGAAAAATGATATTCCCTCCGATTCAAAATAAGTGTCATTTTAGTATTTGACACAAGATTTAAGAACAGTATTAATTAAACTCAAAAGTATAAATTTATTATAAATTTTACCACTCATCACCTTTTTCAACCAATGAATGAATAACATTAGCCAATAAAAATACATTCCAATAACAATTCTCATAACTCACTCCTAATTAATTGCCTAAAAAATCTAAAACGAAATATAAATTGGATCAAAGTTAAAGTGCTAAAACGACACTTAATTTGAATCCGATGATGTATGAATTAGGGAAGAACCAACTTTTAATGTAAGATGGTTTATCTTCTTTCATTTTGTGTGTGCTTGTGCTTTTTTAGATTGGAAAGTGACAATTAATTGCAAAAGGCATGCAAGATAAAGCAATTAATTAGTGGGACTTGATGTAGATTGAGTGAGTGGGTGATTGAGACTCAATCTTGCTATTTATTGATTGTATATTTGTGTGAGTTTGGAGTAATCAATTCATTGAATTGATGGGAAACAATCAAATGCACCGAATTCCGGTGGAGATTGGAACAGTTGAGAAGAATTTAGATGCCGCAAAATTTAAAGTGATTGCTAGAAGTATAAGACAAGTCTATAATAGCTCATTCAAGTCCACTCATCAATTTTCAAGTTGGAATATATTTGTCTAATTTTGGTAAAAACTTGAATTCATCATGGTTTAAACAAGTTAAAGAATTAGGTTCTTTGATTATTTTTTTACCCGATGCATTGCATTGAGTGATTCTTATAATAGTACCGAGTTTTGTAAGGGTTCATTTGATCCATTCAAGTTTTTTGATCTTTAATTTCTACAATTATTAGAATAAATTCTAATGTATGTGCGTAAGTGCAACTGGCCTAATTTAATTGACGTTTATACTTCAAATAATGAGTGGTGAAAAATTATATTTAATTTTTTTTATAGACAGATTCAAATAGCTATTTTTTTCGTTAGAAAATATTTGATGGTTAGGCTCAGTTTTACTGTTAGAAAATAATTGATTTTTATGCATATTTTATTCCAAATTTATCCTTTAATTTTCTTAAATGATAATTAATGAATTTTTTTCCACAATATTTTTTTAGATTTAGAATTTTTTAAGAATTAAAATAATTTAATTAAGGAGAATTAGCTAAAATGATAGGATTTTAAATTTTAGTTAAAATTACTCCAACATCAAATATTTTCTAGAGAGGGAAATAATAAATAGATTTAGAGTTGTGGTGCTCACTAATACTGTAATATGTACAAATTTATGGGCCAATATATTGGGGCTATGCATACATGTAAATTAATTTCTAGCACAAAAATTTAATGAGTTTTCTTCTTATAAGCAATTAAAATAGATAGAAAATATAGTCCACCAACCTTACACCAAACTTTAAATGCAAAAAAATAAAATCTCTATTTCAATAGATTTGATTTTAAGAAAAGGACCCTCAAAACTAGAAAACTCAAATCTTACCCAAATAAGCCACATATTGTCTTCAAGGTATTAATTTATTACTACAAGAAAAGGACCTCAAAACTAGAAAACTCAAAAACATCTCTATTTCAATATTTTTTCTCCCAATAATATATTTATTGGTCCACCGGATTTAACATAAATGATTTAAGATTAAATGATTTTTTATAATATATATTGAAATTCGTTCAAAATAGTTAGGTAAAATGAAAATAAACCATTAATTTAAAGTACATGCGTCATGTGTGAACAATTACCATGCAATCTACTTTCTATGTATATATTTAATTCAAAAGTAAGTTTTGGATTAAATATTTTAATTAGTGAATATAATACCAACCATATTTCAACCTTATTTTATTTTACAATATACTATCATATTCCCTCCGTTTCACAATAATTGTCTTTCTAGTAATTTACACATTATTTAATAAAGCTGTGAAAAATACTAATACACCCTCAAATATTTTCATACTTTTTACTTTATTGAAAGCCACTAATAATAGTCTATCATTAATTATAATGGTAAATATGTAAAGTAGAGACCAAGATAGCTAAAAAAACATCTATTATAAAACAAAAAATTATGAATAAAAAGACATTTATTTTGAAACGGAGAGAGTATGTATTTTCATTTTTAGTGGAATAGTCAATTAGAAGCTATCCTCATAAAGGCATAATCCTATAATAATACTCCCTCCGATTCAAAAAAAAAATGTCGTTTTAGCAAAAAGCTCTACTATTAAGAAATACTTAATGACCCATCAAACTCACTTATCTCTACATATGCCAAGGTAAAATATTCATTAATTGGCCAATAGGTATTTGGATGGCAATTATGTATGTGTAAAAGGAGAAAGATTTCCAATGAGAGTAATAAATTGGGAGACAAATAACCAATGAAAAAAAAGAATTGAAAATATCTATGCAATAAATTTTCATATGGAAAAGTGAACGACATTTAAATAGGATCAAATATTAATAGCTTAAACGTCATTTAATTTGAATCAGAGGAAATATTAATAGCCCTCTAATTTCTAAGCTTTGAATCCTATATAAAGCTAAATCAAAATCAAGAGCCTAGTACTAAAGTTAAAGCACTTTTTTCATCAAGGTCTTATAGAGTTATAGCTTTGCTGATGCTGATCTACTCTAAATCCTAACCATATAGACTTAAGGTTTAGATAAGTACTAACAATATAAAATTATCTCAAATGTGGTGTTGATTAATATTTTATAGAAGTAATTATTGGTGGGTTGTTTGCATTTTCTTCCTTTCCACTATATCTCCATTATCCATTTTTTATTTGGCCAAGTATGCATGTATCCATTATCTTGAGGAAATGTGAGATGTGTTCAAGAGGAGATGTAACTTGTTCATTAGAAGCTATTAAACTTTCCATAAAAACATGTATTATCCTAGTGGCTTTCAGATTTTCAAAATGGAAATATCAACTTTTTTGTTCTATAAATTTCTACATGACAAAGACTTTTAAATAGACACTTATCTCGTTTTTGGGCATTTGGTTCGACGGGTACTTTAAAGTTTTTGTTTTAAACCTCACGAATATCGATACTCTATTTCAAAAGTCGTCTTAAATAATGGTACTAACATAACTGTTTTTACATAATATATTAGACTTTGCGGGTCAAGATTTAGTCATTTATCTCGCCTTTGGGCATTTGGTAATCAACGAGTACTTTAAAGTTTTTCTTTCCAACCTCACGAACACAGGTACTCTATTTCAAGAGCCAACATAAATAATAGTATTAATATAACTACTTTTACATGATATATTAGTCTTTACGGGTCTAGATTTATAGTCATTTATCTCGTCTTTGGGCATTTGGTTCAGCGAGTACCTCACACTTTTCGTTTCGAACCTCACGAACATTGGTACCCTATTTCAAGAGGCGTCATATATAATAGTATTAACATAATTATTTTTACAGGATATATTACTAATTGTTACTGTCTTGTTTCCTTAAATAAAGGAATCGGGAACCGAACGAAAAAAATCGACGGTTCCGGAATCGGAACCGTAGATCGGCCGGTTCCGGTTCCACGTTCCTTGCAATCGGAGAACCGACGGTTTGGAACCGGAACCGAACCATAATCGCCCCGAACCGAGGAACCAGGGGGTTCCCGATTCCATGGTTCGGTGGAACCGGAACCGCCGATTCTGGAGCCGGACACACCTCTATGTGAACTTAATAAATTGGAACCCTAATGCCACCTAAAAATGCATTAATGTATGAAGTATGTTTTCATTTGAAAAAGTTATAACTTCTTAATTTCAAATGACTACAATAGATATATTATGTAAAAACAGTTATGTTAGTACCTCACGAACTTAATAAAGTTTTTGTTTTGAACCTCACGAATATCGATACCCTATTTCAAAAGTCGTCATAAATAATGATACTAACATAACTATTTTTACATGATATATAAGACTTTGATGGTCTAGATTTATTGTCGTTTATCTCGCTTTTAGGCATTTGGTTTAGCGGGTACCTTGAAGTTTTCGGTTCGAACCTCACGAACACCGACACTCTATTTCGAGAGTCATCATAAATAATACTATTAATACAACTATTTTTACATGATATATTAGTCTTTACGGGTCTAGATTTATAGCCATTTATCTCGCCTTTGGGCATTTATCTCAGCTGGTACCTTAAAGTTTTCGTTTCGAACCTCACGAACAATGGTACCCTATTTCGAGAGTCGTTATAAATAATAGTATTATATAACTATTTTTACAAGATATATTAGACTTTGGGGTCTAAATTTATAGCCATTTATCTTGCCTTTGAGCATTTGGTTCAACTGGTACTTTAAAGTTTTCGTTTCAAACCTTACGAACAATGGTACCTTATTTCAAGAGTCGTCATAAATAATAGTACTGAAATAACTATTTTTACAAGATACATTAGACTTTGCAGGTCTAGATTTATAATTATTTATCTCGCCTTTGGGCATTTGGTTCAACGAGTAACTTAAAGTTTTCGTTTCAAACCTCACGAACATCGTTACCCTATTTCGAGACTCGTCATAAATAATGGTATTAATATAACTATTTTTACATGATATATTAGACTTTGTGTGTCTAAATGTATAGTCATTTATCTCGCCTTTAGACATTTGGTTCAACAGGTACCTTAAAGTTTTCGTTTTGAACCTCACGAACAACGATACCCTATTTCGAGTGTCATAAATAACAATATTAACATAACTATTTTTACAAGATATATTAGACTTTGCGGATCTAGATTTATACTAATTGTTGTTGTCTTTTTTCCATAAATAAAGAAGCATTTTTTTAATGAAAGAGGTGATTCATTCATATTTTGTAAAGTTGAGTACAAAAACGCTCTAGAAAGCCTAGAGTTACAAACCTCTCAAAGGTCTAATTTTTCTAGCCATCTCCTTAATTCTCTACATTGCTTCTTCCATATGCCAATCACACAATTTCTTACATGATTGATTACAAGAAGCATTATTTTGATTTAAAGCAAAATGTGTGTGAACTTAGTAAATTGGAACCCTAATGCCACCTAAAAATGCATTAATGTATGTAGTATGCTTTAATTTGAAAAAGTTCCTTCTGAATTCTGATATGTAACGAAATCAAATCTTCTACTTCCTAAATATACTCCCTTCTATACCCCCTACGACGTGATTGGGTTTTATCTTCTTAATTTCAAATGACTACAATAGATTTTAAGTTTTTTACCATTTTGGCACTAAATTTTCAACAAAGCTTGTCAAAAGAACAAGTGGTCAATGGAACCAACAACTCCATGTAAAGGGCCAAGAAAATATTTTTTGTTTTTTGGGTTGAAAGGTCAAGAAAATATTTAGACTTGACCAAGATTTACAACCTTACTTTAATAAGCTAAACACTTAATTATTTATAATCCACATGAAATCACATGTTCTTAATTTATTACTCCAAGAGTAGTACGTGCATAGATAGACCCTTAATATGTTGCAAAACGAATCGTTTAGAGGTCAATTCTCCAATGGTTGCTTTCTAGTTTATTAGTGATTGTGATTTGTGAAAACCTTTGCTATGTTTGAACGTTTTTGTTCTCCATTCACATTGTTCACATTGGCCGGTTACGTATGTGGTTTTTGTTAAACAAAAATATGTGGTCATTTTTTTTTATAATCAATTTTGGAATACAAAAACTTTGGATTCTCCTCGATACACTCCATCTTCATAGTCCAATCTTCAATTTTCTCTTCTATATAGAATACATTATCTTTTGATTTAATTAATTTCTAAAGTATGTAGGTGTTAATCTGTCTTCAATCTGTCGTTGATCGGTATCTACCAAGAGAGTCTCATGGGGTTCGCCCCCTGAACATCTCATAATTGTAATTCCGAAATCTAGATCTTTTGCCTCCTAATAAAATCAGTTCTTCTTCTACCCATGAATGTAGCCAACATGACGTTGGTGAACTACGTAAATCTGTGTGTTCTTATTGAATCTTCTCACATTCATAAAACAATAGGGATGCGAAATATTGCTTGTTTTGTAAAGAAAATGAGTTGAATTGAAAAGTTACCTTCTTTAAATGAAGGATCTCATTGTTAGATTCAAATACTTTTTAACCCAGCATATCACAAATTCAAAAGTTCAAGTTGGAAAGTGGTAACCTAATCCATTTGGTTCGAGAATTCACAATCATAAATCGACATCTTGATGAAAATCAACATAGGACCTGTTTGGATCGCCACATTTAATGCATTAAATATGAGATCCAAACAGAGGCATATTTGGAGGTGTTCATGGTCCACTCTAAATCGAAAAAACTGGTCGAACCAAATTGACTGAACCGAGTGAATTTAGTTTAGTTCTCCGCTTACAATGTTTTATTTTTCGTTTTTTTTTCAGTTCATTCAGTTTTTTCTAGGGCTTAAGTTAAAATTTTCATCATTTAAAACTAAATCCTGAAGGGAAAATATAAATCCTATAAAAGTAATTCAAAAACCATAAATGTATAAGATATTATAAAATCTTTTCAACCGATTAAATTAATAATTTCCTGGTCCGCACATAACATACAACACTTCTCTATTCATCTCCCTTATATCTTGCTTCCCCTCAAACTCTTAGCGTAATAAGAAACGAACACAATTTGGTGAAGTTCAATCCATTTCGGTTCAGTCTAACCACACGAAGTTATATTTGTTTATACGGTTTTTCTAATCTATGCCCTTAGGGGATAGGTTAAGAACCTTAAAAGGGAAACTATTTATTGAATTTTATCATTTAAGGTTATTTTGCTTTTTTTTTGATAGGGTTTATTAATTTCCTTTTAAGATTTTAGTTTCTATATCTAGTAATCTTAATCTATGCTCTTAGGACATAAGATAGAAAAACCGTTGTTTATATATTAATTCCAAATTTCGATTTTCGGTTTGGCGAACCCATGAACAGTCCTAAACATACACATGCTGGTCATATCAACAACATTGGCCAGCAAAGACAATTTACCAAAGTGTGTGACACTGTGTCCGTACAAACCAAACAAGCATAAAATTATAAAACCTATGCTTAGCAATCAAGCAAAAGAAAAATCCCTATGATTCCTTCATATGAAGTTTTGCCCCCACCAACACTATATCAAACAACACAATACATACAATGCATCATCTTTTGTAAAGTTAATTTTAGCATATAAGATCAAAAAAGAGGTAGACAATGAAATGACATTCCCATCTCTAGGCTCAACCGACAAGAGTAAAAAAACTCAGAGCTCCATGTCTTGGGACCAATCAAATAATTATTGAGTCATTGACAACAGATTTTACACTCCATACTAATAAGTGTCAACGCAATTGCACATGATGTGTGTAGTTTTCTATGGTGATTCATTTATGGTTTGGTTGGATTCCCAAGTATAATGCAACATTCATGCAAAATGGCAATAAATTTAAGGTTTAGGGTAATTTACAACAATAACAACCTAATATAAGTCCTGTCTAGGCGGGATCTGGGTAGCTAAGATATGGACATACACAATGTTTAAAAAAAAACACTAGGCAGATCCTAGACGGAGGGGGGTTGCCTAATACCTAGACAGTCTGAACGGTTTCTTAGGCGGTCTTAAATGGGGGCCTAGATGGGTTAGAAGACTAGGCGAGTTTGGACCTTCCAACACCTAGATGGGACCTAGACAAGATTTTTAAAACAGCGGGTACACATGAATCGAAAGCAATGAGAGGGTGTGTCTAGAGTGACCCAAAAAACAAATTAAAGTACTAGAACAAGGGAAAAGAGAGACGGAAAAGAGTGAGGAAAAACAAAGCACGAAAAGGGAAGAAGAACGAGGTTCCCCTCTCCCGACTGTCCACTATCGATCCACAGCCACGATCTTCTCTCTTTCCATTGGTCCCTATACAATGTCAGATCCGCTGAAATTTTCCGAAGGGTAAAGTTTAGGATAATTTAATGTAAAATAATGTATTTTGTTTAAAATCGAAACACGCCCTTGGTTAGAAGGTGCTTTTTTTTAATATCAGCTTTGGAAATCATGGACTTGGATTAGCAAGTTTACCAAGTTTACAAATGTTTTAGGGTTTATGAAGAATTGGGTTGGATGATGAGTCCCAAATTCGGATCCAAAAGCACCATTCGACGACCTCAGAGGTGGACTTTGACAAGTTATATCGTCGTGTTGGCTTTCAAATGGCTTCATTTTTTGAAGTCCTCCACAATCACATCATGATTTTTTGGCGTCTGTGATCATTAGGTCACGAGTTCAAATCACCCCTCCCCGTTGTAATGACCTAAGTGCCTCCTATGAACCAAAAGATTATCTTAATTTACTACTAAATTTATCTTAATTTTTACTGTTTTCTTATTAAATCAACCTTAATTTTTTTAGAGCGGAGCTGACCCTAGCTTGCCCCTGAGTCCGTCCCTGTGTCGAATAATTTGACATTATTGAGTAAAAAATTGATCGATTTCAGTCTGAAAAATCTTTGAATTGGGTGGACTGGGTTCTTTGGTTGGTATGCACTTTGCTAGAGTCAAATGTGACATGATTTTGGTTAGTAAACATGTTTGATTCCATTACCCTACAAATTTTGTCCCACTGCCCCCACTAAAAAGAGAAGTGGACTGGACTCTAATAGTGAATAAGACTCACAATGATCAAGATTAGTGTGTTTCTTTAACATCATGGGTAGGTGAAAATTGCCTAGGGCATTGAGCACAAAGAAAATTAGGGTTCACCATGTGGCCTTATGTAAACCAGCTGGATTTGCCCTTCATTCTCAAAGATTACAGATGGATTAGCTTATCAAAAAAATGAACTAATGCAACAATTAAAAAGACCAACCCACAAGTTGAACCTTGATTTGATTTCAGGATTAATTGTCAAAATGAAAAGAAGATAACATTAACATTCAAGTCTAATGTCATGTCATGCCTTTATCAAGTCAAATCTCATTGAAAATTGGCTCTTAAGCATCCCTAATTCCCTATATCAAATCATTTGAAACTTGTGCTGTGAAAATCCATGCCTAACACTCTCAAACAGTGCTGTGCTACCATATGCACATTAAGGGCCCGTTTGGTACAATAGCGGGAATCGGGTTGGAATCGGGAATATGATTGAGATGAGAATGAAATAGGTTTAGCTCATACCCACCTCCATGGTAGGGTATGAAAAGTGTGGAAACTCTGGAATGTTGAATGGTTGAATCCCAACCCGGTTTTTCTACCAAACACTAAGTTAGGTTTGAGTGATTCCTAACTCGATTCCTCATCCCAAAGGTATGGTATACCAAATGGGCCCTAAGCCCCTAAAGCATTGCTTCCTTATTTGTTGATAAGTAAATTGCGGGAATCAGGTTTGAATCAGAAATGAGATTGGGATGATAATGAAATAGGTTTGGCTCATACCCACCTCCATAGTAGCGTGTGGAAACTATGGAAAATCTGGAATTTCGGTTGATTCCCAGCGCTCCGGTTGTTCTACCAAATACTAAGTTAGGTCATAGCGAGTCCTAACCCGATTCCTCACCCCCCTGCATAGATAGGATCGCATACTTGATTACCCGATGCTACGGAAGATATGGTACCAAACGGGCCCTAAAGCATTGCTTCATCCCATACGTTGCAGAGCTTGGCTGATCTTAGCAGACATCTTCTGTTCCAATTCATGTCCCACAAACCTTATTGTAGATAAACAAATTTTATAGTATATATATGATGATATATGTAGCCATGATGTTTGATGATGCGTCAGCATCGAAATCCAAAGAGTGGGGCATATGAGGTGGGTCATGGAATATGACAAGAGGAGCTCTACTTGAAGATGTAACCAAATCATGACAGAGAAGTAAATAGATAAAGATAATTCAGAGAAATTTTGTAAGCAAAAGCAACGAGGAAGTTGGCCTTCGGGCATTTGGTTTGGCCTCTGAGGTAGTACTCCGAGATCACCGTTTTGAATCTCTCGGGCGGCGGTTTGCCCTTTCTCTTTAGAATGGGTTAGTAACCAGTTCTCATTCCTAGTGGATGCTCTAGGCGAACCCAAGTAGTACTTGACCCTAATTCTTACCTTATAAAAAAAACACTAGTGGTTTACGGAATAACTAGGGATGGAAATCATTCACGGATAATTTACAGACCCGAGTATTTGGCCCGAATAGGCGAGTAGGGGGTGAGCAATGTGTATTTCATACATTTTTATGATAAAAAAGCTTTTATATGTGTTTTGCAAATCCAAACCAGAAAAATATAAAAAATATCTCCCGGTTTTTCACCCGGCCCACCCAAAAACCCGACAAATGGCAGGTGGGTTGGATGCTGATGATGGACGGGGTGGGTGGAGCGATTGACCTCACAGGTCGGGTGATGAAAGTGGTCCACCCACCTATCACCGGCCCAATTCATTTCCATTTCTAAGAATAATTAATAACCAAAAAATGGCAGATTACAAAAAATTGAGCCCACAACTGAATCAGTTTTTTGATAGATAGAAAAAACAATGGAACTCTAGCGTAATGATATTCTCTACCTTTAGGCTCTAGTATCATAATCTAAATTTTCTACCATATGAGCTACACAACCCCACATGCCATGGACAAAAACTCAAAGATGCACAATAATATTGAAATGCATGTAAAAAAGAACATCATCATTAGAATAGACAAGGAAAGAAAAGGCCAAAGCAAAGGACTATATCAATTATCAAGGGATAAGATTAGAAAACCAAAAGAATCACATGTATGTTGTACAAATAGCAAAATCATTGAACATCTCAAGAAATGGACATTGATGGAAACTAACAAATAGGACATTTGGTTTGCAAAACATGGATTCAAATAATATATACAAATTACACTCAATACATTCTGTTTATCTCCCTCACCCCAGAAATATACAATCAAAATGTTCACTTTTTTTAATGCATCAAACAATATTTCCACTCTTTTCTTTTGATTGCTTGATTTGTTTCAATTCTATTTCAACAGAATGAAGCATCACCTAAAGGCTAGTCAACACCAATCCTTTCACATAATCTCATTTAGGTATCCTTTGCCATTGATATTGGCAACATGACCATTGAGAAGTTGTCAACCAACCAATATGAAAATATCAGAAAATCAAGTACACTATTGTAAAGGCCGTTGTGTAGAAAAGAGTGATATGAAACATACTGCATAGCTTTAAGGATCTGGGTTGAACTTCACAGACTCCCTCCAAATGAGCTCCTTGATGTTTTCTTCTGTTAATGATCTCCGTTCAAAGTCAAAACTGAAGGGCTGAAGGCAAACTGGTTCATCATTTACATTATGCAACGGTGCCAAATATGGATGGGATAGGGCCTCGTTAACTGCATGATTGACCAAATGTAAAAATCCAACATGTGAGTATCAGTGGAGGGGCTTTCAAGAAGTTTAACACTTCAAATTCAATACGTGAATGGCTCTGATGGCCTAAAGATTGGTTATAGTCAAAAGGAAGTGTAACCTGTTATACGCCCATTTGGGTCAAAGACGAGCATTCTCTTTAGCAAATCCACTGCCAAAGGAGAAGCATTAGGAAATTTGACTGAAAACTGTTGCCTTGGATACTGGGGTAGCTGCTTCAGTAAACTTCGAGTATAGTCACTCATTATAAAACCTAGGCTAGAGTCATCTGGTGAGCCTATGAGCTGTGTAAGTCCAAATCATCATCAAAGTAGAGCTTATAAGATGTTAAAGAGGTGATTGTCAAGCAAAATTTAAGATTTCTATTGTTATATGAGGAATTAAAATGATCCTGGTTGCAGATATAGTAACATGTTCATCTTCAAATAACTATAGTGGGGCAAGAGTCATTGTAGAATTGAATGATGCTACTGAAATGAAAACTCTTTTCTTCTCAAAATACTCTAAATTTGACAGAGTTGATCAAGTTGTTGATAAAAAACTTTAGGAAACATTTTTCATAAACTACAACAATCACAATGGACGAAAAAATACACTGGTACATTCAATTTACTTATATTAGATTAGCACAGAAGCAAAGAGAACACAAAGTAAACCTTCAAAAACTACCTACGAATATGACTATAATGTTTCTAGATATTTTTTGTAAGCTTAAGGAAATCAAGAGGTTGAAAAGCTAAATGTCATTCAAAGACAAGATATTCTTTTAACCATGAAACTCTAGTAATCTACCTCAGTGATTAATCTTAGCTGGTGACGATGATCTTTTGCCTGGGAAAAGGGGCACTCTGGTGAGTATTTCTCCAATTATGCAGCCGACGGACCAGATATCGATTGCAGCAGTGTACTTTGAACAATTCAAGAGCAACTCTGGAGGCCGATACCAGCGAGTGACAACATACTCAGTCATAAGATCTGATTCAGATGTCGTTCTCGCAAGGCCAAAATCTCCAATCTTAAGGTCACAATTAGCATTCACGAATAAGTTGCTTGGCTTGAGATCACGATGCAGCACATTTGCAGAGTGAATATACTTCAAACCTCGTAATAACTGATACAAGAAAAACTGCAATGGCATTATGCGAGTAACTAGTTAGTAAATCAGGAATTAAATCATCTTCATGAATCTACAAATACAATATTAAAGGAATACACTTCTTTTGATTTCAGAATCCTACCACAACAAACTATCTCCATTCTTTTACACGAAGGGGGAAAAAACAATGACCTATATTTACATTTTACTACTAGAATCATATGTTTTTATTTTAAAATTGAAAACTTGCATCCTCCGTGAGAAATTTATGTAGCCATACCCGACAATGATCATCTGCCAACGGCTGGTTTGACCGTATTATTTGGTGAAGATCAGTGTCCATCAACTCATAAACAATATAAACTTCATTAAATTTCTCCCTTTGCGGAGGACGTATAACATCTTTCAGCGCAACCACCTGCATTTATAAGAGGTGAGCAATGAGGCACAGTTAAAACCACATATAACACCAGGTAAGAGTTTCAGTAATCTTTGAATTTAATACACTATCAAAACATTAGTATATACCAGAATGCTAATCTTGAAATTTCAAAAACAAAAAATAGCTAAAGTGACATCACACAATGAGAGAAAGCAGCTGAATTAAAATGCAATAAACTTGTATGAATGTAGCAAAATCATCTGCAGCAAAGAGCTTACATTTTCATGATCCATGTGACAAAGAATTTTAATCTCACGCAATGTCCTCTTGGCATCAATTCGATTGTCAAATGCCTTGCCAATCTTCTTGATTGCAACTTCTTCTCCCGTCTCTGAATTGAAAGCAGCACTACAACGAAACAAGGAGTAACACCATAACTAAGCATGATTAACAATTGCACCAAGCAAACAGTGTAGTACTCAGACAATCTCTGTATCGCAATGCATTGACCTTCCCTACAATTTTGACCTGAACATTCCGAGTCAAAATGTGGGGGGTTTAGCAGCCGTCAATGGCAATTGAACAACTAGTCAAATCAAATTATACTCTACTTCGCTTCGTCTAGTAAATCGAAAGCTCAATTTCACCGCTAAATTAGAGGAGAGAGATGGCATTTCAAAAAGGTCAAAACAATGAACAACGAATTTGAGAGAGCTAAATTAGAAATTGAGCCATCGAATTGGGGGAGAAGAAGAAGGGGAACAGACCAGACGATTCCATAAGCGCCGCATCCGACGGGACGAATCGGAGGAACGTATTTTCTAGAGACTTCGAAGAGATTGCCGAAGATGTTGTACTGCGCATATCGGCCGCCGTGTGTCATGAGTGCGCCTGTGATGTTGTTGTTGCTTCCGCTTGCTCCACCTCCTCCTCCTTCATTTTCAGAGCTCGTCTCCGGCGTCATAGCTCTATCATATCATGTCACTCCGCTTCTCCGACGATTACAGGGAAAGGAGGACTTTGAAAAGGCCAGGGAAAGGTAGGAGACGAGTATTTCTTTTAACTTTAAATTTAAATAAATTGTTGATTTTTGTTATGACTAATCCTATTTTAAAGAGCTTTATTAAAGTGGAATTAGGTTAATTACTAGTTGTATTCGTCGTGTCATGTACGACTACGACTCATCAATTTTTTGATGTATTATAAATATGATATTAATAAAGTAAATATATAAAGATTAATAAAAAGTCAAAAATAATGTAAATTCTTAAGAAAATTAATCAAATTCAATTCTTTAAAAATCTTTTCCATAAAAGTTACAAAGATAGTTAATAAGAAAAGATTAAAAAAATATAGATTTGTAAAGATAAAAAATCTTCTATATTTACATAAAAATCCAAAAAGAAAATCAAGGAAAATGTTTATAATTTTTTAATAAAATTTTAATTTAGGCAAGTAATTATATAAATATTTGAAAATTTTATATTTTTATGAAAATTTTATTTAAGATAAATATTTCTTAAAAATAGATAAAAAGATAAAGATAAAATAATTTTTGTTATTTTTAACTAAAATTCGAAATAATTTTTTTTCCACATGAATAATAGAAAGGAATCTAATTAGAAAAAAAAATATAAATAATTTTTTATATAAGGTGGAGTCAGAAATAATGTGGTGGCTAAGAAAAGTTACAACTTTAATATATAGTTAGATTATAGATAGATATGGTTGTTTTTATTTCAAAGATACATGATCACGTGTACATATTTTTTGTTATTTTTTTTAATATATCTTTTACAAATATAATAGATATAATGTACTTTTTTATCTATTTTGGTTAAATCTACTAATATTATTTTATCTTTATTCTTAGTTGGAGATATTTTTTTTGCATAATTAAATATTTAAAATTATTATTTTAATAAAGGGGTGATGTGGCGCAACGTGGTGGCAAAAATTGTTTCGGCTTAGTTATTAGTAATAGATAGATAGTTGGAAAAAAATTCAGAAGTAGAATTAGAAAAAATTCTGACTGTTAAATAAATATTCAACAAATGAGATAGTATAGTTTATTCATAAATTTATAAGGGAATTTCTATTGTGTACACACCGTGGGCACACAATAAAGATACTGGGTAAATCTGATTATTGTTTATTAATTGTAATTTTTTAAAAAGGGTTATTAATTCTAATTTAAGGAATAATTTTTAAATATTTTCCAAAATTAAAATAGTTATTGCATGTCCGTGGACATACAAATAGCCGAACCGAATTTATAATCTACTATAGAAAGATCACTAAAGTTATGCATTTCCTCTTAAATTATATATTATAATGATTTTTTTAACTTACGCTTTTAGAACATAGGTTAAACTTTCTTAAATAATAATATTTTGTAAATTGTAATTTATATTCCTTAAGAAAATATTCCACAAGATACATATAACCTACATGTTATTTAAACTAGTAGTGCAATACTTATTTATAAGAAAAAACATGCATCCAATATTTATTTGAAAAAGTCATAAGCTAGATTTTATTTATAGTTTTTATATCCTATGTCAAATAAAAATAAATGAAGAATGAAATATTCAACAACCCCCATATGGAAAAACAATCGGAGGGGATCCCCATTTGATTTTCATCCCTACTTGCAACATGAGGGTTTAAATTCGTCGATCTTTCATAGTCAATGATTCTATATTATATAACTAGCTACTCCATTAAGAAATTAGGTCAAAGTTTAAGCTCGATGTCATTACCTAGACCGAAGTCAACGGAGTAGGAGACGCCGGAAACCCTGTCATCCACGAACCTGGTGCGGCTAGCGATGGAAGCAAAGGTGTGTCCCGTCACTCCCAGGTCGGTGATGGCCGCCATGGGAAGAGCAAAGACCATCCCATGTCGAAGGGAGAACTCCTGGTAAGGCGACTAGAGCCCGCTAGTAGCCATAAGCTGCCAGTAACATCTGCTCTCCAATGACGGGGGACGAGCGAGTCCAAAGCTGACAGCTAGGGGAGGCCCGACGATCGTCCAAAAGGTCTACGCATAAGTAGAAATTTGGTGCATAAAAATTGTCAAATCTTCTAGGGTAGCAACCTTCATATATCAATTGTTGTTGTCTTTTCGCAGTCCAGAGGACCGAGTCAGATTTGCCACTGAGCTTATCAAACTATACTTACTTGTGATTGCTGGATTTGAGTTCGCGTTCTATAAGACATGTTATGATTCTTGAGCGGTGTTCCTCACTCATCTATGTGTATTTCTGGTTCTACTTTTTGCTTTATTCTGTCGGGTCTGCATTGAGTATCATGAGGAGATGCGGTGAAGAAAACTCATGATCGTTCTGCTTTCAGACTATGGATAGTGAGTGTCCTGAATTTTCTAGCATTCTCTCCTATTTCTTGGATACATGAGGTATGGCTATGACTCAGTATTTTTATTACACATATTATATATAAAATGATTTTTTATTTAATACTGTCAAATAAAAATAAACGAGGAATAACATATTGTGAAATATGCAACAATCCCCATATGGAAAAATAGCCGGAGGGGATCAACCGGAGGGACACAAAGATATAACGTCTTTTACAAATGGTTCATATACACACACATAGGTTTCAAAAATAATTATTTTGTATTATTTAATATATATATTGTCCAATTATTTATTCTTAAACAACCCACGTCATTAAAGAATTAAGTGTTAAATCCATCCAAAGTAAAAAAAAATCACATCAAGAAAGTAAAGTCATCTCAAACAACCCACTTACTTGTGATTGCTGGATTTGAGTTCGCATTCTATAAGGCATGTTAAACTTTTTTTTACTTTATTGATGTGAAATTTTCTTTGATAGATTCATTAGTTTTAGGGATCTTAACATATGTTCTTAGAAAAATCATTTTATATATAATATGTGTATTAAAAATATTGAGTCGTAAGCATACCTCATGTATCCAAGAAATAAGAGAGAGGGATAGAAGATCAAGGACTGCGCTCACTATCCATAGTTTGAAAGCAGAATGATCATGAGTCTTCTTCACCCGCATCTCCTCATGATACTCAATGCAGACCCGGTAGAATAAAAGCAACAAGTAGAATAAGAAATGCACATAGATCAGTGACGAACATCTCCCAAGAATCATAACATACATTATAGAACGCGAACTCAAATCCAGCAATCACAAGTAAGTGGGTTGTTTGAGATTTTTTTTTTGAATTTTTGAATTTGTTTTTACTTTGGATGGACTTAACACTTAATTCTTTATTGACGTGGGTTGTTTAAGAATAAATAAATGGACAATATATATTAAATAATACAAAATAATTATTTTTGAAACCTATGTGCGTATATAAACCATTTGTAAAAGACGTTATATCTTTGTGTCTCTCCGGCTGATCCCCTCCGGCTATTTTTCCATATGGGGATTGTTGCATATTTCACAATATGTTATTTATCGTTTATTTTTTTTTCACATATTAGTGTATTAAATGAAAAATTATTTTATATATAATATGTGTAATAAAAATACTGAGTCGTAGGCATACCTCATGTATCCAAGAAATATGAGAGAATGCTAGAAAATCCATGGCGCTCACTATCCATAGTCTGAAAGCAGAACGATCATGAGTTTTCTTCACCCGCATCTTCTCATGATACTCAATGCAGACCCGACAGAATAAAGCAACAAGTAGAACCAGAAATGCACATAGATGAGTGAGGAACACCGCTCAAGAATCATAACATGTCTTATAGAACGCGAACTCAAATCCAGTAATCACAAATAAGGGCAGAATACATAAACGGCCCCCTGTACTTGGATCAATTGGTCACTTGGCCCCCTGTACTTTAGCCATAACCGTTTGGCCCCTATAGTTGCACATTGCGACCTATTGAACCACTATTGAGCCACTTATCTCGGCTTTTTTTAGAAGTGTGGTGCACGCGCAATGATGTGTTATATTGTATTGCCACAATGGCGATGACATGGATGCCATGGATGACATAGCTGACATGGCGATGACATGATGTGTTATATTGTGTTGCCACAATGGCATCCATGTCATCGCCATTGTGGCAACATAATATAACACATCATCGCGCGTGCACTACATTCCTAAAAAAAGCTGGGATAAGTAGCTCAATAGGGGTTCAATAGGTCGCAATGTGCAACTATAGGGGGTCAAACGATTATGGCTAAAATACAAGGGGCCAAGTGACCAATTGGTCCAAGTACAGGGGGCCGTTTATGTATTCTGCCCACAAATAAGTATAGTTTGATAAGCCTAGTGACAAATCTGACTCGGTCCTCTGGACTACGAAAAGACAATAGCAATTGATATATGAAGGTTGCTACCCTAAAAGATTTGACAATTTTTATGCACCAAACTTCTACTTATGCGTAGACCTTCTGGACGATCGTCGGGCCTCCCCTAGCTGTCAGCTTTGGACTCGCTCATCCCCCGTCATTGGAGAGCGGATGTTACTGGCAGCTTATGGCTACTAGCGAGCTCCAGTCGCCTTACCAGGAGTTCTCCCTTCGACATGGGATGGTCTTTGCTCTTCCCATGGCGGCCATCACCGACCTGGGAGTGACGGGACACACCTTTGCTTCCATCGCTAGCCGCACCAGGTTCGTGGATGACAGGGTTTCCGGCGTCTCCTACTCCGTTGACTTCGGTCTATGTAATGACATCGAGCTTAAACCTTGACCTAATTTCTTAATGGAGTAGCTAGTTATATAATATAGAATCATTGACTATGAAAGATCGACGAATTTAAACCCTCATGTTGCAAGTAGGGATGAAAATCAAAGCCCTAGTCATATCAAAGCCATAACTGCACATATAGCATAGATGCTCATTCAACATGAACGGATAAAAACTCGATAAAGAAGCTATAATTATAAATACGCCGTCGATTGCACAAAAACAAGTATCACTTACGACATTGGATATCGGAGCTAGCTAGCGATCGTATCCAGACAGAGCAAGACAAATCAACCCCAATCTCAAGTAAGAATTAATGTCACTAAAACTATATATGCACACAACAAATTTCAGCAATCCAGAATCAAACAAATGTTATTACTCGTATATAAAATGCATTCATCATCTTGCAATCAATGCTTTCAAATTGAAAATATAGAAAAAGGTGTAAACTAGTTTTATATATAATACTTCGTAGCAACCAGAGAGAAACAGTTGTCGCCTGCCTGGGATGAGAAAGGTTATTGGATTTGGATATTCTCATGAAATGAGATTTCAGAAACAATTTTACTTTCTTGATGTGAAATTTTGTTACTTTAGATGGACTTAACACTTATTCTTTATTGACGTGGGTTGTTTGAGAATAAATAATTGGACAATATATATATATATATATATATATATTAAATAATACAAAATAATTATTTTTGAAGCCTATGTGCATATATGAACCATTTGTAAAAGATGTTATATCTTTATGTCCCTCCGGATGTTTTTTCATATGGGATTGTTGCATATTTCACAATATGTTATTCCTCATTTATTTTTATTTGACATATTATTGTATCAAATGAATTAAATTTGATTATGATTATTTTATATAGACTTGTTAGCATCATCATGTAGTAGTATCTTTTCTATGATTGAGGTTTCTACAATTAAGCGTGCAAGGGCGAGAGTAGTACCAAGCGATTGGGGCTTGTAAAGTGTTTTGAGGCTATTGCTCATCAGACACATGCTCCTGCCTTGTGTAGGAGATTGGGGCTCGCATATAAAGTTCATGGTGAATGTCCTTGTTGGAATTGGATTTGGCATGTTTATGTTCAATTGTTCATTGTATATTGTTTGTACTTGGTAATATATATGCTAAATGCATCATGCAATTCTTATATTTAAGAAGTTTCGTGTTGGTATAGGATAACACTTCTAAAACCTCAGGCCTTACATTTAGACTTTTCTTAATCGTCATGCGAAGTAGCGAAGTCCAGTGGAGGATCTTACTCATAATCATTGGCGGAGCCAGGGGGCGATTGCCCCCTCCCTCTTCCAAACAGTATGTAGATATATGTTATTGGGTTGAAATTATCACACAACGTGCAAAATAGTCCATTTGGTAGTCTAAGGAATAACAAGTCTTGAGTTCGATTACTATAAAAAGGCCCCAATTTTTTAAAAAAAATTACTTGCTTTTTTTTTATGAATTCTATACAAAGTTTAATTTTCATTATAGGAGTTTATAGGATAGGATTAGAATTTATTAAATTAGGCACTTAGAAAAACAGGATTGTGTAATTAGTTTTATTAGAAACATTTAAAGCTAAGTAAAATAGAATTAGTTTCTTACCTTTTTAGCATACTTTGGATTAGAAATTTAATAACTTAGTCACTTTTTAAGATATAATTGCTTACTTAATACCAGAAATTTGAAAATAATTACATAGATAGAAATAAAGAATTTGATTTAACTATCTAGCATAGGATAAGAACTCTACCAATTAAAAAAATCTCCTAGATTAATTAATTGAGATATTTTCACAAGGGGTTAGGTAACATTTTTTTTATTATATCTTATTGTATTATGTCCTAATAGCATATTATAATTTTAATAACCGACTATCGTCCTAAATTTGTCAGTATGCGCACCACTACGCGTACATTGTCTAATGACATCCCCCTCGAAAATTTCTGCCTCCGCCACTGCTCATAATCTTAATAAAAGTGTGTCGTTGGCATTTGAAAGTCGAGGTAACTAATAATCGTTAAGTCTGGTTTTTGATGGATCTAATCCTATAGAAGTTGGATTAGGAAGGTTGAGAAGTATTTCCGGGTTTTGGAGATAATAGAAACCGAAAAAATTGAGTTAGCTACTATCTATAATATACGATAAATTTATACGTTATTTTTTATTTACCTTCTCATATCAATTTATCTGGTTGCCGAATTCTTCGACCTCTCACACTACTAAACATGCATATTAGTTCAAATTGTTGGAACACAATTCCTTTCCCACGTTGAAACATATAACAAATGTCCACTAATATATAAGGAAGGAGGAAGCTCTACTCATTAGCTTAAGCTTTTGGATAAAAATAATAGATCCCGACTTTATATGCTAAGTGGTAAAAATTCCCGACATTACCTTATCAAAACAAAAATTTAAATCTAATCCTATTGATTCAAATATTTTCTACATCACATATACTATACTATTATATTCATAAAATTCTAAGTACGCCACGTACTATACTTACTATTGCTGTCACGAATAAATGAAGCTAATTTTTTATATATAAATTTTATCAATCAATCCTATGGACCAAAATAAAAACCAGAAATTTAATTTAAAACATACGGCGCAAAATTCCCTTACCCAACTATTTAAATCAAATCCACCATAGCTCAAATTCCTCACTCAAATCTTCAAAATTCCAAAAAAAAAAACGCAAAAAATGGGATTTCCGGTGGCATACAAAGACGTCTTCCTCCGCCGCCTCGCTGCCGTCTTCCGCCTCATTCTATCACTCCTCGGGCCCGGCCCGGCCCACGACCCGGCCCGGGCCCGGCCCACTCCCACGTCGGCGCTCACGATGATCCGCGACCACCTCCCCGTCACGCGTTACATGGCCGTGGAGGAGGCGGAGGAATACAAAGACGTCTTCCTCCGCCGCCTCGTCGCAGTCTCCCGCCTCATTCTATCACACTTTGGGCCCGGCTCGGCCCACGACCCGGCCCGGGCCCGGCCCGCTCCCACGTCGGCGCTCACGATGATCCGCGACCACCTCCCCGTCACGCGTTACGCGGCCGCGGAGGCGGAGGCGGCGGCGGCGGAGGAGACGTGTTCTGTTTGCCTTTGCGAGTTCGAGGAGGCGGAGGAGGTGCCGACACGTGTTCCATAGGGGATGTCTGGACCGTTGGATTGATCTTGATCACCGGAGCTGCCCTCTGTGTAGGACCCACTTGCTGAGCGATGATTTGTTGGAGGA
This sequence comes from Fallopia convolvulus, assembly GCA_964016875.1. Classification (NCBI taxonomy): domain Eukaryota; kingdom Viridiplantae; phylum Streptophyta; class Magnoliopsida; order Caryophyllales; family Polygonaceae; genus Fallopia; species Fallopia convolvulus. Next base: position 1,629,147 of record OZ024718.1, on the reverse strand, counting down.
GTTTAATCTACGGCTGGCGTTTACTGATCAGTATTACTATTTCCCTGATTATGATGATGATTATGATTAATTAGGCTTTGGAATTTTTTTGTTTCTTCTAAATAGGGATATTATGTATACAAATACAAGCTAAGTTTAATCGAAAGGAAAAAATTAGTTGATGGATATCTATTGAGTTGTCGATTAGTCCTGATCGATGTCAAATGTTTAAGGTCATTTGAAGATGACTATGAAAGGCGACAAAGGCCACCAAGAAAGAGGTTGAAGAAGTCATTGAACGGTGATCAAGAATTCTTAGATGTCCACTCCTCAAGTCGTGGATTCGATTAAGGCCCTGATCGATGTCAAATGTTTAAGGCCACTTGAAGATAACTATGAAAGGCGACGAAGGTCACCAAGAAAGAGGTTGAAGAAGTCATTACTAACATTGAAGGTTGATCAAGAATTTTTAAATGTCCATTAAAGTCCACTCACCAAATCGCGGATTCAATTAAGGCCCCTTCGATCACCGAAGTTATGGATTCGTCTTACTTATCTTTCAATCATCCGAAGATAAAGGAAAGAAAGAGTTGCAGTTTCGACTTCTAATTTGAATTGTCACCTTTAATTATTACACTTCAAATCAATCTAGCTTCCGCAAGTTCAAATGAATAAGAATAACGCTTGCCTTGAAGACGTGACTAAAACAAGTAACACGCGATGTCGAGTCATATATCAGGTCCTCTATACTAATTGTGTTGATCGAAGTCTTGGATCCTTCAATCGCCACAGATAAAAACTCACCAAATGCTCCTAGTCACGTTTTTTCAATTGTTATTTTTATGGTAGGGGTTATTAGACTTGTAAAATAGGTCGGTTTCGGGTTAAAATGAATTCAAGTTGTTGGGCTGTTAAAATTTTCGGATCAATTAGGTCGGAATGTTTCGGGTTTGACACGAGTTCAAATCGACCGAACAATGCATAAGTGTCAATTTCTAAACCTTTTTAATAATTATTAAATTGATAATAACATATTATTTTTATATTAAATATTAAATAATTTAATATAAATAATATTTTTTATAAAACAATGAGTCGGGTCAACACAAATGCTCTCAAATTTTAACTCGACTAATTGGGTTCAAGTAAGTAGGACTTAGTTTGCTCCATGACCATAGTTTGCAGACCAGAATTCGGCCTAAGATACTTCGAGTTGGTCGGGCCGAATTTTAACAAGTTTAGGACCCACATTGAATCAATATGGGAAGTTATTACAAAACTCCAAGCCTCTATGAATAAACACCATTTTTAAAGTCTTCGAACATGTAATTAAGCAGTTAGAACATTAAAATAGTATACCTGAAATCTCCATTTCATATGATAGTAACTAATATTTTAATCGGTTTTTCTATCTTATGCCCTTAACTAAAACCCTAAAATTGGAAAGCCTAAACCCTTTTTTTTTAAATTAAAAAAATTCTAAATACAAAATCTTAATCTTAATTTATTTTTAAATTTGGGTTCTTAGAAAAATTGTATTTTAATTTCAAAAATTGAAGGTATAATAAGTTTGTACCCTATGGCCTTTGTATTTTTTGGGTTGGGTAAGCAATGTACGTTTCAGAATACACAATCACTTAAAATGTGTACAATTTTCAAGCAATTAATCCATGAGAAAGGGTTGGTGTTAAATGTGGTGGTGTGTGGCTAAAAATGTGTACAATTTATAAGGTGGAACATTATTAAATAATATCAATCTCTTATTGGTACGTCAAGCACACACTGATAGAATGCCAAGCCCGGCCATTATTAATGTTGTGTACTGCTTTTGGTAACACCTAAGTACTTTCCGGGGACCATACTGTATCACTCAAATTATTTTCTATTTTTTTTTCCTTCAACAATTCAAGTAAATTAAAATATTCTCAATTAGTTGTCGGTCTTATGATGATAAATGAGTTGAGTAGTAATCAACATTTCATGGCTCGTTTGATTAGATATAAGTTTGGAATTAGGACATGTATGGTGCAAGATAATGTATTATTATTTGCGATTTAAACAGGCTCGTATTACAACATATCTTCGTAAAATCATCATGTTTTATGTATTTTTTTGACAAAGAAAGTAATTCGAAGTATCAACAAATCTGGTAAATTGAGATGCCGAGATGAAACTCGGAGGTCGGATAAACCGACAAGAAATGACAAATAAAAAGACAACAAACCAACAAAATAGACATGGAACAAGGAAAACAAGCAACAAACAACGAGCAAGGAAGTCAGGAGGACTTAAGACTTGGTAGGAAAAAGGCAATTCCGCGGATTAATAGAGAACTAATATAGACGTATAAAGATGCCGGAGAGCAAGACACCATGAAGCCGACTTGAAAAGGTGTGACGATTCGCTTGGAATTGCACAAGAAACATACCACCGGACAACACCAAAACATCATCTTGAACCGCGAACCAAAGCACGAACTTCAACCGGAACTTGAGGACCAGTCGCCGAAGAGCAAGACATCGTGTTTTAGATATTGTGTATTTAAATATTTTATACAAGGAGATAATTACTTTACTAGTACTAATCACTATAATAGTATAATGTAAGATAGTTAAAATAATGCTTATTATACAAGGAGACAATTACTATGTGTCTAGTATGAAGATTATTCAAAGGCAATAATACAAGACAATTCATTAAACCTTGATCTACCTATTATAAATGAGATATTGATTGATTGTTTAATCCGGCCATTTAAGTTTTCTTCTCTTATTTTTTTCTTGAGGTGACAACTACATATATGACAGTGCTATCTAAAGCTTATAAATATTCGAGGAAAATTTATAAAACCACCCCTTATTTACACAAAACTACCCCTTAAAAAACTTGCACAAAAATTATTCACAAACACCCACCAAAATTCTATTTTGCTAGATTACCCATTAGATCATCATCATCATTCATCATTGACCCAATGAAGCTCCGCTACAGCGGAATCCGAGGGGTCAAGATGGGATACGCATGTCCAAGAAAAAGGGGATACGCCTGATAGACCCAAGAAAAACTGAAATTCAGCTATGTGATAATAATTACTGAATTTAGTTAAAATACACCAAAATTGATATAAGAACTAAATTCATCTCAAAGGCAGTGTATAAAAAGCCAATGAGCATGGAATGCACCCATTAGATATTTTGGTAAATTTGATTCGAATGACACATGAAAGCTAATTGAGATAACAAAGATATATCCCTAAATTAGTTTGATAATTTGTGTAGGTTTTGTGGGTTGATTGGAATTTTAGTTGGGAAGTGAGTTCAGACTGAACTAAAATATCTAATGGATAATTTAGCAAAATAGGTTTTTGTGTGCAAACAAGTGGAAATAATTTGCTTTTATTGTTTTGCATATTTCAATTTATTATTATAACCAATGTTCTAAAAAACGTTAGACGGCTTTTTATCGTGGGGTCGTCTAGCATCTAAACAGTTTATTAGACAGTTCAATATGAGTACCTAGACAGGTTTAAAGACTAGATGAATTTGGACCTTCTAACGCCTAGATACGATTTTTAGAATAATGGTTGTAAACGTGCGTTAAACCATTATACATGTCAAACAAATACTGTTTTATTACACAAGTACCAAAAATTACATTTGCACACCGAAACATTCTTAATGTGCTTACAACTTTTACAAAACCATGAAAGCACACTTACACATTTTTATACCCCCAAAAAAAACATACTCCATATTAAACAAAACAAGAGAGGGTCAAACATCAAGAAAAATGAATACACTTGTACAAATACACATAAAACTTAAGAGGGATATGTAACATTAATTTCAACATGTTGCAACGTTGTGTCTCAATCTCTTCAAAGATTGGTGATGATTTTCACCAACTGAAACTAATCGATTCGAAATGGAGATTATCGGCTAGACCAGATCCACATATGGCTGCAACATTGTGCCTCAATTTCTTAGGACCGGAAGCAAGGACCCCAACGCTTGTTTCTTTGCAACTAAACAACAATCCTACAAGTCCAAAATCACCACATTTTCACTTAGACTTTGATTCATAAGATAAAAATCAAGAAGAAGAAATTGCATACAAATCGGAATCTAAGTTTACTTACTTTTGAGATCGGGTCTTTCACCATAGTGGACGCTAGTCGATTGAGCAAGGGATTGGTGAGGAAGGCTCTCGAGCTCCCTATCAGCATTGTAGAACCATGATTGAGGCGAGACTGTGGGAGTGGTCTCTTCCAAGCTCACGACATGCTTTGTTTCCATGGAGGACCTTCTCTTGTTCCAGACGACAGCTACACCACCACAGACGGCTATGCAAATGCACATGATCAAAATGCTTAGAATTGCCCTGCTAGAGCTGGAGAAGATGGCATTCGTGTTGTGGTCGATAGGGTAGATGTAGTATCGCGTGAGAAGCCCCATGAAGATGAGATATCCAACGAAGGAGGACGCGATGATCAAGCCTAGCCAGAGCCATCCGTTTTGACCTAGAATGGGAGATATCGGGCTATCCTGAGCATTTGGCTTGTACCATTGGGTTCTGGAGTCTAGTTTTGCATCTTCAAGTCTTGTAGGCTCTTTGTGTCGCGTTATGTAGGCTTCAATTTGTATATCAACACCTGAGAGGTCGCTAGGAGTGCCTGTCATTGGGAGGAGGAGGTCCAGTAGGGCGAGATTCAGTAAGTTCTTGAATGCACAAACAAGATGGATCTTCGGGATCTTGCACTTTAGAGTCGTGCTTAAGTGTATGAGCTCTCGGATGATCGAGTAGAAGGGTGTGATGCCGCTTCCTCCACTTATCAACACTAGTTTCTCATGCCTATAAACAATATTAGACAACTTTGATAAGTATATACATATATCTAGCATGCAATAAGACTAATAAGGTAAGTACAATGTTGTTGCCAATTAACCTTAGGAAGTTTGTGGAGGCAGGGCCATAGGGTCCTTCGGTAGAGACTTCAATACGATCAACTGTCGAAGAAGTAAGCATTTCGTTTAACTTTCTTGTCCAACTACCTTCGACCTTGATCACAACACTCAGCTTCTCAGGCTCCAAGCCACTGCTCGAAGTGACGGTGAAAGGATGCCATTGGAGCTTGGAAATGCTTGGGACATTGATGAACATTATGCTTGTTGGGCTATAGGTCAAACCTACATTTCATGTAACACACTTTTTCAATTAGTATAAGACTCTATATATCAAAGCTAGGGTTTCTAGCTCAAGATCGACATCAATTCATGTATAATTGAAGCATTATTGCATACTTTGGCTCTTTGAGAAGTTGAGCTCAAAGGCGCCTGAGGACAAAACCCTAGCGGATAGGAGACGAACACGTTGGCGAGATTGCAAGAAACGCAAGTAACGGTCGATCATGAATAGAAAGAAGCCCGGGAGCATGTAACCGGCATAGGAGATTCCGACATGAAGGATGAAGAAGAGCACAAATGGAATGTAAAGGTAATGTGTGTAGAAAAATGCCTCAAAAGCCTTTCTTCTTATCTTTGGGAAGGTCATCACCCACAAAACTAGTCCGGCAAGCAACGCCAACTCTCCAGCCACATTTGAAATCCCGGTTTTGGACCACTCCAACATCTGCATAACAATGCATTAAATTCTACATTATAATGCAAGATAATACATTTTGAGTGATAATCCAAACATACCAGTAGTAACAATAGTGGCGTATAAGTATAAACTTACATCGGACATGGTATTCATTGAAGCCCAAAGAACCACATAGCAAGCTCCATGAGCTGTAAATAGAGTCATTGCCATATGCCCTAGCCATATATGATATTTGATGCTCGCCTCCGATGTTAACCCGAAAATCGGCAAAATCGAGGAGCCTCTTGTCACCGGAAAGAAGAGCATTACAAGACACACATTTCCAGTTAGCCCTAATTTATCTCCTGCGCTTTCGAGCTTTGCTTGCCACCTACATTTAACCAAAATACATATCATAATAAGTTCGAGCTTAAGTGTGACATTGACATACACGTCATGTAAAATAAACATCGATCTTTCTTAGAGCACAGGTTAAGAACTCAACTACTTTAGTAGTAAACCTATCATAATCTTTCGATATAAGAGTTTTTAACCTATGCCCTCGTTAGAAAAACCGATTAAACATATACATATACAGATTAAGGAGGTAAAGATTAAAGAGTTTAACATACATAGGGACTCCATATTCAGCCAATTCAGCTGGTGTAATACTTGAGAAGCCAGCTTTGAGGAAATTAATGAAGCTCCAAACAAGAAGGGCTATGAAGAGAAGTAGAAATCCAAGCTCTGTTCCTGTTACTATTCCAAGTGGGCCCTTTGATAGAACTGGTCTTTTCAGAATTCCAAATTTACCCTTATCGTTAATCTTCTTCTTCTCTTCTGATCTGCAATTAGCAATTAATTAATGGTTGTACTTAGTAGTACCACTAGACACTAGTACATATAAAGAGTTAAAAATATACTCTAATCAATCAATTGATATACCATGTATTGTGTAATTTTAGCAATTTCACACCTTTATTCTTCAAAAATATGAAATATTCAAATAAAAACCCTTATTTTTATATTAAAAAATAAATAAAATGTTTATATATTTTGGGCATTTCAAACTTTAGAAGTTTTGCTTATAATATTACGTTTAATGAAAAATTGAACATAAAAACCCTCATGGTTATTTAATACAAATTGATTATTCCTATATCTAGTTATAAACAATATGTGATCGATATCTTATGAACATATATAATCCTAGAAAAATTTAATACTAGTAATTTTTACAAAGCTTCTACCCTATGTTTATTTTTTTTAAAGGGTTTATGAACTTTATTTTAGAATTTTCGTTCCTAAAATCGATATTCTTATCCTATGCCTAAAAAATCGTTTTTATAACAGTACGTTTAATGAAAAATTGAAAATAAAAAACCTCATGGTTATTTAATACGAAATGATTATTCCTATATCTAGCTATAAACAATATGTGATCGAAATCTTATGAACATATATATAATCCTAGAAAAAATTAATACTAGTAATTTTTACAAAGCTTCTACCCTATGTTTATTTAGTTTTTTTAAAAAGGTTTATAAACTTTATTTTAGAGTTTTCGTTTCTAAAATCGGTATTCTTATCCTATTTTAGAGTTTTTTTTACCTAATTCTTTCCTACTAAAAAAAATAATACCTTTGTTTTGATGAGCTAGAGATTTGCTTCCCAAGATGGAGGTAGACGGAGCCGGCGACGGCGACGAAGAGGACCGGAAACGTGTACATCAGAAGACTCCGGCCTGGTTAATTTTGATCACCATGTAATTAAGTAGTTAATCAATCAAGTTTAAAGAAAAAGATGTTACTATACGAAATGCAAATATATTCTAAACGTCAATCCTAAATAAAATTCATAAAACTTTGTTAAAATAATAATTTTAAACGATACAAAATTAATTAGGAAATACAAATATGGCTATAAGAAAATTTATAAACTAAAATCTTATAAGAAAACACAAATAATTACAAACAAGGTATATGAAATACAAATATATTCTAAACTAAAATCCTATAAAAAAATTTTTATAAACTTTATTAAATAAATATTCTTAAACCATACAAGTCAACAAATCTTTTCCATTTTAAAGGTCATTTATAAAAATCTTACTATTAAGACTAACAACTTAATAGAGAATTAATCATCATAAAATCTGCCTATTTAAAATTAAAATATTTGTCTACTCCTAATTCATAGCATCTTCTTAATTAGTTTTTTTTTAAATCATTCCCCATAAACATCAAATCTTCAATCATGGCCGATGAAACAACAATCTAATTCACAAAACTCTCAAATAAATTTCCCACAAATTATGTCTTAGAAAAAGTAACCTATTTATCACTGTTCTAAAAATCCCGCCTAATTCTGTCTAGACTCCGCCTAGACGCTGAATCTCCTAACCCATCTAGAAGACTATCCGGCCAGGTGATCTCCACCTAGCGTTTTTTAAAACATTGTGTATATATATATATAATGAAACTAACATAGCTATATGATCATTAAGAAACTAAACAAACCTTGGGAGCCAAAATATGTAGAGTTGGAGAGCTTAGCCTTGATGGAAGGAGACCATTTATTACTATAAACCATGGTGGGCATCATAATCCACATCATTAAGTAGCCTAAGAAGATTATCACCACCAAACCCTTAATCACTTTTCTTAACATGATTTCTTTTTGTTGTTTTCCTTGGCTTTTGATCTTAATCCTTCTTAAAGAATGCAAAAGACAAAAGAGCTTGAGATGAGTGAATCCAAACATGTGTATCTAAGTGTATTTATACTTGTTTTTTGGGTGGGGTTTAAGGGTGGACTTTAATTGTTTTTTAGTTGTTAATTAAAGGTTAATTAGAATGTTACGAAAAAGACGTTTTCTTTTGAATTGAAATTGTGAAGTGTGGCACTTTTGATTGATACACTTGCTAACTATTTGCAAACGTAAGCAAGGCATGATTCATATTATCCAACTCATACTAATACACGCAATTTAATCAAATTAAATGACACTAAACACAATTTAATCTAATTTGACCACATGATTAACATACTTTAGAGTGTGCTCTTCAACCGGAAGAAGAGGAAAAGGGTAAAAATACAATATTTGATATGAACCAATATTAGTAAAATACAATATATGATATATAGAAGCAATATTAACATAATTGATTTGGTATAAAATGCGAAAAAAATTGATCAATTCTTATAGACTTGTTGAGAAAGATTTTGATCTAGTTGATGGTCTATTGGAAATAGTAGAAGGCGCTTTGGTGGGATCATGGCTTCTTCGGTCCGAATCAAGAAATTTTCTTAGAGATGATGAAAATGAATTTCGTTTTTAATAAGCTAGTGATTTTCTTATTAATTGTGTAATAATGTGCATTAAACTTATAGATAATATATGGTGATTAAGATCTTTATATAATTCAACAATTGTAATAGTTAAGTGGATCTTAGGAATATAACATCAGTTTTCCGAAAGAACATAGGATAAAATCTACCAAAAAAAGAACATAGGATAAAAATCATAATTTTAAAAATTAAAATCCTAATAGAAAATGCATAAACCTCAAGAAAAGAAATTAAAACCTCTAAATAAATAAAATTAAGGAATTAAAATCCAAAACATGGTTCTTAATTATTCTATGCCCTTAAATTTATATAGCATAGTAAGTCTAAAAATTTCAAGACATGCCTGAGGGTATATACGACGAACATTCTATATTAGGGTGGACTAATTTTCACCAAAATTTTCTGGGTGGACTAAATTATTTTAATTTAACTAATTTATTACTAAATTTATCTTATTTTTTATTTAATATAAAAATCAATTGTAGAACATGAATAGAAAAATGTTAGGCTTGCATAGACCTAACAATACATAGGATCAGGCCAATTGGATAAGAAGTAGCTATATATGGTAATAGTAAAAATTTGTCAAATTGGGTATTTGCATTTTTACGCCTTTAGTTAGGCAAAGTTTTACTTCAGTTAGGCATATATAATATAGTCTTTAGTTTGAACCGATCATACGTATTCTACTTATGGATAAAGTTAGATAATTTCTTAAAGAAGTTACCCTAAAATGGTAACTAAAAAAGATGGTGGTAATGGGGTAACTTGAATCACTTTTGCAAGTAATATGGGGAGGCAATAAACATGAGGAAATAAGACAACATCATCATTTTTTCTAGAGCCAATCAAGCAGCATGTGTAAGAACAAAAGAGATCATTGAGGAATATTATGCTATATCAGGACAAAGAGTGAATTATCATAAATCGGCATTTCAAACATCAAAAAATGTAGAAAATCAACAAAAAAAAGAATCCAAAACACTCTTGGAATTACGGCGATGATTAACCTGGAGTCATATCTTGGCTGCCCAATCATCAATGGCCGAGTTAATCGGGAAACTTTTAAAGACATAATTGGGAAAACAAAGACGCAACTCACAAAATGGAGAGCTAATGCCCTTTCTCAGGAAGGGCGCTCGATACTCATTAGATCTAACTTAGCTACGAAACCTGACTATATTATGCAAAGTTTCATGCTTCCAAACTATGTACATAATGAATTGGACCAAATAAATAGAACCTTCCTATGGAACAAGGATGTAAACCATAAACCGCTAATTGGATGGGATAAGATTTGTAAACCGAAAACTTATGGAGGATTGGGAATTAGGAAAACAGAACATGTGAATAAAACTTTGCAAATGAAGCTGCTATTGAAATTATTGGCGGAACCAGAGAATATTTGGGTAAAACTTATGAATGAAAAGTATCTTAAAGGTGAATCAATATTATCATATAAAAAACAGACTAACACCTCATGACAATGGACAAAACTAATGAATCTTCGGGATGAATTTAACAAAGGACTTATCTGGCAAGTTGGAGATGGTAGAACCATAAAATTTTGGAAAGATAAATGGTTATCTCTGGAAACACTTGATAGATATGCGTTGTATGACGATGCGGTTAATGAATCGACGTTGGTGGAAGAGTTTATAACTAATAATAGAACCTGGCGGATCGATGTCTTGAAACGCATACTCCCGTCTAATATAATTAACCAAATCATATTGGTCCCAATCCTTAAAAACTGGATTCGAGACAGATTGTATTGGGCTCCGAGCAGAAATGGTTGGTTCTCAACGGCCTTTGCGATTGAACTCATAACGGGAGTTCACAACCAAACTCCCCACCCGAATAGCTAGATTTGGAAACTAGATACTTATCCCAAAGTTAAGAATTTCTTGTGGAAGATTGCTCTTAATGGATTACCTACCAAAGCAAGACTCTTAGAAAAAGGTATAGCCACCCCTCCGGGCTGTTTAATGTGTCACTGCACATATGAAGATACAGGACACTTACTTATAGAATGCCCTCATACGAAAAGTCTAATTCAAAAAATAAATAGGCAAACACAAAACACAATTAATAATTTTGACATAAGAAATAAATCACCTAGTACTATTCTTAACGAACTCTTCCAAGGTTTGGGGAACAAGGAATTTATAGAACTTGTCGTCTGTTGGTGGTGTATTTGGCACCAGAGAAACAAATTAGTGTTTCAACAAACCCCCAATGACTTTATACAAAACCTAGAACAATACACTAAAAATCAATTAGAACAATGGGAAAGAGAAAAGAGATGGGAGGAGGATGAAGAAAAAATTCAACAACCCCAAAATAGACAAAAAAGAAAGAAACGACTAGAAAATGGAAAAAACCACCTCACAACATATATAAACTAAACTTTGATGGATCCAAACTTAACTCTAACGATGCAACTTCGGGATTTATTATACGGGATCATGATGCACAAGTTTTGGGATAGGAACTAGTAAACACGGATTCTCCTCAATCCTTAAAGCCGAAGCACTTGCACTCCGAGAAGGAATTAGGGAAGCCCAGAGGCGAGGATTTACTAGAATTGAAATAGAAGGAGATAACCTCACAGTTATAAATGCTGCTAACAATATTGGAACTTGTCCTTGGGAAATTGAGATATTAATTTCAGATATTATGATCTCTCTTAGTAAATTTAATCTTGTATCAGTGAGATATGTGGGTAGGGCGTGTAATGTTGTGGCCGATAAAATTGCCAAGCTGGGCCACAACATCCCTACCAACCTCCTTTTAGATAATCCATAACTTCGGGTTCTCATCCGCAAGGATGCTCTAGGACGCCCTCCTTAGAGGGTCTCCTAATCTTTACCTTATCAAAAAAATAAAAAAATAAAAAAATAAACATGAGGAAATAATACAGGGATTATGTTTACATGACGTGTATGATATAGTATTTTTTGTATGGATTTTCCCAAATACATATATAGTTTAAGATCTTTTATATTCTAGGCGGCTTAGATCTTTTAAATTTTCGACGTGAGATTTATAATTGGGTACGATCGCCACGAGCTTGCTCTTGAAAGAGAGACCACCACACAACGGGTCAAAGGGAGATCACTTAATTGGAAGACACCGTGTAATTGTGTCTTAATCATTGATGCAACTGGCCCCACGCCGAACCGTTAGCTCTGATACCACTTGTTAGGGGGAGAAACTCAAAATAGACCTGGCTACCAAGCCCAACACATAAGTTCAACGGGTTTCATCCTAAAATTAATTGACAATAGAAGGAATAACACATCTATCTTATATGCTAAGCTTGGATTCTTTGAATTTTCGATGTGGGATTTTGTCAAAGTTCGGCGGGTCAAATACAGACGGAGGAGGAGACCGTCCAAATGCACATGCACGACAAGCCCATCACATAAGTCCACGAGGTTTCATCCTAAAATCAATTGGTGATAAGAGGAATAATCCAAATGTATATATTTAGGCTAATTTCTATTTAGATTTCCGATGTGGAAATTCTTTCTTCCACAGATTTACAATTGACCTAACATGGACCGTGATAAACGAGATATCATGTAAAATTCAAGATCATTTTTACATATAAGGTTGAAATCTACCTTCTAATCGAAAAATATAAGCCAATGTAGATATAATACTACTTTTCTTTCCTGATGGTGATTCTTCCAACAAGTGAAGGTGTGTTAATTTGTCAACGAGATGGCAAGAACAATGCATCAAAACATAGACTTGGAGGTGGACATTACTCTTAATTTGTGTAAATTAATGTCAACGTTAATTTAATTGTTTCAAGGCATTCAACTATATTCTCTGATCGTAAGCATGCGAGATGTTTGCTGCTTATTTTTGTAGTGACATCATTTACGTATCTAACTATATATGGATTAATAATATTATGGTGCTAAAAGCAAACTCTTGTTTGCAGTTTTTGACGTATTAATGGACATTATTAATTTAACATTTTCTATAGAAAATTAAGCACACGATCTTTGTTTCTTGTGGTCTCGACCAAAATCAATCTTTTGCAAAAATATATTAAAATATGCACAAAATAATCCAAAAAACGGTGAGAATATAGTTTTTTAATAGGAAAATTTTAAGTATCACGAAAATTTGGTAAAATGAGAGACCGAGATAGGCTTGGTAGTCGGGTAGAACATGGTAAGAAACACGGTAATAAGACATTAAGACGGTGATGAAATACGAGTACGGTCTAAATATAGGTCGAGTTAGACACCTTTTTTCGACTTGTCTATATGAATTGAGCTTAGACGACTCGTTCTATAGGGTTTAATAACCTGACCATATTCGTTTTCTGGGTCGGGTCGGGCTGCTCGTTTTTTTTAAAAAGCAATTTACAAAACATAGCGATCGAATTAAAGGTGAATTCATACAAGAAAATTAAATTTAGGTGAGTTCGTATTCACCAAATAATCAAGAGTTTTATTTTTATGAGATTTATAATATCTTACATATATACGAGTTGGACTTTAATTAAAGCCTATGCAAGCTTTACTTAATACTCATATTCAACCCTCTTACTCAAATTCTTACCTGATAAAAAAAAACCCTCTTACTCATCCGGAGCATGTTGGCCCTGCTCGTCGAGCTACATACGCTATCCAAACCCGCTTATTTTGTCGGATGAGTGGGCGGCGGGCGGGCTAGCTCGCGTTTGCTCATGTCTAGATATTATATATATTCATAAGTCGAAAGGAAGTTTATAAAAGGGTTAAATTTCTTAAGAATATTATGATTATACGTTTTTTCCGTGCTTTGTAAATTTATACTCTAGTAGTTAGGGATGTTGAACGGGTCGGGTCGTTCGCAACACGTACTGATCGACCCGAACCGTAATTTGCGAGTCGACCCGCGATCCGTACAGGTCGGATCACGGATCAATTTTTTTTTTTGCGGGTCACAGGTCGACCCGACCCGTTGAGGATCGGTAGTGTATAGAAAGAAATAGAAAATAAAATAGAAGGAATGTGTTAAGTAGGAGAAGGAATGAGTTAGTGCGTGTTTAGCATGTGCTAACTACATTCTTATAGTTAAGTGATGCTGACAACTTTGCATTTTCTTGTGTTTTGTTCATTCTAGTTTGAGTTTATGTCAACGCTAATGACACAATTAAGACTATATAAGAATAATTAATTAAATTGGATTTTTATTCTTATTTGATCAATTGGTTTGCTAGTGATATTGGACGCAACATTTAAAATGTTATCTTAAAATGACACGAATTGGACCAAACAAGCACTAAGTGTGCGTGGTTGTTTAGACTTTGAATTAATATAGACCAAATTAGTAAATAAGGATGCTTAAACTGTTATAAAATAGTAGTAGTAGGTCGTTTGTAAGCTCACATTTTTGTGGTGGATGATAAGGTTGATTCATATAACCTAGCCTATAGTACCCTCAAATCACATTTTTGAGTTGCTAGCTTGTGCACGTATGTTTGTAACATAATTTTTTTATTAAAAAAAGGCGACGTGAAAAATATAAATAGGATGGTAAAAATAGTAAGTATGGTATTATGCATGTTTGGATTACCTTCCCATAATGCATTATTTTGTATCATAATGTAAAATTTTGCATTATAATGTAAAATTTTGTATTATAATGCATAATGAATGGTAATCCAAACAAGCTCTTAGAGATATATTCGGAATAATGTATTTTAATATATAGATAAAATTATGGAAAAGCTTTAGAGCCTTGTATAGTTGTATATATGTATTCTTCTCATCTTTAATGAAAATCGGATTTGCAGGCTCAATTAAGTCTTTATAGTATCAGAGCGGTTAGGTGCTGGCTCGCAGCTCCTAGTTGATTGGGCTAGTCTACCTTAAGAGCTGACACATAACTGGGCTAGCCGGCCTAAAAGCACGACGTCAAGTGCAGCTGACATATTGCGGAGCTAAACAGTTGCACTTGAGGGGCGTGTGAAGATAGAACATCCCACATCGAGAATTTGATGAATGGTATATAAGTCTTCTTTGGATTACTCATTTTATTATCAATTGATTTTAGAATGGAATCCTACTGAACTTATCACACACATGCATATGGATGGACGTGTAGACCCCCACATTATATATTTACCTATCGACTTTATCAATTTAACATGTTATAATATTTCATGAAGTCCTAAGTAATTGTGAATTTTTGAAAATTTAGGAAACGTTCTCTCTTGCAAAATTTCTTTGTGACTTATGCCTGTTGGGCATTTGGGCCTTTTTATTTCCCATACACAGATGACCCATTAAGGCCCAATTGATCAAAAAGGCCCATTTCAATAATAGCAATAATAAAAAAGAATCATTTCAAATCAAAACAATCCCATTAGAAAGGCGTGTGAGACCTGAGAATCTGAGAATGTGGTCTGAAACGAAAAAGCGAAGTAGAGCCTTCACTGTTCTCTCTTCTACAAACCCTACCGGCGAGAGAATCTGTCCGATTTTCACTTCAATTGCGACATTGGATGCGATTCCATGGCTGCTTATTGACCTAAATCTGCTGCCGATGTGGGCGATTGGCCAGGTAATTGCTCAATATCGTACATTGATTGATAATTTGTTCGAGTTCGTCAAATTTGAAGCAATTGAGTCCAATAAGTTCAAGCTTGAATGATCGATGTTTTCATAATCTTATCAGACCATGGAAGAACTGAGAAATTGCTCAAATCGATCATTGGAGCAAGCTTTATGTGTGTTGTAGAAACTCCTTTGAGTAAACTTGCTTTCGTTAAGTTGCCATTATTTACATGAATAATTGCAATTTGAAAAAAAGTGAAGGGCTGGTTAAATGGTTTATTGATAAATTGTTCCTCATTTCTTAAGCTACAGAATCTGTCATTCACTTCATAAGCATGCTGTTGTCTAGTTAACAGGATGAATTATATTATGTGCCATGTTTACAGGAGTAGCAATCTTGTAGCATTTCTCTTGGAATTTGTTTTTGATTATGATAAACACAATCAATTAAGCTCTTAGATATTGCATTTCTCAATTTTATGATGTTCCTCACAATAAAGATTTGTGCTTTACTACAGTGTTGCCAAAATTGGATCCGGTAGTGACACGTTCATCTCCGGTGGCCTGTTTGAACTCAGCTGCTGAATACTGTTCTGATTCAGGTTTCAGCTGTTTATCAAATTGCAGGTTGCAATTATAAAATGGTCTTGAGGGTTTCCTGCATCCTGTCAATTGTTATATGGTTTTACCGAATTAGTCTACAGTGTGAAGGGTTGATGCTAATCCACCTTCTAATGGAAGCCAAGTCTCCTGCATCTTCAATGTCACCTGCCATTAAAGTCAATTTCAAGAGGATTATGATTAGCATTCTGTTGGGTGGATTTACCGGTCTATGTGCTGCTTTAGTTGTTGCATGTGTGGTTAGATGCTTCCGTCACTATATCAGTAAACCGCCCCTTCTCAAAGGAGCCGTTGTGTTTTCCCCCAAAATTGACCCCAAATCCCTACAATCGGCTCTGGCTGATGAGAATCACATACTAGGTTGCAGTTCTAATGGAGTTTATCATAAAACTACTCTTGAAAACGGTTTAACGATTGCAGTCAAGAAGCTCAAGCCTATTGAACCCGGGTCATCAGCAGCTCAGGATAAATCCTTAAAGAGAACTATACAACGGGAGCTTCAGATGTTAGCAGGGTTACAACATAGACACTTGATGAGTTTGCAAGCTTATGTTAGAGATTCAGACGTGTTTTCTCTAGTCTATGATTATATGCCAACAGGAAGTCTGGAGGACGTGATGAACAGGGTTCGTAACAACGAGCTCCAATTGGGTTGGGAAATCAGGCTGCGTATTGCCATAGGCATAATTAAAGGCTTGAAGTTTCTTCACTTCGAATGTCTGCCTAAAGTACTGCATTATAATTTGAAGCCTACAAATGTAATGCTGGATGAAGAATTCGAGCCCCAGCTTGCTGATTTTGGGTTGGTCAAGCTGTTGCCCAAGTTGGATACAGCGGTAAACGGTTATAGACCTCCTGAATCTTCTCAGACCTCCAGGTATCATATCTTATTTTAACTGTATCACTATTCATGCCCTCTATGTAATGATTCTTGTGAGCTTGCATTTACTCATTTGTACATGGAATATCGAAAATCTACCATTTGCAGACCATTTACTAGAATTTAGGGCCAAAATAGCACTTCTTATCATGGCATATCCATCACTGATTTTGTGAGTATCATCCAAAAAAATTAATATTTCAGAAAAGGTCAGATTTTTTGTAAGAGCAAATACACTGTAGTGATAAAGACTCTTGAAGAAGATACTCTTCCCGACAAAGACCTTGTTTCACTTTCATTCCAAAAGCACTTTTAATTCTAAAATTACATTTTGAAGCTCTTAAAATATGTATAAACTCTCTATTTTTACGTTTTCAAGTCAAATAAAATAACTTTCCCCCAAAAATTCATTTACACCCCAAAGTATAACAAGCCCAAAATCTCATACATTCTTTTTTTTCAAGTGATACTCAAATTATCAAGGTTATAGATGGCCTTATAGTTACATTTTTAGCTATAAATACTTTTTTTCAATAAGTTTGTTTGGTATAGCAAGTATTTTTTGCAAATAATGCCCATTTTAAACCAAAATTCTTGAAACACCACACAAATTTCGAAGTGTTTAGACTAATTTACACTATAAAACCACAATATAACTATAAATGTCATCATAAAACTTTCTACTTGCTGGTGTTTGGTTCAGATACACTGAGAAGAGTGATGTCTTCAGCTTTGGAGTCATTCTAGGAGTATTACTAACAGGAAGAGATCCATTGGATCCGTTCTTTGGAGAAACGGCCAATGGTGGGAGTTTAGGGAGGTGGCTTAGACACTTGCAGCAAGCAGGAGAGGCAAGAGAGGCGCTCGACAAGAGCTTGCTTGGGGAAGAAACAGAGGAAGCCGAGATGCTGATGGCGGTCAGAATAGCGACGGTTTGCATGTCTGACGTCCCTGCAGACCGGCCTTTTAGCGACGAGCTTGTTCCGATGTTATTACAGCTACGCACATTCTGAGAGAGATTGATGTATGTTGTGGTATGTAAGCATATGTAACTTAGTTTACTGAGCTAATTTTGATTTTAGGGTCAGTTTGTGGTTGGTTACTGATGATGACTGATTGATCTAGTTTAATGTGGATGTGGGTCTATCTTGCTCTGATTTGACTCTGAATTTTGAGCCTTGTCTAGGTGTGTACAAGTTAGCTTAGAAAATTTGGTTTGGTCATGAATGTGTGATTTGTGACATTGTATTTCTTTTTGGTTTTTGAGAAATGACAATGTAGTTTGTTGCAAATGAGAAAAGCATTATTGAAACTCGAATGTTCAGAAGCTGATGGTGAAATTCATGAAACATGGAAACCTCTGAAACTGAAAGGGGCTTGAGTATACAAATAATCTAGAAGCCTAAAATAAAGTAGTATAAATTAGGTTTAACCCAGTTGAATGTATTGATTATTTTTGGTGAAATAAATATACATTGAACTGCATAACACAATTGGACGTGACAATAACTTCTAGTAGAGATGGAACCGGGCTGGGCCACCACCGGGCCGGGCTGGAGAAGTGCAGCCCGGGACTGGCCCGGTACACCACCGGGCTGAAGCGGGCCGGGCCGCTTCAGCATGGCCCGGTTCTTTTTTTTTTTTAAATTTTAACTATAAATTCCCGGGCTAGGCTGGGTCGGGCCGAGCTGGGCTATGATTTCTGGACCCTGGCCTAGGCGGGTTTGGCCGGGATGGCCCGCGGGCCGGCCCGCACATATGGCCATGAGTCCATGACTATCTTCTAGTGTATTATCGTACGGAGTATTAGATTGCACCATTTAATGCATTATTTTACATTAAATTATATTAAATCTTGCATTTAATGCAAAATAATACTGCATTAATTGGACATTCAAACGGACCCTTCAGTTATGACTATAGTAAAAACGGGTTTTCTAATTTATTTGTGGACATATATTTGAAAATTTTATTTTAGAAACTAATAGAAAATAGATAATTCTTATAAAATAAAAAATTAACCTTAATAAATATAATTCAACATTTTTTCCCAAGCCAATAGCAACTTATGAGTTATGACAGCTGAGAAAAATTGTAGTAACAACTTTTCAAGTCAATTGCATCTATGGCTGGGTTATTTTTTTTTTGGTTGAATCTATGGCTAGGTTATTAGTATGTGAACAAATGTCACTATTAGTAGAGTGCTTAAAGATTTTAAAACTGGTTTTTTCAACCTATTATACCCTAAGAACATAGAACGTCAGTTTGGAAAACTATACTCTAAAAAAATACTAAACCATGTAAGAAAATCTTTAACGTACCAAATAAATCACATCTAACCAAGTTTTTTTTTCAAATAATAGCTCTGGATCTATTTTTCAACTTTCAAGGTCATAAATTAGAACCGTAATTTTTTAAAAATAAAAAAATAAAAAATGTTATTTATGCAAGACATTTTTGTAAATATGGGATTTAACCATGCTATAATTGTTAATTAGTAATTATCTATAAATATATGGATCATTAAAATCCAACCTAACGGCGTGTACCACATACTCTCTCATATTGATCAAAACTAAGTGACATTTTATCACATAAATTTCGATGAATTTTATACAAATTTATTTTATTTGATCAATATTCTTCATTTATTAAATTAAAAAAAAAATACTTAAAAAATAATAAAATTTAAGATTTTTTAAAACATATATTAATATTAATACGACACTTATCTTCAACTAGAGGGATTATAATAGTATATAATACTAGAAAGGATGACTTCGTATCAGTCGTCTCATGAGAACAATCAACGACCATCTTCTTCCTTATTTATTTATTTATTACTCGATGACACAAAATCTTCTCGAACCTTAGAAAACGAAAATCCAACTACATATCTTTTAATAAAGAAAAAGAATTAAATGAAAAAATAAAAGATACTCTATAAAAAGATGACATTTTTACTTAGCAAACCTGCATGAAAAAATTCAATCAAACACGCCACTCTTTTTGATTCGTAATCAACCCATCAAATATACACTTCCCATCTTTCATTCATCCTCTCGCCCTTTAATTTTTCCCCCGGAATTATCAAATTTTCCACAAATGGGTAGAGATTCAAATTCGATTCTGTGCATATTGATAATCGTATTATCAGTAATTCACTTCAATGGCTACTTTACTCGGGCTGATTCATTCACAATTTCAAGCTTTAATTACCCCAAAACGACGCTCAAGCCCTATGAATGGCGATACATAAGAGGTGAGCAATCTCAAATCCCACTTTTGAGTTTTTACTGAACAATATTTGATGTTTTTTTGCATGAATTCTGAAGCAATTTATACTTGATTATTCATAATAAGAATTTAATTAGTTCATTATTTTTAAGTTGTTGTTGAATGCTTTATATGCTTGCAAGTCTAGTTGAATCTGTCTTCTGTGCTGTGTTTTTTTTTTTAAATTTGGTAAGAAAAGAAAGAATTCTGTGTTGTTCTTTTGAATCATGAAAATTTGCAAGATTGTGAATTGATAACTATTTTTACTACAAAAAAAGTTAATAATTGATATAGTGTGAAGTTTACTTAAAGTTTCATCTTCAGAGCTCCCAAGTAAGTTCATGAACTGTTTACTATTCACTTATTTGCTCAAGATGTTACTTTCTTGCTTTGTAATTCGATTTATGTTTGATTTTAGAAATTTATGTGCTTTAGACTAATTGTGTATATGTTAATTTGTAGTGGATGTACCACCAAGGTTCTGTTCAGTGTCTATGGAATTGGAGTCTGATGTGGACCTTGTAAGTTTCATGACCTTACAACTTTTTGTCAACTTAAAGATTAAAGCTTTCAAATTTGCATTATTCTGTGCAATGTGGTTTGCAGGATTTAAGCAGGCTTTCAAAGATTCCTAAAGATGAATTGCCTCTCGTATGTTTTCGGTATGGTAGTCTTCCAATTCCGGATTTGTTAGACAATACTGCAAATAGTGTAGGTAAAATTGTGCATCTTCTTCAACTTCATAGATATACTGAACTTTTTTCGTTTGATCAAGAGCTGATGATGTTGATCATTTGATGTTGTAGTTGTAGAATCTTTCTCTAATACGTCAATAGGAGAAATACAAGGACTCCATAAGGAGCTTTGTTATCCTATGCAGGAAAAATTAAAGGTGACATTGACAAATGAACAGGTAAATAAGGACTGTTTAGTATAAGTTCTTAATGAGTTCTAATTTATATGTGGAGTCATTGTCTACTTGAAATTAGACACTGAATCGCGTTCTTGGACAGATATTTCCAGGAGTTTGGTATTTAGGTCTCTTCAATGGGATCGGAGCTATGAGGACACAATCAAAGATGGTAACTTTTAGGAGTCTGGTTGCATATTAGATTAGGGTCTTGTTTAGATTGCACTTTATAATGCATTATAATGCAATTTTGCATTAAATCTGCATTACAATGCCATATAATGCATTATGAGGTGCGATCCAAACAGGCCCTAGATCATTATTTCACACATGTTTTCGCGCTTTGCTATTTTCGGGTCTTTTCTTTGCATTCACTTAGAACAAGTTCATGTTTTCGCGCTTAGTTATCTGTTTGATCTGTCGATATGCAGATTAACCGGGGTAACGACTACTCTTATTCAGCAAATATAAGTGTGACAGGATGCACATTCCCAAACTTATGGGGCCAACATTGCAACCAGACCGTCGAATCGCTTTCATGTGTTCAGTCATTCATCAACACTTCAAAATCTGATAATACTAATCAGACAGCAATACAATTGCTATCTTGCAAGAATTCCGAGGCAAGAACATGTCTGGCAAATACTGAACAAAAAATGTACTTAATGGAAATCTTTGGGCCAGCTGAGAAACTTGTTATCTCAGCTGATGTGAGGCTCAATGGCACAGTAAATGAAACCGAAAATTCTGGTGGCTTGCTTAAGGTGTATGCTCGTTATGGAGCAATGCCTTCTCCAAGCAAGCATGATTATGCTGTTGATATTGATAAGGGAAATTTGATCATTCAATCGCCCCAAATTGGTAGCTGGTATGTGAGTATTTTACCAGGAAATGCAACAGACGAAATATATAAATCTTGGCGAAAATATGGAAGTATTTGCTACTCTTTGGGTTTGCAAGTGGTTGAATGCCCAGATGGGAAGGCGGGATTGAATTGCAGCTGGGAGAGATACACATTTCAGGTTAGATTATAATCAAATTCTATAACAAAGATTTGACCTTTATTACATTTTTTAACTGTGATAATTTAGATCTTAACATATAGTATTCAGATGAATGATTTATTGATAAGGTGAGTTTGATTATCTGCAGACAGTTCTCCAGAAATCGCCTTTTGAGGCTTACTATATGCCAAATTTGCATTATTTTGTTAAATATCATTTTTTATATTTTCATTGTTAGAATATAATCAAATTCTATAAAAAGATTTGACCTTTTAAAAATTTTGAACTGATGATAATTTAGATACTAACATATAGTATTCAGATGAATGATTTATTGATAAGCTGAGTTTGGTTATCTGCAGACAGTTGTACAGAAGTCGCCTTTTGAGGGTTACTATATGCCAATAACCGAGAAAGTGTCCTCCTCCGACTTAGCAAGTTTTTTCCCTCTTGAGCCTCTTCTGAGCAATTCATCAGTTGGAACTCAGTCTAAAAATTCTTGGACTTACTTCACTTTAAATGTTCCTCAAGGCGCAACAGGAGGAAATTTGCACGTTCAGTTGTCGTCCAAGAAGGAAATAAGATACGAGATATATGTCAGATTCGGTGGACTGCCTTCTGATGAAGTTTGGGATTATTTCTATGCAAGCAAGACCAACAGGAGCGATGGATCAATGTTTTTCATGGCGAATAATTCAACAGAGAAGGTTGTGGATTTTTATTTACTTTATGTTAGAGAAGGAACATGGAATTTTGCTATAAAGCATGAGAATTCCAACATTGTGGATTTAGGTGATGAGAATAAAATGTCCATTTCCATTGAAAGATGCCCGAATGATTGCTCTTCGCCTCATGGCTCGTGCTCAAATCTTATGGATGAGAGTGGATTGACTGTGTACAGGTTTGAGATTACTGCATTTAATGCATTAAGTTGCATTGAATTGCTTTAAATGGCCAATTTAATGCTTTCTTTCCTGACTTTCGTTTGCTTTGTTATGTTGCGCAGCTACTGTTCTTGTGATCGGACGCATGGGGGATTTGATTGCAGCACAGAAGTTGTGTCTCATAGTGGTAAAGAAGCTGATTAATCATGGTCAATTAGGATATTTCATTTCTCACATGTTTACTATGTTTTAGTTTTGACATACTATGAAAACTGAGACATTTTGCAGAGCACATGTGGCAATCAATTGCTCTCATTGCATCAAATGCTGCTGCCATACTTCCAGCATTTTGGGCTCTTAGACAGAAGGTAAAGTTAGTTCTTGTAAAATAATAATTTAAATATCTGAATAAAGATAATAGATCAAAAACACCGTAAGTTGACACATTAAAGGCCTCTTCTTTAGTGTGTATATAGATTTTGCGACAGTTTCTAGCACGAATTGGGGTGCATCCTCATGCTCATTGGCTTTTATACAATGCCTTTGAGATGGATATAACCCCTATATCAATTTTGGTACATTCTAACTAGATTCAGCTATCATTGTCACATAACTGAATTTTAGTTTTCCTTGGGTCTTTCGCGCAATGATAATACTTGGGCCTTCTTCATACACCCTCTCGATTATATTGGGGCAAGGGTGTGTACATCTTGGCCCCCCAGATCCTGCCTGAGGCGGGTTGACACTGGGCTGATGTTGTTGTTTGTTGTTTCTAGCGCGAAATACACTCAGCATTTTGACTATCGCTGTTGTTTTCTTCATAGGCATTTGCAGAATGGGTTATTTTTACAAGTAGTGGCATCTCAAGTGGACTTTATCATGCTTGTGATGTAGGGACATGGTGTGCATTGAATTTTCATGTTCTTCAGGTAAGGAAAAGGCGAAGTTTTACATTCAAAAAGTTCTAAACAAAAGCCTATTTAACCGACTTTTTTTTCGTATGATGGCAGTTCATGGATTTCTGGCTTTCGTTCATGGCTGTAATTAGCACATTCGTGTATTTGACCGCCATTGATGAAGCTTCAAGGAGAACAATTCAGGCGGCAATGTCAATTCTTACAGCCTTAATGGCGATTAGTGATGCAACCAGGTAAATGTAATGACATATCAAAGCATGCTTCCAAAATATGTATCAATGGCTAAGTTAAACATTCATGATTCTGCAGGTCTTCAAACATAACACTAGTACTTGCAATCGGGTCCTCAGGTTTGCTTATCGGTTGGTTGATTGAACTCTCCACCAAATGTAGGTCCTCGCCTTGTCCTAGCTTTCGCAATCTCAACATATCTCAAGGGTGAGAGTTAGTTATCTACTTAGGGTGTGTTTGGATTACTACATTTGATGTTGTCTTGTTTTCTAATCCGTATTCGTCTTCAGGAGGAAAGCCTT
Source organism: Fallopia convolvulus (assembly GCA_964016875.1). NCBI lineage: Eukaryota > Viridiplantae > Streptophyta > Magnoliopsida > Caryophyllales > Polygonaceae > Fallopia > Fallopia convolvulus. The sequence continues at coordinate 1,604,647 of OZ024718.1, read as the reverse complement.
TGTAACTTTACTGCTCAAAGCAATAAAAGACTTCCTGAAACGGTTTCACTGGGGTTTCGTTATTGCTGGGTTCGTTGCACTTACCATGGCCGCTGTGAGCTGGGTACTCGAAACAAGTGTGAACTATTGGATCTGGCACAGGTAATTAACTATGTTCAATTAAGGGGGCCTGTTTGGATCGCGCATTATAATGCAAAAGTCTGCATTATAATGCGTGATTCAAACATGCTCTAATTCCTTTCATCTTGTATACTGTGTTTTTGATCATTCACTCTTTGGTGCTTCAACTATCTTGTGCAGTTTATGGCATGTGAGCATATACACTTGTTCTTTCCTCTTTCTATGCTCGAAAGCTGCCCCGTTTAGCCCCGAGAACCAGATACAATACGAGCTCGCTCGCCAGGATTCAATCCCTAGAGAACAATCATAAGAGTGCATGATGTTGGGTCATAAACGGGGGTTTAGGTCGTTAGGTCTTAGAATTTACAGGTTAAACGGGCCGGGTCGTTGTAGGTTTGGGTCAATCCAATGTGTCAAGAGCGTCAATTTTTTTCAAAAAACTTTATGCTTACCAGGCCGGGTTTTAACCCTAAAAACTTTAATTGGATTGTGTTAGAAGGATGAAATATGCAACAAAGTTAGTTGTACATACATTGATCACTTGTCAATCCAACTACAACCAGAGTGTTTATGATGGCATGTATCTCCCAACATCTCGCGGGCCATGGCCGCGTCGTGCCAATTCCCTACAGAAGCATAAATGTTAGACATCAAAGTGTAATTTACAGAACTCTTTGGTTCTAGCTCAAACAGCTTATCAGCAATCCACTCAGCTAACATGACATCCCCATGAAGCTTGCATGCTCCAAAGAGCGCGCCCAAGGCGTTCGACTCAAGTCCTAAAGAGTTAAGAATGGCAACAGCCTCATCAATAAAACCAGCGCGACCGAGAAGATCAACAAGACAAGCATAGTGTTCAGGCCTTGGAACAATTTGGTGGTCAGTGATCATCAGTTTGAAGTAATGAAGCCCCTTGCTGGTGAATCCTCCATGGCTACAGGCTGAAATTACAGCAAGAAAGGCGATTTCATCCGGCTTAAACCCATTTGATAGCATCAATTCAAAAATCTTGATGCTTTCTAGGGCACGGCCGTGTAATCCGAAGGCACAGAGGATAGAAGTCATTGTGATCAGATTTGGTTCATCAACTGATGTGAAGCACTTCAATGAACTTTGCAGATTTCCACATTTGGAGTATGCAACTATTAATGCATTGGAAATTGATAAGTGGGTTTCGAACCCGGTTTTCACAGCAAAGCAATGTGTTTCAATAACCTCATTGAAGAATGATGATTTACCACATGAGCTGATGATGCTAGCTAGGGTTAGGTCATCTGGTTCAAGGTCTTTTCTCAGCATTTGCACTAGTAGCTTCGTAGCTTCATTGCCATCTCCATTTTGTCCATAACCCACAATCATAGTGTTCCAAGAAACCACATTCTGAACAGCAATCTCATCAAACGCGTTTCGCGCATCAATTATCTCTTCATTTTTGGCATACATATCAACAACAGAACTGGCCACTTGTAAATCCAAATCGAAAGAGAGTTTAATCACTAAGCCATGGAATTGCTTGCCTAATTCAGAGTATCCTGGCTTAGAGCACGAGCTTAAAAGGCTACTAAACGTAAACTCATCCCCTCGAAAACCTATTATAGACATTAATCTAAAGATCCTCAGTGCCTCCTCAGTTAAACAGTTAACCCCATAACAGGAGACCATTGCATTCCACAAAACTAAGTCTCTACACTTGATCCCATCAAAGACGGACAACGCCTCCTCAACCACAGCGAATGTCCCATAGAGATTAATAAGAGCACAGCCCACAAAACCATTTGAACCAAACCCTAATTTCACTACAAAGCAATGCAATTGGTTACCCAAGGCTAGCTCTTTCAGCTCTATACTTGCTCGAATCAGCCCATTCAATGTCAAGCAATCCGGATTCACCCTTTCCACTAACATCCTTCTGAAATACACAAAACCCTCATACGCAATCCTCTCCAATCCTCTTCCAAACTTCACAACCCCACAGATAACAGTGTTCCACGACACGACATTCTTCACAGGCATTTCATCGAACAGTTGGCGTGCGCCATAAAACTCACCGCACTTAACATACGCGTGCAAGATTTGATTTTGCACCGAAAGCGCCCCATGAAAACCCAATTTCATCAAATGGGAATGCAACTGTTTCGCCTGGGAGATTAACCCTCTGTTAGCCGAGTCCTTCAGCGCATCAGAACACAAATCGAATGTTGATAGTTGGCGATAGCCATTAGCAATGGTTTTCTGTGACGAATTTCGGTTCGGGGAAACGGAGAATTGGCGCTTGAAAGGAATTCCGATGATTGAACGAATTCGACGCCGGGTGATCATATAGATTGGTTCGATTGGAACGCGCCAAACTGGTGCCAATTTAAACGCAAAAAACTGGGAAGTTTTATAAAGGCCCGAAAGAACCGGGTTCGGTTCGTCTATTTTTACAAAACCGGTCTGAGAAGTTCGGCCCGATCCACGCTCCAGTTTCCACCCTGGAAAAACAACTGGAAATATTTTGAGGAACCGCCCTTAAAAAACGGAAATTTCCTAAAACCGCCCATAAACCTAAGCCAGTATCAAGCAACCCACCCACAAGCTTTGAAAACTATATTCATTTACGGCCTTGATCTAAAATAATTAAAAAGACTAAATAATAAGTTAATATAGAAAGAGAAAAATATAGTTTCAATCGTTAATTTTTCATTTAATAATTGAGATTATTAGAACTCTACATGTAGAATTTTTTTTGCCCACTCCAATAGAATTAGATCAGTTTATTCCCTTGTTAAATTGAAGGAAATGACAAAACACTCTCAATATGTTTAAAAAAATTCAAATCCCCAAATAAATTCTAAACTTTCGAAATCATTCCATTCATGCTTGATAAATGTATGATATAATACCTAAAATTGATTTGTATTCGGGATGAAATAAAGTATGAGATTAGAATTAGGAATTAGATTAGATATATTTGATCTTTGTTGTTGTTTTAAATTTGGGAATCAAATATTTTTTTTATTATATTCAATCTATCGCAATCACTGCTCGTGCACCACCTTTTTGTTCTTCTCGTCATTCACCCCACCAATTCAACCTAGTGCTAGAAAGAAAAAGCTCAAGTTCAAATTGATAATTTTCAACCCACAACACCACCCCAATTTCACGAAATCTACTTCTGTAATATCTTGATATTTATGGAAGAAAAATAGAATTATTTTCTTTTAGAAACGAGGGTTTATTCATCCTGTTACACTCGAAATTCAAATTTTTTTTTAAAAAGGATAAATAAATAAAATTATTTTGTAAATAATTTAACAAATTTTAATATTTAATAAAGACATGTTTTGGCAAAAATAAGTTGGGACTTGAGGATTGTGTGCATATGCGCGGTTATGTATTACATTTGGATTGCTAGGAACAAGAGGGTTTTTCAACAAGAATATATTAGTGCTATGGATTCTGCTACATTGGTTATCAACCATGCTAGAAATGTACCAAAGCTAGATGGAGTAAGTTTCTTTTAATGAATTAACCTTAAAATTAAAAAAAAAACTTTTTATGCTAGAAATATATTAGTGCTATGGATTGTGCTACATTGGTTATTAACCTTAAAATTTTGCCTCCCTTTCCCCTCCATTGTTATGCTATAAAAGGGGGTGAAATTGTTTGGAATCAGGTCACAAATTTATCCCTCTATTCAATCCGAAAATTTGATAAGAAACCCTCAATTAATCCCATTGGAATTTCAATTTGAATTTTAATCCCATTGGAATTTGATAAGATAGGAACATGGGAATTCCGATTCCCTATTTTGTTGACCTAGTCTCCTTAAAACTGCCACATTCAAGAGTCAACAACTAGGATAAGTAGTTTTTTGACTAGTCAACAAAGACTTTTGAATTAATATTGTGACACAATAAAATTCTCACAAATATTATTTCTTTTCATGGAATCCCACTCTCGTGGTGTTCTATCTCTAAAGAAATCTCGTATTTCTTTTATGCTCAATGATGATGCCAATCTACCTCTTGATAGAACTCCAAGCCTTGTGGTGTCCTATCTCCAAAGGAATTTCACAACCCTTCTTTCATGGGCAAGAGTATTAATTTGTTTCCTAATAAAAAGTACATTTTTGAAGTATCATGCCTATCTTGGGAATTTACTTAGCCTTCTCTATATTGATGGAAGTACTAACTGTTGGATTATCGACCAAACACAATCACTTGGAGATCGATGCCAACAAGTTTAGTTAGCGTCTTTGTCGTCATTCACTTGCTAGTCTTTCATTAGACTAACTCGTCCACCCTTTTTTCTTTTTCCCTTGCATGTTCGGACATCAAGATGCAAAGACGTGTTTCTCAAGTACCAAGGATCCGAGGATAGATGCAATTAAGGACATATCAAGGAAGGATTCGACCTTTGAGTGAAGTATTCAAGAGGTGTCATGCATTTAAAGGAGTAGTTTCAAGAATTAAAGATTAAGGCAAGACAAGGATGAAGGAAAGGAAGAATCTTCTCCAAGAGCAAAACATCAGAAAGGTGGTGCATCAACCCTTCCATTTGTAAACCAAGGGACTTATCATCATATGAGTTCTCCTTGGAAATATCATGTATATTCAATAAGCCTTATAATAACCCTTTTATAATATGAGTCATATTTTCCGCTACTATATTTTATGTAAATGAAATACAATTGTAATAAACTACAATTTCTTTTAATGAATAAAACTTCCTCCTTTTAATTCATTTTTCATTAATTAAGTGTTTTAAAGCCTTGGGTGGTTTGAGGTAGGTTAATCTTGAATCACAGACAGTAATATCCCTTAGGATAAATATAGGGGTGTTATAACTTGAAGCAGAAGATTTGGAACGATAAAGTTGCTTACTAGTGAGAGAAGAAGATTAACAATTGGAAGGAGAGAGAGAACTAGAGCAAGATTATGAAGATCATGCTCTATTTCATTTCATTGCAAAAAATACTTTGATAAAAATAATATATAATTTGCCTAGCAATATGTAAAGAGAATGAACCAGAGGATGAAAACTATGAAAAGAAATGAGAATGAATCTCAGCCCTCCATTTTGAGTAGATCAAAGGCTCAAATCGCATATACATGTGTGGATTATTTTTTTTACCTGTGAGGATGCAAAATTTGGTGAGCAACTATGCATTTTTAGCATACCTGATTGTGCATTCTCATCTTACCCGATTGTACATTTTCACATTACACAATTGTGTATGACCTTTTTCACATGAATGTGCATGATGATGTTACAATGAGTGTGCGTCAACCTACTAAAGACTGTGCATTTTCATCTTACTCAATTGTGCATTCACATCTTACCCGATTGTGCATTTTCACATTACTCGACTGTGTATGACCTTTTCATGTGAGTGTGCATGATGATCTTACAATGAGTGTAACGACTATGCATTTTCATCATACCCGACCGTGCATTCACATCTAATTCGACTATGCATTTTTCACATTACTCAACTGTGTATGACATTTTCATGTGATTGTGCATGATGGTCTTACAATGAGTGTACATTTTCTACCACCGAATGTGCATGATTTGTACAAGTGAATGTGCATAATGTTGGTATTGACTGTGCATTACCTTTTTCAAATGAGTGTTCATGATGAACTTATAATGAGAATGGTTTGCACACTCAATTACAATAGTATACACATTAAATTAGAAGAATATACTCCTTCACTAATAAAATAATGCACAATCACTTGCAAAATAATGCATAGTCACATGTAATACAATGCACAATTGGTGAATAAGTCATAAATACTTTGTTTAGAATACTATGCATATTCACTTACAAAATAACTTACAAGTGATTACAAAGTAATACACAATCACTAACAAGATAATGCACGATCACATGTAATACAATGAACTCTCAATGAAAAATGCATACACAATCATTAGTATTATCATACACAAACAAGTAAAATGAAAATGCACAATCTCATATAAAATTATACACAATTATTTTTGAAATTTTACACACCAAGGTAATTTTTTTTTTCAAAAGTATATTTAAAAAAACATTTTAGAAAGATATATAGAGTAGAATATTGATTGATATTTTGAGATATTAGTAATATGAGTGTGCAAATACTGGAATACAAAGGATATAAAAAGTATGTGTGTAAATGTTGAAATCTATTCATTCCAAAAAAAAATTCTAATCAAACACGGGAATGGTGTTGAGTGATTCCAAATCCCGATTTCTTATACTTAATATCATACCAAACGTAGACATGGGTTCCGGTTCCAGGGAACCGGCGAACCGCCGGTTCCAAGAAACCGGTCGGAACCGGAACCCCACTACGGTTTCGAAACCACGGTTCCGGTTTCCACTACAGTTCTGGTTCCTCCACCTATGGAACCGGAGACTGGCGGTTCCACCTATAAAAGAATAAAAATAACCCATTTCGCGATCGCGACGTTCTTTAATTTTTGCCGGCCCAATATTTTTTTATGTTCTTTGCCTAGCTTTGCTTTTTCTTTTGTGTTGTCTCGTCTTTGTCTTTCTCTTGGGTTGCCTCGGTTACTTCTTTACTATGTTGTCCGTTGTGTATGTTGGGCGCTCCTCCTTCGCGCAAGCCGGGGGGTCATATCTTGACCCCCACATTGTTGTAATATTTTGAACCAGAACCGTGATGAACTGGCCGAAACCGAAACTGAAACTAGACCGGAATCGGGGGCCGGAATGGTTTCAAGGAACCGGAACCGCCGAATCCGGAACCGCACCCATGTCTAACCAAACGGGGCGTTAGTTTTATGGGTAGGTTTATACAATTTCTATTTTTAAGGGTGATTCGATGCACAAACCCATATTTAACAAACACTTTTGCAAAATTCACCCTACAAATAGACCCATCCCTAGAAAAAACAATCCAAAAAAACCAAAAGGAAAGAGGTCAATCAAGAAAATCCTCCTCATCCCCACCATCCCCGGCCTTGTAGTCTTCTACTACTCACTGGTACGTTTTTCTCTACTCTCTCCCTCGTAGATTTTTTCCTCATTATTTCATTTCATTACATTAAAGGATAAACAGTGTGCCCAAAATTTCAAATCTCCCTCCTTTTTTTCCCCTTCTCTCCATTTCCCTCTTGCAATTATGGAGCTTTTAGATCTGTGCCCTAGTTCCTAGTTCATCATCGCTTGCCCTTTTCGTTACTCTCTCAGACCACCCTTCCTCTATTTCTTTCCTCTTATAGTAGTATTTTGTAACCCACATTAAGTTGATGTTGGGTATTGCAAAATGGGGTTTTAGGGTTTCGAGTGATTGTTCGCATTCCCTTGGCATTTCGCGGTTGATTGATTGATTGATTCATCTCTGTTTGCTGTTTCTTTTAATGTTTCCGGTTTTGGGGAAGTGTGGGTTTTCGCTGATTTTTAGGGTTTCAAGGATTTTTCTGAGACTCGAGTCGAATTCATGGCAGGGTGGTCTATGCTGGCGGATGACGGTTCGTCTCTAAGTCGGTGCGAGAAGAAGCGGTTGGAATCGGTTGAGGGAGATGAGCATGAGCATGAGACTCCCATGGGAAATCGGTCAGTGTCTAGGCCTTTGCCTCCATTGCTTGGAAATGGGAAGGCTGTGGATTTGCTGAAGCTGTTTGTTCATGTCAAGAATAGAGGCGGATACGAGGCTGTTTCGAGGGAAGGTTTGTGGGAGACGGTGGGGGAAGATCAGGGGCTGAGCTGTGCTGGTCTTGGTCCGGCGATTAAGCTCGTGTATTACAAGTACTTGCGAGGTTTGGAGAGGGATTTGATGAATGTTTCTGGGAGTGTGGCCATGGATTTTGTAGGGTTGAAGGCTGATTTGAAGGCCTTTGCATCCACGGTTTTGGACGGTGGGAAGAAGAATGATGCTGAAAGCGAGGAGGGCTCTACTGATGGAGGTAAATTGGGTGATGCGAAGATGGAGTCGGAGATTGACAATGCTGAAGCTGTTGATGTTGATTCTGCTTCTTCGGGTTTGTCTGGTAATCAGAAGCCTTGCGTTGATGATAATGTGATTGTCGATGAGAAGTCTAGGAGATTTTCAGAAGTGAATGAGGAAGGAGGTAGTAGTCAGAAGAGAAAGAGGGAATCTTTGTCAAGTATGTTGAATTGGGTGGCCTTAGTTGCCCAGGATCCTACTAATCCTGTGATCGGGTCGTTGCCTGAGAGTTCCAAGTGGAACCACTATGCCAATGACCATTGTTGGAAGCAGATTTTGTTGGCACGGAAAGCTCTCTTTCTCAAGAAGCCAGATGGTTTAAGCCCGGAACAATTTGATTTGCAGGTATATATGTACTCTTTCCTTGTGCTGACACTTCAAAAGAGGTTGGATATGCGGATTAAGTTTCTATTTGGCTTATATTCTATAGCATTAGCTAGGACATTAATGCTTGAACTAAATTAATAGTGAAATTTGGAGCTGCTGGAATCTGTAGTTATTATTTGCAAATTCTGGATTTTTGACAGGCCAATTTCGAATGATTAGGAACCTTCTATTATGTAGCTTATAATGGAAAATTAAACCTGTTTTCTTTTTTGGCCGATATCACCTTAACAAATAACTGTTTTTTTTAGTAGCAAAGATACTACAAAAGTTCTCTTCTAGAATTTGAGTGCTATGCAATAGACATCAATTTGATACTTTTTATTAGATTCTCTTCTAGGGCCCACAAGCTGTTATTCCTTTGCCTTTAGTTATTATTGTTAGATATTTCACATGCTATTCTACTTGATTAGGGTGAAGTTCATAACTTGGATCTAGTTTACTCACATACTTGTTACATGTCTATTTGTTCATGTTTTGTCACCTAGTGGTTGTTGGTGGTATATGCTGCACAATAAATGCTAGGGAAGAAGTTAGGTTGGCCTTAAGTAGACTGGAGGACAATCTATATGAATTAATTGCTTGTATTGATGTGTAGTGAAGATTTAAAATGTTAACTATACTATATATATTTAATGATTCTTAACTTGCGGTTGATTAATTCAGAAGCTGTTAAGTTGGTTGAATCTTCAACTGCATAACAGGTATTCTTGTCCATTTGGCATAGCGTAACAGTAAAGTGGCTAGAATTAAGATGTACTATGTACTTGTTAGTGATTTCATAAACTAATAAACAGCTTGATTCCATGTTTCTAGTTGGACCAACTCCCATAAAAATTCACATACATTAATCCACTCCTTTTTATGTTTTACTCAATGCTGCAATGTATGTAAAGGTGAGTAAGTCTTGAGGTCCAATAAGATTATTATCTTTATTTTCTCAAAGAGAGTGGCTGATCACTGCTTGTGTGAGCTAGAAAGTAGTAGTTTAATCATTGTTAAACAAAAAAGGAAATATCAGAGTCGATTACTTTTGATAGCTATTAGGTGCAGCATATGATCTGTGCTACTACTGACTAGAAAAATCATATCTTGCTAACAAGAATGGTCTGAATTTGAAATGTGCAAGACATGGGTTCATTTTTGATACATTGATTTTATATATTTAGTATTGCAGGATCATAAAATTGTGGCAGATGTGGACTTTAATTTATATACCCATGACATGGTTAAGACTTTAAGTTGGGATATACTTTTGACAAATGCTGCATGCCTTGTGGCTTGTCCTACCTCCTTGTGCGAAAAATCATCCTTGATGCTTTATGCTGGCCTAGGTTAATACAATAAATTACTGATTATTGGCTTCTTATAAGAACCATTATGTTTACTAGTCTCCACTCCTTATTGAAAAGGTCAACTGTTAATGCCCATATCATCTCCATGCTATTTTCTTTTTTCTACTTCTTTTTTAATCTATTTTTAGCTTTCATTTTCCTCGTTTGACCTTTCTGTAAAAACACATTAATCTTAATTAGTGCTGGTTATTTGAAGTGCTAAAAATAGCAAGCAACTTATTCAAAATACCATCAATTGACTGTCATTAATGAAACATTATTGAGATATTATGAGGCATTTTTTTTGACCTTTTGTTTTCCCTTCAAGAAAGACCCTCGTCGTTATATTGATTACAAGGACACTGTAAGATTTTTAGGTGGCTGAATATATGATAATATGATATGTAGTTGGCAGTATTAACTAATTGCATTGTGCATGAAATGTTTATTATTTAGCTTCTTAGCTGATACATAGATTTTTATCTGCATTTTTGTTGTCTAAAAGAATTTGATCTGCATTTTTTCATAGAAAAAACACAGAATGCATCCATCCATGTATGATGACTCAAGCATGTCAGCAGAGAGATTGAGAGCCAGCCGCCGGCTTCTCTCACCTTCCTCCTTAACTCGAAACTGCAGCTTCTCCAACGAAAATACCATTTTCCAGAAACGGATCCCCGTTGGTCAATTCTTTCAAGCTGAAGTGCCAAAATGGACCGGCAAAACTTCTAAAAGCGACCCTAAATGGCTAGGCACCAGGATTTACGCTCCTAAGGAGAGTGGGCCCGTCTCTCTGAACACAAAAAGAGATCCTTGTTTCTGTCAATTTCCTGGTTCCACTGGATGTGTAAAACTCCATGTTTCCCGAGCCAGATTGAAGCTGAAAACTGAACTAGGATCTTTATTTTACCAATGGAAATTTGACAAGATGGGCGAGGAAGCTGCACTTTATTGGACATCAAAGGAAGAAGAGAAGTTTGAGGCGGTTGTAAAGGCGAATCCTTTATCACTTGGCAAGTGTTTTTGGGATGAACTGCCAAAGTATTTACCAATGAAGAGCAGAGAAGAGCTTGTGAGTTATTACTATAATGTTTTCCTGCTTCGTCGAAGGGGACACCAGAACCGATACAGGCCGAGTTACATTGACAGTGATGATGATGAAACTGAATTTATTGCTAAATCTCATAGCTTGATCCTCAGTCCTGGTAAGAAGACCAATGCCAGGTAGAGTCTTGATTTGATTATGAATGCCAGGTAAAAAAAAACAAAAAATTTACTGCAGCAATTACGGAACCGTTGCTTGCACATAGATTTGATTTGAATCCTTTGAAGAGGTGAGATTACATTTTGGTACAGAAATTTCCAGCAGAATTTGAAGGTTGAGGTTTGATGGGTAAGGCAATTTTTTGGATGGTGAAACTGTGAAAGTGATGTAATTGGCATTTTTGTTGTTGAAAAAGTTGATGGGTAAAAACTAAAGACTTGGTTTTAGTTTTGGTTTGAGAGTTTGTCTTTTATTTATATATGCAGCAGCATTTGGGTCTATTTTGAAATTTACACAGTAACTTGTAGTCAAGTGTAGGTGATTATGGTAAATGTACCAATTACCATTGCGGTTTTATTCACTGGATGTTTTTATCATGGAGCAAAAGTTCATTGCTTTCAGAATATTGAGTTTTTCGACACTTCTCATGATTTACAGCTATCAGACTTAATGACAAATATTTGAAATTGATCATTTTTTGAGCAAATAATTGCAATGCCTGGATAGATAAATAAATAATTAGCCAGTTGTGTTTGTCTGTGTGGCGTTCTGGTCTGGCGGGTTTGCTATTTCAATCCTTTTTTCCGAGTTGGTTCATGGTGGTGTGGAGTTTCCTTCTTTTGTCGCCAGTTGGTTATCAATTTTCGTCTCATACTAGCTTGTCCGGTCACTGGTCAAACAATGTTTGGTCAATCAAATTCTTACCTCTTTTAAAAGAAATTTAGAATATGCAGGTCTTGTTAACTCAAACTTACCAATTGTCTCGGAGAATAAGTGAATAACCTAGTTGCTAATGTTCTGTTGTGTTCTCTGCCTCTTGGGGCTCTCGAGACAGATTTGGCAAGTCTTTAGCCCATGTTGTAGCATCTCTTAGACATCGTTGGCACTTTAAACACACATAGTATTTGACGTCTCTAGGCATTAATTTGAATCGAAATCGTATCAATCTCCCTTGTTCTTTTTCCTCGACCTAGTCATGTCTTCAAGCACTCAAACAAGTGAACAACGATGTATGGACAAACATGGGAGTCCGGACTGGGCCAAAATAGTGTGTTTGGTGTACGTCCTCCCCGACATGATCCAAGTATGGGGAAAATGAAATTGAATACGGCCTTGCTACACTTACCGCCAAACGCACTCTTTACTAATAAGCATTGCTCTTTTTTTAATCTCGAAAAATGTAAAAAAATAATTACTTTTCACATATTTTGAGTAAAAAAACATTATTTATTAGAAAAAGTGTATTTTAGCTACAAGTGTATTTTAGTCATGGGGCTATGCTAGGTATATTAAAATTCATAATAAGGATTAAGGATGAATGATTTATGTAACTCTGCATAAAAAATAATAGTCCAAACTCCAAATAAGGCACTTGACAACTTGATATGTGTATAAAGATTGTGAATATGAGTTGGATTGTAGATTTATTATAGCCTAAGTTTTTGGTCAAACAATAATATGAATTAACACTTGTCTATTTTATTTAGGTGTCAACTCATGTCAAATAAATTAGAAGCTATAGTCTCACATGGAGTGACCTAGTGTTAAGAGACATGTGGAGATGTTGGGAAGTCCAATGATCGAAAAATAATCAAGTTAGTATTGACTGGACGAAATCAAGAAACAAGTGCTCGAGAGATAGTTGTCTATACACTGATAAGGGGTGTATAAAAATCAAGTTACACTATTCTCCCTATCACCAGGTTGAGCCGGTCGATGTAAGCCGATTTGCTTAGTCCGTGCGCTTTGCCGGTTAGTTCACGGACCCGGTGTTTATCACCAAAGGTGGGTTCTTCGTTACTAAAAAAAAATAAAAAAAATCAGAAGGAATATATAATACATTATCAGTGATAATGCATCTTGATCGGGTTGGCTGGCTCCCGCGAATTTTGTTCCAGACTCCAGAGTAACATGCAAAGAGTATGGGCCTTAATGCATTAAATCTCACTCACGAATCAAATTAGCAATGGACTTGCCCTAAACCCCGAAGAATTCGAACTCGATCGGCGAGGAAAATCATGAGATCTCAATCGCATCTAGCTCTCTCCGTTCTCCTCCTCCTCTTCGCTTTCGCCGCGCAACGGATCCAAGTCGCCGACGCCGGAAAACGGAGGGTTGAAATCCCCGATGATCTTGACGACGTCATCGACAATGAGGAGGACGACGAGTGGCGGGAGTGGGGGAAGAAGAAGCCGCCTCCTACGCCGGGACTCGATATCCCGGTGGCAGATCTTGATAAGATGGAGTTATCTCAGATTCAGGAGGAGATGATGAAGCGCCATACTGGTCCTGTATTTGGATTCGTTAAGCTCAGATTCGGCGTTCAGCGAACTCCGGTACACTTGAAATCCCTAATTTGGCTTCTTTTTTGGATTTCGTGTTGAGGTGTTTCGGTATTGTGATTGATTTGCCTCGCATTCGAAATTGAAGAGAATTTGTGGAGGATGTGAAGAACAGATTGAATTTAACTGGATTTGTTTTCGTTTGTGATGTGTTGAATAGATACGAAGTGTGCAAGTCCTCCATTATTAATTTGATATGACCTTAACTCAATTTTTACGAACTGTTTCTTTGTGGTGGTTACTGTAGGATTCTTAGCTGGGGAAAACTTGGGGAAATTAGAGTGAGTGTTCTGATTAATGATGATTGAATTGATTCAAGTTATCAATTAGAAAGTGACATTAACTTGTTCACTGAGTAGCTTTCCATGAAGATTACTTGCAGCTCAGGCCAAGCTCTTATTTTGCTTGAATTGAATCCAGGAGGTATAAAAGTTTGTGATGCAGGCATCTTTTGATACAAGGCAGTGTTTAAATGCTTGCCTCTAGTACTTATTTACATGAACTCCAGTGCAGTTGAAATCCTAGATAAAAGAAAGTATATATAAAGTAGTGAAGGAAGAACTTGGGTCTTAGGTTGAGAATTGTATGTATAATTAATCAATTGAATGCTATTCCCCTGATCAACTGAATTGATTTCAGGATTCTGTATCTGCCATTGCTGCAAAATGGACAAAAATGTTGAAAACTGGAGGTATTGAGTTGAATTTCATGGGGATTGATTTGAGCACTATAATGTTCAACATGCAAAGAGGCCAGGACAAGGATGAGGTATGTTCTAATGTATTCATTGCTCCACAATGTTCCTTTAAAGCCTGTTCCTTTTTCTTCCCAATGATCAATATTTAACCAGAGTGTATTGAATTGCTCTTTTACATGGATTAGTATTATCATGCAAATAAGACTTTTTCTTATTTAAATCACAGTATGGCTCGAGCAAGTCCAAATTGATCCTCATAGTTAATTGGTCAATATTTTTACTTTTCCCCCCTTCGAATATTGCAGTTGAAGGATTTCATATTGGATCAATCGGATGCCTATGAAGTCAAAATTGGAGATCAGGTATTCAGAAGACCCGGAGATCCTCCCCTTGAAGAGGTCATTGAGAGGCTTCGAAGAGAGAAAGATAAATCTGAAAACCCCAAGAAAGAAGAATTGTAACTGATGCATTCAAGTCATTCATCAAGCAATGTTCTTTGAAGTGGAATACAGGTTTGATACTGAAAATAAGAGAACTGATAATCCTAATCACGATGAGATTGCGTTAGCTGCATTTTGTTTTCTTCAAATTTAAACACAGGCTAGTTCAGAGGCAATTTATTTCCCAAAATATGACTGAATCAATGTATTCTGTAACATGTAACTTCATATTGGAAATAAAATTGCTGTGATTACAAATACTTGAGTTGATGTATCTTGCCAGTTGTGATTCATTACGAATTCACTTGTGATGTGAAAGCTGCATTTTATGGTCATTACATAGAATTGCACTTTTCTTTACCACTTCTCATCTAACCTACATATAAATTTGTATTTTTTTACATTCAATGCTTTGAATTTAAAGCATTCAATTGTCTCCTATAGACTTAATATCATACATATTTTACATATTCTAACTTAGACTCTTTACCTTCCACACATAATATTTATTTAATATTATACATCAATCATAAATTAATTATTTAGAAAACCTATATTTTTATAGGTTTTCTAAATAATTGAATGTCAATTGTAATTTTATAGGTTTTCTAAATAATTGAATGTCAATTGTAATTGTATGTGATAACCTATATGCAAAAAAGATATACAACTTAAAAAACTTCATTGATGGAATATAATATTTGAAAAAAATAAATTAAATAGAATTATTAACCCGTGCATTTGCACGGGCATATACTTCTAGTTGAATGTAATATACAAACAACTTGAGATCATAAAGTTAAGATCTTGGGCAGTGACTTGCAATGCATCTATGTTTCCCTTTCTTTGCTGTCAATAGACTTCAAATTTAAACTGTTTGAGGCTATTAAACTTGTAAATTGAAATGTAAGAGTAACACGATTAATGGGTAATGAAGAAAGCAAATGGATATTTGATTATCCATGAATCAGCGGTTTTGTTTCTTGAGAAGCTTTGCATTTACTGTTCAAAAGTGATGCTTGAAAGTGGGAATTTTCTATGAGTGGAGACAAATTCTGTCGGATTTCTGGGGCCCCACCTCTTGAACTTTTTTGTGTGTAAATTACAACTCTAGAAGTCTCTACATCTGGTGGAAAGAAGGATCTACACAGAGCTCAGGAAATCGGTGGCAATCTTTTCAGAACATTCTACCAATCCCCAAAAATCACCCTCCAGAGCTTATATAAATACAAATTCTTCTTCCTCAACTCCTATGGTATATATCTCAAATCTAACAGAAAGTGATTAAAACGACAAAGAAGGAGAACATTTCTCTTTGAGATGGGGAGAAGGGCATCAATGATTTCTACAGCAACTGTGCTGTTGTTTTTGATTCTGCTCTCTTCAGGTTAGTACTATTACTAATTTCTAAACAGTAAATTTAATGGCTGAAGATTTGGGATTGGTGGAAAAGTGACTAATTTTGCACTATACTTGTTACAGAGCTTTTACAGGGATTTGCAGGAGCAGCTGAGGCGCCAAAAATCAAAGGAACAGTAATAGGAATTGATCTTGGAACAACTTATTCTTGTGTGGGAGTTTACAGAAACGGTCATGTTGAGATCATAGCCAATGATCAAGGTAACCGGATCACGCCTTCATGGGTTGCCTTTACTGATACTGAGCGTTTGATTGGAGAAGCCGCCAAAAATCAGGCGCCTTTAAATGCTGAGCGCACCATTTTCGACGTCAAGAGGCTCATTGGGAGAAAGTAAGTGAACCCAAATATAGATGAATTGAATTTAGTTTAAGGGTTGTGATTTAATTGGGTTGGTTTGGTTTGCCTTGTTTGCTACTAGGTTTGATGATCCTGAGGTTCAAAGGGATGTTAAGCTGTTGCCTTACAAGATTGTGAATAAGGATGGCAAGCCTTATATTCAGGTGAAGATTAAGGATGGGGAGATGAAGGTTTTTAGTCCTGAGGAGATCAGTGCTATGATCTTGGGGAAGATGAAGGAGACGGCGGAATCGTATTTGGGGAAGAAGATTAAGCATGCAGTTATAACTGTCCCAGGTAAGCATTTGGAAATACTAAAAGGTTAATTGTAGAAAACCCATTATTAGATATAATGACTTTCATGAAACAAACTCTATTATCAAAATATCACTTCTGTTCTAACTTCTAAGTGCTAATGGTTAAATGCTAAAACTTGTTAAAATCATATGGGATGTATCTTCTAATTGATGATTTTTATAAACAAAATGACATTACATTATCTAACATGTGCTTACTTGTAGTTTACAAAGAAGATGCTGAAATTCTTGTGTGATGGTTGATTTGGATCTGTGAGTGATCTGATATGTTTGATGGGTGTGTGTTCTTATAGCTTATTTCAATGATGCACAACGGCAAGCCACCAAGGACGCAGGCACGATAGCGGGACTCGAAGTGGCTCGTATCATAAACGAGCCGACTGCAGCTGCAATCGCGTACGGGCTAGACAAGAAAGGCGGCGAGAAGAACATCTTGGTGTATGATCTTGGGGGTGGAACGTTCGACGTGAGCATTTTAACAATCGACAACGGCGTTTTCGAGGTTCTAGCCACGAGCGGCGACACTCATTTGGGAGGAGAAGATTTTGACCACAGGGTGATGGACTACTTCATTAAGTTGATCAAGAAGAAGTACAATAAAGACATTAGCAAAGATAGTAGGGCTCTTGGGAAGCTAAGGAGGGAGGTTGAAAGGGCAAAAAGGGCTTTGAGTAGCCAACACCAAGTGAGAGTCGAGATCGAGTCGTTGTTCGATGGTGTCGACTTCTCGGAGCCGTTGACTAGGGCGAGGTTTGAGGAGTTGAACGTGGATTTGTTCAAGAAGACGATGGGACCCGTCAAGAAAGCGTTGCAGGATGCAGGTTTGGAGAAGAAGGATGTGAATGAGATTGTGCTTGTTGGTGGGAGCACAAGAATTCCTAAGATTCAACAATTGTTGAAGGATTTCTTTGATGGGAAGGAGCCTAACAAGGGTGTGAATCCTGATGAGGCGGTCGCGTATGGAGCTGCTGTTCAAGGAGGGATTCTAAGTGGAGAAGGCGGAGAAGAAACTAAAGGTATAAATAGTTGTTGCAAATTAAGGCGAATTTGGAGCAATATTGCACTAGCATATACAATGTTCTAAAAATCGCTAGGCGGATCCTGGGCAGAAAGGGGTCGCCTAGCGCCTAGACGGCTAGAATGGTTGCCTAGGCGGTCTTAGACGGAGACCTAGACGGACTGGACAGCTAGGTGGGCTGTGACCTTCCAGCGCCTAGGTGGGGCCTAGACAAGATTTTTAGAACAATGAGCATATAGAACAATGGGTGTCATTGATTCATTATTAAGTTTGAAATCTTTGCTAGTGTTTTGCTAACTTTAGGCGTCTAATGGCAGATCTTCTCCTTCTTGACGTTGCGCCTTTGAGCCTTGGTATTGAGACAGTTGGAGGTGTTATGACCAAACTGATTCCTAGAAACACTGTGATTCCAACTAAGAAATCTCAGGTCTTTTCAACATACCAAGATCAGCAAACCACAGTTGAAATCAAGGTCTTTGAAGGCGAAAGAAGCTTGACAAAGGATTGTCGTGAGCTAGGGCGATTTCAACTATCCGGGATTCCTCCTGCTCCAAGGTAAGTTTAAAGTTCACTCTTTCTTTACCCAACAGTTATTATTGTCACATAGCTGAATTTCAGTTTTCAGGGTCTATCTTAGGCTTAGCATTGGTTCAAAACCGAAAACCAAACCAAAATGGTTCGATTCGGTTTTTGTTTTGTCGGTTTGGGATGGATAGAAGGTTATTCTTTGAAAATTTCGAACCAAACCGAAATTCGAGAAATTCCTAAACCGAAACCGAACCGAATAACATCGGTTTCTGTTTCAATTCGGCTTAAAATTTCGGTTTGAACTGATCCATGCTCAGCCCTAGGTTTATCGGGCGCATGGTGCCTCCATCTTGATCCCTCAGAACCTGCTTGTGCGGGAATATACAGAGCAATGATGTTGATGTTGTTGTCTTTCTTAACACAACCAAGTTTTTTTTTTTTAAATCAATGATCGCTTAACTTGTTATTGTTTTGTTTAGAGGAGTGCCTCAAATTGAAGTCACATTTGAGGTTGACGCGAACGGAATCCTCCATGTGACGGCTGAAGACAAGGCGGCTAAGAACAAGCAGACGATAACCATCACCAATGACAAAGGGCGGTTGAGCGAAGAAGAGATCAAGAGAATGGTGGAGGAAGCTGAGATGTTTGCTGAGGAGGATAACAAGGTTAAGGCAAGAGTGGATGCTAGGAACAAGCTTGAGTCTTACATATACAACATGAGGAGTAGTGTTGAGGATAAAGACAAGTTGGCTGATAAAATTGATTCAGAAGATAAGGAGAGGATTGAGGGTGTGTTGAAAGAGGCTCTTGAGTGGCTAGATGATAACCAAAATGCAGAGAAAGAGGATTTTGAGGAGAAGATGAAGGAAGTGGAGCAAGTTTGTAATCCAGTGATGAAGAAGGTGTATGAGAAGAGTGGTGGTGGAGGTGAAACTGAAGAGGAGTCTTATGATGAGTTGTAGAGAGGCTGAAATTTTGGTCTTTTAGACTTCTTTTTGTTTTTTTTGCTTGTTGTAATTCTGTAGATGATGTAATTTTTACCTAAAAACTACTTTTAATACTTTAGATATTCGTGTATGTCTTCTATATTGTTTTTACAAGACAATAAAAATACTTTTCACCCAAAAAGTGTTATTTTTTATGTTTTTCAAGACACGTAAAACATTCTTCTTACCAAAAAATTACTTTCAACCAACAAGTACAACAAAATCATAGAGTACACGTAATGAATGAAAAATGGTTTGGTGATGGATGAGTAAACTACTCATGTCACTCGTCTGTTAACCTTTTCGTATGCATCCATTCGTCACATGCATGTCGAGTGTGTTGGATCATCCATCTAGTGATTGAAACTGATGATTTGGTATAGCCTAGAATGCATATAGAGTGAAGGACTTTCATGAGTCCCCGTTCAGAGGCCCTGGTTCACATGCCCCGGTATGTAGATGCGAGGGGGTGGTTTTCAACATTTTGCGCAAGGGGAGAGGCAGACCGAAGAAGAGTTGAAAGGAAGTTATAAAACAGGATCTCGTCTTGCTAGATATTTCAATGGACCTGACAGATTGTATGAACCTTTGGAGAGAGAAGATTACGGTGAAGGAGCGGTAGCTGGGTAGCCGGCCCTCATCCTGCGTCTCTATGTTCTCTCTCTGGTATCGTTTTCCATGTTTTTGGGTCTTTAGGCCTTTTTTATGTACCCTCTCGATTGTAGGTCGAGGGAAGTGTGGGTATATTCTGACCTCTTAAACCCTGCCCGAGGCAGGTCCACACTGGGTTGGTGTTGTTATTGTTGTTGTACCCATTTTTTGAGTCGGGTGAGCCGGGTATCCATTGGATGTGTTAAGATTGCCACTTCTAATCACGCATCTATCAAAGGTGAACACTACACAAAGTGGTTGAGGCTTTCCTATTTTGATTTTGAAGTTTTAACAATAAATAGCAATGCAACCAATACAAAATCATATTTATCCCAAACTAGAGAAGGCAGCTTAGTGACACTGACACTCATCTCTTTTTTACACTAGAATAGGCACAAGTAGGTCAAAAGCTTAAATGAAGATACCAATACACATAATTCAAATCCATGAGACTCAGATTTCAAACTATGAACACTGGTGTTAAATATTAACTCCTACTACAACTTGCACTCTTTTCCTTATTTTGTTTCTGTTCAAAGAAAGTAGTGCACTACATATCTAAACTGTGAAGGAGAACTCATCTTCATTCAGAAGAAGGATGAAGGCGTACGTGTGGACAAGGCCGCTCTGGCTCTCCTCTTGTCCACAAGTTCTTTAGCTCTCCTCTCCTCTTTGACAATGTCAAAAGCGTACCTATCGCCAATAAACAGGATCAATCATACATCAGTGCTACATGAACTTTATTATATCTAAAATTCCTTACTTTAATGTCAAAGTCTTTGGTTTGTTGAGTTATGACGTACCGAGTGTGAAGGGAACAATGTAAAGCAAAGCTGGCTGGCCATGCCCTTCCATCAAATTCAGAGCCACATAAGTTATCAGCAAACCTGCAAGGTGAGAGGTGATCAAGAAAATTTCAGTTTGAATAGTTTCAGAACGCAAATTTCCTTAAAAATACCAAAAGTTTGAGAGGTGATCAAGAAAATTTCAGTTTGAATAGTTTCAGTATGCAAATTTCCTTAAAAATACCAAAAGTTTGTTATTCTTAAGGAAAAAAAACAACAAGATCAGTTTTCCAATAATAGCTGATCAAATGTACCAATTGAATTCATGTTGATGCATGTAAGTGTTTTGTGATATACACATACCTAGAGCATAAGCTGTCATAGCCCATAAGAAGTATCCACCTCGCAAGCTCTTATTTGCCAACCAATCATACCTGCACCATTAGATTTCCATTGCTTAAACTTTCATCAACAATAATCCAACATCTTAAGCATATTCACTTCTTTAAGATCTTTCAAATGTAAAATGTTTGTATAGGAGGCTGGACCTTAGTGAGAAGGCCACCAATAGTCCAGGTAATATGATATCACCAAACCCGATGACACTGTAACCTCCCCAAGGATCAAACATCCTGGGAATTTTCAACAGCATTGGGATACCGTCTTCTCCACTCTTATCACCCCGAGCAACCTAAATGAGATCAAGAAGCCACTTTAAGTCAGGAGATAAAGCATCACTTGATCTCTCCAAATGGAATGTTTTATAGCTTAGATAATTACCACAATCATTACACTCTCATGGAACATTGACTTGGAGATGAAGACCCAGAATATGTCGTAGAAGAATGCACAGCTCAAAAGAATTGTGCCAACCTAGTGCAATCAAACGAAAACTTGTTAAAATAATGCCTTAAAGACATCAATAACAAATATTTACACAGGTTTTGGCACATTAAGCCAAAATATAAAGGTAAATACTCTGCTGCATCTATTTTAAGCAAATACAAATACATAAGACAAGTTGGAGGTATCACCTTAAGATTAGGCACACGAACAATCTGAAGCACGGTGAGAATCAAAGCAATACCCTGATCAAAAGAAATTATTCTATCACTCCAATGCTGTATAATTCATATATTTTTTGTTAAATCATGACTGTGTTTGCTCAGTAGAACAGTTACATTAACCAGCAGACTGGAACTAGTTATTACATAAAAAAGACTTACAAGGATGTCTTGACCAATCCAAGCCAGGTACTTGTGATGGCGGAAGATAGCCCAAACAACAGCAAAAGCTATGCAGAATGGAGAAACAACCATGTTCAGATATGAGATTGCTCCTATGAAAGGCATTTTGATAGACGACCCCGCAGCATTTTCAAACCACCTGAAATTTGCATAAATTTGTGTTCAATTTCATACATTGTCATGTAATTTTTTATCACTGTATTCTTCAATTTCCTACCTTGATAGTAAAGTGACCAAACATGTTTGTAATCCCTGTGAAGTGGAAAAAAAAGGGAGTTTTCAGTGCTGAGATAACATGAATAACATAACAGCCGCAAACAGCTTGAAGTTACTGACCTCAGCCCCACCAATGCAGAATAGGACCAAAAGAATGTCAATAAACCACACTGACATAAATTTGTATAGCATGACCAAGAAACATGAAGCCGCCACTACAAACAAAATCGCTGATGTAGTGCTGATATCCACAAAACCCTTTGAGCCAGCGTCTTCTGTAACTTGGAATTCGTCCTGAGGATCCTACAAAAAAAAACATAATTACCATAGACTTCAGCAGATGAAGAAAAGTTGATTTGGCCCCTTGAGGTTAAAACTTAAAAATACTCTTTTTAAGTCTCAAACAAGATGATCAAAATTACCTTTAAAAGTTTTTCCTGCTCAATAGCACCTTCCCTTGCATTCCATGCAGACCAATAAGATGCACATACAATGGTACCAATAGCCATGAGCCATAGAAAAACTTCTGCCACATCGACAGCAGGGCGTTTTGGGGAGTATACCTGCACAGAAACTGAAAAAAAGCAGAATCCTCTAAATAACAGTGACAGACGAATGGACACTGAAAAAGAGAATTTGTTATTTTTTGTTTTAAAAAAAGGGTAGCAAATTATGATACCACACTAAATTTCAAAAAAGTAGACAGAGGAGTATTATCCTTACCCCCCATGGTATTGTTGTTGAGGAGGTCTTCTAATTCATCTCCTGCATATTGCGGGAGCATAATAGCAGGAATCTGAATATCTGTATCAGCATCCTCTTCACAAACCATCTTGAATAGACCTGCAAGACAATATTTTGGAAAGTTGATTTATAATATTTTTGATCAAAAGGAAAATGATATTTCTATAGTAGATCAACAGTTCAATGAGTAGATCTTATTAGTTTACGAAGTTCCGAGTAATGGAATTTATTAGAAACAGTTATTATTATTTACAAATAATCTAAATACATCACCAACTACATGACAAGTGAACAATTAAATGCGTGTGTTTTGGTTAAATCTTTATTTTCAAAGAACGAATCCAATGTTACTTAGGTTGGTCTATTTATAGAATTATAGTGCACAATCTTGCCTTCTCTACGTCATTAATATAAAACTTAGGATTTAATGCTTGGATTATCATTATATTTGGGAAAATATCAATCTCAGATTAGAAAAAGAAAGATGAATGTAATATCATCCATTCTGCAAAAATCAAGAGGTGAGAAGAAAACATTGAACATACCAGTATCATTATTCACAATAAGGACTGCTGAAGCACCAGCAGCTTCAGCAATATTAGTCTTGGTAGTGAAACTGCAGTTACCTCGGTATACCAGAATTGTCTCACCAGCAAGCTATCAACCCCATCAATAAAAGAAGGCAACTTCAAAAACATGTTACAAAAAAGTAAAGAATTTTTATATCTTAATGCTTAAGCCTTAAAGCATAGATATTTCATATGTCATGTAAGAGGTAATCCATAGATCCAAAGCTAAAAACAGGTATATAAAAAAGACCTCGTTCTTGGGTTTACTGCAACAATCTGGAGGATCTGCAAGTGTAAGTTTGGTTTTTTTAACATGATTCTCCTTTGATTCCATTGTCGGCCCAAATCGGGCTCCTACACCAACAAACTCATCGAATTGTACCCCGTTAATGAAAGCGGGGACTTTCACCTATTGAAAAAAAGGTAGTGCAGAATTTAGCATAGAAATATTAATAACAAGAGTTTTGGTTATTTAAATTACACATGACAATAAAGCACGCTATAGTAGCCACACAAAAGGAAACTTTTAACGTTGGATATGAATCAAAATTAGTGCTTTGGAGTTTTTGATTGGAAGGCCTATAGTCTATAGAAGATAAAGATAGGGATAAGACTTCCCCTTATCCAATCAGTTTTTCCTGTTAAGATTTCAGATCATGAATTACTATTCACTTGACCACTAAACATTAAAGCCAAAATCATGCAATTAATCATCACATTTCAAAACAAACTATGATTTCTCTTATGAATTTGCAGCTGAAGCAGCTAAGCCACAAATTCTCCACAACACAACCAGATTTGCAACCAGTTCTTCCAGAAGCAACATCTACAACTATCAATTAACTGAGTTTCAGATTCCAGCATCAGTTCCTCCCCTTTTCAAATTCAATTCAAATTTCGCAAAATATATTGATTAAAAAAACGAAAAAAAAAACAGAACTACCAGGTGAATAATAACGAAGAACACTAGATGAAATCCATCAGAAATCCATAATTTGAAACCATCCACTTGAAAAATTGAACACAAATTGAGCCCCTCACTTCAATCAAAACTCCATTTCTCCTTCAAATTTCAGCGCCGAGAAACACACACACATCTAAAATTAGCTCGCAAATTGCATCAAAATCAAATCCAAAACACGAAACCTAATTTCCGAGAGTAAATTCGTTCTCACCAGGACGAATTTGTTCTGGCAACCAGGGCTCTTGGGAGCCACATCGTCTTCATGAACTATATCGCCTCCATGAACTCCTCCGCACACCAAAACACCGAACACGAAAGCACTGATAACACTAATTCGAAGCATTTCCATGGATCTGTGCTTCAGAAACACACACTCATCAATCAATCGCTACTTTCGCCACTACATCTAGCCTCTCTCAGGGTTTTCGCTCCGCTTCACTTTCTTTCTTCTCTCGGTTTCCGTGCAGTCTCCAGAAACAAACTTTCTTATTTTATTATTTTTTTAATTTCTGCCAAGTCCGGTCCAAATAAAAAAGGCGCCCGGTTTTTTTTTTAACCGTTTGTGCTTTTAACCTTCCGCTTCTTATTCGCCCACGCTGGTTTTCGCGCGTGATTTGCACCGGCCAATGGAAGTGGAGAAAGGTGGGTGACGTGGCTAGTGGAGTGCGCGTAAGGAGCGTAAGGAGTATTTTATTAATTTTTTAATTTTTGCCGAGTCCGGTCTAAAATAAAAAGGCGCCCGCGCAGTTTTCGCGCGTGATTGGCACCGGCCAATGGAAGTGGAGAAAAGTAGGTGACGTGGCGAGTGGAGAGTGCTTGTGGGAAGGGACGTGGGTTTGTGGACGGGCTACCGGAAGAAGCGGTAAAAAAGACGGTGGTTCCGTATAGTGACCGTACAGACAAGATGGCGGAGGAAATTAAATCCAGGTTGGTTTTGTGTCTCTCTGCGACGTGATGCAATTGATAAGAGAAAAATCCGAGTCCTGAGGGTAAAATTGGAAGTTTGCTCGTGTAATTTTTTTTTAATTTTCTGTTTTTTTTGGGAAAATACTTCAATTTTATGATGAAGATAAGATTATAAGAATGTCAAACGAGTGGGTATAGAACTGTCAAAAGTTGACCGAATCCGCCAATCCGACCCGAATTGTCCGATAATTTTAGGGTCAACACCCGAAAATTTGAACCCGAAACCCAAAATCAACCGAACCTTATAGAACCCGAAACCGTTGGGTTGACCGATTTAGTATATTTATAGAACTTTTAAAATTTATTTTTAAAATTATAATATATTTTATTATTAAAATAAATGAAAATAATATATTATAATTAAATATTATTATTTAATTAAAAAATGATTTTAATAATCATAAAAAAAGATATTTTAGACCCGCTGGTTAACCCGACCCGACCAAAAACCCGCTACAACCCAATCTGATTGACCTGTGACCCATAACGAAATCGATCCCGATTTAACCCAAACCCGAAATGACCGAATCCGAACCCGCCCGACCCAACCCGATTGACAGGTCTAAGTGGGTAGTAGTAATTATATACTTACTATTTTTTCAAAAATAATTATTATTTTATAAATTTTTTAAATTTTATTTTATTTTACGTCTATATATTTTTTTATAATTAATTAATTAATTTTATTTTTAAAAAGAGAAACTTTTTTATCTTTTTGAATATTTTTTCAAGCATAAAATTGGAAAACACTTGAAAAAATATATAAAATGATAATTATTTATGAACGAAAAGGATATTGCTCAAATAAATTAATTAAGAATCACAATGGAATTAGATTAAGCATTATTAATGATAGCCAATTAAAGGAAGAAAATGAAACGTACCAAATTAAGTGGGTTTTAATAATGTATGATAACGATGCCAATGACAAGGACTTAACGTGGCACATTTTGAAATCTCATCTTATCAATTAGCTACTAGGCACTCTCACTTGTGATGATAAGACTTAGACAGACTATATTGATTGAATTGTTTTAGGTAAGCTTTTCTTGATATAGGTTTGGTGTGAGTTGGTTTAGTTTAATTATTAGGATTAAGATAATTTCGAGCTCACGATAAAGTGGATGGTAGATAAATTAACAAGACGATTAGGTTTGAATCTTGAATTAGAACACATATTTGAAATGATTTAATATACATTTTAAATTAATTCTTTATTTACATATTTCAATATGGATTTTTCTATTGTGTGTTCATGACACACAATAAAAATACAAATTTTAATAATTTATTTTATAATTAATATTTTTATTGTGTGCCTAACACACATTAGCCGGACCCTTTGAATATTATAAAAGGTTGTCTATTAGAGCTGCCAAAAGTCGACCCGATCCAAAAAACCGACCCGACCGAAAATTTTAGGGTCAAAACTCGAAAATTTGAACCCGAAACCCAAAATAAACCGAACCTGATAAACCCGAAACCCGTTGAGTTCAAACCCGAAACCCGTTGGGTTGACCCGATTTTTTATATTTTTAGAATATAAATAATATATTTTAAAAATTATAATACATTTTATTATTAAAAAATATAAAAATAATAGATTATTACTAAATATCATTTTTAAATAAAATAATATTTTTATAATTGTAAAAATTTCGATTTTCTTGACCTGTTTGGTCAACCTGACCCGCCCGAAAACCCGCAATGACCCGTTACGACCCGAA
Organism: Fallopia convolvulus; assembly: GCA_964016875.1. Classification (NCBI taxonomy): domain Eukaryota; kingdom Viridiplantae; phylum Streptophyta; class Magnoliopsida; order Caryophyllales; family Polygonaceae; genus Fallopia; species Fallopia convolvulus. The sequence goes on along the minus strand of OZ024718.1, from coordinate 1,577,639 downwards.
CCCGACTCAACCCGAACCCGAAATAATCGAACCCAAACCCGACCTGACCGACCCGTTTAACAGCTCTATTGTCTATCATAAATATTGGGTCTTCTAAGTTCTAACATATGCCCTAAATACGACGAACCAAATTGAATATTAAATGTATTCACAAGCGTTCTAATCTATGTCCAAATTATGAAAGATTGTGTTGTTTTTTGGCAAGTAACCTACTTTTAGTGGTAGCTCTAACTAGCAAAGACGAATTAGGTAAACCAACTTGACCCAATGAACGAAAAATAATAAAGCTTCATTTTAACTCAAGCGGAATATATAATTGTAGGCTAGGATCGAACATCCATGTAAAACAGTCTATTTATCTATCCAAAAAAATTATCTTTTTTATATAATTCATGCTTTTCTTTTTAGCACAACAATTTTAATTTTATATAGAATTTACACCTTACAAACTTCACGAGAACAAAACCAACAACAACAACATTTACCCAGTGAGGCTTTCTTTACGGAAAATCTGGGGGCATCATTGGCTTAGCGCAAGGGGGTGTGACCAAAAGACCGGACAGGACCGCAAAACACCGACAGAAAAACTTAAACTCGAAAGCAATGCAAAAAAGCTTAAAAAACTCCAAAAACATAGAAACTTAAAAACTTTAAAACATAGAACCAAAGTAAGGCATCGAAGTCTCAAGATCCCTTGGACCGGTCTAATCTTCTCTCTCTAGTTGTCTCTGCACACTGTTATATCTGTCGAAAACCCCAACTGGCTGACATCTTGTCTTATACTATCATCCCAATATTTCTTCGGTCGCCCTCTCCCTCTATATACGTCTCCAAAGACTAGCCTCTCACACCGACGAACTGACTCTTCAGGTCATGGGAACAAAACCGATAAAGGTTAACTGGTCTTTAATTTTTCGTTACATTTTTTAATCACGAATCTTTATACATCCCCAATTATGATGGATGATAATTGATAAGCGTTCATTAAATGCAAATATGTTAATTAAGGTGGGTTATGTGATAAGCAGCAACTAAGAAAGTGACGTTTAAACAATTAAAAAAAGGTAATTAGCGTACTTTACGGATCTGAAAAGTTAAGAATAAAATGTGCATGGTGTATGTACGTGGAGCCCTAATTCCTTAGGCCCCACCATCCATCATTTATCAACTTCCCTCGTACGGACACTTATAATACAGTGGTTTCGTGGTCCCCTATCATTAATATATACCTACCGGGCCCCAATTTTTTCCTTTTTCTTTATTTTTACGATTAAATATTGGCACGAGATACAATCCTTTGGTGATAAATCTCGGGTGAGGTTGAGAATGGATCGGATCAAACCAAAATATTAAGTAACTTTGGTGATAAATCTCGGGTGAGGTTGAGAATGGGTCGGATCAAACCGAAATCTATCTATATACTAAAGAAGAAGCTTTTTGGCCACATGTCAACCTATTATTCAATTCGCTTATGTGTCATTTTTTGGTATTTTTGAATTTTTTATTTTTATCAATAATTTGGGTCCCACTATATTTTAACTAATTTTTTTATACTTATTAAAATAATAAATACTTAACATCCCTAATATATAGGCGTTTCAAAATTTAAACATTAATGTATTTTTAAATTATGTAAATTTGAAAAATAACTTATTTATGCAACATATTTTTAAACAAAACCCGTACATGGTACGGGAATTCAACTAGTATTAAGTAAAATTGAACCGCTATCAATATCATTCAATTTGGTCCGGTTTAGGAATTTACTAAAGTTTGATTTTGGTTAAATTTTGGTTCAGTTCAAATTTTACAAAGGATAACATTTTATCTATCTCAAACAGACAAAAACAAAACTAAACCTAAATGCAGCGAACAAATTCGGTTTGGTTTTCGGTTCACCTTAAACTAGATTTTGATTCTCGGTTCGGTTTTGAACTGATGCTAACCCTAATCTCGGGTTCGTAAATTAGACCACAATGCTCACAAATTAGGTAAACCGAGTTGTGCTAACCAACTCGAGTCAATGAAAGGAATGATGATAAGATTTGTTTTTTTACTCAGATAAGGAGCAAATACAAGTATCAAACCAAATATGTTGTACTATCAAAATCTACTACCACTAGTTGTGCTAACCTCACTTGGTGAGACTTGGTTTATCTAATATGTTTTTGTTTATAATATGTACGATTTTTCTAACATACGTCCTAAAGACATAGGTTAGGAGCCTAAAAATGGTAATATATTTTAAAATTGTATTTATTTAGCGATTTTTTCTAACCTATGTGACATAGGTTAAGACCTAATTATAGCAATAAATCAATGATTTTTTTATTTAGAGTTTTTTTAATTTTTTTTTAAAGGGTTCATGATTTCCAAAATAGTTTTTAGTTTCTAAATTCGGGTTCTTATCCTATGCCCTTAGCCGATAGAAAAACCGTTTATTTAGATTCAACTATTTTTTTCAATAGGGTTTATTAGTTTCTTATTAGGGTTTTAGTTCCCAAAATTAGTATTCTTATCCTATGGGCATAGGATAGAAAAACTATAATACGTATTATTTCTACAAAATTATTGGCAAAATAAGTTTTTAAAAATAAAAATTAAACGGACATTCCAATCCAATGGACGGGTATAGATAGTGTCATAGGGTGCTAGGCCTAAGCCGGACCCGGTTCAAACAAGTGGGCCGAAAATCAGGGTTGGGCCTGACCCATATCCAACCCGACCCGAGCCCGTGTTTAATAAGTCTACTTTATGACCATTTTTTGGCCTCTTTCATGACCCAAAAAAATAGTTCAATTTTAGGAAACTATTACCATAATAAAATATATTTTTTTAAAATCCTAAAAAAAATATAACCTTTACCATTAGTTAGAAAACTGTTGATAAATTACATTGATTTTACTATTCATACTTTATTGATTATCTAGTACTCTTGTACAATCTTCCTCTATATTTCTTCTTTTTCAATAGATTTATAATCAAATTTAGGCTGTCCCTAAAATTCTTTCACCCTATTATTACTCTTCATTATCATCTATAACTCTTGATTATCATCAGCCCTCAATTACTTCAATCTCTACCATTTCAGGTCACTTCAACTTTAACCTAAACTCGGAGATTGTTAATGATAACTTATATTTTACAATGGATTGATCATAGACAATCCACAATAAGTCCATAGAAGCACCAAAGGCAGCACAATCACACACAACCAGGAAGACCAATACCAACTGTACAATAAATACACAATACCAGGAGATGATTCAAGACTCACTGCTCACGCTGCTGATCCTGCCATTCCTTTATAGCAGAGCGAAGGGCGAGATTTGGGACAAGGTTGAGGTGTGGGAGTGACATGTTTGTCATAGGAGACGTGCTATGCCCGGTGTCCAGCCATTGTCTCAATGCCTCTGCTTCGTAGGTGAACCCGTCTGCTGCGACATGAGGTTCTTTCATAACTTCCTGCAACATATTCATACCACAAACAATGCTGAAGGTAACAATGCTTATGCAATACATAATATCATTTCATCATCATCATCATCATCATCATCATTGACCCAGTGAGGCTCCGCTACAGCGGAATCTGGGGGGTCCGATAGAATGCACCAATAGACCCAAGGGAAAGGTGGTACGCCCGATAGACCAAGAAAAACTGAAATTCAGCTATGTGACAATAACAACTGAATTTAGTTTGAATGCACCAAAATTGATATAGGGACTAAATTCATCTCAAAGGCAGTGTATAAAAGCCAATGAGCATGAAGATGCGCCCGAAATTAATAATATCATGTAGGAAGAGAAATTTCCAGCTGTTTTCAAATTTAGCACTTAGGTAAACATAATTAACAGGCCAGCATTTGTGTAGAGGAGCTATTAGCATAGCTAGTGTCAGATGCTATGTTATCCGGAAACTCTAATAAGGCATCATTTCTTGTTTCGTGTTTAAAAAAAAATTAATAAGTTTCCCGTTCCCATGATGTTTTCGTTTCCCATGTCCATGTAAAATAGGTTAGCTGTTGTGAAATGTAACACTTAGTAAACATAATTTAAACTGTCAGCTGTTATAGAATACAAGAACTTAACTAGTGGTTTAAATTTTTTAGTACAGGTGATTCCTTAACACTGAATATGAAAAAAACTAAAAAGATTACCTGTAAGATTGGACAGATAAAATACACAGGGGGTTCATCATCGGGTTGTTGAGATGGGTTTGAAACCGACTCTGATCTGTTCATCCGCCTCATCTGCTCCAGAATCGGCCAAACATCCAACTTAAGATCCGCGGTGTGCTCACAGCATGACAGACCCAAGTGAGCCAAATGCTTGGCTTCAGAAACTGGCCACTCAGCAGAATTATCCAAAATTTGTTCCAACTCTTTGCTTGTTAAAGCAGCTTTCACTCTCTCAACAAGCCTCAAAGCTGTTCTCCCTGTCAGTAACTTGAGTAATATAACCCCAAAAGCATAGACATCCATCTCAGGAGAGACCTCTCTGGTATCAAGAAACTCAGGATCCAAGTACACAGAGTTAACAAGTGAGTTATCAATGACTGTGTTTCCACTAACTGGGATCATGTGTGATGATCTGAAATCACCGATTTTGCATGAGAAGTTTGAGTCAAGATAAATGCAGGATGGTTTTAAAGCGGCGTGAACCAGTCTGTGAGGCTCGCGGGAGTGGAAGTATATCAAGGCATAGCATAATTCGGTTGCTATGGATATTCGGGTTTTCCAAGGAAGAGATGGAGTGTTGTCTTTGCAGTCTAGACGGTCCTCTAGACTTCCGTTTGGAAGGTACTCATAGACAAGTGCCCAAGCATCTGAACAGACTCCCATTAAAGTGATCATATTTGGATGTCTGAACTTGCTCAATACCTCAACCTAAGAAACAACAACACATTATAAGGACTTGTTACCAATTTTTATGTCATTTTACATCTTCTTCATGAAAAAAATGCATCCAGTCTAAGTTCTTGATTCTTCAAATATTAAAGGTTATCATAGTAAATTTGAAAAAAAAAATCTTGACATAAAAGACATAGAAGAATTGGTGTTTTTCAGCATGAGTTAGCTTTGTTCATGACAGTAGTAAAAAAGACAATTACCTCCTTTTCGAACTGTATCTCATCAGGCTGGAGTATCTTTACGGAGACATCTGTCTCTGAGAGTTTACCTCTATACACACTTTCATATCCAACTTCACGTATTAGTAGCAGCGGATCAAGATCAGACGTTGCTTTAATAATCTCATTAAAAGACAGTTCATGCAAGGACATCTGTGAATCTTTCCTTGAGGATGATGACTCTGCATATGGATCTAAAAACTTTCCACAGCTTCCTTTAGAGGATTGTAACCCAGTATTAAACATGGCTCCCCTTTCCAAATCCCTTATTTTCTGATCATATGCTGCAAGCATGCTCTTCAAATTTTCCAGTTCCTCCTCTTTTTCTTTCCTTCTTCTCAGTTCTCCAAGATATAAGTTTTCTGATTCATTCAGCTACCATTTCAGAAGGTTAAAATCTCACTTTTCATGTGATAAGGGACTTCACTATGAATCTTTATCTTTATTTAAGTCTTTTTTCCGCAAGATCAAAATAGAATGGAGAATAAATAAATAAAAACTGCAATTAACATACTCCTACCCTCAAGATAGATTCAAGTTGAAAACTTTGACAGGCAACATCTCCGCACGTTTGTTGCTTACATTTCCCCGACTCAATCAATGCCCGTGTGAGGGGCCCGCAATTGTCGTCCCCTGTATTTTCTTCCAGCTGATACCAATTAGAGAAATAAGAACTTCAGCAAAAAAAAAAAAAGAGTGAATGATAAATCAGTTTAGAATTGGCCTTACACGGATCAATTAACAATCTTAGCTAACAAACAACAGTTCAAGCACACAACTACACATACCTGAGCATTTGAAGTTGAATGCATTTGATGCTTGTAGTATCTTTCATTAGACTGTGAGCTTGATCCGCCAGATGAGCTAGAACTAGAAGCTGTGTTCCTAATAGCTTCACAAGTCACCATTTACATAAACTCAGCCTACTTACATGGTTTAAACTTTAAAGCTACTTTTGTTATCTAGACTTGCTGATTTTTAAATCTTTCAAAGCTAATGATTTGTCTGCACTCACCATTAGAGGATGAGGGTTGGAAACGCTCATTTTCAGAATTTTGATTGGCTCGCAAACAGGATTCCCTAAGAAAACATGTTAACATATCAGATAACTTTCAATTGGCAACCAATTTGCAACACATTAAGGATTTAAGTTTATACTCCACTCAATTGTCCTTTATATACTCAACTTTTCACTTAGCAAAATCTACCATATGTGAAGTATCATCAAACAACCACCCATGACATAAACCCCTATTCTTAAAACAATGGAAAGACAACTCCATACATGAACTTGTTATGAGTGATTTGGTTCCACCTGTTGTTGAAAATGAGGATTTGGGGGATTGCTAAATTTAGGGTTCAAAATTTGAGCAACATGGCGCAAAAGGAGAGGTTTGCATAAAAATTGATTTGAATTCTGCCGTCCTCATGGTCAATTGAGGTGAAACTGGTTGACAACGGAGTTCAACCATCAAACTTCAAATCTGACAGAGGTCCAATACTCTAATGTTCGCCTAATATTAGATCCAATTGTCGAAATAATGATACAACAGAAGTTAACAAGTTGAAATACCTTGCATAAACGAGTTGCCCCTGGTAGATGAACCAAATGTTGCATGAAGCAGGGGCATGTAACTGCAAATATGTGGCCATTTTAGACACAGGTTCAATCATATGCCTTTCAAAACTTTTCAGATTCGTTGCAGCTCCTATAACAAGATTATAGATTTTGTGCTGATAAACCAATTCCAATATCCCTTTCTCAACAGATTCTCTCTCGACGAATAGTCTCTCTGCTGATACCTATGGCAACCAAGCAAGCAAACATGTCAAATTTAGCGAACTAATCACTGAATTTACATAATGGAAAGTGATTATATACCCATTTACCTACCCCTAATTTCTGGCATAACTGGAGATAATCCTCTAAGGCATTGATCACAGCTTGTTTCTCAGTATCCCGGTACGCCTTAACTTTGTAATCAGGGAGTGTGCTCATGTGATGATTTCTGCCCACTGCCAACAATAGAAATCAGAAGTTTGTAATGACTATAATTGACATGTTGAAACTGTCCATGGCCTACAAGTCTTCAACCTGTTGATCATCCTTCCTCCATAATGAAAAATACAAACTTTATTGATTCAGATGAAGTAAGAATCTCATATGGCTTGCTCCAAGTATATTGCAAGGGGCTAATCTCTTTTAATTTCCCTAAAATAGAAACTAGCTATAACTGGTGAAACCCTACAGCAATTTCATATTACGGATTGTTCACTAAAACTTCTCTGTGCAAATTTCCATCATTAGAGATGCTACAGTAGAGTAAGAATGGAGGTGTTCACACCACTAATCCAAGCTTAAACCAGAACACTTTGTTGCAAGACTTCAAAGGACAAAACAAAAATCAGTTCTTTAACCTAAATTGCAAGGATTAAACATAGCTAATAGGCAGTAATTAGCGAAATGAGAAAACGAAAGAGGGGAATCGTACGGATAGGGATGATCTTCGATGGGCGATAGACGAGCAGGATGCAGAGTTTCCGGCCGCCGGAGTTCCTAATAGCCCAAAGGAGAGCCGATTCGCTTTCCTTGGCGTCCTCTCCGACCGCCACGTAGATCTTCTCCTCGTCATCGGACGCCGGCGAGTTCTCCGCCCTGCTTAATTCCATCTGTAAATTGGAGAAATTAAACCTGGTTTCCATGGCTTTGGATCACCGGGAAATGTAGAAAATTGGAGGTGGATGAATGAGTGTGACTTTTGGAAGGATTGAAGATGAGAACTTTCTCAGAGAGAGGGCAGTGGAAACTGGAAAGGCTTCATATAAGAGTTTCAACTTTCAAGGAAGGAGGGGGGAAATCAACTTGAAAAAAACAAAACAAAACTAAAATTTAAAAAAGAAAAAGAAAGTTGACTTGACAATTGACATAAAAATAATAATTGGGACTTTTTTTTTGGTAGAAAAAATAATAATTGAGACTTAGTTAATTAGTTTGGGTAGATTAATTTTTAATCTTTATTTAATAAATAAATAGATGAGATTAACTTGTTATTTTTCTATATTTTTTATTTGCAATAATTTTTTAGATAAATTATTTTTTCGCGAGAGAGTTTAGAAATGTAATTATAGAGTGTTTTTTAAAAAACTCTATTCAAGCAAGAACGATATGATTAATATTATATGTTGATTCTAGTACAAAAATATAATCTTAAAGTTGATATTATTTTTTTACATATAATTGTTAAGTTTGTGTCATAAGCTCTTCCGCAAAGTTGATGTTATTTATATGAATGAAGTATGCTATTTTCAGTATAGTCTCATTTGATGATTAGTCTTCAAAATATTTGCTTGAGGCTTTTCTAATTTTTACCCACTAAAAAATATTATTATTTTTTAATTTATAGGACATTAGGACATAATATAAGGATCCCAAAAAAAATACTCCGTATAGATTATTTACATTATTGATTTATCCCTCTTTAAAGCAAACTTACATGCCTGAAAAGTGAAAATATAGGATTATCCGAGTGTTTTAATCGGCCAAAACTTCATAAAATTAATAGAACTATTCGAGTACATTTGTAGCAAAAATAGGGTCGGAATATAATAATTCAAAGTTGAAATGATTTTTGGGTGGACCAGACAACGAAGGCTCTGCGAAGCTAAATCGAATCTCAGGCATCCACTACGTCCGTACAGTAAAATTTTGGAATTTACCCACACCATATTTTTGTCGTTTACACAACACTAGCAATTGATCGTTTCAACCTTTAAGATAAAAGTTAATATTTCGAATATACATTATCAATGTTTCAACCATCATAGCTAGTCTTACATTTGAGTCATTTCACATTCCAAGATACTTACTATTAAATTCAATTTGATAAGAGTAATCCAAAACATTTATGGTGTTTGTAAAAAAAAAAAATAGCATAAACTTTCTAAGTTGTGGTAAATGTTTTTTCAAATCTCTCGCTCGGTTCGATTAGTTAGAGTTAAATATTCTTATACAATGTAGCTTTTACTAGGAAGAATTTTGACATGAGATTAGATGATTTGAGCTCATCAACAAAATATGTACTCAAAATGACATATTAATGAACTCATGCAAGTTTCTAGAACTAGGATAACTAGTTATAACCGTCGTGTCATGCAAGTTTTGTTATGGGTGTGTGCAAGTGCAAGTGACTTATAGTCCTTGTTAGTCCACATAGGTTTCTAGAGAGCAACTATATAAGCTCTCATTGTCTTATTTTGCAACCACGTTTGAATTATGCAAGTTGAGTAGAGAGCTTTCCTTCCTTACATTCGGGCGTCTACCCCATTCTACCCTTCTCATCTTCCTCTTCTAATTCTTCTCATCTCCATTCACCTAGGCTCGATCCCCGTTAAGTCATATCCCTTATCAAATTCAACCTTGTGTTAAGTTCGATCTATCTTTGTTGAAGTTCTAGATCTAACCTAAATCATCCATGTTGAGTCATCTCCATTCACAATGATTTTTAAGAGAAAAGCTCTCACTAAAGAGTAAAAGGTGCTTTTAAGAGAAAAAGTGTTGTATCCAAGACCCAAAAAAAGAGAGAAAAGTATTGTAATGAGAAGTTTAAACGATACAAGCTTGTATATATAAGACAAGATCGATTTGCAATGTCATGTGTTGGAAATCTTCATGTATTACTAAAGAGTTATAAAAATACATGAAAGGTAACTAATGACTACTATACTTAGCTACTATATAGTATGATCATACAATACAAGGATGTTTTGACAATTTATTAATTAACTATTTGAACAAGTTGACCCAACTCCACATCCGAATCTCCTTCTCTTTCTTGCCTTCTCAACTTCAGAAAATTCTTCAAAGGATTCTTGTCCATGTGCGTCGACAATATGGCAATAATGGCGATGATAAGTAGAAGAATTTTGACCACCCATATTTCAAGAGAAGTTATAGGGTGCATGTCTCCATAACCTACGTACATACATTAAAGTATTTCATGCGATAAATAAATATAGGAGCTTAGCTAGTGAATGAAAGAGAGAAACAAATAAAGTAGTACGTTGGATGTAATAACACTTACCAATAGTTGATAAAGTCACATAGGTGAAATACACAACCTTGATGTATCGTGTGGAGAGAGTCAAATGTTTAAAAGTGGGATTTACAACACTAAACCAACTGTTGCTTGGGTTTTTTGGAATTGTGGTAGAGAATACAAGCACACATATGTAGCCAATAAAGATCTAGGCCTGATAGTTTGAATAGTTTTACCCCTAATAAACATTTGTGGTAACTATGTTGCTTGAGGTATTTATCAACCTTAAATTGTAATATCTTGTAACCCCAAAGGAGCTCCTGTGCTTTGAGAGTTTATACAGGCGCGTACAATTGAACCAACTCTTGGTATATTATTTTGTAGCTTAACGTTTCAGTTTGTACTTTTTAATGATTCCTCTTCTTATGTAGGCTGAAGTGTTTCGTTGGTTCCAAATCTAAAGTAAGTTGTTTGAAATGATTCACAATGTTGAGCAAGCTAGCCTTGCATAAATTAAAGGGTAGCGGCAATAATGAGGAGAAAGAAGGCCAATGCTCTATCTGATAAGCTTGACAATACCCAGGCAACATTGAATGAACTAATTGTTGGTTACAAAACAACAAGTCACCAACTGAGTACGGAGATCTGATTTTTCTTGTTTTCACATTACCCACTAAATCTCTTCGGGGTTTTCTCTAATTGTTATTTTCATGTCAACAGTATTTGCCTAACAATCTAATCCAACGGTCAAATCTTATGTTTGGTTGAGATGTTATTAATATAGAGAATTGCGTAGCCGATAATAATAGGAAATACTATTGGTCTTATGAACAGTTCCCAAACCCTAGTGTAATTCGCTACTGTGGTCAATTATCCCTCCTCCCCTCCCTTTCACTTATTTATTGTGGTCAATTATCCCTTCTCCCTTCCCTTTCACTTATTGTTTGAGCTCTCTTCTATCTCTTGAGACAATTTGAAGTCTCACTCGTAAAATAGTAAAATCAAACATGTTGAATCCTTTTCAATGAGGGTCTATCTCGATCCGACGAGATTTCTCGACCCTTTATCTTTTCAGCCTTCCTCCCCTATTAATAATGTGAGAACTTCTTGCTTATGTGCTTATCATCAATGTGGGACAATTTGGAGGAAATTCCCACATGAAATACTATTTGCATCTTATGGTGGATTTGTATGCTAACATGGAATTATTCTCTAGGCCAATTGCATATGCTTCTTGGCCCAATTATGTGCTTCTTGGGTTGGGCCCATTTATATTACCTTATTTTGATCAAGCATATATGTCTTATTGTCTTTTTTTTATAAGGAAGGCAATTCGGCATAGCAGACAAGCCTGTATAGATCGAGAGGTCAATAAAACAGCTGTTGGATAAACTGATAAAAGAAAGCATACATGCTAATGCTACCAAGCAAGCCAACTAACAAGCAAAAAAAAAAACACCAACAAAAGATCATTGATCGAATCAAGAACTTGAACTAATTAAAGAAGCACACGAGAAGCAATTAAGTTAAGCATAGCACCATAAGAAGAGTAGAGAATAGACATGGGCAAATGCGGACCGGCCCGCCCAGCCCGGCCCACCCGCCCAGGAAAATGGGAGGATATGGACAAAATTGCTAACCCTAAAGGGCCGTTAAAGCCCGGCCCGGGTACCCGCTGGGCCGGATGTGGACTAGGAGTTCAGCCCTATAGGGCCAATAAGCCCGGCCTGACTCATATATATGTTTTGAAAAATATATATAAATTTAAATCTATCAACTATTACATTCACAAACCAAGACACATGATACCCAATATTGGAAAAGGCCCAAGTCTAATCAACGGTCTAATTAAAGCTTCCAATTTATATGATTCTCTTTCAAGTTCCTTCCTAACCCTAGCTGCTCTTTTCAAAATCTCAAACCCTCTGTTGCTCTCTTCCTTATTCTTCATTCGACCTCCTGTAATCACACCCCACTAGTGGGTCTTTTATGAACCTATTTCATACTTTTGGTATTGATTTTTTTTAATGAGAAACAAGTCAAATAACTAATGGTTCTACTATTAACTAATATTAAAACCTACCGGCCACAAAAATATATATGGGTCCCGCGGGCTACCCGGGTCCGCCAAAATGGACGGACGTGGACAATGCTCCCAGCCCGCAACCATGTATCAGCCCGGGTCCGGGTCCGTATAAATGGACAAAATCTTAGGGTCAAGCCCGTCCCATATCCGGCCCGGGTCCGTGTTTGCCCAGATCTAGTAGAGAAGACGTCAACTAGGAAAAAATGCACAAGACGAGATCTTGGAAAATAACTGTGAACAACTCAAATTTAGACTTACTCCGAAAGCCTTCAAATGTCGATCACACATCCACGATCACACATCCACTGTTCTTAAGGCACACAAAACCTTGGCTATATTTAAGCCACATAATTGCTCATACGTTCATATATATATATATATATATATATATATATATATATATATATATATATATATATATATATATATATATATATATATATATATTGTGCTCATGCAGTCATGCAACGTGAAATGTTTAATTTAGTCCTAATAGAGATTACATAGCGGTGTTCTTTGTTTGACCGCGATCGTGAATTTGTAATGATTATCGATTTTGGATTTAATATCGCATTTCGATAGAGTTGGGATAAAACTCGAGTTTAAGTGCTTGTTTGGTTCACTAGTAAAATTTCATGATTTGTAAAATCTCAGGAAGTGTCATTTATTATTTGTATTTGGTTGGAAAAAATTCAACTAAAAATCTTAGGAAGTTCAATTCCCATCAATTCATACAAAATGGAGGAATTATAATTACCAAGGAAGTGGTAGATAAGATCTACTTCCACCCTTTTTTTATAATTATTTTTTCTTTTGAATTTAATTATTTGTAAAATCTCTATTATACCCATGAATCAACCAATCACATTTCATAAATTAGGGTTATGATAGTAACTTTATACAAATTCCCACAATTTTTCAAATCTAACCAAACAAAATGTAGAAATTTAATTCCTACAAAAATATTTATAACCAAACACTTTTACGCAATTACTATAAAGTTTAATTCTCGTGATTTAATTTCACATGATTTAATTTCCTAAGAAGTACATTTCCTATGCTTAACCAAACGAGTAATTAGAATTAATGAGAAAATTATCGATAAATGTTCAAAATCAATAATTTTCTCCTTAATTCTAAAAATAATCCAAATAATTATACTCCCTGTGTTTAGCAATATATGAGTTTTTAGGTCCAAAACACATTTTACATTATAAGTCCACATTTCAAGCAATTAATACTAAACTTTCTTGAAATAATCATTCCTTCATTTAGTAAAAATTCATTTACTCAAATTAAGTAATTCTAGTTTCAATAAACAAAACCACTTCATGTGCACATGAAATATTTAGTGTTACTCATAAATATAACAAAATAGTTATTATAATTGTTATAACCATCCACTAATATATATTCATTCTATTATTTTAAGCTTATTTTAAAACTTGTAAAACAATGAAAAAAACATATATTGGTACCAATGTGACATATTTATTATCCTAGCATCTAGTCAAGCGGTTAAGCCTCCAAGCTAGGGTTTGACTCTCATGGGCAGTGCCCTTCGGAAAAAAAAAATTGTATTCAATACGGATTATAATTCAACCATAACGTCAAAGACTACTTCCATTGTAAGTATGACAATACAAACTCTGTCCAATATTAAAAGCAAGCTAACAGAAGTGTATATGTACAAATCTAAATCTTCAATAGCTAACAGAAGTGTATAAAGGCATAATAATAATATATGTATATATTGAGGTACGCCATTGCCATTTTCTCATAAAATCCACGACTACAAAACATAATACATCTGCATATACTTTCTAATCTACGTTCTTAAGACTAAGTCATGAACCAATTAAATAATCGTAAATTAAGCAAGCAAACTCTAACATGAAAGATTTTAGACATAAATTTTTGGTTTACGTGCATCCTTAGTTACTTATTACAAGAGTGAAATTACGTTAGTGTGTGAGATTGATTTGTATCCTCGTTTGAGTCATTTTTAACATTTGTTATTTTTGAGTTTTAAGAGTAGGTAAGAGTAATAACAAATTTTGTTGTGCTAGAGCTTATAATACAATCTATATTGAAAGATTTTAGACATAAATTAAGGACATGTATGACATGTTTGCATGGGCGAATTCTAGCATGTGAAAGAAGAGCCAAACCTTTTTCTACAATGGTCTTATGACGACGCTCAACCGCCTTATTTCGAGCTAAGTGTGAGGACATGAGACACGATTTAGAATACCATGTGTTTGGAGAAAAGTGGAGACATTTCTGTACTCACCACCCTAATGTGATTGGAATTGTTTTATTTTGGAAGAAAAACGAGTTTCTACCATTTTGAGAAATAGTTGAAAGAAGTGGAGAACTTGCGATTTTTGAGACATAAAATAGATCCAAACAAATTCAGTCTAATCAACCACAAAAAATAAAAAAAAATACTTATTGTCATTGAAAGAATTTATAGGAGCAGGTCCAAACATGTGAATTAACAAAATCAAAAGGAACATGACTTGACGATGATGACTAGATAAGGGTAGTCAATGACTTTTCCCTATCTGGTAAGACTCACAAACTTGTTTCAAACTCCTAGGAAAAGCCGGTAAATTAAATCTAGAAACTAAGAACTTCAAAATAGACTCATTAGGATGACCAATGCGCTTATGCTAAATCTGAAGAGAGGTCTTGTGGAGGATCTTTGGATTAGGGTTCTAGCGATGACTCAAGTCAGGAGGCGAGACTATCAAAAGTCAAAAACTTTTAGTTTTAGTTGATTGTTGAAGGAGATGAGAGAATATGGAAAAAGAGAAATACATCCCACTTATTCCCACATCGATAGTAATGAAAAGCCAAATGATGAATTCTCTTTATAAAAATAGACCAACTCACCATTGTCAACTTAATATTGGCTTTTTATTAATTTTTATTAAAGTTTAATAGACCATGCTCATTATTATTAAAACTCAATTATTTATACTTTTATGGTTCGACCCCGACCTACAATATGTAATTTCTAAAAATCTCAACCCGTGACCTGTCACATAATTATCGAACCAAATGTCCAACCTATAATTTATAATTTACGTTTCGAGCCAAACTAAGTTACAGATCAGCGGGTCACTTGATTCATCCTTGTCTGATAGAACTGCACAATGTGAGTCATAAAATAGCTTAGAGAGAGTCCTAATTTTCTTCCAAGTGGGGTCTGATAGGAGATGTGTGTTGTTCTGCATTTATATCGGTGCTCGTACAAAACTACTATATGTGTCAAGAGCTATCATTTTTGCACCAGATTCCGTTGGGTGGGTAGTTTTATGATTACCAAAATCGGGATTCGCACAAACACCAATATCATCCACAAATCAAGATTAACAATGGAATATAAGTTAGACCTTTACATGATGACCCTAACCTGATTAATTAGTAGGTTTTATTAGGAAAAACAATTTCAGAGTAAATTATTTAAAATATTTAAACCAATACAAAATCCATGAGCCTGCAAGAGTGTGAATGTGACATCAAACCATTGCCATAAAGTCTGCCTATCTCAATCCAAGTATTGACTAGGATCAACCCATCGAAGATTCAACACAAAATTAGCAGGATTGGTGAAGTATATAAAATAAATGCAAACTCAAACGGTGATACTATGAGATAGTAGAACACCGAAATGACAAGCATAGTCTGATATATTCATGTAATGATCCTACACATGAAAAGACATTATAAAAACAATTGTATGCTAATATTAAATAATAAATCATTATATTATCATCCAAATATTAAACAAAAGTTTGAAGATGGTTGTTGGTGATACGAATTATGAAAGGAAAATACTCCATTACTTGATACCGGAGTGGCACATCCTAATATATAGTCTTTTCATTCTTTATGATTTGAAGTTGGTTGAACTAATTCAATTCACAAATTAATCTAGATTGTGTTCTAATATAATTTTTCTGAATCAATTAATATAATTTTTTTATATACAGTGAGTTATTATTGTTTTTAAAGTTGATTTTTTGAAGCATATTTAAATAAATTAGTCTATATATATGTATGTTTTACTCCATATATTGTGTATTGTTTGGAATCTCTAAACAATAAATATAAAGTATACGGACCTTTAGAAAAATACTTATAGGAATACAAATATACATAGTCATCAAATCCTAAACATCAATAACCAAAATATCATAATATTCAGAACATCAAATCCTAAATATCAGATGATCACGAATGAAAAATATACAAATGCATAATATAGCTTTTATATCCTAAAAGGAGTAAAGTCAATGTCCAAAAAAGTGGTATCAATGTTTTATAACCAAGTATGTTGTATCAACAATATAGTGGAGGGCGCAAGTAACTAGATGCATCCAGTATATTTAGTTTAGAGAATTGAAGAATATTCATAACTTAAGACGAAAAAAGAGATTTAAGTATACGAACCTATAAAAATAGACATGTATCATCAAAACCAAAATATCTATAAACAAAGTATCATGATATTCGAAACATCAAATCCTATACATAAAGTGATCCCGCACAATCAAAATCAAATCATATCCTAAACATAAAAACATAAAGTGATTCCACACAATCAAAATCAAATCATGTACATCACAATATGTCCGTCATCACCAAAGCTCCTCGATCTCTCCATACATCCGTCTTCTATTCTCCCTAGGCACGCCTCCATGCTCCCCACGAACCCCACCTAGGAGCTCTATCCC
Organism: Fallopia convolvulus; assembly: GCA_964016875.1. Lineage (NCBI taxonomy): Eukaryota > Viridiplantae > Streptophyta > Magnoliopsida > Caryophyllales > Polygonaceae > Fallopia > Fallopia convolvulus. The sequence continues at coordinate 1,560,644 of OZ024718.1, read as the reverse complement.
CTCCTCTATGTTCCTTTGCTCCATGCCACCACGAACCCTGAGCTCTATCCCATCATGTAAACCCCTTTGCTCCATGCCACCTCCTCGTAACGTACCGTATCTTTGCAGCCAATCTCGCCATAAGCCTCCTAGCCACCTGCCTCCTCGCCTTGCGTCTCGCACAACCCTCGCCATCGTCTCCACCGCCGTCGCCAGTGCCGGCAGCGCCGCCGCTACCACCTTCGCCCTCTCCCTCTCTGCCGCAGCCCTGGGAGTTTGGATTGAGTGTTCCGAAACCAGATCTGGATTTTTGATTGGATGTCTATGAAATCGGATTGGGTTGTTGATCAGATCAGGAATACACTTCTATAACCTAAAATGAGTAAAGTCGATATCCAAAAAAGTGGTAGCAATGCTTTATAGCCAAGTATGTTGTCTCTCTGTATCAACATTGTAGTGGATGACGCAAGTAACTAAATGCATCCAGTATAAATCTAGAGCGATGATCTTGAACAACCTAAATACCACAAGGTAAAATTGTCTCCTCGCTCTAAAAAAGCATCTAACCTACCCCACTAGGCATAGAGCCTCCACGATGGTATAATCCTCAACCATAAAAAATACCGAGTGTAGCATAAAAATCAAGATGTTGCAGCAGCACAAATATATTTTTCACAAACCGATACCAATTGTGAAAAGAAAATACGTTGTTATTTATTACTGGAGTTTTGAATGTCTTTAAAAAGAAACAAGATATAATAATCTAAATTTTGGAAACATTAAAATATTTATATTATCTTTTTCTATAATGATGAAAAAACATGCAATATCTAAATGTTGTGCCAAAAAAATTTTCACACCTCATGATTAGGAACATAGTAATGTCTAAACTTATTTTCATTCAACTTCTTATAACAAACATGCAATACAATCCATCATCACCACTCAAACACTTATTGAAATAAGTTACATTTCTTAAAAACAAACAAACATATATGTTACAAACCCTCAACAGTCATCATCTCACAAACCCTCATCACCTACACCATCACCCGACATATTGGAGAAACTTGGTTCTCGTTGAGTCAAATAACAATACAATATTGATAGAAGACACGCCCACATGGAACGAGAGCAATTAGATCGTCGTAAGCCAAACACACTGCACACTGAGGTGGAACCGATGGGGGTTCATGTGGTGGCAACAGTTCACGTTGTGGCGACGATGGGTCTTGTGCACATCTTCTTCCTCCACCTCCTCTGTTTGATGCATTTCCACCTCATTTGTTCAATGTATTTCTTCATCACCAACTTTCTAAAAGTTCGATTCCTATCCAAATTATTATTTTTATACAATATCATATAACTACAACACAACCCAAATAACCCTAATACTATAAGCGGAATGTTAGAAAAATAACTTTGTTGAATATGTTAGGTTAGATCATGTCAACGATATGACCATTGTTGAAATTATTATGGATGACAATGTGGTCGTACGAAGATTGGGTGACGTGATGACAATAAAAGTTTCAAGTTTTGATAATAAAAAATACCATAAGCTTTAGAGTTTTAGTCCATAGTATTTCTAGTAATATACTAAATACAATAATAATGAAAGTTTAAAGAAGCAAAACAAGATGATATAGTGAAACTATTACAACAAGGACACTTAAGGTGCAATGCATGTCTTGAAGCCTAGAAAGGGAAATGTCCCTTTATAGCCAAGTCAATGTGTTACAAAGTAAAAATGGCAACTAGAAATTTCAAAAAGATTTACTTAATAAGGAAAATAGAAGCTAAAAACTTGGAACGATTACAAGATCATATGTTTGGTGACTTCTATTTCAAAAAAAATTTCTATCTATAAGGAAACAAGTGTGAAGGCAACATAAAAATAAATAGAAAAGTATTTAAGATAGAAACTTTCTTGGATGGAAACTCATTTTTTCTTTGGCAAAGAAAATATAGATGACATATCCTAGGAGAGTTCTATAAATATCTTAGGATTCTAAGAATTAAAAAGATTTCAAGCATTGGAAAGAGTTCAAAGGTGTTTTGGGCGATGAAACTGCGACAATGTTAGTACTTTGGTTTGGTTATCATGTTGATCTTGAATTGGTTTCAAGAGTTTTAGGCTAGAAGACGAAATGATGTTCATAGGAATTGAGTGTTATCTTGAAATAGAGAAGTTCGAGTATTGTCGTATGATCTATGGAACTATCGATAATTCAACTAGACCATTCTAAAATCATATGAGGAAGAATCCAGGGGTAGGATTTTCTCTCTTCAACTAAGTTTGTTAAACATAGTTCTTCTATAAGCAATTATGTCCTTTTATTACTTGCTTATTTTAATTCCACTACTTGAAGAGTTGTCTTTATGCGGTAATTGGCTGGTTTTGTACACATCGTTCCAAACATTTAAACATCTTATTGAGTACAAAGAGAGACAAGGTGGACTTTATATATACAACTCCTTCCTAGAACACACTTGGACTAATCCCAATATGCAAACCGAGATACACGCCTAATAAAATAAAATATCATAATAATATAAATAACAAATACGTGAAATATATATAATAATAAAGTCATGCAACATAAATAATAATAAAAGAGATAAACACCGATGTGGCTCGACTAGGCCAAGAGTGTCGCGTCGACATCAAGGGGGCCGCCATGGCCTAGGGCGCCTTGGAATCGTTGAAGCACAACTTGGGCCAGGGCTTGATGTCATCATTCTCCCCCTTTAGATTCGAAACGTCCTCACTTCAAGTTAGGGAAGGTCAAGGAGAGATGATGCTCGATGGTCAGCAGAATAACAATGTTGAGTTCGGGTACTACTCTTGGAACATCCATGATAATCAAAGAACACTCGGGTACAAGATTTGGGACAATGCCGGGTACTGGTGTACAAACGAGCACAACATCGGGTTCGCTCATGATCGATGTGGTAGGCGCGTGCATGATGGTGGTCGCGGCATGAGTGGTATTGGGTGCGCCAATAGGTAAGACAGGGGTGCAACATGTGTGACGGTGACCTCAACAATGGCCACGGTAGGTGGATTAGTGTGCACTATAGTCGCATCTTTGGCCTTGGCGGCATGCGCGGAAACAGTGGGAGTTAGCACGATCGGTGGTGTGATAGACAATGGGGCAGGCACGACACTGATCGCAATAGAGGCGGTTGTAGGCGTGACAAGATCCCCGCATGTGGGTCTGAATGAGATCAATGTCATGCTAGTATGAGACCTTGCTCACTGAGCCACCAATGCTCTCAGCCTGTCGATCTCTCTCTGTCCGGCCATGATGGCTAAGGTGCGATTCGAGACACCTTGAGCGTCAACTTTGGAGATAAATGTCGAGCCATGAGAAATACTAGGTTTCCTCATGTCTTAACGGGAGGTCGACGACAACACCAAATATCATCTTCAACGTGGGACCACGGATCTTGGGTGTAGCCGGTGAAGCAACTAATGGCGATTTCTTACTTGTCGTAGTCTCGTTGGCTGAAGTAGTATGCCATATGATTGGTCCACCGAAAGAACATATCAAGGTCGTCATGTCCGACAAAGTACCTTGGTTGAAGTCTTGTATGAGACATGACAACAAGAGAGTAAAAGTGAACCAATAATATAGAGACACTAACAAATCAATGCACATGAAACCAAAGTAAACGCAAAGTGCAAGGCTAGTTTAGGCAGGCCGAGAGGGCGGCTTTAGGCTAGCACAATACGTGGTGTTATGGTCAAATTACTAACCACAATCAAGGATAACCCAATTTCGAATGCAATAATAAAGACAACAAGCACAAAAAGGACCAATGATACTAAAAACACACTAATGATAGCAACCCGAGGGGGTCGGGTCATGATTCTCCAAGGATTCGGTCTCGTAGGCAAGTCGCACAAGCAACGCAAATAGATCGATGGTGTTTGAGTGTTTTTTTATTGAGAGAATGAAAGTTTGTAGAATAGAAAGCAAGAGAGAGAGAGAAGAGAGCTTTGGGAGTAAGGGCTAAGGTGGAAGAGTAATCTCTATCCCACACAAAACCAAAACTGAGTACAAAGAGAGGCAATGTGTGCTTTATATAGAGAACTCCTTCCTAGAACTAGGGCTGAGCATGGTTCGGTTCAAACCGAAATTTTGAGCCGAAATCGAAACCGAAACCGATCTTATTCGGTTCAGTTTGGGCATTTTCCAAAATTCGGTTTTGGTTCGATTTTGTTTCGGTTCAAATTTATAGAGACATAAAAATCGTTAGTCCTTATAGAGTTTGTCATGATCAAAACTTAAGAGGTATACTTGACAATGGTCTCATGGTAACAGTCATTGTTCCCATGATACCAGTATCCAACAATTTCCTCCTTTTTGATTATGACAAACCTATACAAAAATTGCATAATTAAACAACTGAGTTAGACATCTATTTTGTTGTCCCCCCTTAGCAAGATCATTATCATTTTCAGAATTTTTAAGTGACTATTGTTCCCCCTTAGCATATGGACCGTTCCTAAGGGAACAATGTTATGTACCTTTAAACATAAGCGCATCTCTACAATTTTCCAAACTTCCCCCTTTTGACATCATCAAACAATTCAGTAAATCAAGAAGAAGAACAATGCACAAAAGATCTAATCGTCAAAATATCTTCATTAATACTAGATAAAAGCAGAGAGTACATCAAAAGTTCTTAAACACTAGGCATGAAGAGAAAGCAACAGAAACACATAGCAAAATGTCCTTAAAATAGTAGAAAAGAAAATTGTTTTGTGGGAGGGAAATGAACTAGGGATAGAAAGGATGATCCATCTATGAGCGCCTGGAGAGCTGCTTCAAAACTTGAGGAAAGAAGTCCAGTAATTGATCCATCTTCTCACTTATCTCCTCGAGAACCTCTAAGATCTGTTCAGCAGTGGATGACTCAGCCTCTTTGCCCTTGGCCACTTTTCTCTTTGGAGTTGGTTTCTTAGAGGACTCAGCCTTAACATGACCTTTGAAGTGCATTTTCTCAATATTCCCTTTGTTCGGAAAGAAGCCAAACTGTTCCTCAAGATCGGGAGAGTAACCCCAAATTTTTATGACTTTATATGCATTACTATTTTATGTCTTTGCTTGGTTTTGTTGTGGGCATGTGCAAGTGACTTGTAGTCCTTGCTAGTCCACATAGGTTTCTAGAGAGCAACTATATAAACTCTCCTTGTCTTATTTTGCAACCGCGTTTGAATTATGTAAGTTGAGTAGAGAGCTTTCCTTCCTTACATTCGGGCGTCGACCCTTTCTACCTTTCTCATCTTCCTCTTATAATTCTTCTCATCTCCGTTCACCTAGGCTCGATCCCCGTTGATTCATATCCTTTATCGAATTCAATCTTGTGTTGGGTTCGATCTATCTTTGTTGAGGTTATAGATCTAACCTAAATCATCCCCGTTGAGTCATACCTCTATTGAGTCATCTCCATTCACAATGATTTATAAGAGAAAATCTCTCACTAAAGAGTAAAAGATGCTTTTAATAGAAAAGTGTTGTGTAATGAGAAGTTTAAAAGATCCAAGCTTGTTTATAAAAGACGAGATCGATTTGCAATGGAATAGGATGCAAACCTTCACTTATTACTAAAGAGTTGCAAAAATACATGAAAAGTAACTATTGAATACGTACTATACTTTGCTATATAGTATGATCATACAATGTTTTGATACATGAAAGCATTTATTGATTAACTACTTGAGAACCCAACTCCATATCTTGATCTCCTTCTCCTCTTTTTTGCCTTCTCAACTTCAAAAACTTCTTTAAGAGATTGTTGCCCATGTGGGCTGACACAACATCAATGACGGCCGTGACAAGTAGTAAGACTTTAACCACCCAAATTTCTAGAGTGTTTACAGGGTGCACGTCCCCATACCCTACATTATAGATGATTAAACAAACAAAAAATATTGTTACTAGTACATTACCACAACACTTAGCTAGCTACTAGATACATTATTGCATGCAATATAGGAGGAGCTAGTAAATGAAATATAATTAAACAAAACAAAAAAACAAATCAACTTACCAAGTGTAGATAGGGTTACATAGCTAAAGTACACCGCTTTAGTGTAGCAGGTGAAGAGAGGCAGTTGACTGAAACGAGGGTTGATAGCACTGAACCAGTTGTTTTTTGTGAGGGTGGTTATGTAATACAACATACATGCACACATATGTAGCCAATAGAGGTCTAAGGCTATAAGTTTCCCAAACCTTACACCTAACAACCATTTGGTGTAACATTGTTGCTTGAGGCTTCCATCAACCTTGTCTTGCCAAAAAAGCATCTTCCTAAACAAAGACCATTTTCAGCAACAAAAACCAAACAATTCCAAGCACCTACATGTATGGATATGATGGACCTCTTTTTTAGTACATGAAGGAGAGAAAGAGAAAAAAAAAATTAACTTTTGCATTGTACAAAATTAAGTAAGAGATGAGGCCGGGTAAAGAAATTTATCGTAGCATAAGCAATTGGTCCAAAAGGAGTTGCACTGATCATTTCTACCAAGGATAGTGAGATTATCTTCTTGTCTTTAATCATCTCAAAGATGGAGTTGACTAGTAGGATTAAAGATGATAAACTGGTTGTGATTAATATGAGAGTCGGTGGTAGGATGAAGAAAGCGAACTCAATCGGTGCGTCTAGGAGTGAGTATATATATGGTGGTGCTTATAATAACCAGACTCAGTAAAACCCTTGGAGTTCTTGTTTGTTTAAAGCGTGCATTAGACATGGCAATGGGTCAGGTCTTGGATGGACCATTTTCAAACCCGACCCACCTCATAATTAACCCCATCCAAACCCAACCCCACCCGGTTGGATGGGTCACCCTAATCCAATCCACTCTATGCTTTCTGGTGGATCGAATGGGTCGGGTTAAATTTCGGGTTTAAGAAACCAACCAATAACATATTATTGAAAGGACTTACCAAACTAACCAATAGCATCAACAAGAACAGTATTTTATGATTTTGATCTCACCCTCAAACTAAATTACAACTAATTTTGATCTCACCCTCAAACTAAACTACAACCATTCATTTTATAACTATATCAACAATTTCACCATTTCATAACGCAAATTTAACTACAACCATTCATTTTGTAACTATATCAACAATTTCACCATTTCATAACGCAAATTTAACTACAACCATTCATTTTGTAACAAATTGAAGTCTCACTCATGAAATAGAGCAATAAAAAATGTTGAATCCTATTTCTATCTTGATCCGAAGATATTTCTCTACCCTTTATTTTTTCAACTTTCATCTCCTATTTATAAGATGTGGGAAATTATTGCTTATGTGCTTATCATCAATGTGGGACAATTTGGAGGGAATCTCCCACATAAAATAATATTTTCATCTTACAAGCATGAGGTGGTTAATTTGTATGCCAACATAAGATTGTTCTCTAGGCCAATCGAATATGTTACTTGGGTCGGGCCCATTTAATTACTTTATTTTGATCAAACATATATGTCTTATTGTCTATGTTTAAGCCACATAATTCAAGCCACATAGATGTATTCTATATATATGTTGAAAATGAGCATGCTTGTATGGTCTTTTAAGCCAATTCATTTCTCTTGATGGTGTTGCTCGTTTGAACATTTACCCTGCTTTGATTTTTTTTTTGGTAGTTAAGGAGAGCTTATAGCCCGTTTTTATTCAGTAGAAATAAAACGATTACATAGTGTGCATGCTATGTGTTTTGCGTACTAAAGTGTTACACTCATACATCTATATACATTGTGCTCATGCAACAAGAAATGTTTAATTGTCCTTCTTTGATAGATAATTTGATCCCCTAGTATCTTAAATGCAAGGGCTGTTCTTGAGGCTGGTTTATTTTGGCAAGTGGGCAATGGAACTTCTGTTGAGGTTTTTAGGGATAAATGGATTCCAAGTCCTAATTCTTTTCGAGTTATCTCGGTTCCTGATGTTGAAAATCATAATCTCAGGGCTTGTGATCTTATTGACTGGAATTTGAACTCATGGCATGCAGATTTGGTTAATGAAGTGCTGCTTTTTTTTTATGCCGAGGAAATTCTCAAAATCCACCTGGTCGATCCTAGTGTACAAGATTCGTTGTGCTGGTTTCAGCACAACAAATCGTTCTATTGGGAGTGTTGGATATTGGTACCATGGGAACAGACATTGTTACCAAGGGAACAATACCGATCGTTCTCTTGTGTTTTGATAATGACAAACTCCAAGAGATTTAATGGATTGTATGTTTCCATAGTAATTTCAGGTAATACAGGTCAAATGAGAAGTATGGATTGAAGCAAGAATGAGTTGATGCTGATGTGAGGGAACAACGTCTGTTCCAAAGGGAACAGCAGTGCCAACCGCGTATGTGCTTGGACAGATTCTAAATAAGGAAAGTGCGTCCTTTCAACTTTGGAAGATTTGATTCTCGAAGATTTGACAGCTGGAATAGTTGGTTATTAGAAGATAATCTCTAAAGATAAAATCGGAATCATATCTCACCAAATTGGGAGTAGCTTGTGATGCAAGGAGAAGATTTCTAGGTTAAGGAAAGATCTCATGGAATATTATATTGTTTAAATCAGTTTGTAGAAGATATTTTGGATGGAAAAATATTATTTCGTGGCAAGGAAATAATATTATATCAGATCCAAGTCTCTTCTATAAATAAGAGTATCGTTTAGGTTTTCTATTGACCGATCTCGACCGATCTCCATTGCTATCGAGCAGCAGAGCATTCAAGCGCCATTGAAGCTTCGTCAAGGTGTTAAGTAAGTTGTTACTAGGGTTTTTAAGTCTTCTTAGATTATTATCGTTACGTGCTTAGGCTGAGAAGTTAGGGTTTGATAGATCTAGGGTCTAGAGATTAGACTAGATTATCTTGGAGTCCCTGCTTGCCTTTGCAGCTCGTGAAAGAATTAATAATATAAGAAGTCATTTGAAATCCTCTAAGGAGGTAGTGGTTTTACTCGCTCAACTAGTTGGTTGATCGAGGTTTCCACTCTAAAGAGATCGTGTCAAACTGTTACCTGCATAACTGTATTTATTTCCGCTGCCCAGTTCACTGTTCCCGTGGGAACAATGTCTGTATTACTAACACACTCGTTCCAACAGGGAGATTGGAAGAATAAAAATGGTGAGAGGGAGTTGTCCGATTCATCGGCTCAAAAGTCTTTCTGGAAGCGTATTTGGAAGATCCCGGTCATTCCAAAAATTAAAAATTTCGCATGAAGGACTTCCAAGAATATTCTGCCATGTAGATATAGACTTTTTCTTATGCAGTCTGTGTGGTGAGGTTGAAACTTAGATGCATGTTTTTCTGTACTGCAAACTTGCTAAATCAGTGTGGAAAGTATTGACTTTTCTAGATTGTTTTTATTCTATTGGGTTCTATATCTAAAACAACCATGTTAATTTTGTTCAAATGGGCCGAATAGCCATTGGGTCTTATTCTCTATTTTTTTTTCTCTATTTTATTCAATTGGGTTAATAAATAATGTACTGATATTCTGTTTGCTTTAACATTATTGAATGAGTTAAGGTTCATCGTTTAATATTTCCATACTGATAATTATTATGTGATCTTAATAATTGACAAGTTTGATAGGATATAATAACTATTGTTTCTTATTTTGTTTTCGTGAAAGAACTGAATTTAGTATTTAGTTATAGGTTTAGGACGAATATTTCGTCTGAAACATTGTTGTGGATTGTAATAGGTTTAGGACGAAAGACGTCGTCCTATTAACCACCTCTTGTGATTATCATATTACATAGAAGAGAGTACCAATGTTCCCTAGAGTTGGATCCTAGCTCGTATTATATTTACTCGAAGAAGTATGTAGTATTTCTACATTCTATTGATTAGAGTCATTTGCAATGCCGACGGAATTCGGTTTATGTCTTTTGTAAAGTTGATTAGAACCATTTCCGTTATTCTATCAATTAGATTTATATTCAATGTCGACTGATTTCGGCTTAATTCTTATGTGATGTCGATGAGAATCGTTCTCTTTATTCTATTGATCTTTATGATCTAAGTGACACCCTGCGGTAGTGATCTCGTGTTGTGAGAATCGTGTTTAGTTTCCTCTTTTTGAAACAATCGTCCTCCTCGCTTTCTTAGTCTTTCATTAGAATAATCCGTCCACTTTTTTTTTTTTACATGTTCGACTGTTGTGCTTCAGCTTTTATGCAAAACATCTAAACTTAGGAGAGCAGAAGTAAGAGACCGAAGAGCCGGGATCGGAATAGTGTAAAGTTTATATTTCAAAGATACATTATCGATGTTTCAACCATCTTAGCTAGTCTTACATTTGAGACATTTCACATTCTAAGATACAATTAAATTTTATTTGATAAGAATAATCCAACATTTATTATCCATCATTGATTTGAAAGAGGGGGTCGAAAGAAGGTTAGTAGATTTGAGAAAATATTTGCTCTATTGAGACAGAGGGTTAGTTATTACTCGACTTTTATTTGAAAGGGGAAATAGGGTTAGCAAATTGATTCTTGATTTATAGTTACTGAGTTAGGGTTAGTTGCAATTGATTGGAAGAATTATGTTGCAATTTGGGGACTTTTTAATTGGCAATCATTTGAGAAGAAGGCCCAATATATACTTTGCACCAGAGGACACTCCCACATTGAGTTTTCCTTCTTTGTTCAACCCCCAATACCATTACTTATACCAACCTCGCTAGTATCCATATTGACTTTAGTACATATGTTTGAAATTATCTTGAAAAACTACCACTCTCAAAGAATATGAAATTGGTGCGATGATCTTTCAACTTTGATCTTGATGAACTTGAGGAAGCGAAAGGATAAGCGAAGTGGCACTTTTATCTCAGAATAACATTTATATCTCAGAATAACATTTTATCTCGGAATATGATAGAACCTACTGCTCGCTAACCAACCACAAAACCGAAAATACTAACCACAAAACAAATACCAAACCAAATACTAACCACAAAACAAATACCAAACCACACATATTAGCCACTGAGTCAAGGACCAAAACATTGAACATAAATAACAACAACACACTTACGAAGAAAAAAAGCGGTCGAACACTTGACACGGGTAAAACACATCCCTAAAAAAAGCATGTATCATAGAAGAGACGAAAACACACCACAAGCTGCAAATAGAACTCAAAGCGCACAAGGGAAAATGATTCATCTAGAGGCAATAACAAAGCAAAAAATATAATTGCAATATCATGCGAAACAATAAACATATAAAAGTAAAATGAGGAAAAACATATCAAGTGATATGCAACAATCCCATATGGAACAATGGATGGAAACTACAAATCCATGAGCTTGCAAGAGTGTGTACCAGGGTGTCTAACTGCTGTCACGAAGTCTGACTATCTTAATCAAAGTGCTAACTAGGAACAACCCACCGAAGATCCAACTCAAAATCAACAGGAATAGTGGAGAATAGTTAATGAATGCAAACTCAAACGGTGATTCCACGAGGTTGCAGAACACCGGGGAGACAAGCATAGTCCGTTACCCTCGTGTAATGATCCTAAAAAGGAGGTCTCATATCCATGCATGTAATGTAGGTGCCTTGGATGGTCCGGTGTTTGTGGCTTAAAATAGTTCTTTTTAAGAAGATTCTTCATTGGCAAGACATACTTGATAGAAAAATCAAGCAAAAAGGCTACCAAAAGTGCTTATTAGGGGTCAGGTTTGCTAAAGTCATAGCTTTAGACATATATTGGCTTCATGTTTGTGCATGCATATTGTGCTATATAGCCACCCTCCAAAGACACAATTGGTTCAGTGCTCATGACCCTAGTTTCACTCAACTTCCTCTCTTCACCCGCTACTCTAGAGCTGTCTACTTTAGCTATGTAACCCTATCTACACTTGGTAAGTTACTAGCTCCTCCTATATATATTGCATGCAATAGCTAAGTGATGTGGTACTAACAATAACAATATTTTTTGTGTTTGTTTAATTAGGGTATGGAGATATACACCCTACCACCAATCTAGAAATATGGGTGGTCAAATTATTGCTACTTTTCACCGCTGTTATAACCATAGTCTCCGCGCACATGGCCAACAATCTCTTGAAGAATTTTTTCAAGATGAGAAGGGAACAAAGAGGAGGAGAAGGAGATCAACCAGAAGATCAACCAGAAGATATCGAGCAATAAAAAATTTCAGGTATCAAACTAATAGTGAGATATTCAAAAATTTTGGTAGTGGAAGATATTCAAAAATCCTTCCATATATAGCAAAGTATAGTACCCCGTCTGTATTCATTAGTTACATATGCTAGCTGTATACAATTTTGATGGGTATAATAAATACTTTGGTGATGATTCCAATCTCTTTTTGTCTTATTCATGATGGGTTGAAGCATCAATTGCATGCATGCTAGTGTTGTCAGTTTTAGCACTTGTTGCCCGCCTGACCCTGCCTGTATACACGAACCTCGAAACTTGGTTTCTTTTTTTTTTTGTCGGGAAAGAGGGCCTAAGCCCTTGCGAAAGTTAATTAAGCTGGAATAGAGTTTACATGCCCAGTAACGGCTACAATGTCGTTATTCATAATAGTGAAGAAATTAGCATCTAGAGTGCTTAATATGGAAAAAGGGGAACTTGAGGCATGTGAAGTCCTTGCTATTGCATCAGCTAGCTTGTTTGTTTCTCTTGGACTGAACTTGATCTTGGGAGTGAATGTAAAAGTGTCCAGCAGTGTGATGCAACTTTCGATTAGGTGAATGTCCCGGTGAACTGCAGATTCTTGTCTTGTAAGAGCTTGACAGCTATGCTAGAATCAGTCTCAACCAACAATCTTTGCACATTAAGAGTTTTTGCAAGACTGATTCCATGATAAACAGCCCATAATTCAGCAGTGAGGACGTCACACGCACCACACTTAAAGACATATGCTTTGATCAGTTGGCCTGTAGAATCCCGAAGGACTCCTCCACCACCAGCTAAATTAAGATCTTCTTTGCAAGATGCGTCACAATTCAGCTTGATCCAACCTTCCGGAGGTGCTTCCCATTGAAGATTGTGACGGTTGACAGTAGTAGAGTTGCTTCCAGGGGAATGGGTGACAATTCTCGCTTGTTGTCGGAGAAAGGCAATTCGAAAGGCTTCGGCATTTGAAACCACACGTCGAGAAAGTTTACCAACTTCATCAATTTGATCAAACACCAGTTTGTTCCTTGTTTTCCAAGAGAACCATAACATATATCCAAAAGTCGTGCTCCAGTTGTCGTGTTTGTAAACATTGGTAAGCAGCCATGTCTTGAGACAATCAGTGGAGAAAAAATTAGGAGGCAGGCTGTTACTTGTGAGGGCCAACCAAACGTTCCGGATTGCAGCACAGTCACGAAGGAGATGGAGCAAAGTTTCATCTTGATTACACCTTGGACAAGCTAAATCAGTTCCGATGTGGCGCCGTAATCTGTTTACATTACACAAGAGACTATTATGTGCGGCCAAAAACATAAATTGACGGATACGTTGTTGAACTGGCGTCTTCCAAATTTTCTCCCATAGGGCCTCTCGTTAGCAGGGTACACTGGTGGATTTTGATGGCAGACCTGGTGGAGAAGAGGCCTGAAGGCGTAAGGTTCCAGAAAGGTTTATCAGCTACAACCTCATCATTGACAAGGCGAACAGACATAAGACGCTGTCGAATGTGAGTCGGCAAAACCGGGTCTAAAGTACTCCAATCCCAGTCAGTGCCACACCACATTTCAGCAACAGTTGCATCACAAATAACACTTGGAATTGGTGCGTTAACAATATCAGCAAGAGGCTTTCCATCAATCCATGGATGATACCAAAAGAAAGTTGATTGCCCATTGCCAACAGCCATACGAATGTCGACGGCAAGAGTTTCCGCGCCATGAACAATGCCTTTCCAGATATGTGAACTGATCGGACGGTGACAAAACATATCGATGTCAGCTCGGCCATCACAATATTTCCCCTTGATGAGTCGGCTCCAAAGAGACTGTGGTTCCTGAAGAGTACGCCAACTAACCTTTGCAAGGAAAGCAGAGTTCGAATGCCTCATCGAGCGCACCCCCAAACCACCATGGCGTTTTGGTTGTGCAACTTTATCCCAGCCTAGGAGGTGTATCTTCCGTTTTTCGGGGGTGGATCCCCAAATAAAGCTTCTCACTTGTGCGTCGATTGCATCACAAGTTTCTCTAGGAACCAGCGAAGCTTGCATGACGTGAACAGGAAGGCTCAGTACGACGGAATTTGCTAGGGTCGTCCGGCCAGCTGCTGATAGACACTTCGATTGCCATCCAGATAGGCGATTTTTGATTCTATCGAGTAAAAATTGGTAGCGGTCAGTCGTCATGCGGCCAGTGGCTGTTGGAATACCCAAATAGGTCCCAAAATCTGTCTCGATCGCTATGGAAAGCAGGGAGCTAATGGCAGCAATGGTGGTGCTTTACTGCTATTAACTCTCTTAGAGAATAAGACGGAGCTCTTATTGAAGTTAACTTTCTCCCCGGAGCTTGAACAGAATTGGAGGAGGCAATCTTTAATGACTTGAGCCTGGTCTACCGATGCCTCAGCCATCAATACAAGATCATCAGCGAAAAATAAGTGTGAGATTGAAACACCACCTATATTAATAGGTTTCCACGATCCATCTGACACAGCGGATTGAATAATATGCGAGAGCCGTTCCATGCAAAGGACGAACAAGTAGGGGGATAGCGGATCACCCTGTCTCACACCTCTTGATGGATTGAAAGAGCCCGAACGAGAACCATTCCAAATTAGTTCCATCGAGCCTGCTGTTTGACACTTCATGATCACGGAGACAAGGTGGGCTGGAAAATTTGCCTCGTTGAGGATTTCTTCGAGAAAAGCCCAGCGGATCCTGTCATAGGCCTTTTCAAGGTCTATTTTTAATAACATCCAATTGGTAGAATTACGGGCTGCCGACATGGTATGCAAGACTTCTTGGACTATCACGACGTTGTCAATTATCTGTCTCCCCAAGATGAAGCTTGCTTGGGCCGGGGAAATGAGACTCGGTGGTATGGGTTTGAGTCTGTTCACTAGCGCCTTAGTTGCAATCTTGAAAATAACATTAAGTAGTGCAATCGGTCTGAATTGTGCAGGACTAGCTGGGTTGTCGACTTTCGGAATAAGCACAAGGAGAGCGTTGCTGATGTTCTGGGGCAAAATACCAAATTCAGGATATCCAGTGTCAATTTGGAAACTTGGTCACCAACTATTTCCCAGTTCCGCTGGTAAAAAGTAGCAGGGTACCCGTCCGGGCCTGGCGCCTTGAACGGATTCATTTCTTTTAGAGCATTCCATACATCATAAGTTGTGAAGGTTGCTGACAGTGTCTCAAAATCAGTTTCACTCATCTGTGGGAACGAGTGAGATCTAGATGTATTACTGTTCGAGCTGGCCGAAGTGTCTTCAGAATACAATCCAGAGAAATAGGAAAGAACCAGGTTTTGCAATTCCATTGGATCATAAATCCATTCACCATTCGAGTTTTGCAGAGTATCCACTCTATTATCCCGACGTCGAATGATGGTGGATAAGTGGTAATATCGCGTATTGCGATCCCCTTCTAGGAAAAAGGAGGTCCGAGATTTTTGATACCAAAGATATTGTTCCTGCTGAAGAACTTGTTCGAGCTCCCGGTTGAGTTGTCGTTCAAGGTCAATAAAGAATTGGGACGGTCTGTTTGCAAGACAGCGCCTAACCCCGTTCAAACGAGCCCAAAGCTTCCGTTTCCTATAGAAGATATTGCCAAAAACTTCCCGATTCCACTTGGACAATCTTATGGTGAGAGTATCGAGTGCGTGTGGGAGGTCAGATTCGTTATTCCATGTTGAACCTAGAAACTCACGAAAGCTATCGTGGAGCATCCACGCAGCCAAGAAGCGGAAGGGCCGATTGTGTGAAGAGGAGCTCTGTTGGTTCAGCTCGAGACTGATAAGGAGTGGCCTATGATCAGAGGATGGGGCCGATAGATGAGTAACAGTGGCATCCGGAAAGCGCGTTCTCCAGCTAATCGAATAAAGGCCTTTGTCAAGTCTAGCAGCTGAATATGTTCTCATGCTCGTACCCGTTGACCACGTGTATTTTGGGTCCGGAGAAGCCCATATCAATTAATCCAAGCTGGTCAACCCAATGACGGAAAATATCGGACGCTTGGTTCGAGCTAGTAGAAGAGCTATTCCGTTCATGGGGACCAAAGGTGGCGTTAAAATCACCTGCAAGAAGCCATGGCCTGTTATTCATTGAAGCAAAGTCACCAAGGTGATCCCAAAGCGCTGCACGATCAGTTGGGTTTGGTGCAGTGTAAATAGCAGATAAGATCCAAGGTTCTTCATCTCTCCGGCGGAGCCAGATTCCTCGGACAAGGCCCTGAGATTCAACTCTGATGCAGCCATCCATTCCAATAAGACGACAGACTTCATCCGCTCGCGGTCCGCTAATTCGGGGCTCCACAAGGGCAATAACTCGTGGGTTGTGAATACGAATAAGTTCCCGTAAAGAAGACAGGAACCCGGTGCCGCCTGCACCTCGCACATTCCAAATTAGTATATTGAGACTAATCATGGATAACACTGTTTCAAGGAAGGAAACACTGATTGGAAGCATAGAATAGTAGTTCGCAGATCGGAGATCTAAGCCCAAGTTTCGTAGGCACCGAAGTGCATCATTGAGCCTGTCCGGCATGGATATTTAGCATTGCACCGTCGTTGTTTCCGCCATGATTGCATGGAATTCCGCGATCATGACAATGGCAATTTTCGGGAGTCTCGGGAGGAAGGGTCCCGTCAGGAGGCTTGACACCCGAATGTTTTGGTGGTTCAAGACAAGGGACGGGAGCACTGTTAGGATCGTTGGGCGGGGGAAGTGGTTCATGGTTTGTGGTTTGTGGCAAGGCAGTAGGTGGGTTGGATGTAGCGATGGCGTTGCTTACTAGTGAGGGATGTGGAGTAAGGTTGGCTTGAAGAGGCTTATTAGGGTTTTGGAGGATCGTAGGCGTGGCTTTTGTTATCTGTTGGAGAGCGGCTTGCTGGATAAGTTGAGCTTTTTTTATTACAATATCTTTAGATTTTACCGAGGCTCGTGTTGCGTTTTTCCCGGCCCGTTTCCTTGTTTGTGAAAGGATAGAATCTTTGCCTTCTCTCTTATCTTTCTTTTTAGAAGATTGAATTTCCTTCGTGCTAGTCCGGGATTCAAATTGCACAATTTGCCTAGTTGTCTCTTGTTGACTGGTATCTTGTATGGCAAGTTTCCTTGTTGGTTGAAAGATTCGGAAGGCTAGGCAATATTTGCTGCTGATCTTTCTCAACGCCCATATCTTTTGCTAGGATTGCGTAGCGCGATCCCTGGTGTTGAGCTGTCTTCGAGTTCACACTCTGCTGCCGAGTTGTCCACTTTTCCTCGTGTTCACATCTTGGGATGCGGACGACGTCCCGGATTGCGTGTTTGT
The DNA here is from genome assembly GCA_964016875.1 of Fallopia convolvulus. NCBI lineage: Eukaryota > Viridiplantae > Streptophyta > Magnoliopsida > Caryophyllales > Polygonaceae > Fallopia > Fallopia convolvulus. Next base: position 1,543,151 of record OZ024718.1, on the reverse strand, counting down.
CGGCGGTGGGTTGATTTCCGGTGATCATGTTGTTTTTCCCGGGGCGTGATTGGTTGGTGTGGATTTTTGGCGCCTCATCGGTTTTGAAACTTTCATCCATGGGCCAAAGCCATCTTCTGGTGGTGCATGGATATTCTTTGATGGTGACGGCGCTGGAGCGTCGGCTTGTTCTAGATTGGTTTCAGCATTGACAATTGTCGGGCATTTATTCATACTATGGCCAATGCGCCCACAGTTGTAACATAACATCTGAATGCCTTCATATTGGACCATCCAGTAGCGGCCTTTGAATTGGAACTTGGACAAGAGCTGTTGGCTTAAATCGATCTCCACCCCCAAACGAACGAATTGGCCTCGATGGGCGGCAAGAGTAGTGCGATCCACCCTTACCACTTTACCAATTTCTTGTCCTATGAGGTTTAGAAAATCCTCATTGAAATATTCAAGGGGGAGTCCTGGGATACGAATCCATGCCGTGAGAATCTTATCCTTATCATTATAAGGATCAAAATTGGGTTGCCATCTTCAAATCATCAAGTAGTTGTCACCGATCATCCAAGGTCCTTGTGTTAGAACATGGTAGTAGTCTTCCACGAGTCGTAATTCCCCTTTTAGTGACCATTTTGCTTCAAGCCTCTTTTTTAAGAGAGTGTATCCAGGACCCTTGTCAAACATGTGTAAAATCAGTGTTCTCGCCCATGGGAGGCGTTAGGCCCGCTTTTGCTCTGCTGTGAGGGTGATGACTGGGCATGTTGGATCGCGTTCTTTTGGCTCCTCATCGTCATATGTGTCGTAAAGATCCGGTCGTTCCTCCCATACATTGATCGGTGGTGGCACTGGATTATTAGTCTGAGAACCGGTGATCATTTCCTTGAAAGATGGCTGGGTCTGCGTGGATTGGCTTGTTGGAGTGGCTTGAGGCAGCGGTGGAAAGAGATTGGAAGTTGGTTGGCCATTTGGTTGGAAGAGAGGATTTGTGATATGGTTCGTAGCTTGTGGGTCTGGTGGCTTCTGGGGGTTGTCTACATCCATAGCAGAGGTCGACATGGACGGTGACGCCGCCCTATGCGGAGAAGATAGCCGGCAAGAAAAAAACGTATTAGGTTCTCCGGCGTAAGCAAAAGAGAGTTTTGAGGATTTGTGTTTCTTTTATCACACGTACACGGTACACCCTAATTCAAGTCCACTTTAATTTGTAAAGACTTTTTTGATCACAACATGCATGTACATTATTATTATGATTGCGAGGATTATCTTAATCTAACAATATACACGCGTGAAACTATATATCACTGTGTATGGCTGTCCAACGGGTCGGGATTGACCCCGACTCGACCCGCACCCATAAAATAAATAAAATCGATCCATAATTCGATATACAATCCGTATTTAAGTGTTATGGATTTCCGGATCAAGTTATTGGTCAACACGTTTGACCCGTTTAATTTTATTTCTTCCTTACTCATTAGTTTAAGACATTTTATTTCTTCATTTCACTAACTACAACAATAATATTTTATTTTTAATATGAAGAGTCAACCCATAAATTGCAAGCAGATTAGTCGTTAATCCGAATGTAATCTCATAGCAGATCAAGGGTAAATCCCATAACCCATAAATTGCGAGCGGATTAGATCAAATTAGGGAATTTAGCTCATATCTTATTGCCAACATTTAGTACACAAGAAAAAGTTGTCATCATTTACCTTGATATAATATACAATTAATTAATGCTTTCCAAGGCAAACCATATGCTACGTATATGATCTATCACCAATGTTTGATATGTATGCTTCTTTTCTTCTTATGTATACAATCGATTGTCCCTAATCTCTTGTATAATAATACAGGTAATAAATTCACCCTAAAGGATAGAGACTTTTAAGTTGTTGCTTTATGGCAAAATAATTGGTGCAATGATTTGCTGAGATAGCTTTGCAAAAACATGATTTACCTTTGCCAACTTATTATTCAAATCGATTTTGCCTATTGTGTAATTGTTTGCGAAGAAAGCTTTGCGGCGAAATCAATTACATGCATGTGCTGACTTCTTATTCAAATCGAAATTGTCTACTAATAATTTACTTGTTTCTAAGACATAAGATAATGACTGCACTTGCTGAACATTTGTCTACCGCTAACATGTGCCGACTTCTTATTTAAATCGAAATTGTCTATCAATAGTTTACTTTTTTTTGTCTTTATTAGTTATGTGCCATTTTTTCCTGTGGATAAGTTTGTATATATGAGCCGATTTTGTTGACCTATGTATGGCCTTGAATATATGTTGATTTTCCCTTTGGGCCAAATAAGCACACAAGTAGCCTATTGGGCCGATCATGGTTATTGGGCCAAAATATCCACACTTTCTTGTCTTCGATGTATTATGAATTATAAAACATGCATTTGATATGATTAATTTTAAATGGGTGTTCAAGCAAATAAGCAGTGCATTAGTCGTTCTTATCCACTAATGGGTTGATTATTTATATTGCCACACTTTTACCAAAGACGCGCATTTTTGTTTAGGAAAAATGACTCAAAATAATTCCAAGTATCAACTTTCAACCAAAAATAATCCGAAGTTTGAAAATCACTACCATCGATACGAACTATCGCAATATTAACCAAAAACGATTCAAACTCATTTTCCGACGAGTTTTCTGGAGGAATCAATGATGTAGCGATCGAAAATCTGACATAACAACTTAATATTTTAACGCTTGTTTAAAATATATATGACCACCACATCATTGATTCTTCCGGAAAGCTCGTCGGAAAATGTGTTCGGATCGGTTTTGGTTAATATTGCGATAGTTCGTATCGCTGGTGGTGATTTTCAAAGTTCGGATTATTTTTGGTTGAAAGTTGATACTTGGAATTATTTCGAGTCATTTTTCCTTTTGTTTATTGGGACCAACTTATGATTTCTTTCCCCTTTTGATAATTTGTTTAGTGATTATTTTGAGCACAATCAATACTCTCTTCAAATTTGATTTTTTCGATAAAAACTCAACTACATTAATTTAAAGCAAGATCATCAGATAATACATCATAAAATTCAAAAGAAAACGAAAAGTTACTAATTCAAAGAAATTGGGAAGTCAAGTCGGTCTCCAACGGCTAAATCCAATCCGTCGTCCGTTTCACTTCACATCAAATGTAGTCCCACCGGCATTCCACGGACATGGATTCCTCTAGTTCTTTAGTCTAGGCTTTTTCTCCACAACATCCATGACAAAAACTCTCCAAAATATGCTAAACTTCGCTTAATGATCTCATGTTGGAATGTTGGATCCAATCCACCCTATCAAATATATGTTGGATTCTATCA